>CM068315.1:15229009-15771509 GCA_034766995.1 Acanthacorydalis orientalis | reverse complement strand
TAATTTTTGAACATTTTCGTACAGAAGCACTGACACAAGTACATAAAAAAATAATCAACAGACCGTCCGATCATTTCGAGAACACAGATCGAGTGTGATGAAGAAGAAGAGGGACGGAGAGAAAAACGCCAAGTAATGTAAATTGTACAGCGCGCATATAAAAAAGGTATACATATTGTTATGATACACATTATTGTACCTTTCTTAAACATTAACAAGAATGCATGGCATGACACTAAAAAGGAAAAATAGCGTGCTGCCGCTCCACCGGCCACCGCGCCTTGTAATAGAGTTTTGACAATAATTAAACATTCGGTAAAACGACTAGGCGTCGTGGTGATTTCTGTCCATAAATAACAGTCGGGTGTCAGACGCCGGCCGCTGGAATGCCGATACAGCCGACTGGGTCTGTGAATGCTCGCGAGTTTATACACACATGACCATTAATACATACATACATACATACCCACGTACATACACACACACACACAAACTTTATATATATATATATATATATATATATATATATATATGCATGCATACACTAGATAGTGAGTTTGATTGGATCTACGACCGTACAATGTGCTCTTCAAACAACGCGACATCAACTTCTCTGACTTGCAATGTGTATGCAAATTGACCTTAATATGCAAAATGTCGTTTAGAAATTAAATGACAACAAACATTCAATACCCGCTAGCACATCAACCTGTATAAACGTGACTACGACCAGGTACTCATCCACTAAGTATATCGAAAAGAGAAGCCTTGTTTTAAAAGCGGTTAATAATATGCCTTTTTAATGTTGAAGCACTTCATGTTTAGTGCTATTTCTAAAAAGTTTCTGTATGGTAAAATCTATTTCACAATAATACACAATAATTTTCATTTAATGTGTACTATTGATAAATTTCTTTTCATAAATTCAATTTAATTCCGCATAAACAGCAGAAAATGTTTTGTTCAACATGCATGAAATTTCTTCATTATGACAGTATAAAAGTCTAATGTTTGTTTCTTCACTCAATCATTCATTTGGTCATCTGAGTCAAAATTCGTTTCTTTTGAGATCACATTTTAGTTCTGGGAACATATAGAAGTCAGGCAGTGTCAAATCTGAATTGGAAAACTTTAGATTTTTTTACAAAATAACACTCTGAATTTAAACTTTAAAACATTTCACTTCAATCTATCCTGAAACTTTTCAAATACCAACTATTAAAAATAAAATAAAAGTTAATTAAATAATTGAAAATAATTTAAAAAATATATGTGTTAAACGGCTCATTCATTGAAAACAGAAAAAAAAGAAAAGACAAGAGAAAAAAGTTCACAACTATTATACTACGCTTACGATAATTGAATCTTATGATCAATTTTCTAGTATGGGATATTATTTTAATTTAAAGGTGGATAAAAAAGAAGAGAACACAACAGAAAAAAAGTTCAGAATTATTATATAGAATATTATAATATTATAGCAAAGATAACTGAATAGTTTAATAAAAAAAAGTTTGGAATATTATTTCACTTTTGCACGTGAGTTTCGCTTCAGTGTCAAAATATAGTTACAAATATGTAACAGTCTTACGTTTGAAATAACTAAAAAAGCTTGACTAGTTAGAAATTAATGACATAAGAATTCAACATAAACTAAAGCAGTATAAAAAATAATCAATCGTCATTTACTAAACACTTTTAATCAGAAAAATCTGGATGAGAAAACAATTCGTATATTGAAATAAAGATTCGAATGTGTGCAATTATTAAACAATACATTATAGAATAACAAACCGTAGATTGATTTACTGCTAGTATTCAATCGTCTTTTATTTCTAATTTTTTATCTAATTGTAGATATATATATATATACATATATATATATATATATATATATATATATATATATATGACTTTTGTCATCTCCATTATCTCCTGTACATATTCAAATTATGGTTATTTCCCTGCAATTCTTCCATTCTAATTACATCATTATCAAATCACTTCATGCCTCAAGAAATGTTCCATCAAATAATTTTTTTCTAAATATTGTCACATAAACAAGGAACCGAACGTCTGTACAAACAGAAGATCAAAAAAAAAAAAAATAATATATATATATACGTATACACACACACACATATATATATATATATATATATATATATATATATATATATATATATTCGGCAGCTTTCGTTCAGACTTGTCACAACAATGAAAATTTTCTTAACTGTATTGTCACTATTGATGATCATTGGTGTTCCAATACAATCCTGAAACGAAACGCCAAAGAATGCAGTGGATTGATCCAAAAAGTTCTACTTGCACAAATCCAGAAACAAAACCATGCTGATTACTTTTTCGATAAACAGGATGTGATCCATAAAGAATTTGTTCCTGAATGACAAACAGTTAATAGGGAATTCTACGTTGAAGTCATGAAGATATTACTGCAAAGGAATTCTCGAGAGCAACCGCAATTTCAAGAAAAAGGTAACTAGTTCTTGTTTCATTACAATGCACCTGTCCCTTCTGCACTGATTGTGAAGTCATTTCTCATAAAACATAATAATCTTGATATCAGTCACCCACCCAATTACCAGATATGGCACCAGTAGACTTTTTCTCTTTCTTAAGGTGAAAACTGTTCTCAGGACTTTGAAGATATTAAGAAAAAACGTAACCATTAAATTAACAGCAGTTTCTTTCAAAGTAATCTCATTTTACTTTAAAAAGTGTATAAACCCATTAATCACCGCTGTTGCGTATATGAAACATTAATTCTGGAAACTTTTTTCTTCGTTAAAAATAATGTTCTTTAAAACTTTTTTATATAACATTAAACATTTATTCAATAGCAATAAACTACATTATTATTTTTTTCGATTTTTCTGAAGGGAAGAAAAAAGCGGAATAGGTGTATACTTTGCAAAAGCCAGACCATATATATATATATATATATATATATATATATATATATATATATATATATATATATATAATGCAGCGTTTTTCTCCACCAAAAGTGTTTTAGCAACAATCACGGAATTTGATTCGGATTTTAATAAATAAATGAATTTAAAATTTAAAACAGACTGTTTTCATTCACTTTTGATTTTTTTTGATAATTTAACATTAGTCGGCGCTGTTGCATATATAAAACATCTCACTGTGGAAAAACAAAGTTGTTATTTTTTTTATTTCTAAGGCTAAATTAATAAGAACCAAACCATGTCACGCGTTTTCGAAAATTCCTATGATTTTGAGTAGCGGCGTTTAATATGTTAAGATAAATAGAGATTACTTCGAATAAATATCAAACATTTTCATGTTACTTAAATTGTGTTTTTTTCATTGTGCCAATTCAGGTATTAAATTGTCAAACCTAGTAAATATCTACCAATATACTTCTAAGTCTAAAAAAATGTTTCGATCGTGATGAATCCGCTGATTAATTCTAAAAGTGTACGATATCCCGAAGAAATTTAGACAAAAATATTAATTTGCTTATTTTCTATCAAACGACCGGATTTATCAGATCATGTGATCCAAAAACAATATTCTTAAATGCAAACGACTTCTCAAGGCAAATTCAATTAATATCATAAATGGGTCTCATATATCAAAACACAAAATAGACATCGCCTCAGGAAGCGATCGGTTACTTTTTCTACATCATCATCGTCATCGTCACCGTCGTCGTCTCCATCGCATCCATCCGTTGTCATCGTCTTTCGAGAGATATCCGCAGACGAACACCAATAAAATTTCATAACATATTGAACACGACATAGGCGTGACTATTACTTCGCTCATTGCGATCAATGTCAATAACTCAGAAAAATTTATCGGAATCGGACGGCTGCCAGGTACGGCCCGTACGTAATTCAATTATTTTTGACTGTTCAGAAATCTAATTTATATGAAAACTTAATGTTTATTTATTTAGGTATTTTTTGTCGCACTTTTTTATCGCGCGCAATAAAAAGCGAATACTTAACGAACGGCGTAACCGGATAATAATATATACCGACCGCACAAAAAGCATGTATTTGTTTATAGCGAACTCGTACGGACACATATGTATATACGAGTATATAAATACATAAATTAAAAAATCAAATTTAGTAATATTTAATTAAAGAATAATTCAATTAAAAAACCTTAACCGATTTGCTAAAAATTAATTACTTACTGGCCATTTATAAGAGTGTACAGGCTTACCTGAAAAGAAAAAGAGATTAGTAAAAGTTAATGATAAGATAAATAAATTTACAATCAACTACCATAATACAAAATGTTCTTTTATCAAACTATATAATCATACATTTTGTTTGTTTTTAAAAATAAAGTATAAAATTTTTAAAATAACTTATTTTTTTAATCAACCATACAAGACAAAACAATCACAGTCCATATATAATCTTCAATATGCTATTTTTAGCCAATTTTGCTTTGAAAGTTCTAAAATCTATTAGAATTCTGAAGGCCACTAAAGAATTCTAATGCAACAATTAAATAAAGGTACATTTAATTACAAGTTTATAATAAACATAAAATACTAAAAACTATGCGAATTAAATACTACGCGGTTTCTGTAAATCAAATGTGAAATCATTTCTTCTATTATCTATTTTGACTTTAGACATCTTCAAATAGATCTATCGTAAAGAACAATGAATAACAGGTACACAGAAAACAATAAAATAAAGAATACGAAATACAGAAAAGTAAACAAATAGTCAAATTGGTTATAAAAATAAATCAGTAAGTGGTCTAATTCCGTTGACAAGTTGTTCTGGTGGTCCTCATGCTATCCTCAAATAAATGTTAGACTAACATCTAGCGTGAGTTTGGCATATGTGCCAAGAACAGACACTCAACTAATACAAAAAGCATAAAAACTACCTTGACAAATAATAAATTTCATTCTTTAAGAATACATATGAATTTATTAATGTAAAAAAAAAATTATAAAATCTAAAGGGCAAAATTTGACTAAGAGAATCGTCGCTTATTTAATATACACAACCAGTAATGCATTTATCTCCAACCTCGTTTCAACACCAAAGGGTTAAGTTGAAATTTACAAAGAAATCAAGTTGATTTAATCTAACAATTTTTTGACGTAGAATTACGTCTACAGTTTCATTGATCGGACTATAATATTAGTTCAGTACGCCGCAATCGTTCAACCAATTCACACTGGACAAACAGAGCTTAACAGTTAAAGGACTTCGGAACATAAAATACTTCATTTGTTAAAATCCGTCGATTAGATTAAAAGTGATGCCCTTGCAAATGTGAAGATTTTCACATTATGTCATTATTAAAAAATAAATATCTCGAAAACCCTCCTTCGTACGATAAAAAGTAAAATATCTGCGGATAGATCTTTCAAAACTCTATGAAAAGCCTACATTTATTTTTATAATTTTTATTTTTTTAGAAATTAAGCTATCAAATTTGTCAACATTTCTTAAATTCAAGATACCCGGAAAAAACTGCTTCGGAACATGACAAAACCACAGAAAACGTAAAGCGGAAGAAGAGCAAAGACCAGAGTTCGAAAAAATTACTTTATCCCCATCTGCAAATATGAAATTATATTTTTAAAAAACCTAAAACATTTTCACTTCTCTAGCTCGACGCAATTCTACGCAAACTCCTGCGGTTGTGTACATATACAACGCCCATTTTTTTAAAAATATGGATTTATCTTAATTAGAAAATTTCCAATTTACTTCAATTCAAAAACTAAAAAACTACCTTACACGTAGATTATTTTAATTAGTTCATTAATATCCTTGAGTGTCATCAAGAATTCTATTAGAATTTGGAATTTCCTTCACACAAATGAATTCTATTTTTAGTTCACTAACTAGAAAAATATCTTTTGGTACCTTGATTATCTTAAAATAAGAATAAGAAACAATAAAATGGATCGATAATCATTTAATTAAAATTTTAACCAAAACAAATATGGAGGTTTGTGAGATGGAAAGAGAATTAATTTTTGAATATAAATTAAACCAGTGCCAGAACTGTTTTGTGATGATTTGAAATATTCAAAGTAAAATTAATCAAAAATAGTCTATTTAAGATATGTCGAGGTGTGAAAGTATTTTTGTTGTTTTATTTATTTAAAAATATATTACTAGAAATGATTAAGAACTAATAATCATTATATTTCAAAATATACTTGTTTCATTTTTTAAACCTTTAAGGAACTAATTTTAAAATAGAACAATCAACAGTTCAAAAACGTAATTACAGATAAAAACATGTGCATATTCTTACTAATAAAAATAATTAAATTACGCTTTGAAATATATTTTTCAGACAGGTGATAGAAATGTAACATAAATTACTAAAATTATAATATGAAAAAATGCATTTCGTACATTTTATTTACAATTTTTCTAAATGAGTATTCAACACTTCAGTGTATGAACAGAAGAGTAAACATGAAACCGTAACTATTTTTCGATGAAATCGCAGGTGTAATCGCAGGTTTCTATTTTATAAACGATCAGCCGTAGGCGAATTCGAGCTTGTAGCTAAATACTCGATCATTGCTTTCATCCTGGTCTATATAGTTAATTAAAATGTAAATAAATATATGATTAATTAATAAATGAATTGATGCTGCCACAGAAATATGCTTTAACATTTCTATTTAATTATCGTTCATCGCTGTGTACTCGATGGCGGTGATTAAAGATCGCATGCGGAACGATTTCTGTCGGATCTCGGGCAAAGTGAACGGTAATTCGTTCGAAACGATTGTATTGGGTGGAAAAAATGAAAAATGAATGAAGCGAAACTGGGTCGTGTAGATCAGATACGTATTGGATTTATTTATATTTATTTATAGTATTTAAGAGTAATCGTATCGATTGAGTTTATGGATAAAATGTACTGAATGTATATTTCTTAATGCTATTTAAAAATTGATCAAGAAATATGATAAATGCAGACTTTAAGCATTTAAGGAGACAAGGGAAATTTTTTTCTTTTATTTTTTATAAAGCATAAGAAAGAATTAAAAATGTGCATATTGTCTAAGAAAATGTTTTATCACAATACGACCTGACACTGGATAAATTCACTTTTACGAACAAATTGATATTTTTCAATCCACAAACCTCAAAAAAAATGTGCATTAAATCATTACTGATTATTGCTTATGTTCATTTTGATTGCGATTTCAATCATCCTCGGAGCGCCAAGATAATGAGAATTTTCTCTAAAGAACTTTGTCTGCACTTTGGCGTACTGAGGAGGATGACAACGCTATCTAAATACACAGAAGCAACAATTAATAATGATTTATTAAAATTTTTAACAATACAATAATGATTTATTAAATATTTTTTGTGAGATGGAAAAAGTACAAATTAATTTATGAAAATTAATTTAGTTACAGTGCCAGTACTACTGTTCTTTAAAATGTTTTTTTTTGTGTATAAAATATCTTTTCTAGTACTCCTTAATTTTTCATGTTAATCAACATGGAATAATTTTAATTAATTTCTTAAAAACGGTGAAAATTTGTCACAAAAGAACATTTTGTCAAGTAAATTTAAATAGTTCAAAGCGTTAAATCGATCTTTAGTTTAATATTTTTTTAGATAACACAAGTATCTGAGAAATGTTACATAGAACAACTCAAACAAAAGTCAAAAAAAGAATCGATACGCTATAAATAAATTTCCAGTTAAAAAAATCCAATTATAAATCGAGTCCGTAAATTGATCAATGATATTGAAAAGAGCATCCCAACACCTAATGACGTTGCTACGACCAGTATCTGCCAGGTGTTGTCGTTAAACATAGCACAAGTTAATAAACGCGCGAAATATTCATATAATCAGTCAGAAATTTCAAGTATTATCCGTTGTGCCGTCGCCGTACATCAATAACGAGTACATGCTTTAGTCAACAAACTGTAGTGAAATATTAGAGGATCTTATAAAAGGCTGTCTCCGCCGACAGCCGTGCTAGTCTGTCGGTCCATCACGGTAAACGTCGCGTACGCTAAGTCGGGGACCGTGAAATTTCCCATCATTGGATTAATTGTTTGAATAGGTTTTATGACGGGCGGACGGCAGTAAAACTAATCGTGCACAATCACGGTGTGATCAAAACATATTCTCTATACAGCGAGATATGTCTTGCATAGTCAGTGCACGCTCGGTCCTTTGACAACATTTCATTACAACATTCACGCACTGTTATATATATATATATATATATATATATATATATATATATATATATATATATATGTAATCCTCGTACCACACGGTTTAAAAATTGCTTTTGTTAAATGTAAAATTATATTTAAAGCGAAAAATCTACATTTCAAACATTTATTTCTATTGGATTACACGTCTGGACATCCAGAAATGTTGAAGTAATATTTCTACCATCTAATAAAGCATAATTAACACAGCCATTAGAGCAAGGCATTATGTTTACCTTTATAGTTTATTACAACAGAAAAACGTCACAATGCATTTTGGAAAAAAGTGATTCCAAAGCAAATGCAGTGATGAATGCAAGGAAACATTTTTCGATTATGGAGTGTATTGGAATCATAGCTGAATCACTCAAGGAAGTAAAGCTCTCAACATGGAATACGTATTGGAAAAATGTGTGGCCAGAGTCGATTCATTCAGAAAATAAGCTAAACCAAATCAATTTAAAGAATAACAGCACTGATAAAAATTCTAAAGTATAACATTTTACCCTAAAAAGCATATAGGAGGCAAAAACTTAACCGAGAAATTGGAATTCTATTTTTTTAAATACAGATCCGTCCACTGAAAAAATGTCTAAATTCAAAAGAAAACTTGGCAATTATTTGAATAGTACAAAATGTATCAAATTAAAAAAAGGGAATAAAAAAAAGATTTTTTGAAAAAAGCAGATAATAAAAATTTAGATGTTCCAAAAGAAGGTTCTGAAAATGATGATATTCTGAAACAAAGAAAACGTTCTCATTTAATTGTGCTAAGCAGCGATGAGTAAGAAAAAAATAACGTGTATTATGTAACTTTAATGTATAATACATTTGATTAAGTATTGAAATTTTTAATAAACATATTTTTGATAGTTTTGTGAATTTTGTTAGTTTTTGGAACCTAACCTTCTTTTTTGGATTAGTTCTTAGTCCCGTATAACAAGATTTTGAATAACATCTAATTTTTTAGGAACCTAACACTATTTTTAGTTGTTCTGATACCAATATGATCTCTTTTTGAAAATTTCATGTAACTTCGGGCGTCACCGTTAATAATAATTTAATACAATATCTCTAAAAGCTTTTTTAAAATTTTTTTGCCCATTTTTGGAAATTTTAAGGAATACTTTTTATATATAGATAGATATAATATTATATATATATATATATATATATATATATATATATATATATATATGTATATATATATATATATGCATATATATATATATATATATATATATATATACATATACATATACATATACATATATATACATATATACATATATATACATATATATATATACATATATGTATATATACATATATATATATATATATATATATATATATATACATACATATATATATATATATATATATACATTATATATATATATATATATACATTATATATATATATATATATATAATTATATCAAAAACAATACAAATATAATAATTATATTGTAAAATTTAATTTCAAATAATTATAAATGAGTCGTTTCGGCGAGATTCCATTACCACGGATCGTATTATTTAATTAGAACAGTAAAAGTTACAATTAAGTCCTGTTTGTCAAAGTCATTTGAACAAAAGTAACGTTCCGGAATTATGAACGCTTTATTGACGACAAACACGATTATAATACAATAGCATATATGTGTGTCGAGTTATTTTATTCAGCTCAATGCTAAATCTATTCGTTAAATAATTAGTTTTTCACAGCGATTCATACATTCCCTCATTTGAATACATTAAATCCTGTTTGTGCATTTCAAACATTCGTTTTAGTATTATTTAAATCTCTGCACGTCTACTGACGATGGAATGAGTTTATTTTAATCATTTGTAGAGTACATATTATGAACATATACACATTCGGACATATTTTTAATTGCTGTTTAACAATAATTGTCAAAAGCATTATTTTCAGATCGTTAACATAGAAAAAAATTCTATCCTAGTACCGAGTATACATTTTTCAGTATCGTTTAATAACTAAAGATGATAGCATCGTTTGATAAATAAATAAGAATCATACACAGTCAATAATGATTTATTGATCATTTTTGACTAGAGAACTTAACATTCTGTTGTGGTTTTTGGAATGAAAATATTTTATTTGTGAAAATTAATTTAGCTACGATTTAAAAACTATTCTGTTTACTCAGAGACAAAATAAATCTTTCATAAATAAGTTCTTTCTCATCCGATAAACTAAAAAAAAATGTATGATCAGAAATTATCAATAAATCATAATTGATCATCAAAATGGTTAAGAAAAATATTCTGAATAATATGGAAGCAAATAAAAATATCCAAAATAAAGCGAACTAAAAATAAATTATTAGAATTCTCAAACTAGAATTGCCTGTACTTAAAAGAAAATAAGGGAAATGTATTAACCATTGTAGATAAGGTAGTTTATAATGGAAGAAAATGATCAATAATGATTTATTGAACATTTTTAACCAATAAATTATTTGTGGTTAGTGGAGCGAAAAAAGAATTCGTATGGAATTTATTAAATCACTTAAAACTAAAATTAATTACAAATAGACAAAAAAATGAGACCTTCTAATTATTTAAATCCTTAAAAATTATTGTACAAGAAAATAAATAAAAACTATAGAGGCTTAATTATTTTCTCAATACTGACTTTAAATAATCAGATACACAAATACTCTCAAAAAAAGTATAAAAAAAGTTATATTGGTTTCTAGAGCGAATAAAAAATTAATTTGTGAAAGTGAATTTATTCAAAATGTTAACATTTTTTAAAAAAGCATGCACGATGTACGTTGAAATGAACCTACACTGATGAATTTTTGAAAAAAGATTAACTTCTCAATCAAATTTGAAATATGTACACAACCGCACTTTTTAAGTTTTAATTATATCATTTTTAAGATTCACAAATTAATTATTTTTTCATTGCACAAACAAAACATTTTTACAAATTTAAGAATTAGAACAATATTTGAAAATCTGTAAAAATTATTATTGATCTTAGAGACAAATATTTTCTCTCACAAATTAATTTTTCACCCATAAATCGAAAGATTTTTTTGTGATCGAATATTAAAATTGATCATTTGTTGCTTATGAGCATTCCGATGACAATGGCATTATTCTCAAAGCGCCAACGTACAGAAAAAAATGTTTAAAAAGGTTTTTGGTGTCGCCATAGAAATTACTATAAGCAACAAATGATCAATGATTAAGTGAAAATGTTTGATCAGAAAAAGTTTTGTGGTTTGTGGACTGGAGTGAAAATTAATTTGACTATGAATTTAACCAGTATCATAATTCTATTGTGACAATTTGAAGTATTCTAGGTGAAATTGATCAAAAATAGCCTATTAAATATATGTGGAAACGTAAACGAAGTTCTGCTATTTTATTTATTTTAAAAGATGTTATTAAAAATGATTAACAACTAATGATTATTATATTTCAAAAGTTACTTATTTCATTGTTTTAAAATAGAACCATCAACAATTCAAATATAAAACTATAGACTGATTAAACATTTGTACATTTTTATCAATAAAAATAATTGACTATATTTAAAAATATTTTTTTCAGTCAAGTAATAGAAATGTAATAATAATAATTGAAATTATATCAGAACAAAAACTATTCGGTACATTTTATTTACAATTTTTCTAAATAAATATTCCACACCTGCGTGTATGCACAACAGAGTATACTTTGTGTGAGTTGAGAAAAGACTTCATCTGTGAAAGTGAATTTTTGACTTAAATTCCTATGATCTTACTTCCTTGACAACTCGTGCTAGATGTTTTTAATTAACTCTTTGTAGTTGTGGAATAAATATTTGTCGATTAATTGGACATTCTTTTATTGTAAACAGAATAAAGATTGCAAATTTATCAGTTAGAAGAAAAAATATCTTAATTCAGATTAGTCATTCGAAATTTCACATCTATTTGGTATATAGTGGAAAATTGTTGATACTATTCGAGAAAATATAAATCTCTTGAGTGGAAACATATAATTGGAAGCAGACATTGATTTCAATCGAAAATGTACAGAAGTAACATGACTGTTGAATGTGAAAAATTTTGATACAATCAAGTGTGCACAAAACAGTTTCATATCGGTCACATCTTGTACCTGGACATCGAGTCTCGAAATTTTTTATACGCTTTCTACCAATGGTAAAGTTTTGGACAAAAAATTATTAAATAGATTTATCAAATTGACAATTTTTATAGGTTTTCAAATAAAAAAAAACACGAGTTTTCCAATTTTTGGACGAATGTAATTTTTTTTTAATGAAAGAATGAATTATAGATTTAGTCTCATTTGAAAGAGATTAGTAACCTTTAAATATTTCATCCAAAAGATAGCGCTCTGAGACCATAGTTTCTTTGGAAAATATCAATGAATGTCTAGATCCATGCCCGGCTTCAAAGGGTTAAAATGTCTAAAAATCAGTAGTCAAGATGAAATTAATTTCGAATTACCTACGCCGATAATATAAAATTATTTAAATCAATTTCAGAAAGCGTAACATTTTATGTTACAATAGAACATCTAATTTCATTATTCCCTGTATAATTATCTATGTATGTTTGTAACAAAATACGCGCGCGCGCGCGTGTGTGTGTTTGTGTGTATGTGTGCTGAATATATATTGAACGATATTTTTATAGAAACAAATGTTACAGTTCATCATATCATCATATTTACATAAAATTACCATAATCCAATTCAAATTCTAGCCAAGCATACCATCACCTACTTAAACATAATAAATATATGCTAATTATACTCAAATATTTTTGTTTTATCCGTAATCTCGTTATGTACATTGTAATTAACAGAAATTTTCACTGAATTTCTTATTGTATTTTTAATAACGACCACACACAAACGGTAGCAGATACAATTAAATACGTTCAGAGACTCAGTGCGTTCAGATCACACACAAATATAGACGGGGGAGTCGTCGTACACAGAGTGGCACGCACATTGTATGTTTTTCTTATGATCCATGAATAACAGATTCGGTCATAAAAATGGAAAACATCGAAATAATCTAGCATCGTCTTAATGTAAAAATAATTGCAATGATAATAGATGGCATAAACATACATATTATATAATAAAAACATTAATACTCGTGTTTACTGTGAATGCATTATGTGGTGGCTGGAACGAACCGGAAATGATATCACTGGTTCGTTTTTAATTTCAAATCCTTAATATACGAGCGCTCGAACTGTGCTCACAATTAATCCATGCCTCTGGGCGTGTAAATCCGTACTGTCTCGTTCATTTAATTCACTTATGAGTATAAATATAATATATGTGTTTCGGTCTTTTTTCTCCTCATTTCTTTCTTTCTTTCCGGACAAACACATATTCGGATCTAATTACAGAGACACGGAATTTATGGGTGAATATATTTTGTACGGATTAAAAATTACTACACGGAATTTTAAATGTATGTCTGTCTATATTTTTACTATGCCGCTTTATCTACAGGTTATCTCTATTTTTCAAGAAATTTTTAACGTATTTTACAATTATAGTACTTAAATCTACTCGATTTATAATAAGAATGCCAGTAAATAATTATACATTCCATTTTTATATCTTAAGTTAATATTTTTTAAGTATATGAAAAAGAAACTAGTCTGTAAAATAAAAACATTTACCTTTTCTAAATAAATAAATACTATTATAATATTAAAGATTAACTAAAATCATGAAACGAATCGGAATAACAAATATGTAACAGAAATGATCACATTATAGTTCTCGATCGTACGATTACGCTGGTAGAAAAATCATTGGGGTTTATGACCTTCATATTCATATACATTTTTCTCTTTTTTGATTTTCCTAGCTATTTTCGGTGGTTCGGTACTGTTGGATGATTAACACCTAACTTTTGTGCAAGCTCTTGAATTGTTGTGCATGCTTATGATTCAATTATCGTCTACAGTTGGTCGTTATGAACTGAAGGACGCTCGCGACCTTCTTCATCTTCAAAGTTCAATCGAAAATTTGCAGAAATAACATTAATGTTGAGTGTGAAAAATTTTGAAACAATCAAGTGTGCAGAAACGGTTTCACATCGATCACATCTTGTACCTGGACGTAGAGTCTCGAAATTTTTTATACGTTTTCTTCCAATGATGAACTTTTAGAAAAAAAAAATATTCAACACAATTCTCAAATTCGCAATTTTTATATATTTTCGAATGAAAAAAACACGATTTTTCTGATTTTTGGACGACCGTAATTTTTTTTAATGAAAAAAAGAGATAAACTTAGTCTCATTAAAAAGATATTAGTGATCTTCAAATGTATCATCCAATAGATAACGCTCTGTGACCATAGTTTTTTCTTGAAAATATCAATGAATTCCTAGATCCACATCCGGCTTCAAAGGGTTAATAAATGATTAATCATTTCCAAAAAAGTAATTAAGAAAAATTCACAAATGTCTTCATTTCGATTTTAATCCACAAATGCGTTCCATACAACATTTATTCTTATATTTTTTTTATTTTGTTACAAGTAGATTTAAGATCGAAATATATTTCGATTTTATAATTTCTCAAAAAAAAAAAAAATAGTTTGAAACCGAACCACGGACTTCAAGAAACAAAAATATTCAGCATTTATTCTACAAACATAGCTTGTTGAAGATTATATACGATGCAGCTTGTTAACTAACACCTGCGAAGTTGTGTATGGTGGAAGGATGTAAATATAGAATTTATTAACGTTGTTATTTAATATACATTTTGATTGCACGCATATTTAATTATCAGTATTAATACATGTAGCCCGTACTTCATTCCTTTATCAACGAGGTAGAATCCAACATTTTTAATCATCTCAAATGATCATGTTTATTTGAACAGAATTCATTAATTGTAATTAATTTAACATCTGTTCATTATTTATACATATATATATATATATATATATATATATATATATATATATATATATATATATATACATATATAATTTAATTAACGCGTACAGTTATGTCATTATAATAGTTTGAAATATATTTATAGCACCGAAATTAAAAACTGAATAAGAAAAAAACTAACATAATCACAGCAAAGTCACTCGTGGAAAATAGAAAAACTACTCGGTCGATGTCAACGACACGCGCACATTTATTGACGTTTTAATGAAATTTGCGAATCGGTCTCGTTTATCTTATATTAGGCACATGATTCATTAGCGAAAATATGTTCGAAAGCATTAATTATAATATAACAGAACAGAAATGCTAACTAACAAAGTAGTTTCCTTGGTGGCCGGCATCGTCAATCGACAGCACGTCGCATATAAAACTCGTTGTTCACTTCGAAGAAGTCATAAAACTGAGCGAACAGGTTACAGGGAGCAATTATGAATCAAATAGATACAAACATATAGTTTCTTCTTTAAAATCGACTCGGCCGTACATCAAACCGTAGATACATTTATGTCCAGTAGTGTTATTCGCGCGTTTATGCGCTTTCGTCCAATGTAAATAAATGTGACAGAACGTTGCTTAAAGAAGAGCTTCCTCTTTTCGCACACATCAAACTGGACGGTGTTCGTATTTTATTGGGTCGATGGTTGGTTTAAATATCTGTTTTGGTTGATTTTTGGACGTTATTAGACCGATCCTCGTGTACGAGGTATGATCAAAAAATACCTAGATTAACTTTATAAAATTTTAATTATAAAAAAATATTATGGTATTCTTCGAAACAGTCCAGATACGCAGCTCTACCAATGTTTTTTTACACTTATGAAAGCACTCATTTTAGGTATTTTTGAAAATCGCTTTTATATCAACCTTCGAATTCTTTTTCAGCTTTTTACTCGTTTAAAATCGGCGCTCATTTAACTCTTTCAACCTTTTTAGTTCTAAGAACAAAATGAAATTACACAAAACCGAGTCAGGTGAGTATTATGAGTGAAGAATGAGGCTAGTTTCATGCTCGTTTAAAATTCGACGAATCAGTAGTAAAGCATCAATCAGTACTTTGTCGTAATGGAACATCCACGATTCATTTTTCTAACTTTCAAGCCGCTTCTTGCTGACTGACTTAAGTAATAACTTGAAAATCTTAACATAAAAAGATTGATTTACTTTCTGACCTGTTTGTATTCATTCACGACGAACAAGCGTTTGCGAATCAAAAAATATTTTGGTAGAAGTTTTTACATTCGACTTTGAAGTTCTATTAGGTTGTTAGAAAAATAATTGTGGTTTATGACCTTGAAATTCATATACATTTTTCTGTTTTTTTTCTTTGCTATTTTAAGTCGTCCAGAATTATTGGATGACTAAGCCCAACTTTTCTACAAGCTCACAAATTGTTGTGCGAAGTTTTGATTTAACTAACGCCTTCACTTAGTCATTATGAACTGAAAAACAACATCCGCGATTCTTCTTCATCTTCAAAGTTCTCGTCCACAGCACGAAATTTTTGGAATCACCGTTGCATCGTACATTCCTTATAAAAGGAACGTACAAAAGGAACGTACGCAATTTTAATATAAAAAATTGATCTTATTTGCTTCTTTTCCATCTTTAATTTAACAGACCAATTTGAAACAAAATTAATAATAAAATCAAAGTCGATGTTACCAAATTAAAGACGGAAAAATGCTCCTTACAATCATATTAACATGAACACGATGAAATTACACTTTCACTAAAAAAATTAAGGTTAGAATTCAGAAAACCAATCCGTAATTATTTTCCTACCAACCTGATACCCTATTCAAAATTCCTAATTATTCTGCTACCTCGCTAACACTTAATCACCGATTGGCATGGATAAGTTCATTAATTTCAATATCGTTTTATTCGCTTTTGAAATTTGAAATCCTAGCCGATCTTTTATCATTTTTGATTGAAATTTTGTCTTCCTTAAAACGTCTGAACTACACAAAATATATGACTCGACTCAGAATCTTCTCCAAATGCCGCTTCCAATAGTTGAAGTACTTCTGTCGTTGTCTTTCGAATTTTAACATAAAGTATGACATAGATGCGCTGCTTTTTTTGTCAGTTACATCTTAAAAATCGCCGAGGTAAAGAAAAATAATTAAGAAATCCACTCAAACTCGCGAAATAAATAATTTTTCGATATGAACTCAACAATAGTTAACTAACACTTGATAGCCTTATCACATCATGTCACTAGTTTCTTCTTCTTACTAAATATTGTGCTGTACGCGAAGTCTGGATATTTTTTGATAAAAATTGTAATAACGTCTTTTAAAAAATAAAAAAAAATGTAACTGTATAAATATCTATGTAAACTCAAACAATTAAAAGACACTAACGATAACACATAAAAGTAAACAAAAATTATAACCGCAGATACAATGTTTCTTTTCTTACCCTGGCGATTTTTAAGATGTAACTGACAAAAAAAGCAGCACATCTGTAAACATATTTTATGTTAAAATTAGAAAGACGACGACAGAAGTACTTCAACTTTTGTAAGCGGCATTTGGAGAAGATTCTGACTCGAGCCATATATTTTGAGTAGTTCAGACGTTTCAATAAATCATTTGATCATTTTCTTCCATAATAATCTACCTTATACAAAATAACTATTATATTTATTTTAATAGGTTTCAGGTAGAATTTCTTGTTTTCTTTGAGAGTTCTAATAATTTGGTGATTTTTATTCGTTTTATTCTTTACATTTTTACATGCACTCATATTATACTGAATAGATTTCTTGGCAATTACAAATATCAATAATATAACTTAATATTTGGAGTAAAAAATAATTCATTTGTTAGAAACTTATTTTATTTTTGATTATTAATTATATCGTTTTGTCATTGTGATTAATTCACTTTCACAACCAACTTCTTTTTCATTTCACAAAACACAAAAAAGTATTCTGATTAAAAATGTTCCATAAATCCTTACTGATCATTTTTGATCGTTACTTATATGTATTTCAGAGCGCCACATTACAGACTTTTACTTTATACTTTATCGCTCGCAGTTTTATAATTAAACTGAAGAAATAATACAATTGTTAGATGTAAAAAAAAATTTCTGACAATATAAATAACAAAATATTAAAATTATGAAGATTTTTTTCTCACTATATCTTTTTAAGGTAAAACTGGTCGCAGTTTCATCTTAAAGAGAGATTACTAAAATGAAATATTAAAAATTTTGTTATACAGTTCTCTGAATTTATTCAATAATTCAACTATTTATTTTACAACTGCATTTTTCGTACACAGTTTTATACAAAATTCTAATAGTCGAAACATATTTCACTAATAATAATTTATTCAATGAAAAGAAGTATAAAAACAGAAAAAAAGTCTATACCTCTATATGTAAATTTCTGTTTGTAATTTTTTGTCATTTAATCCTTATTTGTCAAAAGCAGGATTTACAAATCTCACAATATAAATATTAGTATAAATACATACATATATATATATATATATATATATATATATATATATATATATATATACATATATATATATATTATGTCTAGGTAAATAAATCATAAGATTTTGAATTGAAAAAAATAGTACATCCAAGCATATTAATCAGGTATAGATATTACGAATCAAAAAAAGTACAGACGTATTACAAAACAAGTGTATATGTATATATATATATATATATATATATATAATTCGAAGTGTGAAACGATAGTGCAGATAAAATTTTATTTGAAAAAATATTGACTACTTAATACAAACAAATTTATGATTTTAAATAAAGATTTGCAATATATGTTATGCGGAGGTTAACGACTACGACGTATATAAATCCACATCTATATAATAAATAACACCATAAATCAAACTAAAAATACGTAACTAATTGGTGAATAAATTGTAGGACAAAAAAATCGGCTGTTACTACCCATGTATTCAAATCACTTCGAAAATGCGCCTCTAGAAACACTGATCCTGCCAAACCGCTGCCTCGTTCGTCGGTGACTTAAATGCGTGGTCAAAAAACAAAAGTACATTTGTTTCATCTTTTATACATAAACATTTATATATATATATATATATATATATATATATATATATATATATACACACAAATGAATTAACATATATAATACATACGAGTTGTATAATATCCTGCCAATTTTTAGATTATATACAAGTTCTAGATAATAACATAATTTTACAAGAACGATAAGTAGCCCCGACGTTAAAAACCATCGGTATTTAAAATATATTTATAACTATTTTATTTAATAATTTTATTTCAATTTCATGATTAATTAACGGATATCCTACCAGCAACAGATTCGAATTTAATTCTAAACTGTGCTATAAAATTAATAAAAAATCTTTATTAATTTTATAAATCATATAAAGGATAATTTTAATTTATATTTATGTAAAAAATTAATCGTATTTTAATTAAATAATTATAATATATATATATATATATATATATATATATATATATATATATATATATATATATATATATATATATATATATATATATATATATATATATATATATATATCATATTAACATTTTAATAGATATTATATTTGTAAAAAAATTCTACTATTTAATAGGAAAAAATTTATCTGCTCACTGACATTGACATCAATTAAAGTCCGTTGACCAGTAACGTGTAACACTATACTAGAATACACTTTACTGCTTATCTCGAATAAATCTGATAATTCGTTTAATATTAATACATTTCGAAGGTATTTTTTCACCTGTTTTACATCATTGACACAACTTCAATTATTTATATATATATATATATATATATATATATATATATAAATTCATACACTTAAAAATATCACCACAATATAAATTCATATATATTTATAACCTTAAATTGTATAGAATATATATTTTTTTCTCAGAGATTATTAGAGAATAAAGAATTTTTGATTTTAAAACGAATTTCGAAACAAAATTAGAGTGTTTTATTTTAAAATTATGTATTGAATCATTTGAGTTTTTAATATGATACCTAAAAAATGTTAACATTTATAACTCATTTGGAAAAATTATTATCATTAAATATCACATATATCATCATTTTGTCGATTAAATATCTGTTTTTTATTTAATAACTTTTTAACAATATGTTTAGTGAATAAATTAGAATATAAAAATGGAACAATGTATTTTTTATTATGAAATATAATAACACTTCAAGCATAAAAAAATAAAATACATTTTTAAGGATTGAAAATTTTAAACCATTATTTTTAAATTGGACATAGAAATCCCGTAAGTTGAATAATGCTTCATTGATTATTTTATCTATTTTGTTCTATTTGTTTCTCGTTAATGCCTTTTTGTTTATAAAGCTTGAAAGTGCCGATAGTACATAAACGATTAATATACTATATTCTGATTTTATTGAACAGCCACTGACATGAAAATACCACACATTTAAATATTTTAATTTTATAAAAAAAAACAAACAAATATAAACTTGGTTTCAAATACATATAACTGATCTTTTAGTACAATATATTTTTGGAGATTAAGTACCTTAATCTTATTGTTTCTATATTGAACATAAATAAAGAAATAACTAAAAATAATTTTATCCTTTTTATCACTTTTATATTTATTACCTTTTTACACTTGTATATAAAATGTTGTTGTTGTAAGTTAAATAAAATTTATTTTCTCACTTGGTCGTAAATAAAAAAATCTGTTATATGTATTCAAACATTATATGGTTGCGTTTCAAATTATTACAAAAAATAATTATTTTCTCCACGATAAACAAATGTTAAATAACATATATATATATATATATATATATATATATACATATACATATATATATATATATATATATATATATATATATATATGTGATGCTATGTCTAATAAGAACTGGCTGTTATTCGAGCAGAGCAATCCACGAAGGGCCCTAGTTGATCAAGTAATGCCATAGTAGAAAAAGTAAAGACAACACACAACAGGCACTAGAAGCCCCACGAGTTGTTTTTTTTTCTTTTTTTACCTGTTGACTGCGAGAAGAGAACATTTAACAAGTCACCGTTGCCGATGGACAAAGAAAAGAAACAACGACACGCGAGTACATCGTACACGAATGAAATAGCGATAAGAGTCAAACACGATAGACAGGTAACAACTACCTGGTTAGTGGACTGAGTGCCATGGCCTTGTGTTTAAGCTAAGCATGGTCTCTTGCCACTACCACCACTCTTCCGTCCGTCCATTGCAAGCGATCGGCTGGTAGTTTCGCTTTATAGGTGCAACACACTCAGTTTAGTTGTACTTATCGATAAGTGAGGACGTCGTTTCGCACGCGTGATGCGATTTTTTTTTGTTGTTGTACTCTGCTGCTGCCGTTGTTGTTATTGACATCACATACGATCGAATGCGTTGCAGTGAAGTATGCGGACTGGAGATAATGTACATGGACACCGTGCCGTTCGCCGTGCGGAAAATTAAAAGTCACTAGCTGGCACGACAGCGGACGAACATCTCTAGCTCTCTCCTCAAAACGGTTCTTCCGACCAGAATGACTTCTCGCGCGACGGCCGCGGACGGTCCCGTGTGAAACAGATCGCCGTCGATGAAACAATGAAACGCGCAATGTTTACGTCGGCGTTCTCGACGCGGTGATTTCGCAACGCATCCACACCGTTGCGGAATTTGTCATGGTGAATGTGCGCGCTGTATCGACAACGTTAACAAATGACTGATGTGTCTGTGTTCCGAAGTTACGGTCCGGTGGTGTCGGAGGTGTTTTTCAACATACCGCGTCCGCTGACGATCCAACAAGATGCAGAGCACAAGCAGCAGCACCGTCGTGTTCACAATTCTCTTCGGCGCCATCTTCGGCGTCCTGTCGGCGTCGCTTAGCAAAGCGCTTAGATACCAAGCTCCCGATGAGTGCAAATGGGTCGTGGTCGACAGTGGCAGCGACGACGACGTCGCGCTCGTCTGCCGTCTCCGCACGATCAACTCCGAATTAGAAAACACCAACTTCAGCGTGATTCAACCGCAGCACACGGTCCGGCTGCGCTTGGAATGCAGCGACGCGCTGTTCTTCCAGAGCTCGCTGAGCGCTGGAAGCTTTCGTCCGCTCGTCGAGCTGCGCGAACTCTCGATCGAGTACTGCAAGATCGGGAATCTGTCCGACGGTGCGTTCAAAGGACTACGCGAGCTACGAAATTTGACCGTCAGGACGCACAACACTGACTGGTCGGCAATGACGCTCGAGGTCTCGCCGCACGCCTTCACCGACGAGCTCGGTCTCCTCGAGCGACTCGATCTCGGCGAAAACAATATGTGGAATCTACCAGACGGTGTGTTGTGCCCGCTGCGTTCATTAGAAGTGTTGAACTTGACGAGAAATCGGATACGCGATATATCGAGTTTTAAATTCACACAGAACCCCTCGGAACGATGCGGCGGAAGCTTAAAACTGCTAGATCTGTCCCGAAACAACATCGACACGTTGCCGTCGGGAATGTTGTCGGGCCTGACGAGGCTGCAAAAACTGTACTTACAGGGCAACGGTCTGACGCATCTCGCTGATCGGGCACTAGAAGGATTAACGTCGTTGAATATCATCAAATTGTCCGACAATAAATTAGTCAGTCTTCCGCCAGAACTCTTTTCAGATACACATGACATAAAAGAGATGTATCTCCAGAACAACAGTATCAACGTGCTAGCACCGGGACTGTTTAGTGAATTAACGCAACTTTTAGTGCTAGACTTGTCTAAAAACGAACTGACCACAGAGTGGATCAATTCTGCAACGTTCGCGGGTCTGCTTCGGCTTGTGGTACTCGACATATCGTTCAATCGCATAACGAAACTCGAATCCGCGGTATTTCGTGAATTGTACAGCTTGCAGATACTGAGACTGAACGATAACCTGATCGAATCCATCCCCGAGAACACGTTCTCCGCGCTGTACAACTTACACACGCTCATCCTATCTAATAATCGGTTACGGACGATCGACGTTTTCACATTCAACGGACTGTACGTTCTCTCTCTGCTATCGATCGACAATAATCACATAGCAGACATACATCCCGACTCTTTGAAAAACTGTTCGAGCTTACAAGACTTGCACTTAAACGGTAATAAGCTGTTAGATGTTCCTCGTGTTCTCGTCGACGTCCCCAAGCTGAAAACGTTGGATCTCGGCGAGAACCACATTGCAACACTCACTAACGATACATTTAAAGACATGCAACAGATGTACGGGTTGAGGTTGACTGAAAACAACATCGGTAATATAAGTAAAGGCGTGTTCGACAGAATGACTGCTCTTAAGATTTTAAACTTGTCGAAGAACAAAATACAAAAAGTGGAAGCGGGCGCGTTCGATAGCAATTTAAACCTGCAAGCGATTCGGCTCGACGGAAATTATCTCACCGACATCGGCGAGCTGTTTTCGAAATTACCGAGTCTTGTCTGGCTGAACATATCGGACAATCAGCTGGAATGGTTCGACTATGCGCTCATTCCGACAGGACTCCAGTGGCTCGACATACACGCGAACAAGATATCCGAACTCGGCAACTACTTCGAAATCGAATCGAGTTTACAGTTGAGCACATTCGACGCTAGTTTCAATAAACTGAAAGAGATCACGGGAAGTGCGATTCCGAACAGCGTCGAGATGCTGTTCTTAAATGACAATCTAATCAGTAAAGTGCAGAGTTACACATTTTTCAAGAAGCCTAACTTGACGCGTGTAGATCTGTTCGGTAATAAAATCACAAGTTTAGATCCGAACTCGTTACGGATATCGGCAGTTCCTCCGGAGAAACCTCTACCCGAATTTCATATCGGCGGGAATCCGTATCAGTGTGACTGTACGATGGACTGGTTGCAGAAGGTCAATAACGGGATTCGCGCCCGCAATCAGCCGAAACTGGTCGATCTCGAGAGCATATATTGCAAGCTACTGTACAACCGAGGACGAACTTACGTTCCATTAGTAGAAGTAGCGCCGTATCAGTTCCTCTGTAAGTATGAATCTCACTGCTTCGCACTGTGCCACTGTTGCGACTTCGACGCGTGCGACTGTGAGATGACGTGTCCGCGAAACTGCACCTGTTACCACGATCAGTCATGGTCTGCGAACGTGGTCGACTGTTCGTCGAGCGGATACATTGAAAAGCTACCCGATCAAATCCCAATGGACGCGACGCAATTGTACTTGGACGGAAACGACATTCGTTCCGTCATGAGCCACGCGTTCATCGGAAGGAAAAAACTAAAGGTGCTGTTCTTAAACGCGTCGAACATCGAAATCATACACAACAGAACGTTCAATGGATTGAAGGAGCTCGAGCTGTTGCATCTCGACGAGAATCGAATTCGCGACCTCAAAGGATACGAATTCGAAGGACTGGACAGTTTGCGCGAACTGTACTTGCAGCACAACCGAATCACGTCGATCCACAATTCGACGTTTCAACATCTACGACATCTCCGCGTACTGAAATTGGACCATAATCGCTTGAGTTTTTATTCGTTGTGGCATTTATCGTCTGTGATCAACGAACTGACATTGTCGTCGAACCCGTGGTCATGCGACTGTGAGTTTACGGAACGTTTACGGGAATGGATGGTGCGCAGTGATAGTGTGCAAGACTTTGCTTCAGTGCGGTGTGTGTTTAACGCGAACACGACAGAGTTGGATTATTACAGTGAAGAGATATACGCGGACAATTCGGAGCTCGGTTTCTACATATCGCAGGAGAACGCGACGGCGTGCACGGGCCCAACGAACATTGACAACAGCATCAACGGGAACCTGACAGCGACGAAAACGATCATAAAACAACAAGCGATACAGGACTACCTGCCGCTACTGATCTCGACGCTCGGAGGATTCCTGTTGATCATTCTCTTGATCCTCATCATCTTCATCTTTCGACAAGAAATGCGCGTGTGGTTCCATTCGCGGTTCGGTGTGAGACTGTTCTATCGCTCGACAGAGTTCGATATCGACGACCGTGAGAAATTGTTCGACGCGTTCGTCAGTTATAGCTCTAAGGACGAGGCGTTCGTCGCTGAAGAACTAGCGCCGATCTTAGAGCACGGAGACCCGCAGTATAAACTGTGTCTGCATTACCGCGACTTCCCGGTCGGCGCGTTCATCGCCGACACGATCGTGCAAGCGGTCGAATCGTCCCGTCGAACGATCATGGTTCTGTCCGAGAATTTCATCAAGTCCGAGTGGTGCCGGTTCGAATTCAAATCGGCACATCATCAGGTGTTGCGCGACCGCCGAAAAAGACTGATCGTGATCGTGCTCGGCGAGGTGCCGCAAAAAGACCTGGACCCGGACATTAGACTCTATTTGAAGACGAACACGTACTTACAATGGGGCGACAAATTGTTTTGGGAAAAGCTGAGATTCGCACTACCCGACGTGCCGAATAACCGACGACGACGGAACTCGATACGCAGTAACGCGAACTTGAACCTCCATCACGTTCATCATCATGTTCATAGACACAATAACAGGAACCATAATCATAACGCTAATCAAAATAACACGCCTAGCAATAACACGAACTCGAACTCTCCAAGAACGGTCGCTATTCATATATAACAGTATTAGTGAAAATAGTTGTGCGCGAAGTAAACAAAAAAAAAGACTGCGAAGTTCACACGATATTATATTGTTTTCTCTCAAAAAAAAGTTTAATAATAATATTACGGAAGACGGACGCGCTAGTGTATAGTTTTTAACAAATATGTGATATTATAGTGTCGATTAAAAAAAAAAGTAAAATAAATAGGAATGTGTCTTTGTTTCACTATCATGAAATATAACCGTACGAAGTCGAATTATGTATGTATATATATATATATATATATATATATATATATATATATATATATATATATATATATATATATATATACACTCTCGATTACAGGACTTTTTTCATAAAAAAAATCAAACGAACATACAGTGAAATAAATTTCTAACACTTGTTCTTTTTTTGTTTTAAAATAAAAAAAAAACTATATTTTAAGTGCCGCCGACATGAAAATAAACGAAAGAACTTGCTGCTTTAAACGATGTTCTCGTAATTGAATTTCTTTTAATCAATGAAGTGACATTAAATATTTTCATGCATGTAAAACGTATAATGTTTATCATATACCGTGCAATATTTGTTCCTCTTTGGTGATTTTAACAATAGAAATGTGTAAAAATGGCACATGTTTGTGTTACATATAGTCAGACTGAAACTATTTATGAAGGTAAAATATTTCTTGCATATTGAGTAAATTATTTCTGTTGTGTGAATTTTAGAAATCCCACATTGCACCACTTTCAATCAAGTAATCTCTCATCTGCGTTATTTTGTAAAATTTGTAATACCGGAATAACGATTTAATGATTGCTTGTTCACATTGAGAAATAATTTCGGAGTCGATTTGAAAGCAGTGCGACGGGTGGATTTCTAAAAATAATTTTTAAGAAAAGTACGTCTTATTTATTGCTCTCTTGAATCGAAAAAAATCACATTTCTTACAAATCACAGAGTAATGTAAACATGTACATATACTTGACTTTTGTAAATTTCGTATTGTAAAGATGTATATATTTATATTATTAATATAACTCATATATAATTATAATTTATTTAAATATTGAAAATTTTTCCAACATTCCGTCAATTGTAAATTAGTAAGAGAAACAAACAACAGAATCAAATAAATCCGTGCATGTTTTTCGATTGGTGCTATTAAAAAAAGTCTCTCTATCACAGAAACGTAATTGTGTCGCGTGTAAATGGACCTTAATCAAACTAATTACTTTACTCCAATAGTTTATTTTTTGTTTCGCATATGTATATGTAATAATAAACCGAACGACTGCTACTTATGTTTATGAAAATACTAAAGTAGAAATTGTGTATATAAGATGAGCACGTTGCTTTCTAGACAGTAGATCAATGTTCTTCTTTTCTTTTGTAATTTTTGTAAACACACCTACCTAATTCTAACAAAGTCAGATGTACTGTTTGTTAACAGTCTGTGCATTCAGTCAGATCGAATCGATGAAAAATTCAATAAAATTTTTATAAAATACTGACACGTGTTTTTATTTCAAACGAGAACAAAAAACAAACCCTATTTTCAGGTTGAGATTGAATAGTTTTGAGAAATACAGCTCGGTGTGCACAAAAATCAGCGACGGGACGAAAACTCAAACGAATCACACTCGAAATATAAATAAAAACATAACATAATGTGAATATAGAAAAAAATACCTAGGAACATGTTTAAAATATATAAACTATGAATTGCAAATAAATCATAATATAATCACTTTAACAGTCGAAAAATAATTAAAAAAGTAATTAAAATAGTAGTGAATGTATGTATATGTATGTATGTATGTATGTATGCATGTATGTATGTATGTATGTATGTATGTATATATATATATATATATATATATATATATATATATATATATATATATATATATATATATATATATATATATATATATATATATATATATACATATAACCTGTCATACTAAATGATAAAATATTGTTCTGTAAATATACTTGTTAGATCAATAACAAATGGATGACTTTTAAACTAATATCAAATCATACAAAATTCATAATTAAAAAAAAGACATCCTTTCACGTGTATTTATATTGAGATAAAAGAGATAAACGAAGAGAATTTTACATAAATAAATTCATATTCAATTAAACGTAACTAAAGATGGTATAAAATTTGTATAAATAATATTGTTTGTGGTTGATTGATTGATTCAAATAGAGTATCGAATCGGTAATTCAACTAATTAAAACGGAGATGAATTGCAATTATTCGATTCGATGCAATTATTTCAATTCCTGTCAACGCTGGCCAAATTGTTTAAATTTATTTCATACATAGATCCGTTCACAAATCATAAATACAATGTAATTATGAGTTTTGATATTTCAATCGTATGAATAAGATTTTAAAGAGTTGTTTATTTACAGGATTAGAGCTAGTTTTATAAAAAAAGCCGGGTGATTTTCTAATCAATATTATCGAATACAGAATGAATTAATATTTGAATATTTTAAAAATATTTTCAATAATAACTTTAAAGATTTGTTTGCTTAGAGCATTAACACTTTTTCTGTACTTTGGCGTTCTGACCAATCAATAATGATTTTTTGAACATTTTTGAGCAGATTTTTTTTAATAGTTTTTAGGTAAAAGAAAGATTCATTTGTGAAATCATTAAGTTTTTTCAATAATATATTTTTATACAATTTTTAATATTAAACTAATTCGTTCAAGTAAACTTTATTTTTCTTTACCTATTCTGTGATTGAATGGATATTTTGAATCGCATTTACAATTTAATTTTTGGTTTTATATCCTCTCTTATGAAGTCGTCATCATGAGACGTAAATTAAACACTTATTTCTTCTAAAATATATTTCGAAATCTATTGAAATATATCATCATTTAGAAAAAATTATCTTCAATAAACTCGTTCAAAAATATTTTCACCTTCTTGAATTTGTCCTACAATCTTTCGTCTTTATGTACCGTTTCGTTATTTTTCTTTAAATATAAATAGATGTTAAATATAAATGAAATATGTAATTATTATATATCTTTTAAAAAAAGTCATATGTACATCTTCCTTACTTCTTTACTACAAGCAGAATATGTTATAACTAAATGATTCAGCTTGACTACAAACTTTTACAGATATAATGTTAATTTTCACAACTGCAATTACATGATTTAGATTTTTCATTCGTTTGACCTTCTAAAGATGATATCATCGTCATTAAATACACATAAACAACAATCAAACATGATACATTAAACACTTTTAACTAGAATAGTTCTTGTGGTTTATGGGTTGAAAAAGAAGTAATTTGTGAAAAATAAATTATTAAATTATTGTCAATAATAGATGTTACAAATAGCAAATCAGTATTCTATTTCGATTTTTCTAAATAGTATATATATATATATATATATATATATATATATATGACAAAAAAATATTAATATAGTGCATTTCACGATAAATAAAAATCTATTAGCTGTATAAAAGATTATGAGAGTTTCAAGAAATTACTGTTTGTTTGCTAATTTTTTTTTACTTTTTTCTCTATATCAGATATTTACACGTTTTGTGTAAATACGATTAAAGAAAATATCTATATAAAAATATTTATTTACACTTTAATACTTATCTGAATTATTTTACGATACGACTAATCAATTTATTATGTAAGTAAACAAATCTTTTTCACAGATAATGAAGGACAAAAACACATGATTATCACCATGATTATTTATTTTTATAACAAATTCACAAATATGTATATATATATATATATATATATATATATATATATATATATATATATATGTGTGTGTGTGTGTATATATATATATATATATATATACATATATATACATATATGGTTATGTGGCGTGCATTTTAGGCTAATCAAAATATAATTACATGCTCACTTCTCATATTTATATTAATATAAATTCTAATTTATGGAATTTTGAATAAAAACGAATTTTATATTTATCTACTTGTTTTTGATATTTTTTTTGTATAATTCTGAACGATTTCATATATCATCCTCATTTTTATTGTATAAAATTTCTCTTATTTTTTTATAACACAATATAAATTAATTTTTCAACAAATTCCTATATAATTCTATTCTTCAACGTTTTGTATTCTTTTTTTTGTAAATTCTGGACAAAAATACTTTTCATTATAAAACAACGAAATATATTATTCACTTTTTAGGGTTTAGGAAAATGAATTATCATAGAATTAATATATTTAAATTTTCGAGCTGTGAAGGATACTAATTTAAAATAAATATACAAACCACGAATTAGATAAAACTAAAATAGTAAAGTTATTTTTAAGTATAATCGAAATCAAATCTTTCTATTTCAAATGTATGTTTTTCAACTGCTTTAATAGTGAAGGAATATTATTTTTACGTTAATAAATCATTCTTAGTCAATATCTTATAAAAATCATAAACATATTTTAATACGTGTTTATATATATATATATATATATATATATATATATATATATATATATATACATACATACATATATATATATATATACATATATATATATATATATATATATATATATATATATATATATATGAATAAGAAATGAGAAACAAAAAAAATTAAATATTCTCGTTCCTCGATATTTTAATCCTCAGAAGAGTGAAAGTATATACCAGTTGTCACAAATAAATAATCATCCACGAAGAAACATATGCACCCTTAATTACGAAGTTACAAGACAATGAATTTATAATATAGAAATGAATACTTTTATCACTCCATAAAACAAAAAAACTTTATTGTTATCATAAATGTTCAAAAACGCAATATTATTTGATTTAGATTACTGCTGATACTTATTCGATATCCTCAGAGCGATAAAGAATGGAAAAATCTGTAAAATAAACTGTACCTTCAAGAAATTATAACGTTTGTTCTGGTACTGTAACTGATTTCATTTTCCAAATTAATTTTCGCTTCCAATAAACTGCATACACATTTTTATGATCAGAAATGCTCAATAATTGATTATTGAATATTTTGATACTTATTTATATGCATTTCGATGGCGGCATAAGGTGTAGAAAAACTTTCATACAGAATAATTTTCCTGTAACCAGTACTAAAAATACATAAAAATGAATCGCCATTGAAACAGGCACCAATCAAAATAATCAATAATCATTACCTGAACATTTCAGTAAAAAAATGTTTGGTTTATAAACAGTAAAAACTACTTATAAAATTCGTTTAAAAAACCACTTCAAATATTCTAACAATAATCAACCATGGTATTTCAAAATAACACATTTTTAAATTAATAAAATTTATTAAAAAATCAGTCGAGTTTTCTTATAAAACTGACCGGACTAAAAGTGACAGAAAGCAAACAGAGACACGTCATTTTTTTCTTTTAAACGGATTTACAAGTCTAAGAACGTAATTGTGAATGAAATCTTGAAAATACAAATAAATGGAATGAAATTTGTCAAAGTATGTACAGAAAATATATGTCGAGTGAAATAAGTAACCGCATTCAACTATGAGTCAAAGTAAATAGTTTATCGCATATAACAATGAATCACACCATCTCCTATACAATTTATAATATATATATATATATATATATATATATATATATATATATAAATATACATATAAACATATATATATATATATATAAACATATATATAAATATATATATATACATAAATATATATATATATATATATATATATATATATAAATATATATACATATATAAATATATATATATATATATATATATATAAATATATATATATATATATACATAAATATATATTAATATATATATATATATATATATATATATATATATATATTTATATATATATATATATATAAATTCAAACAAAAGTACACCTCAATTTTGCAATGATAGTTCAAAAATAATCAACGAATGGATAGAAATGGATAAATATCTCGTTTCACATATGATATTAAGCATCTACTGTATTTTTAATGGATAAAATATTATGTTAGTATTATTATTAATAATATTAGGAATACTTTTAACTTATCAAAATCTAACTAAATCTATTGGGTTCTAATTTTAAAAAAAAATAATTAAAACAAAGACGTCTATTCAGTTTTTATCTCAAGTGTTCAGAGAGTATTGGTTTTTATTGCTGGTCAAGATTGTAAGTAACTTGTAAATTTTTATTTAAAAAGGCATCATTGAAAAGTAATCGAAATACACGTCCAAGAGTATAAATAGTTTATAGTTTTTCAAATAATAGTATTATTTTATTGATACCAAATAAATAGTCGATTCCAAGCAAACATGTTTTCTCTGAGAGTCTTAAAATCAAATCGTGAGAGTTTATGTTAAATTCTTGTATATAGTTGACTGAACTGAGCTATATTTACAAAAACGTCCATTTATTTCTCTTTTTATGAATAATAAAAATGAATAATAGAATATATAAGATTATGGTTATCATTCCAACAATTTAAGAATACAAGTACTCTTTCTGAACAACAAATTTAAACTCTCTATTCAGCGTAGGAATTAGACAGGGGCTACATGGACCACTGCCAAAGGCGGGACATTTTAAGGGGCTTCAAATTTGAATGGGCGACAAATTTTTAATAGCTGGAAATTTTATTTTCAATCAAAATTTTGATTTACAGGTAGCGCAAACGTGAAATAAAAAATTAAATCCAAAAATGTTTGTAATTCAAATTTTGTTTTTGAAATTTATGTAACAGAACTGTAATAATATAACGGATACTTTTCACTTATCAAAATCTAACTAAATCTATTGGGTTCTAATTTTAAAATAATCATTAAAAAAAGATGTCTATTCAGTTTTTATCTCAAGTGTTCAGAAAGTATTGGAATCATAATTTGCACTGTAAATAAACGAAATGAATGGAAAATTTTACAATTTTTTTAATGATAATTAATTTTTTTTCTGTCGCAATATTTTCAAAATTACCAAGTTACGAATATCTGTTAATTCATTTCGATAAAATTTGAGGAGGAGCGGCATTTGGTTGGTGACTCAAAGGCGGCACCTAGTCTAAATCCGATCCTGTCTTTACTTTTTGATTTTGTACTCTTTTTTTGCATACAGTGAAAACGGAAAAACACTTATGCTTGAATGAAAAAAAAACGTTATTATTGGATTTAGTGATTATTTATTTTTTAAACAAACATGCAAATTTGAAACAATTTTTTTAAGAATTAAAAAAACAATGTTGTGACAAACAGGTGTATTATTTTGTCAAGCCGAAAGTAGGGCACACCATGTAAGTTTTTAAAATTTAATTTTTATATTTCCACACAATGCAAGTATGGAAATAATTTTCAGTTTAATAAATAATGGACGAACGAACAAAACAGATTGTTACCTGTTTAGATTAAAATTTTTCTACTGGTTGAATATAATTTAAAACGATTTGATTGCGAGCAATTTTAGAAAAGTTGTCTTGAAGATAAACTTTTAAAATATATATAAAGTATTGAAAAATATAATTCTAAATAAAAGAATGGTCATGTTATATTAATAATGGGGTTTTAATTCTAAAATGTTCAAAGTTTAATGTCTAGCAACTAAACTGAAAATTTAAATGAATAAAATTATTTGTTATTATACTCTTTTGTCCTCCTTTCGTGCCTCACTAACCGACAAGTGTCCTCTTTCATCTGGATCAAAACATGATAAACCTACATAAAAGCATATTTGCTTCTCTAATGCTGTTTAATTCAAAGCTAGGATATTAACAACGCATGGGTACTAAACGAGGCTTGTTTGCACTCAACTAATCAGTTTAATATAAAATCTATAATTAAAAAAATGTTTGATAAGAAATGTAAATTTCAAGAATTCAGTAAGTACATAAAATAATTTTATATAATTATGATAAAAATATATAAATACGCAAGGTCTTTTTTAAGTGTATATGGATTTATTGATAAATGATAAACATATTTCTAACAAGAATTGAAATTTAAATAAGAAAAAAGCGCACGACACCAACAAAATTTAAAACCGGCCATTTAAAACATGAAATTTAATCTAATTTAACAGTTTGTTGAAAGTTAACATTGTAAAGAGAGCAGATAAATTCTTGTTATTTGTATAATAATTAACTTAAAACTTTTTCAAAATATTTATAAATTTTATATCGTGTGCAAGTGGCCAAAAATTGAAACCTGGCCGGAAATTCGTGTACCTACTATTAATATATGTCTCGAAAATGATTTATAATTTGAAATTATGTATAATAATTGAGACAGTCGAAAAAGAGTTGGTAGAAAAATTGAGAATATATGTACAGAAAATACAAATATGATTTTTTTTAATCAGCAAATACGAAATATAAAATTATAATTATTTATATTTAATTTCTTTTATTCAAAAATAATAATTAAATATTTAAAAATAAAAAATGTCTTAAAAGGTATCTTTCACTCATTATTTCAACAATATGATTATATATCAAAGAATTAATTTGATATTTAACTATAAACTCTCTCCCTCTCGTTATCTCTCAATATATATATATATATATATATATATATATATATATGTATATATATATATATATATATGTATATATATATATGTATATATGTATATATATATATACATATACATATATATACATATATACATATATACATATATACATATATATATATATATATATATATATTTGTAATTTTCAAAAATCTTTAATTTTTCTGAGATTCAAAGAGCACTTGAACAGTTATGGATGGCTTAGTTTTTTTTACCTGTCTAACTTGTATTCATACACAATTCTCGCGCACAGGAATAATAAAAGATATAGAAGAGAATATTTTAGCTTATCTTTCGTTTCTATTTCAAACATATAAAATCTTTTTCCATGTTATATTTTTATGGTCGATTTCCATAAATTAAATACGAGATTAGTGTCAAAACTTTCTCGCATCAGAATAATCCTTCATGAATTTCGTTCAAGATGTCTACTTTGAAAATTACTTTGAAATTTATTATTACATTTTTTTTACAAACAAACAAATATATATATATATATATATATATATATATATATATATGTGTGTGTGTGTGTATGTGTGGGTATAGGATAATTACAGTGAGGAGTGAAAATTCATATGTGAAAATTAAAGTGTGTTTGTTAGTTTTTTATGCGGATCTTTTTACAATACTAAGAAAAATATATATTAGGCACAATACATTTCTGACACTGTGGTTAAATTCACTTTCGCATCATTTCTTAATTTAAATATTTTTTTGTGGTTTGTGAGTTGAAAAAATAATTCGTTTGCAAAAATATTTATCGATAATACAGGAAATTATTGTTCGGTATCCGTAATGTTCACAAATTTATGTTCAACCATTTAGAGTCGGGGAAAGGGGAAGAGTGTTAAATTTTTTTACAAATATTTTTAGATTAATTGAAAATTATTTTATCGTAAATAAAATAAAACTATCAAATTTGTCGGTTACAAGAAAAAAATGTTAATTCAGATTAACCATTAGAAATTTCACATCTGTCTGATATATCGTGGAAAATCATTGATAATATTCGGGGAAACATAAATTTCTTGATTAGAAACATATAATCGGAAGCAGAAAAATTAATTGCAATTGAAAATTTGTAGAAATAACATTACTGTTGAGTGTGAAAAATTTTGAAACAATGAAGTGTGAACAATTCAGTTTCACATCGGTCACATTGTACCTGGACGTAGAGTATCGAAATTTTTTATGTTTTCTTCCAATAATGAAATTTTGTAAAAAATATTATTCAACTCAATTCTCAAGTTCACAATTTTTATAGGTTTTCAAATGAAAGAAACGGCGTTTTTCTGATTTTTAGACGACCGTTATTTTTTTAATGAAAAAAAGTTTGAATTTTAGTGTCATTAGAAAGAGATTAGTGACGTTTAAATATGCTATCCAAAAGATAACGCTTTAAGACCATAGTTTCTTCGAAAAACATCAATGGATTCCTAGATCTAAGCCCAGCTTCAAAGGGTTAATACAGTTGTTTTTCAGGTATAGAATAGATCAGAAATTAGCGTGTAGTATATGAAATGTAATTGACCTGCAGAAAACAAAATTTACATTTACTCAACATGTTTATAAATTATTTACTCAACATGTTTAAATATTTTTCACTTTACAAACCTCAAAAAAAATTCTGTTCAGAAATGTTTAATAAATCATTATTGACAGAGATAATTAAAGTGACAAGGTGCAGAAAAATCTGTTTAAATATTTTTTCTGTTTTATCGCTCTAAAGTTGATAATATCGTCATCGAAAAGCACATAAGTTATAATCAAAAAAGATAAATAATCAATGATTGAACAGATTTGTTTTGTAGTTTGTGAAGAAATGAAAAATTCATTTGTGAATCTGACTCACTTGCAAAGCCTAAAACTTTATTTTTTATAAATTTCAGTGAAAAGATTCAAGTAAATTTAATGTTAATTACCAGTTAAAAAAATAAAACGATATTAAAACATGTGTTTGATGACTAGAATATACGAGACGTGAACATAACATTTTTTCATTAATTTTAAAATGTTCTACACGAGAATGACCGATAAGAGTTAATTAGAGACCAAGAACATAATCTAAGAATATGTACAGGATATGAATGACTCGCCGTTTTGTTTACATAACAGTGCAAAATTGTTCACACAAAAACGAATCTTATCTGTGGGACGTCAATTCGAAACTAATCTCAGATAACCAACCCGACGAACATGAGTACATAGTCGAATCATAAAATAAATAATTCATGTGTGCAAGCAGAGGCACATTTTTAACGTTTCGTCGGGAAATGTGCGTTTCGTGACGATTTCGCGAATACATAAAATATTAATTTCGACATACACCTGATACACCCAATTACAGGCAACGTGAACATGTCCGTCCGTACTTGTCGATGTCTTAATTCGAATTCCGGCGAACGGTTCTGTAATGGACACTTGTATGTTTGGTGTGCACGCACTCTGGAAGAACATTGAATCGCCTTATTAAAAATGCATTTCGGAAACGTAATTACCAGCTTGTTAGTTAAGAAGGATTCACGTGAAGATTTATAGAGTTTGTTGTCTAACAGACATGTTGAATAAATGTTAATTTTCTTTTCTGCGTGTCGATTACATTTGATATACTGCACATTAATTTTTATATCTATTCTATATCAGAACAAAAATTATATTAAATGTAAACTGAAAACATCTACACAGAGCTCATCAATAAACATGTTCATAGAAAAAAAAATTTCCAACTCATAAACCACAATAAAATCTTTCGATCAAAAATAACTATTGGCCATTTTTTATTATAGCTTATGCGCATTTCGATAGCAATTCAATCATCCTTAAAATTCTCAAGTACAGAAAACAAACGAGAATAGTAATGAGCAAGCCAATCAATAAGAAGTAATAAAAAATAAATAAAAAATATTATTTATTATTTCTAGATTATCTATTAAATCAAATAACACTAGCCTATTTTAGGTTTTATTACTTTTTTAATTTGACTCCTACTTCTATACATTTGATTTCAATCTCAAACATATTTGAATTATTTATAAATAATGAACAAATGTTTAAATCTAATTGTTTCTGAATTATGAACTTTTTAGGCCTTTCTATATTTTAATGCACTATTGTAGGTTGCATCAGTTTCTTTTCAATGCTACTCTTACTTCTATCAATACGATTTTATTTACAAAATATCTGAATTTTATAAATAATAAACAAATGTTTGAATTTCTTTTTTCCAGAATAATGAACTTTTCAGATTTCTCTATATTGTTTCGGTTTCAATATAATGGAGGCGCCATCAAAATGAGAACCAATAACAATCCAATATAATTTATTGAACTTCAAATCAATAGTTATTTACTGAACATTTTTGAACAGAAAAATTCTTTATAGTTTAAAACAATTATTAGTAATATTGATTTGAAGTATAAGAGGAAGAAACAATTCATATGTGAAAGTAAATTCAGTGGCACTACCAGAATTGTATTGTTCTTAATTTTATAAAAATACCCTCATAAAGAAATCACACAATTTAATTTTCACAAATTAATTTCCATTTACTACAATATATATATATATATATATATATAATTTTTTTTCTGTTAAAAAATGTTCAAGAATTGATAATTCACTTTTTTATTATGGTTTATGCTTATTCCGAAGGCTATGCCATTTTTCATAAAACGTTGCAATACAGAAAAGTCTGAAAATAATTTCCAATCATCAATCAAATATTATTTATTGAACAGTCAGTAAGCAATCATTTTTTGAATACTTTTTATAGTTTGTGGAATGAAAATATAATTAATTTGTGAAAGTGAATTCGGTCTCACCGCTACAAATATTTTTTACTCTCAGAAAGCAAAATTATTTAACATTCATTAATGAATTTTCACTCATTATAAACTCTACAAATAATTTTTCTAGTAAAAAATATTTTAAAGTGATCATTTTTAAATTCATACTTGTGCACATTTCGATAGCAATGAGGGTGTTCTTAGAGAATAGAGAAAATTATTAAATTAGAGAAAATATTTTTATTATTCGCTCTGACGACGATAGAATTGCCATCAAAATGGGTATAACTAATAATCAAAAAATAAATAATAAATATAATTATTCAATTAAACAATTTATGTCGTTTTTCGAGAATACTTTGATTTAAGAAGATTGATTTAAACACTATGCCAAAAAATTCTAATTGTAAATATTTTTATTTATTAATTCTATACATTAAAGTGGTGCAAAAACATTTCCTGATTTTATAAAATCATTTTCATTATTGTTAACTATGAAATAAATTATATATTTTTGGTCCAAATTTCACATTGTTTGATCATCGGTGTTCCGCGTTATAGATCCTATTCTCTTATAATATATTTTTAGTTTTATGGATCAATCCAATTTCACAAATGAATTATTCATTCACTACACAAACGCATTCTTATTAAAAATGTTCAATAAATGATTATTAATCATTCAAGCAACACTATTTTTTTACAATAACGATTACTGATTTTAACTTTACAATGATTGTTGTTTATCCGCATTCGATAAAAATATCATTATCCTCAGAAAGTTCAAAAAAAATATTTTATTGTTCTTGAAGCAAGATGGAGATTCATTTGCGAAATTTTTTATTCATTTCTTAAGCTACCTATGCTAAAACTATTAACTTCTTTTTATTGAAATTATTCTGATTTACTCCTAGAGGACATGTATGATTTTGTTTTCTCTACGGGAAATTTATACCTTCTTTTTTAATACAGTTCATTACAAATGGAATTACGATTCGCCGAAGTTCAAGTTTAACATCAGATATTATTGTTCTATTGATTTGAAAAAGAATTAACTAAATAAATACAGATTAATAATATTAAAACCAATCAAAACATATTATTAAACATTCATCTACAAATATAACTAAAATCAATTGTCAATGTTTCGTGACGCAATTAGAGTTTCGTCATGAAAACGGATGATTAATTCTGAATAATCATGCTTATTAGCAATTACTTTCCTAGTTAAACATTCAATGGAATGAAGGAATGATGTCATGTACGTAGAATAAAAATGTAGATGTTAGATTTAAATTTCAATTTATTTGAATTATATAAATTTTCGGCTATCAATTTATTTTCTTTTGTCGATCAAACAATGTCATAGATCTTTAGGGTCATTTCATAAATGTTGCAATATTCACTTTTATTTCGCAAATATTTACAAAATTAATTTTTAAATTCATAACAAAATTCTTAGACAATACAAATGTTTTCTTTTTCTGAAAAAGATTAAAAATAAACATAACAAAACATAAAAAAATATTATAGCCTAACAATCTGCTTCCACTTTGGTTTTATTTTCAAATGTGCAGAGAATTTTTTTGCATTTTTCTAATCTCGTCAATTTAAATATCGCAAATAATTTTAAATTTAAAATGTGTGTTACTGAGATTTTCACTTGAACTCACATATAAAACCATTGAAGTTGTCATCTACAAACAACAATTTAAGAAATACTTATCTATACAATGCTATAAGTTTATTCTTTTCTCTATAGAAATTTCAAAATAAACAACCGTTTAAATAGTGAAATACACGATACATTATAACCTTATCATTCAACCCTAATTTCAAATCGAATTTGAATTCATTTTGAAAAGATTACATTCTAATCAATCAATCAAACATATACTGATTTCATTACAAGAACATACTTCTCAAAAATCTTTTATCTACATAAAGAATTGTGTGTACACACATATCGATCGTTCGAAAATACGGCCATCAAATACAAATAACTATGGCCGCCACTTGGCTAGCTTGTTTATCGCCATGACATGTGCTTCAAAGAATCGTTGTTAACAGTTAGTTAAGGTGTACCAAACCTCTAATTACGTTCGGTTATTAATATAATCAGCATATGTGTTGTATACGGGTAACCGCTGCATTTGCTGTGTATCTACAACTGAAGAAAACGGTTGGTACACGCACGTAAGCAAAACGTACTTGTATGCATGAGTGTGTGTATATGTGTATACGTATATACTACATACGTACATAAAGGCTTTTGCAAAATTGAGCCGTCCGTACGACTGTAATTACGATTTGTCTTCAATGGTAACCTCAATTATCGGAATACAATGTTTTGCTGCGGTGGATTCGGAATATCGTTACTGCTTCGATATCTCTTCAATTGGCCGATAAAAAAATACACGTACGTACATAAATGTACACGATTTTTATGAACAGAAAATTATTTTCGATTCGATTACTTCTGTTTATTTGTTTAATCGGAATTTGCGTTTTAATTTACTTGTTTAATTCATTCAAATGCTGAACAAAATTATTTTTTGTAACAGAACTAGTTTTAATTGTTTTTTATAAAAAAAACAATTAGTAAATAAATAAAACCGATGTACTTTTATATTGTTTTACTATTTATTATGGAGATAAAATATAAACATTCATTCGAAATGAGAGCATGATGCTTTCACACACGATTTCAAACGATTAGTGTATTCATCTAATTCAGTATGCATTTCATACATTGCAAATTCGTCGTTGTTTCAATAAGAGATCATTTTAAAGATTCAGTATATCAATGACTTTTTATTTGAAATATTATTTTAAGTTTTAGAAGTATTATATACTCTAACGAGTTGAGATTAGAGTTTGAAGGAAACCAAATTTTACGGCATAAATTGCTCGCTTCTTCTCCTTGAGATCACTATTTTTCTTTTCAACTACCGGGTTCTTCTATTCCGACATCGTTAGGTGGATACTCAACACCGTATCCAGTTTCACAATATCTATTGATTGGTAGAAAAATAATTGCGCTTTATAACCTTCAAATTCATATAGTTTTTTCTTTTTGATTTCCTTAGCTTTTTTAAATGATCCAGAACTGTTAGATAACTACATCTAACTTTTGTGCAAGCTCTCGAATTGTTGTGCGTGGTTCTGATTCAATTAACACCTACAATTGGTCGTTATGAACTGAAGAAGGACGACCACGACCTTCTTCATCTTCAAAGCTCTCTCTCTAGTACGAAATTTTTGAAACTTCCATTGCACCACACGTTCCTTAACAGTACTTACACTAAAACTATCGTTTAGTTTACGCGTAGTTTCGGTTTCTTTAAAACCCGCTTTCAACTTATACAAAATTTGCTCTTATTTGCTTCTTTTCGATCTTTAATTCAATAGAAAATTTGAAGCAGAATTTATAATAAAACCAAAGTCTGTTACTAAAACACATACCGAAACATTCACTTTAAAGTGATATTAGCATGAACACGATGAAAAATGACACTTCCATTAAAAAAAATAAGGGAATAATTCATAAAACAAAAACCGCAATTATTTTCCTATAAACCTAATACATGACGATGTCGTAACAGAAAAAACCGGTATTGGAAAGGAAAAGAAAAATAATAACTCCAAAGAGAAGAAACAAACAATTCAAATCCAGGATACAGATACGAAACAAATTACAAATCCATTTTTTTCATTCTAAGAAATGATTTTTTTAAATCCACTGTGAGGTTAAAATTGTTAAGCGTTCTTGTACAATATCTGAGCAATTTACAGCAGTTCTAGTACCGTGAGGAAGAAGAACTTTCGTTTACTGAGTGTTGAGCACAGAAGCCGATGACTCTTGCTTTGCAACTAAACGACATACTAATCGTGGTGGTCCTAGGAGTTTTCGGTCATTTTAGAAATCGAAAAAGGTCACTTGGGATACTTCAGGCAAGCGTTGATAGCGAGGCCTCTAACTAATCCATCAGATAATGAACAGGATCCTCAACTTTATTCAATTAGAGACGTTAATCAAAATAATGATCCGTATTTATAATAAACTTGCATTTTTTGAAATCTGTTAAAAGAATTCTTTCACAATCTGAAAGAATATTTATTAATGCCTTATACTTGTTCTGAATCCGAATTATCTTCACTTCGATTTTTTTTTAATACAAATCCACGGAATCTCTATTGGACGCAAGATCATAATCAGAACTACGATTTCGTCACCCGACACAAGCAACTGAACTGCAACCATTCTGCCAGTAATTCAGTGCTCTAAAAAATATTATGGGATGTCATCCTTTGCCTTTTTACAACTGTCCATATAAGCACCCATTTTTAATAATCTGATATTCCTAATAGATACATCAAACTTTGACATTCCTGAACATTCGTAAAGGACTCTTAAAATATTTTATATCAAAGTCTTATATTTTACAAAATTTTTCCTCTTCTTTCTTTTTGTCAAGCGTCATCAGTAAAACTTGTATTAATTCGGAGTTTTCTTGAGTAGTCATCATAGTTGGAGACCTTTTAAATGAATCATTATTGGTTAATTCTGACAGAAAAATAACTTCAAATAATATTGAACAGTACGATGGAGTAGATTCACCTTACACAATCAATTTATTCGTTGTTTGATTCTACTTGAATTTTGTCCTTCGTCTGGGAGAAATTAAACGTTGCTCAATGTTGATTTTTTTCTATTTTTTCTCTAAACATACGACTTTCTACCTTTTTCTCGACTTATACCTGTTCTGACTCATGACATTTTTAAACTAATCTCTGCATCAGAATATCGATATATTGTTTTATATAATTTGTATCAATTCTTAAATGTTTGTGACACAAATCAGGTCAGAAACTTTTCGACCATAATATCTCTAATCATTCAAAACAACTATACAGAATCGGACTATGGATGTTGAAAATGAACTCTAATTTAATTTTGGTTTCGATTTTAAACAATACTAATGTTATTTTAAAGAAAAAAAAAACCGATTGCAACAGTGTGTGTGCGTGTGTGTAGACGAATAGAAAATATGTAAATAATTATGGAAACTGGTTATGATGATATTTATACATACACACACATACAGATGTATGTATGTGTGTGTGTGTGTACGTACAGACTCATTCCTCTAGAGAAGAGAACGAAAATAAAATAAAAAAAAATCAACACCCACACAGTGTACTACGATTGTGGACAACGTTATTTATTATATAACGTTTACGATAGTAAGGAGTAGTTCGATGTATTTAGTATTGAAATTGATAACATCAAGTTAACGTACATCTATGTCAGTTCGAGCCTCGTACGGGCTATTATGATTCGGAAAACGAGCGAACGAGTCGGATCCCTCTTTATGATGGTGGGCGGCACCGAGGCATTCATAGATCCAGCGTTTCAATCTCTCGCCGTGTGTCTCGCGCATGTGTGAAAATGATTTTTTTCGATCGTAATTATTATTTTTTAACGGTTCATTCGCAATTACAATATACGTTGCACTATACGTGCCTTGCGTTCATAATAGTGTTCATTTTTCTGATCGGCTGTCGCTACTATATATCATCCATTGTGAGCGACGCTCGAGTCGCGGCGCAGGCAGGAGTTATCGCCACAGATTGTTGTTAAATTTAAATTATGATTAACTTCCGCGATGCCACTTCTGCGCGGTGTTGAAATTTTAATTAGAATTTCTTGTGTAATTACACGTTATATATGGATATCGGATTATCACTAACGGTTCTCGATATCTGATAGTTGTGCGCCATAATACAATATTTTACAGATTAATAGCCCGTCGTCGAATATAATCGGATGATTTAGTAGTTGAACGCTTCCTGTCAGAGTACAACACAGAAGAAAATATCTGTCTACTAATTGCCATTGTCAACTGTAGGCACACTTAATTATTTCGACGAGCACACAGACACAGACAAATATACACACTTCATCTCTACGAATATTAATTCTTACCACTTCAAACATTTAAGTACATAATTTACATCCAATTCCATATAAATTATATACATTTTATAAAAAAAAACACACCACTGAAAAATTCAAGATTATAAAAATTAATTTTTATTTTTTAATGATTTTTTTTAAAATTAAAATCAGACGAAATCCATTAAATGAACAATTGCAGTTGATGAATAATTAAAATGAACCTTTTTCACTATGACAATATAAATACATGGTAGACAGAAAATTTCGAACGAATTTTATGATTTTTTTAAACAATAAACGTAACATTTAAAAATTCAAGGTTGCAACAGTTATTCTGCATTTTTAAATAAATTAATTTACAAGTGAAAAGAAACAGATTGCAATAAACACAGGATTTCAGTTATCAAATCATTAAAACTAACCTTTTTCGATACAAACATTTAAGTAGATGACAGAGAGTGGATTTCGTGTGAATTTTATACATTTTTTTAAATAATAAATATACTATTGAAAAATACAAGATAATTTTTATAAAGTTCTTAATTTATTAATAAACATTTCTATTTAAATGTAAGTACTAATAAATTCATATTTTTTTCCAATTCCTGACAAGTAAAGAAAAAACATTTTTTCTATAGGTAAGTCTTCTAAAAATGATTACTATTTAAATACACATAAATAAAAAAGAAAGGGCCTTTATAATGATCATGAAATATCAGTAAGTTTAATATCTGAACACAAAGTCTCTGGCAGCAGTTTTGTTTATTGTAGTGTAAGTCTGGTACACGTTTAACAACATAGTTACCAGCACAAGTAATAAAGTTCAATCGCAGTTTTTGAATGAAAAAGAATAAATATGCACTTTTATAACCTATTGATCAGTTGTGATTAGATAATCTAAATTAAAACCAGTGACAGACTTTATTAAACAAGTAAAAATAAAATTCCTATTTGGATATGCATTATGAATGCTTTTTATTGTATCTGTGATCCCGGTGTCGTGTTGATCTTCATCCTTTTAGATCTGCTAAGTGTTAGTTTTTCTCTATTACTTTCAGCATAAGAAACATCCTCAAGTAGATGGTGAGAGCCCGCAAGTTAACGAGTTTTCAATATCTACCTGAGGATGGCACTCAAGCTGAAAATAATAAAGTACACACACTGATCAAAAAGAACAAAAAGCAACAGACAAATTACAATTAATGAAGCGTATATTTTAACAATTTTAAGATTTGAATATTTATCTCCCATGACTAATTTCAGCTCTGAATTCGTTTTCAGATAACTTAGTATACAAGGAATACAACAAGCCATCTAAGAGAGTACTAAATGCCTAAACTAATAATGGAAAATAAATGAGTAACTCAGAATCAAGATCAGAAGGACAGCAAACCAACAACATACTGACACATATATATATATATATATATATATATATATATATATATATATATATTTATATTCTATATTTTTTTAAAAAAATACATGCTTATTAATGTTTCTACCTACAAATGACATTACACTGAAATGTTCTTGAAAAAAGATGATCAAGACTGAAATTTAAATCAAATTTTCAACATTAACACATTGTTTTCACTGGTTATCTCATAAATGTGTTTAATCTGATGAAGTTATAAACAAAATCTAACACCAGAGATAAGATAAAAGATCCCAAAATTTTACAGAGAGATCCGAATCAAAATCTAACAAATTATTCAACTCTAATTAACACATTTTATATTTTTCTTATTAAATATTAATCAAAAAAGGCATCGTCAGATTTAAAGGACTGTCTAAAAAACATTCTAAAATAGCTATAGACAATTAAGATGGAAACAAAAAATGCACTTCCATTATAATTTTATTCTTCTGCGTTTACTGTATTGTAATTATAATAATTACACGTGTAAAACTGAATTTTCGATAAAAAAAATCTATGATTAAATCGTATATATTTTAATTTTTATGGTAAATCGATATATATATATATATATATATAGTCTTTCATTTTAATTTCTTTTAAATTCTCTTTTTAATATATTTTGAGTGTACATAAAGAAGAAAATGCATAAAAATTATTGTTATATGTAAAATAAATTGAAACAAACGTTTATTTCCACTCTTGCGATTTTAAATTAATATATATATATATATATATATATATATATATATATATATATATATATATATATATATATATACATATATATATATATATATATATATATACAATATATATATATATATATATATATATATATATACATTGTATACACAAAGAAAGATATAGAACAGATGTCTTATTTACAATTCGTTTAAAATTTCTTCTTTAACCAAATTTTGATCATACATAAAAAAGAAAATACAGTCAACATGCCTAAACGCAATTTATTTGTACCGCGTTAAATGAAACTCAGAAGTAAGTACATATAAATCAGGTTGATTCGTTCTGCATTATATGAAACTGCATTCTCAGTGCACCATATTATGATAAATACGGTTATGAAATAAAATTTAATAGATACAAACGGCAATAAATATAAGTCTGCATATTTCAAATTATTTTTATTGAAAAATGGTGATGTACATGCATGAGAAAACAGAGGAATTCACTATTAATTTTAACTGTAAAAGTGTAATAGAAAAATTAATGCTATAGGGTACTGCTCAAGGTAATTAAATTGTATTATATAGAAACCGTGTTATAGGAGTACCGCGTTGTAGGAAAGGTGTCGTAATTTTTTCTCCGTATTATATAGAAACCGCGTTATGGAGTACCGAGTTATAGGAGAATTTACTGTATACAAAAATTATTCTTAAGAAGTTACATCTAACTATTACTTTGAAAAAATCGATTTTTTTGCATTTTGTAAAAGTTTTATGCCTTCAAAATATATCCTGAAAATTTTATATTGACATCTGTAAAATTGTCAATAGGTCTAAGAATCACCGACTAGAGGTAAAGCTAAACATTCTTAATTAGCTAACTACAGCAGAATCATACTTGTGACTTAAAACACTGAAACACTGTTTTCGAAGACAGTGTCCCGTATATTTCGCGAACCTATCGATGGATTATTCTTAAATTTTCAAGAAATACCCTAAGAAACATTGTTAAACAATGTTTTCATTTTTTAAAAATAAAAAAAGTTACAATATTTACGTAAAAATGGTGACATTTTTCACAGATTTTTCATGCTTAAATTTCGCTCGGTGCCAGTTATGAAAAAATAAGGATTTTTAAAATCGGCGAATACTAAGCTATTACATTTGTAACTAACTTTAAGAACATTTTTAATTTTTTGATTTCGGAGATCGGTTTCAGCTTGACAACGCTTACAACCGAACTTCTCAAAAAAAATGCCATTCTTTGATGGCTGACATATCTCTTTTGTTTTTTAAAATTTTTGCATGTTTTTTTGACAAAATTCTCTCAATGAATGTATCTTTCACGTAAAAAAAAATAATTTATTATCATCTTTATTTTTAGAGAAAACAAATTCTAGATTTAAACCTTTTTCCATATCTCTAGGTAAGTGTAGCATCTTAAGTATAAAATAGGTTGTAACAAATGTTTATTTCCACTCGGTAATTAAAAATAAATAAATATGTATGTATATATATATATATATATATATATATATATATATATATATGTATATATATAGACAAAGATATATATCTTATTTTGATTTTTTTTAAAAAGCCCTATTTAATATATTAAATTAATCATATATACAAAATAAAATATTACAAAAATAATTTTTAAATATATAAACGCTATTAGTAAGTGTTTTATTCCACTCGTATGATGAAAAATAAATAAATAGATTAAAAAAAAACACCTCGATCGATCAAGCACTATACACATTTGTATAAATTACAAGCAAATTAAACGATCACCTTGAACGCACAATAAATAACAAATATCGAAAAGATACGAACTGGCATTAATTTAATTAAATGGCTATCTGTTCGTGTAAATGAGCGTAGATATGGTTTTTGTAGATCGATGACTACCGTTTTCGTTTAATTAATAATAACGTGATAACAAATACTCGAGCAACATCGCTCTACGTATAACTATTACGTCAGAAAATAAATATTCACGGTGTCATTAAGTTATTGTGAATAGTTGTCAAACGAAAACCAGAACTCCTGGCCCGAGAATGTAACGCAATCATTACAAAAACTCGCTCTTTTGATTAATCGCTTAAGTCTGTTTTCAGATAAGCAGAAATATTAACATAATATCGGTAAATAAACATATGACTCCGTGATCAAATATTTATTTTTTCCACTAACATGTTAATAAAAATCGTAAAAAGAACATTAAAACGTTATACAAATATATATATATATATATATATATATATATATATATATATATATATATATCTTTTTTTATTAAATATTAATTTGTGTGTATTCTTGTCGTTTTTATGTACCATAAAAAATCATTTTTGTAATCTGATATCGTTTAATTAAGTTAAATTTTTTATTTCAATCATAAATCAATTTTATACAAGTTCGAAACGGATTCGATTGAAATTTAGATTGGATTCATTAAAAGCAAGAACACTGAATGAAGACTTTTAAAAATATCAAATAAAACAATTATTTGGGTTGACAGGAAACAATTTAATTCTGTATGCGTGATTGACACACCTTCATGTTTTCACTAATGAATTGTTTCTCGCTTCATAAACAACAAAAAAAATTTTCTCATCAAAAATATTCAATAAATGATTATTGATTATTTTAGATTGTCGCTTATGAGCATATTTACGGCATTCTTAGGATGATGGGGTTGCCTTCGAAATTCGTATAAGTAATAATCGAGAATAATTTTGTAATAATATGCTGACTTGTAGGATGAGAAAAGAATTCATTTGTAAATTAAACTTTCAATTCAATCATAAATGAATTTTATATAAGTTTAAAACAAATTCTATAGAAATATAGATTATATTCGTTAAAAAGAAATAAGAAAAGTGTATGAAGAATTTTAAAAATATCTAAAATAAAGAATTGTTCGGGTTGACAGAAAAGTATGTTCTCCTTTAATCTGTTAGCTGTGTTTACGAATCTACTAGTCATGAAGATGAATTTGAGTAATAAAATTAACAATTTTTCAAAAAATCAAATGTCATTTCGTTACAATTTAATTCTATTTTACAACACCCGCATATACTCTGTGTTTGACGAGTACACTCGTCATCCCTTGATTTTTGCGACACAATGTAGGTACACACTTTTAAAATAAGGTGACACAGCTAATAGGTTAAGTGTGTTTCACAAATTTTCATGTCTTTATTAATGATTTTTTTAGTTGTTACTGATCATATTTAAAAAAACTACAATAATTAATTAACGATGCAATCAATTTGAAGACGTTAGAAGAAAAAATCGATTAATAAACATTTACTTTAAACAATACTACCATTGTACAATAAAAATGAATGCATTTAGAATCGAACGAAATTACTTAATATTTCATAAATTAATTGTCTTTTCATCCCATTAACCACAAAAAAAATGTTCTAATCAAAGTTGTTCAATAAATGATTATTGATCATTTTTGATTATTGCTTATACGTATTAAGATGACGATTCCATCATCTTCAGGAAATAATAACAATTTATTAAAATTGTATTTACTTTAATATGATGTACACTTGTCTCCGCCTTGATATCCGTTGAGTATCAACACAATGTTTTCTAAAATTATTAACTAATGATTTATTTTTAATATTGAGAAGTTCGAAAGGGTATGTAAAAAGGCTCGAAATATATTCTAATCTTCACAAATGAATGTTTTTTTCAGGTAGAGACCACAGAAAAGCAATCCTGACTAAAAATGTTCAATAAATCATTTTTGACTGCTACTTAAACGCATTTCAATGACGATACCATTGAAAGATAGAGAAAAATTATACTTTGTTAATAGATCTATATCCCAATTTTCGTTCTCATTTCATATTTAAAGCTAAAAAAATACAACAAATAATTTTCGGCCAATTAGTCTAACCAGAGAGATTTATAAAGTAATGCGATACATCGGTGTGCTACCCGCTAATTTATTTCACGCATGTATCGGTTTCTTCTATAAAAATACAACTACATCAAAATTCGACGATTGATGTTTAATGATGCTATTGACATTAGTGATTCGTGAGAAGGAAATATTGCGAAATGACATATTTTTCAATACAAGTACCGATTTAGATCTCAGTACTCATTTGAAACTCGATTATTACCTTGGGAACTAGTACTGATCTTTCCTTTTGGCAACTTTGGACCCAAAGGACCGCCATTATGAAATTTAAAAAATAATACCTTATTGTTCATATAAGATTATAAAACAGGTATAAAATTTTCTAATGAATTTTATTGAAATGCATTAAGCATAATTAGCCAACAGAACTAACAAACAAAAAAAAACTATCGTTATTTGATAAATGGTAAATAATCCATATTATTTTTTTCTGTTTTATGCGTCACCTATATAAAAAGGAAAGCAAATTTAGGTCCGCAGTTAACGTGTTAAGATTTATCGAATCGAGAATAAGATTAAGAAGATTAAGATCAAGAATCGAATAAGATCAATCTAATAATCTTTACAAGGGTGGTAAAATTGATGAGTTTTTCGAGACTTTTCTAAAGCTTTTGATAAAAGTCATCATAATATAAATGAATTATATTCAATTAATAAATAAACTGGACAAACCAAGCACACTCCCACGATAGGACTGAAAGTGTAATAAAAGAAAATGACCTATCAGATAAAATGTGAGTAATTTCTATAATATCACCTTACAGTAATGTAATATATATATATATATATATATATATATATATATATATATATATATATATATATATATATATATTCATAAATATTCGTTTTCTATTTAATAATATATATCTTCTATGAATATTTATAACTAGTCATCTTTAATTTGTCTAATTTATTTAATAATCTTTCGGATGGAATTCATAAAATTGTCCTTATACCAATAACTAAGTCAATAATTAGTTTTAATGCTTATTTTTATTTTAACCCTTTAATATGTTAACTGAAATCCGTAAAAAATATAATTATATTCATTGAATTATTATGGGAATATAATAATTCCACAAAATGTTATTAAACATATTTCAAGGTCCTGAAAATATCTCAATATAGTTTTCACACTCATTTTCACAGATGGATTCATTTCTCAACCCACAAACTATAAATAATTCCCTGGTGAATTAAGAAACCATTATAGATCATTCTTAATTGCTTCTTATTTCAATGGCGAGGTCATTATTTTTAGAGTGTCAATACATTAAAAATGCCTGTACCTTACACGTCTGAAAATAATGGGTTAATGATAATTTTATAATTTTTGGGATAAAAAAAGAATTAATAAGTGAAACTTGGAAATATTCCAAATCCCTAAAATATGTCTCTTTAAACATCAATCGTCGAATTTTGATGTAGTTGTATTTTTATAGAAGAAACCGATACATGCGTGAAATAAATTAGCGGATAACACACCGATGTATCGTTCGTGGTTAATGATGACTAGAGCAATATATCAGTGAGAATATTAGCTCCTAGTCAAGCAATAAAAAAAACTAAACTATTCTTATGTAACATCACACATTTGGATTAAAAAGAAAAACATTTCTTTACAACATTCTTGATTGGAATTTATATCAATTTACTCTTAAGTAACCAAAATCCACTATTATTTAACGACAAATAACTCGTCTATATTTTTTTCTAGTCATACTTTCATCTTATATCACATCTCGGTACAATTTCTTAAACAATTTCAATATTTACTTGAATTTAAATATTTATATGCACCTAACCACCACTTTTCTTGATACAATTTCACTGACTTCTCAAAAAATACTTCAATTTAAAACGACACGGTATCAACTTAAATGCCATCGAACTCGGTTGCATTCTACAGCCTGTTAACAACTATCTTTATTTTTACATCGTACCAACAGTTTTTAATTATTTTTTAATAAAAAAATAATTACATATTTTCACACCTACTTCATTTTATCGCAATTAGCGTGTAAAATGTAATAAACGATTGCTTACATTCTTAAAATTGTGTACTTGCTTCTTTTCTTGTTTTAATCATCGCCCTTGCACGCTTAATAAAACCGTACTAATTTAATATACATTCAGGATATATTTTTGCAAATCGAATCTCTGTTAGAAAACACACGACAATTTAATGGAGCAGCTTCCAATTAATAGAGAGTTATTAAGCGTACAGTATTGAATAGAAATCTGAATAACAATTGAATGAAAATGGATAGATTGTTAATCTAGAAGTAGTAATAAAATTTAATTACATTAAGAGTGAGTTTGTATATATATGAAGTTACATTACGCTATCAATGCGCGGTTTTAATGGCTTCGTGATAATAATTTCATAATACGAGTTAAAAATAATTTATTGTTAACTCGATAATTTATATCCAACACCAGTGGAATTGAAAGTGGATGATTTAATATGGACATTAAAATCAAATTAGCAGTAAAAAAAGGAGCGTGGCGAAAAATGTACATACTTCAACGAAATCAAATTTATAATTAAGTTTCAATTGACTGAATGATTCACATTAAAGTGGTATATTTGTTTCTAAATTATGTGTATCATTTCTTTAATTATTTTTAAGAGCAGCAGTTAGATCGCATGATAATTTTAATGAATTAATATTTGGGGTTTAGTGATTATTGACAAATATAATCATTAATATCAGAAAACATATAATATTTAAAACAAGTTCAATTGCACACTTAAGATTAAATTACTCCTTATTCAAACTTGGAAAAGGAATTTGTTCAATTGCCTAAAATATGTATTTAATAGTAAAACATAATTAGAAGTAAACTGCGTAATTTACTGGACCTTGATCTGATAACATAAATAAATACGATAAGTCATTAAAAAAAATTTTTTTTCATTTCACAAACTACAAAAAAATTTTCTGAGCAATAAATAATTATTGATCATTTGTGAAAGGGAATATAATTTAAAAGGGAATCATAATGTCAAAACTGGATTGTGTTAAAAGATAAGGTTGCTAGGAAAATAATTTCGGTCTTTGTTTTCTAAATTCTAACCTTAATTTTTTTCAATGGAAGTGTTATTTCATTGTATTTTTATAAATATCATTATAAAGTTCATTTTACAGTCTGTATTTTGGTAACATCTACTTTGGATTCATTTTAAGTAATAATTTTGTTTTAAATTGGGCTATTGAATTAAAGATGAAAAAGAAACAAATAAGAACATTTTTTGTAAGAGTTCAAAACTAGTGGTAAAGCAGCAGAAACTGCTCGTAAACTAAACAACGCTTTTGGTGCAGGTACTGTTAAGGAACGTACGGTGCAATGTGATTCCAAAGACTTCGTGCTGGAGACGAGAGCCTTGAAGATGAAGAAGATCGCGGGGATTCTTCTTCAGTTCATAACGATTAACTGAAAGCGTTAGTTGTATCAGAATCACGCACAACAATTCGAGAGCTTGTACAAAAGTTAGGCTTTAGTCATCCAACAGTTCTGCACCATAAATGGAAAAATGTATATGAATTTGAATGTCATAAACCGCAATTATTTTGCTACTAACCTAATAGGATGCCAAAGTAGCAAGACTGAATATAAAATACTGATACTTTCATAATTTCAAGGACCTATCAACTTGACACAGATTTAATTTGACTTTTTCCTTTATTGTATGAAATCTGTACCATATATTTTGGATCGATTATTTATTTTTAAACCTTTTAAATAATAATTTCTTAACTGCTTGTTTGAAAGAATCAATAAAATTACACCAAAGAATAATTCTGAAAAACAACAGAGCTAAAAAGGATATCTGGTTTTATAAAAAACGAATTGAATTTCAAATAAAAACAATCACTGTTTTATCTTGTATATTAAATCAAATTTAATTAAATTAGAAACGCGTATTAGTAATAAATAATCAACTCATTGTATTTCGAAACAAAACCTACATACATTTTAATGCACTTCCAATTATTTTTTTTAAAAATTTGCCATAAGAAATGTAATATTTAATGAAGGTAATTTGAATAGCAGGGAAGTGTGACGAATAAATGTAAGTACGTAGAAGATAATTAAATGTTGCTCGAGTTGAATAACAAAGTTTTATGTTCTATTCAATTCGTCTTCGTTCAAAACAATATCCGTGAGGTAATCGAAATTAAATTGTATAATCGAAAACATGTATCCAAAACAATCACGACGTTTATAATTCATGCAAGAGTTTCATTAAATCCATTACCGAAGAAAATATTTCATTCGAAATCAATAACGAATAGTACGTTGTAAGTAGGGAAAAAACTATAAACGAACGGGAATATGAAACATTTCACGGTTATGAATTTGAGTGCGACTCTCTTATTGAAGTGTGAGTAGTGCGTGTAACGCGACAATCGAACGAACGAGTCGTAATTAACGTTGAAAACCGTAACGAAGATAAATAGGTGAAAAACAGTGTTTAATAGTCGAACTCAGTCCGTCGCACATTGCGGCCATTACGGCTGATTAATAGGCGCATTGCACTCATCAGGCGTCCACATTTCACAGTCTTGTTTGTAATAGAAATATACAATGAAAACAACAATGGTATAGATCATAAAAACGAATCGTAAACGAATGCTTTAATAAAGTAGAGTACTGGTCGGTCGACAATATTATTTAATTCATATTCAGATATACTCATATATATATATATATATATATATATATATATATATATATATATATATATATATATATATGCGGGTAGGGTGAAGTGTTCTAGGCCTGAAGAAGAAAACACTTTTTGGATCGATTTTGATTTATTTCCCAACAAAAATTCCATTTAGTTTCATACACTTTTCACAACGAAGTTTTACAGCGGTTATGCCAGTCAGATAGGCTGACTTGTTAAGGTTCTCAAAATAGCCATTTACAGCGTCGCTGATTTCATTGTAGTTCGTAAATCTTTTTCCACAGAGCCATTTTTTGAGGTTAAGAAAGAAATGGAAATTACCTGGGAATAAATCTGGCGAGTATGGTGTGTGGGTAAGTAATTCGAACTTTAATTCATTGACTTTAGCTATCATAACAATTGATGTGTGGGCTGGTGCATTGTCATGATGAAATAGCACCTTCTTTTTCGACAAATGTGATTTTTTTTCTTGATTTCGTCGTTCAAATTCTGCAATAAGTTCGCATAATACCCGCTATTAATTGTTGTTCCCTTTTAAAAGTAGTTAATGAAGAGTATTCTACATGTAACCCAAAAAACAGTCGCCATTACCTAACCAGTCGATGAAATTGTCTTTACCATCTTTGGAGTTGGTTGACCTTTCACGGGCCATTGTTCCGACTGTTGTTTGGGCTCAGGAGTATAGTGGTAGACTCAACTGTCATCAACGGTTATGTATTGTCGTAAAAATTCGGTTGAATTATGCTTATAAAATACCAAACAATCGATTGAAATAACCTTTCGACATTGTTTTTGGTCAGATGTAAGCAAACGCGACACCCATCTAACGTACAGCTCTGTCATGCCCAAATTTTCGTCTAAAATATTACGCACACGTTCCGTTTATATACTAAAATTCTTTTCTATCTCGCTCACGTTCACTCGACGGTCTGTCAAAACGCTTTTGTAACTTTTTTCAATCATTTCTGGCGTAGTCACTTCAATGGGACATCCACTGCGTGGTTCTCGTGCTCGCCCAATCTATTTTAAGTTTAGCAACCCTGCGCTTAACCATTATATTCGATGAAAAGGAATCCTCCAACGTCGAATCTAGTTCCTTTTTTATATCAGTTGTACTTAAGCCTTTCAAAAAAAAAATTAATCGCAGCAAGAATTTTCACTTTTTCCATTTTTATAAACGATGCTTATGTTGTTCACTTGTCGGGCTGTCAACACAATACTAGACAAAAATTATTGACTTGAAGCTTCAAACATACGTATGAAGAATCAAATTAAGCAACATCATGAAAACATTGAGGATAGTGACGTTATCTATATATATGAGGCCCGGAACTTTTCAACCTACCTTCCTGTATATATATATATATATATATATATATATATATATATATATATATATATATATATATATATATACAGAGAGAGACAGATAAGAAGATAGGTATATTAAGCAGTTAGATAGTTATTCAGAATAAAAGTATGCTTACTACGATTCAAAAAACTGAGTTTAGAAACCATTAGATGTAATAAATAAAAGACATTGAACTAGGAATCAATTTTCACTAATGAATCTTTTTTCACCACAAAAATCAAAAAAAATCTGATCAAAAATGTTCAATATAACATTAGATCATTTTTTATTCTTGATTATGCAGATTTAGATAGCGATCATTAGAACGATAGAGTTAAAAAAGCTAACTTTTTAAAACTGAATTTTCTTTACATATCACTATTCTTTACATCTAAACGTTTTTCTTTAGCGAAATTCCGACAATAATCTTTTCTTTCCTAATACATAAAATGCTACACGCGGATGAGAAAGAGTACATGTTTTTAAAACAGAACATTGACGATTGGTTCTCAGATTTGCCAAGTGATTTTGAATAAAGTGATTATTTTGAGATAATTATATAAGGAATAGTGCTATTTATATAGAAGATTAAAATTTAAACATTAGATCTTCTGTACCTTGGCGCTCTATAGATGAAACCATCGTCATTTAAATGTGCATAAGCAATGATCAAAATGGTTTATTGAACATTTTTGAACAAACAAGTTTTTTTAGTTTGTGGGATGAAAAATAATTCATTGATAAAAGGTGTACTGTATTCATTTTGTAATTTTGGAGACAGATGATCGTCCATAATTTAATAATTAATTTTCTTGGGATAAATAGATTTTTTATTTAAATATAATTTTCTGAATTTAATCATAATAAATATATTTCACTTTATTACGCTTGAAATCATTTTTCTCAAAGCTAGTGTAAGTGCGACGAAAAAGAGAAGATAAGTATTAGTGAAAAAAATACTAAAATTATTTTGCATGAGATTATTCTTTATCTTACCGCTCTGATGCTGATAGCATCCTTATTGAAATACGCACAGGAAACAACCAGAAATTATTAAAATTCTATTGTAAAAACTAATCATAAAACCAGTGCTTCCAAGCTATCAGATCACAATACAGCTAAACTTTTTGGTTGCTACATTGCTTTATGTCATTTAAAGAATAAAAATAAACACAGTATTTTTTATAATAAATAAAAATAGAATTCTGAAAGAATAAAAAAACAAAATAGCATGTAGAGAAAAAAATTCCACATGATAAAAAAACTCAACTGTTATTAGTAATAATTGCATGTACAATATTTAACATACAAGTGAATACAAAAAGACCACAAGTTCGCAATATCATCAGAATACAGTGAACGAGTAGCCAGAAAGATACTATTTCAACAAAGAAAAGCAGGAAGATCAGAGTTATATACTGAAAAAAGATATACTAAATTTATATATTATAAAATATGGTATATGAATTATAAATATATTTTACACACACACATATACATATATATACATACATATATATATATATATATATATATATATATATATATATATATTACTAAAATAAAATTACATTCCAAAAAAGATAAGTAAACTTGACTGTTATCAATAATAATTACAGGTACAACATTATACATTAATGTGAATCCGGAAACAATAGATGACCTTTAGTGTGGTAATCTATTTCAAAAAATGTCAGTGAAATGAAACATTCCTTATGAAGAATTATGAAATTGTTTTAATCCCTCATTAATAAAAAAAACTACATGTCTGCTACTCCCAAGAAAGCATTTCTTATTCCTAGAATGTAATAGCATTCCTCATATATATATATATATATATATATATATATATATATATATATATATATATATATATATATATATATATATATATATATATACATATATATATATATGCATATATGCATATATATATATATATATATATATATATATATATATATATATATATATATATATATATATATATATATATATATACACACACATATATATATATATATACACACACACACACATATATATATATATATATATATATATATATGTACACATACATATACATATATACATACATACATACATACGTACATGCATACATATATACACATATATACATATATATATATATATATATATATATATATATATATATATATATAATATACACACACACATATATATATAATACACACACACACACTCACACACACATATATATATATATATATATATATATATATATATATATATAAAACTAGTATAATAGGTAATAAAATATTAAATAACTTTTTTATACTTAAACATCATCAAAAAATACCTGTTGTATGTACATCGAACCGAAATAACTCTTATGCAAGATAATGGTGCGTTTTTCGTAAAAAAAAAACTACATACGAATAAAAGGGAAGAGAACGGAAAAGAAGAAGAGAGATTGCGACAACGACGATAAAGCAGAAGAAGAAGAAGACACATGTCAAGCGTATCTGCATCTGATCGTTGATTCGCGAACAACGAAAAAATAAAACACAGACTCCATCGCAGAGCGTTTTTATGGTTTTAATATGCGGCGGTCCAACAAAATCGTGCGTCGCTTTCCAACGTGATCTGATTAGAATTCCAAGAATGAGGATTGCAGATTCGATCATGTGCACGCGGATCAAGAGACCTTTGTTTGTTCTAGACGAAGAGGAAAAAACTAAATATTTTTATGGTTGGATTAACAACATATTCACTGCAAAACGCACAACAACGCTCTTCAGATAATATGTGAAAGGGAAGACAACACGGCTATGATGTACTGTACTCGGAATGCACATGTTCAATACTCTTTCTCGACGATTTGTTTATGTCGACGAAGATCAAGTAGATATTTTTAAAAGAAAAGAAAATACAGATGATTCAACTTTGGCTTCCATACGAAATTATTTTAAAAAACGCAAAAATTAAAAAAAAACACATGTTATCCCTCATTATATATTTTAGTTCATTTGTATTTTAGTATTGAATTGAACTAAAGTACTAAATAAAAAATAACAGGAATTTTTTAACCCCTCCCTTTTAATACTTCCATATGGAAGCTTAAATTGAATCAATCTATGTTTTTTGCAAAACAGTGACATACTTATTCGAAAAAAATATTAAATATTTTTTTTCACTATAAGTACAAAAAATGTTTCAAGAGATTTTCCTATACCTTAGAGCCGACAATGCCATCGTCATCAAAATATGAATTCTCTACAATCAAATTTAATCAACAATGATTTATTAAACATTTTTGACTAGGAAAAATCTTGTGGTTTATGAGGTGAAAAGAAAAATAATTTGTGAAAGGGAATTTAGTGTGTGAACCATATTGTGAATTTAAATAAAATCTCATTCGTTTAATTTGAAAAATGATAATTTTATAAGTCGTTTATCAAAATATCTCTTTATAAATTTAAATTCTTCTAATAGGATTTAAACATATCAATTCAAAACCTGAACACAACAACTGTAACGAAAAAAATCAACAAAATAATAGACTTAAAAACAGTCCGATTAAGAACCGTTCTGTAATTTAATTCAATCGCAGCCGACACTTTAAAAATGTTTCGTACAGAAAAAGATTTCAAGAATCAAATTAATAAAATATTTTTTTATATTTCACTTGAAATTTTAAACTTGTGAAACTCACGGTATAGAGTACACACCATTTAAATTTATTTAGAAATATTCATACCTAGCCCGTAATTACAATCTAACATCAGTACAGAAATTAAGTATTATACAAGAATTAAAATACTATATATTAATGTATTTACTTAAAAAGCAAGTAATTAAGTTACAAAAATTGCTAATAGCAATTACGGCTGCCGAGTAACAGAAGCAGCGGTGACGGCTGCGGCGGCGAGCGAAGAAGAAAAAACCGCCTGCTGAATATCTTCTTACAAACATCGGGAGGAACAGTAAAATACAGGTAAATAAAAGTACATTTCACGGTCATTTATTTAATTTCAAAAGCAACTACTTCCTCATTACAATACAATTGTGAGGAATTAAAATGAGTTAAATAACAATTTCACATGAATACCTACATTAAGTGTGTTGGAAACGTTTGTAAAGCCGTCGATGTTAATGCTACTAGAAATAGGAATTTCGAACAATCGCCACGGCAATTGTTGAATAATTGGAATTATTTTCGTCTCTGATTTGTGATTTTTTTAATGAATACGAATTGAAAATGTTGTGTGTGAAATCAGGCAGATTTAATTAATTTTCGCTTCTATTAAATTAAACAGAAATGTGATTTTTGCCACGTTTATTGATTTGTTAATTTTCAGTTGTTGCCCATTTTTTTAAGTAGAAGCATTTCTTGATATTTTATTATTTAATCATTTGGTTTCACACTTTATATTATTTAACTGACATTTTTATTTTATTTTTTCTGTGTATTTTCTGTTCATGATTTTTCTGTACAATTCTTGGAGACTACATCTAAGTTCGTTTCCTCTACGGTCAGTATTGAATTTCATTATCATCAGGTAGATTTTGAGCTTCACAATTGAAAATTATAACTGCCCGTATAAAAAAAATGTGGCATTCAAATTAGAAAACGCACATAAATGTATTTAAACTGCAGTTTGTGAAACCGTTTTTGTTAAAAAAAACGAATGACTAAACAACAAAACATTGTCATCACAAATTCAGATAAAAGTCAATGCTAGTACATTTTCGAATCTTGAAGCATACCCGGTAAAAAAATATTGAGATTCATCAGTCAAAGCCAAAACCATTAAATAACGATACATGAAAGTGTTGATGGTCATTATTTGGACGTTTTTTTATTGTACACTTTTCAATTCAGTAACAGAGAGTTAGATTCAAATTTTAACAAGAAAACTAAATTAACTGTTACAAATATATACTTTTCATATGTAAAAGATATAAAATAAAAAAAAAATTTTTTATACATTTGCGCTCTGGGGGTAATGACATCGTCATTAAGATGTGTTCGAGTAACAAAAATGACCAATAATCATTTATTGATCATTTTCGATCAGAAAAAATGTAGTTTGTGCGGAATGAAAGTCTTTTTTAAAAATGTTTGGACACTATTCACAAAAATTAATTATTGTTCGTATTTTAAGAGGACACGACTATAAAAATCAGTTTAACACTGAAAACATTCTTAATTTAACACTAATTAAAAATTCTGAACTTATCATAAAAATCAGATCAGATTCAATCAAACAAGAAATTGAATGGAGATTCCAATTCATGTTTCAAACATTATAAAAAGCAAACAGATTGTCTATAAAAAAATGTAATATTCAACTGCAACTAGAATTTTAAATAAAACATACTGTACCAAAAATTAATTCTTATTGTTGTTTTAATTTGTTAAGAGTTGTATATATATATATAGAGAGAGATATATATATATATATATATATATATATATATATATATATATATATAAATAAATTCCGTCAAAATTAATTGTTTGTTCTTTACTAATCCAATAATTATTACCAAAGATATATTAAACAAATACCAATGAAAATGAGATATTTTATAACTTAAAAATTATAAACCACGTCACGTACAACATATATAAATAGATTATAAATCGATTTTAAAATGAGTCCTAACATCTACCTGACAATGACACTTGTGCTAGAACAGTTAACTGAACCAAAATGACAAAGAACAACAAGGCGAAATGTTACTACAACCCTATGGCAAGTTTAACTGTTATTCTTAACACTTTAGGTACCGCTTGCGGATTAAGTGTATATATAGAACCGACAGGTTAATTCATTTGCAGATTATCCGGTAATACCGGCTCTGTACTTACTGGGCATGTTAAGAGTGTTATATTATTAGCAGTACGAATGAAGCCAAATTAAAACACAGACCTCACTAATAGTGAAACGGCAACTAATGGTAATTTGATCAATAAGAGTTGCTAAGAAAAAAGCCGATTAATTAACTACCGGTCGATAATCGCTGGTGATGAAAAGCCGAATAATAGGCTGTCGATAGGTGAAGTGTTAAGAAAACTACTAATGAAAAAAATAAAATTAATGAATGATCGAAGAGAATTCTGAAGACATTGTATGAATTTGTATTTCATTCGCATCTCTTAGGATTTGTGGAGAAAAAACATAAAAAACTAATAGAGGAAAACAATAATAAAAGATTAAATTTAAACAACAGAAAGATTACTGTTTACACAAAATTTGGTACAAAATTGAATAAATAAATATGGGTGATTCTGAAATTTTTTTTAACTTTAAATAACAAAAAACAGAATTCTCTACAGTACTGTTGTAACACTTGCTTAATTCATTTTCACAAATAATTTATTTTTTCGATCCATAAACCATAAAAAAAATCATCTGGTTGAAAATGTTTAACTCGCCCGTTTCGGTGCGGTAAACTCAGCTAACCGCCTGTTTCATTTGTAAATATCCTTTTTTCTGTTACTCACAGAAGATATTCCTTGTTATCGTCTATTATTCGATACTATCACTAATTAGTTTTGAAAAATAATGATAGAAACCGCAAATATTGTTTTCTCTCTTTTATTTCAAAGCCAACCTCAACCCTGGTAGGCATACGTTTAATAAATGTTAGTTTACTGATCGTTAAACGTTTACCGTGAGGAAGTAGTGATATTTTTAGTAACACTTCTTTATTTTCTTATAATACACTTGTTCTTTTAATACTAATCAGTGATTAGTATGAACGCTTATCTTTGATTTTCAGTTAATTAAAAAACTTTCTAATTCTTCATAAATAGAAATTCTCATCAAAACTATTAGCGATCAACAGTATTTACTGCACCAGTATGGAGAATTTTAAAACGGCAGAGAGCTGGAAGAATTAATAAATCATTATTTGTCATTTTTAATTGTTGCTTATTACATTCCAATTACGATTCTTTAATCTTCATAGTATCAAAAAAGTAAAGAAAAATCTTCTCTCACGGACCAGAAAATAGTGTGGTTTGTAGAGTAAAAAAATCATTTATGAAAATGAAAAGTTATTGAACTTTAAATTAATATTTATGAAGTAAAAATAATTTGTAGAAAATCCTCTCGAAACACTCAAAAATGAAGGATTGTAAAAATAATAAACGAAAATGGTTTTATACAGACAAGATATTGTCGAGTGAATGAAAACCATATTAAATGGCATTAAAAGAACGAAAGTACTTTTAGTTAGACATGATATAAAAAATTCTGTATAAAAAAACTGTGTTATTTTTATTATCGTGTGACTAAGTCTTTAAAATATAAGAAAACAATTTAACAATATAATTTAATTCAGTAATAATTTGCACCTATATATATTAAAAGGTATTAATAAGAAGATATTAAAAAAATGTATCACGCGATACTGAAAAACCCGTTACTCAAAGCACCCGAACTGCTCGTTAATTAAGCAAATATCAAATGAAATCACGCAATTTTTATTTGATGTAGCATGGTTTCTTCGAATTGTTTCGAGTACGATGCGTTGACGAACCACAATCATTTCAATACTCTTTTTTAAGTGGAAGACGGAATCCACGAAGACAGAATAAATAAATAGTTATTTAAAACGAGTACTTAAAGTGGATAATTATATTATGCTGTAAATACTTGTTTCGTTAATCACTCAGCGAGAAATGTATAAAGATGCTAGTTTGTCCAGTATAATTTGTCCACGGAGTGTTTGCAGATGAAAAAATTGAACAAACATAGAAATTACTATTATTATAGCCCATCGTTTAATAGTCCTTTATTTTATTCTATCAAGTCGATTACAAATATAAAATATTCAACGTTTGATTGATACATGTCTCTCAGATCTCGTCAACTGTTCCTCCAATTGAACAAATAACAATATGTATGTTCGTAAATAGGTATATATGCATATTATATATATATATATATATATATATATATATACATATATATATATATATAGTATATATATATATACATATATATACATATATATATATATACATATATAATCTCTGATATTTTCTGAAGATTGAGATAAGCTTTTTCATATTAAAGTACGTATATTCTTACTAAGGATTCTTTAAGTGGTCACTTTTAATTTTTGATAATACTTACATACTTGGTATATACCTGAAGTGGTTTTGTAACTACTTAACAAAACGCAGCATAATTAAATATAAGAAAAATAAAATACTTGACAATAAAACAGCCTAACAATATCTATAAATAAACTTATGAAGACAATGTATCAATTAATGTGTTGTTAAAGTCTGAAAGCAGTATTGGAAAAAAAATTATTTCAGATTATAGCAAAGAAATGATAAATGAAAAATAAGAATATATTTGAATTTGTCTTAAAATGTAAAAAATAATTAAATATAAGAAAAACGAAATACATGACAATAAGACAGCTTAGCAATATTTATAAACAAACTTATGAAGACAATGTATCAATTAATACGTTGTTACAGTCTGAAAGCAGTATTGGCAGAGATTTTAATTTGAGATTATAGTAACGAAATGATAAATGAAAAATTAGAATATATTTCAATTTGTCTTAAAATGTAAAAAATAATTAAATATAAGAAAAACGAAATACTTGACAATAAAACAACTTAACAATATTTATAAACAAACTTATAAAGACAATGTATCAATTAATACGTTGTTGCAGTACTGGCAGAGATTTTAATTTGAGATTATATCAAAGAAATGATAAATGAAAAATAAGAACATATTTCAATTTGTCTTAAAATGTAGGCAAACGAAAAGTTATGAAAAAATGCATACTTGATATTCGGCTATGTTAATTGGCAGTTAAAAATAAGAATACTGTACTCAATAAACAAATTGTTCATTTAGTGGTGATAATAAATTCTTTTTTTGGAGTTTATGCATAAATGAAACTGGTATAAAAACATATTTAAAATATATGACAGAAAAAAATATTTTGTTCATTGAGTTTGATGAATCCATTAAAGACGAGACCGGATCAGGCAGACCTTCAAATTTAAATATCGACGAACTGGAAACCATGATTGAAACAAATTCCAGTTTAACGTGTTAACTTGCAGAATCGTTCAAAGTAAGTGACGAAATAATACGAAAGCATTTACACAAAATAAGAAAGAAGTCGAAATTAAGTAAATGGATACCAAGCGAATTAACTCCCGATAACAAATTACAGCGTTTTACAATCTGTACATCTCTTATTTCACAACTAAAATCAGAAAACTTTTTGGATCAAATTTTGACCACTGATGAAAAATGGATTATTTATTCCAACTACAAACGTACTCACCACTGGCTTTCATTAGGTGATCCTGTCGCACAAAGCCCTAAATGAAAGTTAACACCATGAAAACTTCTCTGTATTTGGTAGACTTCAAAAGGAATTATTCACCATGAATATCTACGAGTGGGTCAAACCCTAACGGCAAACATTTATAGTGAACAAGTCCAACGAGTACACGATGCATTACAACAAAAACAGCCAGTAATTGTAACGACCACACGTTGCAGTAAAGACCAGAAGAAAAATTATGTATTTAAGGTGGGAGATCCTCCTTCATCCTCCGTATTCCCCAGACATATCTCTATCAGATTATCATCTATTTTTATTTTGGACAATCATATGCGTGGTAAACAGTTTAATAATGAAGAAGAATTAAAAATGGAAGTGTCTACATTTTTTGAAAATAAAAATAATCAGTTCTATAAAAATGGAATTTATAAATTATCTTCTTGCTGGAAAAGGGTTGTTCAATGCGAAGGTGGATATTTTGATGGATAAAGTTACTATATGTAAAAATAAACAAGTATTTTTTTCTCAGTTCAAAAACGACAGAATTTTCTTGGTTACCTGATATATATATATATATAATGTATATTTATATATATATATGTACATGTATATAAATATATATATATATATATATATATATATATATACATGTGGCACGTATGTAAGATTGTACACCACGATCAGACACGAACGTTCCGAAGAAGTTTGCTCCCCGATTGTAATCTCAAATAATTACGGCACTATTCAGTGAATACTTTGTAAGCTTTGATAGAATATTGTAATTTATCATCCGATTCAAATTGTAAGCATAAATAATTATTTTCATTCGAGATGGTATCGACCTCGCTTGAATACACGCATCGATAAAACACACATTGTTCCACATTTTACACTTTATAGATATATATTTTTTTCAAGACAAGCCCAGCGTCGAATCCGAATACGTCCACGGACTGAACTCGCAACATCGTTCTGTAGTTTTATATTAGCTGTCTGATTGATACAAGATGAATGGATGTTCTTTTTCTATTTAGAATTCCTGATGGATGTTTCGATTTTAAGTCACTGTTGAAGAGAGGTATCTATAAGGTATGATGTAAGGTATTAATTTTTTTTAATTTGATTTACTATTAATTGACATGCTATTAAAAATATGGATTTGTTTTTTTTAAAAAAAATATTAAAAAATAGATTTTCTTACAAGAATCAATTTTTACTCTCCGTTCGCTTCAATTTTTTTATAATTAAAATATTCCAGTACTAATTATTTTTATTTCGAATATAATCATTATTTACAAAGTGATTATGTATCGAAGAAATTGTTTTTAACTTTTAAGTGAACGAGAAATTTAGCTAAAGAAGCAAAAAATGTACCTTATGTGATTGTCGATGACGATACCATTACCTTCAGAGTGATTAAGGACAACTAAATTGATTTTTGAGTTTTTTATGGAAGTAAATTTACCTACAGTTTATAATTACCAAAAACTAGAAATTAAGAAATGACTTCTATCCAATAATAGTTTCCCACAATTCCATTTATTCAGTTTAAAAAAATATTTTTCGAAAACCAAATATTAAAAATAATAAAAGATCTTAGTACACATCAACACTTTCCTTTTTTAATAAAAAATGATTCCTTTTTGATTTTAATATAAAATCCGAAAAAAAAGAGTCAATACCATTCAAATACAGTTCTAGCTCGCACTGTGATTAAATTCACAATAAAAATGAATTCTTTTCTTCGACCTTAGAAATAATAAACATTTTTTTGGTCAAACATGTTCAATAAATCATTATTGATCATTTTTAATTATTGATTATGTGCATTTAACGGCTATGATATCATCATTTTCAGAAACACCATGGTACAGAGACAGATCTTATGTAGTTTATGGGATGAAAAAGTAATTAATTTGTGAAACTGGCAACTTGTTTAAACACGCACTTTTAATATTTGAAAGTTGATTGTTTTATGTGCCAATCTACAATGACTTACTCACAAAAAACTAAAATTTAATATCAGCCTGTATACATTTTACCTAAATGTTTAATAATAGTTTTTTAAAAAAAAACATTTATTTAGTTTTAGAAAAGATTTTACAAGAGAAAAAATATTAATAATAATAAAAGGCCAACTGAGAACAAATCAGCACATTTTTTTTACTCAAAGATATTGTTTTCTATTTTAATGTAAGATCCGAAAAAAAATAGTCCTTCATAACATTTATTAAATATAATTCTGATACTGCAGCTAAATTCACTTTCACGAATGAATTAGTTTTACACTCCACAAATCATAAAAGATTTTCTATATCTCACCAATCTGAAAATGATGGCGTCTGCATCAAAATTCTTATAAATAACAATTAAAAATGATTTATAATGATTTACAAAACATTATTGATCATAAAATGATTTGTAGTGTGTGAAACGAAAAAAAAAATCATTTTCGAAAATTATATTTTAATTTCAAAAAAAATTATTCGGGGATAAAAAATTAAATCTGTCTAAAAATTATCATTATCGATATCCTTTCAATTTGATTTTCGACAAAAAATTATAATTCATATTATTAGTTAGCGTTTAATTAAATTCGACAGGGAATAAATAAAACTTTTTATTTAAAGTTTATTCACTTTATATAAAATAAACTCATATTAAAAATATTTAATGCACCCTGCTAATTTGTAATTAGAATTTGGTGTCTGATCACATATTTTCAATTGAAAAATTACTGCAGTAAAAAGGACTAACACTTGGAAAATATTTAACCAGACATTTTATTCTGAATTGTATAATGAAAAAAGAATCCATTTGTGAAAGAATTTGAAAAAGTTTTGAATTCTGTCTGTTCTGTGATTTAAAATTTTATATTTATTTTTTTGCGTGAAATAAGAAATGAAACATCCGTTTCAATTAATAATTGTTAATCAACTATTGATGTTATCGAATAAACCGACGGCATGTCTTAATAAAAGACGTTCGTAATTACTAAATCAAACTAAAACACGGAATCTATTAAAGAGCGATACTAAAATAGAAAATATTTTATCATCAGATCTCGTTACAGTGTTAAAGCAACAACATATAATTTTATTAACAGCAAGTGTAGAATATCGAACAGGTTTGCACTGCAGAAAAATTTTTATAAGGAATAACATCGGATAGAGAAATAGGCAGAGAGAGAAAGAGTGAGCGGATCGATAAAAATGTGCATTTCGTGAAACGTACTCGACATGTCGAAAAATCGAAACGAGAGATCCGTCTCATTTCGCACCTACAAAAAAAAAGAATTTATTTCGGCAGCGAAGAATTTTCACATCGAACGAGCATATTACAACAAAGTATCGACGTTATGCCACCTGGAAACAATAAAAACGCTAATGTACGGCCGTATAATAGTAATAAATGTGACATTTGTTTTAAATACGGAATTATCATGCAGGAAAATTAATTTATGAAACACGTTTATGGGGCCTACGCTCGCCGAACACTGAATTAATGCATCGCAGAATCAAAAAAATACCGTATTTGGGTTTACGACATCGATTAAGGTGTGTTGTATTATCATATATAAATTTCACAAAAATTGGAATAATATCCAATTATGTTTTACATTTCGTTCGGAACAGGTTTAGTGAATCAGGGTTCGAAACGGTGCGACGCCGATTGTGTACGCATCTGTGTGTATGTGTGTATGTTTGTATGTTTGTGTGTGTGTGTGTGTGTGTACGAGATCCGATACCGGAGTGAGTTTCCAATGTTTATGATATATTATGTAGTAGATTACCATATACGATGATATTAATAACGCCATTAGTATACACGTTCTTGATAAAAACGATATAAAAATCTTATTTAGAATGAAATGTGCTCGGATGTACGGCCGTCCGATTCGACAACGTCGAGGTTATTGTATTCTGTACAGTTTATCAAAATCACTGAATCGCATGTGTATATTAAATATAGCTTATTTATAGTACAAAAATATTCGATCGGTGAACATTATTACCGCTTAACGTACTCGAACGCCAATAAAAATAAAACTTAATGTAATAGGAAAGTAATTAAATATTTCGGAATACGTTTATCATATCTCCATACATTTATATATATATATATATATATATATACATATATGTATATATATATATACATATATGTATATATATATATATATATATACATATATATATATACATATATATATATATACATATATATATACATATATATATATATACATATATATATATATATATATATATATATAACTATGTATGTATATCTCAATAAAAAATATTACAATTGAATCAACGATTCAAAAACATGATGTGTTATGTGAAACTGAGTTAGTCGTGTAAAGTCAATCTTTAGAAAATAAAACTAATTGAGTATAAAAATTACATATGAATCTATCAAGCTCCGACAGGCTAAATTCACTTTCAGAAATGAATTATTTTTCCTCTCATCAACCATAAAAAAGCATATCTTGGGCCTCTCACCAACCATACCTTGGTGTTCTGTAGATGATGGCATTGCCATGGAAATGCCTATAAGCAACAAACAAAAATGATTTACTGAACATTTCTGACCAGAAAAGTTGTGGTTTTTGAGATGAAAAACGAATTCATTTGTGAGAATAACTTCTCTTCTTAAATGAATATTTAATATTCCATAGAGACTCTCGTTCCTGAAATTGATTGCATCTCTAAATGTTAATTACATCTTATAATGTTAGCTTCACTAGATTTCAGTAATAGATTAGATACTAATAGGCAAATAGCAACGTTTTTATTCTCTTTTTTTCATCCGTTATATATATATATATAACATGAACCACGCCAAAACCGAAGTGTTATTTAATGCATTTGTCTATCCGAAGAAAATTGAAATAAAAGGAACATAAATAGAAGCTACGAAGTATATCTACATAGGCCACCTTATCAACAATGATGGATCATTCATCGAAGAAGTACAAAAAACTATTTTGTCAACTATTTGTCAATGTATACTACCAGCCCTTACCTACGGCAGCTCAATATGGGGGCTTAACGAAAAAAATCATTCAGATACTTCAAACAACCACCGAGAAGTATAGAAATATGCATGCTAAGAATAATAAGAAGAGATAGGAATAGAACAGATTCGAAAACAGATGTAAAAAGAAGAGTAAAGAGTCTGAAATGGAAATGGGTGGCGCATGTTGCAAGAAGAGAAGATAACCGATTGACAACATATATTATTAACTGGGACTCAAGAAATATGAAAAGACCAAGAAAGAAACCAGTGAATCGGTGGGATAAGGAAATTAAAAATGTTATTGGAAACCCATGGAAATAAGAGGCATTCAATCGTACACAATGGAAAATCATGGAAGATCATAGCCTTTATTCAGCAGCGGAATGAGAAAGGCTACTGCTGCTGATATATATATATATATATATATATATATATATATATATATATATATATATATATATATATATATATATATGAGAGACCAGTTTTAAAAATATTTAATTAGTGAGATCTTTAATACGGATTTAAAATGTTAGCTTTAATATTTTCATAAAATATCAAACGAATAAAAGTGATCTATTTTTATATGACTATCTGGACAAAAGCTTCAATTCGATTTAAAAAAATTAGTTAATTTCCATCTATATAGATATCTATACACAAAAACGTATAAAATATACAAAATCTAACGCACACTAACAAACAACAAGTATCACAGTGCTAAGAATCTTATGAATTCAGCAGGACGTATCGCTGAATCAATCGAAATGTGTAAAATCGACGGACAAAAAAAAACCGCCATAAATTCTTCAAGCAGTGATACACAAGCTATTGGCCATTTATCGCGTTCTTGATGAATTGAATGAAACACGATACAAAGAGATTCAAGTAGAAAATCAACGAGATGAAATGTGTTCGAGAATTAAAAAGGGTGCAAACGGTTGATTTAACCGACGTCTATTTACAAGGTTACAATCTTGTAATTTTTGAACTACTTTATATTTGATCTGTTTTAAAAAAGAAAACCAATAAAAACACATTCTTATTTAATCAACTGATTTTTTGTTAATCTGAATATAAAGCTCTTTCAAGTTTCAAATTAAATACAAAATAAAACAAACATTTCCTTTAAAACTTGACTAAATCAAGTAAATAAATAAAAAAAAAAACACCCAATATATGTAAACGTTTAATATTACAATCTGTATTTTTAATTAATAATATAGTTATATTTTTTTAAAAAACAAAGTGGCGCGATTAGAACTTGCTCGATGACAGATTAGTCTACCGTATTACTTAAAAGAAATGACAGATTAATCAGCAAGTGTCATATACTGGAGTCTATCTTGAAGTATCAAGCTTTTTTTATCAAAAAAGACGAATATTAAATAGGTACAGAACATTTATCTTTTACTTGCAATTATTTAATAAGTCGTTTGTTGTTCGACTAATATTAAAATGAAAACCGATTCGACATCTAAATCTTACACGTTTGGTTTTTTTTAAAATACGATTTAATATCTCAACAGAGAAACATATATAAATATCATTCAAACATAAAATTATTTTAATTTATTTATTTTAAAAATAAAACACGTTTTATTTTATATAATATTCAGTTTTAAGAGATTCTTATGTACAGTTCTGTCATTTTCTGATCGCCGAGGTAGAGAAAAAACTAATTTTTCCGTGCTTTGAAAAAAGGATTCATTTGTGAAATAGAAAATGTTTTTTTTTCTGTACATGAGATGTTTCTGTACCGAAATTATCTGAGGATGATGATACTGTCATCGAAATGCGCATTAAAGGAACAATGGAAAATTATCAAAAAAAGTTAATTCATTTATGAAAGAGAAAAACATACGAGTATATTTTTTGTGTACACCAGATCTTTTCTAAACTATATTTATGATAAAATATCTATGACCTTTTTCATAAATTGCATATAATTCTATTCTACACTAAAACAGATTTTTCTGTACCTTAACAGTATGAAGATAATTACATTGATATCTTAATAATAAAAAAAAAAACAGGAATGAAAAATAAATCATTCATTGTGAAAATGTATAGCTACAATGTCAGAATGTACTCTGATTTGTTTCTTGACACTTTCTTGAAATTAGAGACACATTGAGTTAACCAATTTCTGTATATATGAGATTCATTTGATAAGTTTGGTAAATTTCTATAATGTGGAGTCACCATTCATTTAAAACGTCACGGCTATCAACGGTCTCTTTTCAAACGAGCATAGGCGCAATTTCAGCCAGAAACGACGCGTTGTTCACGTTGTATAGATATTTAAAGCGAGCATTGTAACAGTTACCGCAAAAATGGAAAAAAATGAACATGCCTTTTTGCATCGATTCATCACCGTGAATGAAACATGGAGCCACCACCACACACCTGAGTCGAAAAAGCAGTCAAAGCTGTAGACAATAACTGGTAAAAGTGCCCCGAAGAAGGCGAGGACGGTTTTGTCGGCTCGGAAGTTGATAGCACCTGTTTTTGGAGATTTCCAAGAAATCATCCTGATCAACTACTAAACGAAGAAAAAAACAATAACAAGAGCCTATTATGCAACATTATTGGACCGTTTGAAAGAAGAACTGAAACATAAACTGCCAAAATTGGTGCACAAAAATGTGCTCTTTTCCCAGGACAACACGTCGTCCTGTAAATCGACCTTCGTAATGGCAAAATTGCACGAATTAGGTTTTGAATTGATTCCTCATCCTCCCTATTCTCCGAACTTGGCCCCGTGCGACTTCTTTCTCTTCCTAAACTCGAAAATTTGGCTTGGTGGGAAGAAATTCTTGTCGAATGAGGATGTAATCACCGCCGTCAATGTGTATTTTGCAAACTCCCCGGACCAAGTATATAGCCGTCAATGGAGACTATATTAAGAAATAAAATCGATTTTTTTCCAAAAAAACGGTGTCTAACTTGCTTTTTTACAATACTTATCAAACGACCCATGTTGTGATAATTAACATTGAGAGTATAAAACATTAATCTCCCCTTAAATGATTTGATTAATTCTACGTCCTTTTGTACGATGTTAAATATTACAACTTGAGAAATGTTTTTGTCTAAATTACACTGGACCAGTAATTAAAATTTTATACAGAGTTAACGATGATGTATTTAAACAGCGAATTCATGTAAAAAAATATAACATTATAAAATTTGCTGTTTTAATTAAAAAAAGATTTATAATTATAGGCTTGATATATAATTATAATAATTACCAAACTGTTATTTATTTTAAGTTTTTTTTCCTGCCAAATATTACATCAATGGAAATAATTCCGTGTTTATTTCACGTTCAGTGTTTAAAACACTTTCATCGATCGCAGCGTATAGTAAAAAAAGAAACAGAAAAAAGTATATAAAGAGTTACTAGTCAGTTCATTCCGACTACCGATAGACGTGAATCTATTTGTAGCTACATAGAATTAATTCCGAGTAATGGAAAAATCAACTAATACTAAGACACAAATAGTTGCAAACGAGTGCGGAGAAGAACGAACGTGTAAAGGTCGATATTTCAATTTTACTGAAAATGTTTAACGTGACGACGATTATTATTATTTAGCACGTTATATACATAAATTTAAAACAATAATTGTAGCATTATCTCCACTATTAGGTCATTGTTCATCGTAACAACTATATCTCTCTCTAGTCCCTTATTCGTATTTCTTATCTCTGTAAGATGATGACCACTCGACCGTGTTATTGTAGTTTTCAGGTAACATGGCTTCGGCATTCATATCAGCCTTGTTCAACGGTAAAGATTCTCAAATGCTAGGTCGGTCAAGCGTGGCAAACATCAAAGTCTCACTTAAAGTAACGCTGGAGCACTTTGCAGTGTCTTACTTCATTTCACATTGTCTCTTCATTTCGTCGATAGACATTAATACTTATACATAAATAGAATATATATATATATATATATATATATATATATATATATATATATGTATATATATATATATATATATATATATATATATAAAAAATAGATAGATAGGTAGATATAGATAAATAGAGAAAGAGAGGATAAATACATCTTTTCGAAAAAACATTTCCCACTTTAAATAAATGAATAATTCATGTCGGTGGATTTTCAAATCAAGCAAAGTACATTTTATACAACAAACTACTCAGAGTACTAAAGTATAGAACAATCTACAGATCAGATTTGTCTGTGCATAGAAACACATAAGCAAGGATCGAAATTGATCTATAATGATGTATTGAACGTTTTTGGTAAGATTTTTTTGTGGTTTGCAGAGTGAAAAAAGTATCCAAGAAGAAAGTTTATATTAATACAGTCTTGTATCGAGTGAATGATTTCCGTTAAGCTCAATTTATATAATAATGCACTCTAAAAAGTTTCATATATAATTTACTGATTTTAGAAATTATTTTGAATATTTATATCACTATCCTCCAAAGTACATTTTTTTATTTGTCCACTTATTTATCATAAGCGCAAAAATATAAATTTATGATGTTGAACTGTTGTAAACCTACAGCCAAAGATAAAACTTATATTCGAAAGTTTAATATATACTTAAATATAATTAATATTAATTAAGGTATCAGATGACTCGAGAAAAACCTAACGCTGATAAACACTCAAAACATAAAAGAAACCCAAAGGAACCTATTGGGTTAAAATTGGGAAACCCTATAGGACCTTATTTTCCTATTACATTCTTCAAAAGTTATAACCAAAACAAAACAGAGAGACTAATCCTATGACTTTTGTATGTAAATAAATTATTTGTGAATCTTAAACAACACAACATAACATCCCTTGAAAAGTACAATCAATAGAATTAACATTCAGTCATGTCGACAAGTCGTAATTTCTGGCATAAAAAAGGAAAATACACTTTTAAGTATAATTATACTGACAACATTGTAAAGTATGACAGTAAGTGTAATTCAAAAGGAACTTTTTCCTCTGCAGTATATTTATATATTTTCTAGATAAATGTATATATTTAAATCACACAATACACGTATGTTATTTATATATATATATATATATATATATATATATATATATATGTAATGTGTGTATAACGTACGTTTATCTTGTTCCTTTAACGCATGTTTTATGAATGTATGTAATATAAGCACGGCGGAACGTAAATCTATTGTTAATTATACCTTCGCTTCAGTGCATATAAATCGAACTGCAACTTCTTTGTACACATAATCATTCCGAACTCAGCAACAAATTGAAGCTGTTTAATGAATTCTGTAATAAATGTTCGAGTTGCAAATCGATCGCACAACAACGTTTAAAATAAATTGGCTTCTTTCATATTTCACCCATTCATTGCAAGGCAATGTCATTCGCGCGTTCATAAGAACTTTGTTACGAGTGCGTTGCTCGACGACACATCCAGCAAAATAAATCGTACAAATATAATACACACACACAAATCCATATATATATATATACATATATATATATATATATATATTAATATGTATATATATATATATATATATTTGTGTGTGTTTATATGCAAATAACTATTAAATGTCTTCAAGAGTTAATTATCAATCAAGTAGTCAATAAATATTGTCATTAATGGTATTTATTACTTTGTATCAAGTCTGATAATTTCTTGGAATTATTTTATAAAACTGCATAAATTAAATGCAGTATCAACATAGAGCAATGGTTAATTTTATTTACATAGATAAATTGCAATAATAATTGTGAATACGCTTACTTAAAACATATAGTAAAAAGCGTTTTAATCAGAAACAAGGTTTTTTGGTTTGCTGTTGATTCTTTTTTATTATTTTTTTGGGAAATATTTCTATATTATAGTAAAACAAATTTATTTTCGTTGAAGACATCGCCATCTAAATACGCATAAGAAAAAATCAGAAATGATCAGTACAATTAATTATTGAATATTTTGGATTAGAAAAAAATGTGTTTTTGGGATGTATAAAATATTAGATTGTGAAAGTAAATTTAGTCATAGCACCAAATCTATATTATGAGATACAATGTTTTTTTTTTAATTCTTACGGTTAAGAAAACTGTATATTATTTTATTCCCGTTTCAGAATTCGATTTTACTTTTTGTTTAGATTTGAAAAAATGCATTTGTATTTTAAAAAATGAATTATTTTCTTTCGAAACTTAATTCTCTCTTCTTCCCACAAACTATATACTTTTTATAACCAAGAATATTCAATAAATTAATTTTAATTGTTACTTATACGGATTTCTATGAAAATGCCATCATCTTCAGAGTGCCAAAGTACAGAAAAATCTTTGATGATTTGAAAGTTATAAATTCATTAGAAACATATTTTGTGGTATGTGAGGTGCAAAAAGAATTCAATTGTGAAAATGAATTTAGTCAATGTCTGAGTGGTTAAGAGGCTTTTTCTTCTTATCACTTAAAGAATGAAGGGATCTTCATCTAAATCAATGTTTTTTGAACTGGGTTCCACCGAACTCGGGTTCCGCGAGTCAAAGTCAAAATTCTAAAGAATTTTGAAGAAAAAAACCGAAAAGCTAAATATTAAAAACAGTTAATTTATAATATTTTTTTATTTCTATAAATACCTATTATTATGTAGTAAATTTGTAATTATGAGTTCACATTACAACCCCGCTCAATCAGATGTAAATAATAAAATTTGGTCATGTAAGACAGTTGATTTTCAAAACTTGTGGGGTACGTATCATGATTTTTCTCAGTACGTATCTCAAGTTACGTGAGTAGACAAAATTTGAAGACCACTGATCTAAATGAACATACAGAATCGAAAATAATTAATAATCATTAATTGCAAGTTCATCATTTTGTTTTTTTGCGGTTTGTGAAACGAGAAAATAATTTATCTATCGATGTAAATTTAGTCACAGTTCCGGAAATGTGTTGTACAATCTTTGGATATCTTTTGACCAAAATTTGAGGCAATGTACTATTAAGGTTTGTGACTAATTTCAAATTAAAATTATAGAAAGCAAAAAAAAACATTTTATCATAATTAAATTTACTTTTCTTGGAATATTTTTTTCGGAATCTTCACATCTTTGAAATAAAATACAAATATAAAAAGATTGTTTATATATTACATTTAAACATCAACTTTGTTAATAGTTAAGTAATGTATTTAATTACAATATGAATTTGATGCTGTAGTTAAATTCGCTTTTACAAATGACTTTTTTACTCATACCACAAATCATAAATATGTTTCTGGTTGAAAATGTTCAATAATTGATTATATATCAAATTTTAATTGATCTTTATCTGAATTTATATAATGATTTCATCATCTTCAAATAGTTCAGAAAAAGACATCACTATCGAAATGCACATAAATAACAAACAAAATAATAAATTATTGAATATGTTGGATCATAAACATTTTATACTATCTGGGAGAGAGGAAAAATGTATTTGCAAAAGTGCATAATATCTAAAACTAGTTTTTTTCCTTTAATTAAATCACTATCAAAAATATGTCATATTAACATAAAAATTTATATAGTAAATATTTATATGCAATTGTTAAATACACTCTCAAAGATATGTCCTTTTCTTTCTTCTTTTAACGCATATATATATATATATATATATATATATATATATATATATATATATATGTACACAGACACAACTAAAAAAAATGTGTATATAGAGTAACTGTTTTTCGAAATAATTACAGTAAAGAAACATAAAAATGTGCATCTGCATGCATTAGAAACCGACCACATTACAACACAGGAATTTAAACACAATTCATAATTAAAGTTAATTTATGCGGCTCGTAATGAAAATTAAAAATAACAGCACTAATATACTTGAAAAACACATCAAACGACTCACTCGAATCATTTAACATTAAGAAAGCAAAAAGAAAAAAGAAAAGAAAAACAAATAGTCTCATACAGACTAACTCGTACGGTGTACAAAAAATTAAAATAAAGTACATTCTTATTCCCCGTGCATGGAAACGAAACCGAAGTAAGAAACCATGTTCGAGATCTAGTTGTTGATACGAGAAAACATTGAATCGACACGGTGCAAACGCACCGTCGTCGAACAAAGCACAGCTTTGTGCAAAGTACTGCATATGGGGAACCCGAACGACGTTGTGGAAATAATAAAAGTTAAGTATTTCAGATAAAACGGACATTCGGTATCAAAAATCATCTTCTACCAATGGACCATTGTGTTCGGTTACACGCGATTTTCTCACAAACGTGTATACATACATACATATATATATATATATATATATATATATATATATATATATATATATATATATATATATATATATATATATATATATATATATATATATATACATATATATACATATATATATATATATATATATATATATATATATTAATGCATGAGAGTAACCATAAAAGAAATTATAAAACAGTTCTAAAGCGGATTTACAAAATTACACTATTGTATGAAACCGTTATAATGCAAGAATATGATAATGTTATGATCATTATATATATATATATACATACATATACATATATATATATATATATATATATATATATATATATATATATATGAAAGAAAGCCTATAGTTTCAACTTATTACACAAGTTATTATTAATGTAATCTGTTAAACGAAATAAACTGAATAATTGTTTGAAAACAATTTCTGGCAAAAAATCAGTATATCTGTGATGACGTTTCAAGAAGAAAAGAGAGATAATTTTATAGAAAGAAAAAAAAAACAAATACGTAAGTTATAATTCATTGACAGGTCATACCATCTTAATTAGATTTTTAAATCTTTATACACATTTAAAATATTCTCATCTATATACAAAAAATAAACGTCGCTCTCAATTCTTTGAAGATTGATGGTGAATGATCGCCCACAGTATATATTTTTCTAGACTTCAATGATCTAAAGACAGCGACATCGGCATCGAGACGCGAATAAGCAATGATTAAAAATTATCAAAAAGGTATTACTGACAGTTTTGATCTGAAAAAGGTGTATAGATTGTGAGATGAGAAAAAAATAATTTATGAAATATACTAAGTGTACAAATATTCTTTTAATAACTAGAAGACTCAGCCCTCTACTATCTACGTTCGCCAAGCGAGGGGATTAACCCCTCATTCGCTAACGCTCGTTCTCCTCTAACAAATAATAGAAATTAACACATTATATGAACAATTAATCTGCGTAAAATGTAAATCGTAAAATTTTTATTGGAAAAGTATATAAGAAATTAACCACAAAATACAATGTTAAAATATGTAATAATTTTTTTTTTACTCTACAGCTTCAATGAATACAACATTTTGAATAAATGTCATCAGTTTTACATTGAAATCGTCTTTCGTTGTAACCGTGAAAGAGATGTATACATGTGAATGAAATCAACCAATTAGAACAGAGACCACGCAATATCCATCAACCAATCATTAATGATTGGGAATGGTTAACGTGTTACTAAAGAGGTGGTCACACAAAAAATAAAAAAAAATGCTTTATAGAAATTTTACAATAGAATTGTTTTTTACATATAGAAAAATGATTGAAGCATGGCGATTGAATGGTACGAAATACATCATTTTACAAATTCATACAAAGTACACTTATTTTTCAAAATCAATCTCGCTAATTACACATTTATCATTATCTTATCCTTACAGCAAGCTAGCTGTTACAAAAAAACGCAACACTCTCTATCAATAATGGAATATGAAACAGTAGGGTAAGCAATTCATTTGTTCACTTCAATATTTCACAATCACTGTATTTTATGTTCATTTATCCAGTTTTATTTTTGTTCTAGCGGACTGTAGTGGTAATGCTACAGTATGTATGCTTTTGAAGAAAGAATGTAAACACCGTATTTATATTGAAAATAACAAGACGATTCTTCTTTAGTAAACGAATTCTTTTTTCATGTCACATAATATAAAAAATCTTTCTCGTCAGAAATGTTCAATAAATCATTATTATTTTCGATTGTTGCTTATACACATTTCTATGATAGTTTCATCATCAAAAAAAAAAAAAAAAAAAACATTTTCCAATTTCTGTACCATGATGCTATGTAGATGATGAAATTACTATCGAAATGTGTATAAGCAACAATAAAAAATGACCAATGATGATTTATTGAATGTTTTTGAGGAAACATTTTTTATGGTTTGTGGAGTGAAAAAGAAATGCATTTGTGAAAGTCAAGACAGTGTCAGAACTATGTTATGAAGATTATTCTAAACTCAATTTTTGTATTTGTATTATAAAAAAAATTGGCATCAACTTCTTAAACAATATAGATAGATTCTAAACACAAACGAATTTCTTAAAGAATGTGAGATTTCACTTTACTGAAGAGAATGTAATGAACGAACTGAAAAACTGCCACTTCTAGCAGATTTTTTTTTGTCTTTTGAGATTCAAAAAGGAACATACCGAAGTACAGAAAATAAAAAAAATGTTCAAAATGTATGATACGTGGATAATTAAAAAATATTCATACAACTATACATTGCAGTATTTGTAGGTATTTTACATGAGAACATGAAGAGTAACTTATTAGCTTATTTACAAGAATTGCTTTTTTGATATTCTTTTTTATTTCTTTGAAATATCTTCAAAAATATTAATGTGAAAATATGCTAGTAAACTGTAATTATTTTCATAATAAAAAAAAATATTATTGAATAAAATTTCGTAAGTAAATAATATATTTTCATCAATAATCAATAATTTGTAAAAAAAATCTTGATATAGTACAAAAACTGGTGTCTCAAATGAATTTTTCGGTCAATCCACAAATCATAAACATAAGCTTTCAATAATTGATTATTGTTAAACGCCATCATCATCAGAACGAAAAAGTGTAGAAAAATATTTTTTATCATTATTAGATCTTCCGGTGCCTTTACGTGAACGAAATGCGCAAAAACAATAATCAAAGTGATAAATAAAGAATTATTAAACATTTTTGAAGAGAAAAAATATTTGTAGTTCTTAGGATGACTGAAAAGCTCATTTTTGAAATCTCTCTGAAATTTGGCATATATTTTAACTTTTAAATTCATTCAAAATGTTATAAGAAAACTGAATGTTACATTTAAGCAATAAACAAATTATATTTCCCTCTAGTACATTATTCAAGATTATTTATATAGTATTAAATTAATGAACTGAATATTATAAAGGGAACGAAGAATTACTTTTACAATGTGTAACCATTTTAAAGATCTCTAATAAAAAAATATAACAATAAAGAATTTCATTTTGTAGTACATTAATTTAGATAAATAAATTATCGATTTTTTTTATCAAAGACCGCCTGTTTATTTTACAGCACATCATTAACACAACTCGATAAACAAGCGAGCAGATCGAGAAAAAAAGTCTAATCGAAAATAACATTAATTTACACAGTTTCGGTGCTCGGTGTGGAATAATAACGACTTCCTCGAAGTAAGTTGAACGGCCTGTGAAAATCAAATTCTTAAAACAATACCCGTGCACAAATAAAAACTACTTTGTCGTTTCCTCGACCGTCTTTAAACTAACTGTTCCTAATGGATTCATTCTTATTGTACCAGTAATGGAAAACCAGTAAAGCGTATAGTGTAAATACAACACACCATTTAACTGCTCACTCTATTCGGACGGACAGTGCGGCCGGAGAACGTTAATATTTTTTTGTCATCATGCGAACGCTGTTATAAAAACACCTGCGGGCATCGTGGCGCACCGGCGATCAACCCTTAGCGTATCCGTAATGGGCATCATAAATAAGGGGCGGCGGTGGTTGTACGGATCGAGACGACGGAACGAATGGGGTAAGCGATGGAATAGACATTACTGACCTAAATGTTCAACAGCAATAACACAAATTAAATACGATTTCTTTGTACCTCTACACTCTGAAAATAATCAAAATATGGACAAGCAACAATTTCAAATGATCAATAATGACTTATTTAACATGTTTGACCACAACCATTATTTCTAGTTTAAGGGATGAAAAAGTATTCATTTATGATGAAACGAATTAATTTGTAACAAGAAAATACATAAAAAAACAGATCAAAAATTAAAAAGACTCGTTAATTACCTGTAATAAACTAAAAGTTTAAATTTAAATTCATGTCACATTCGAATAACCGTCATCTGAATACAAACAACCACTCAGATGTGAAAAATGTCAATAGTTTACTGAAAATTAACATTCTAAAATATTGTTACTGAAAAACAGAATGTCTTAAAAAATTTCAGGTAATAATTATTTTTATTAACATATTATATAAAGAAAAAAAATTAAGTTTTTCAAATTATTTTCTTTTTTTTGAAATCATTTTTTTCTCCATTACTGATTCCGTCTTTAGACATGTTCAAATAGGTACTACTGATCTGAAGATGTCCAAAAACGAAACCAGTAATGGAGAAACAAAAAAACAAAAAATATTGACTTCAAAGAAAAGAAAATAACATCAAATTTCAGGTATATAGAAACAAAACAAATTACGAATAAGATTTCGATAAGTTTATTTTAAGACAAGGATTAAGAAAACCTCATATCCGTTCTTAAAATTTATAAATCTTCTCGGTGTATTTTGAACATTGAATCAGTCACTTTAGATTCACCCATAACTATTTTTGATACTTCATCTATGCTACATCTTCAGGTATTTTAGTACTGAGTTTTAAAATATAAATATATAGATGATAGAATTTAGGCTACAACATGGATGTATTAAAACGGGGCGTAGGAGTTAAGATAAGTAATATTATTTTTTATTTAGTATTTTGCTACAATTCAGTATTAAAATACAATTGAACTAAAATACTAAATGGAGGATAATATGTTTTTTTTTTTAATTTTTGCGTTTTTTCATTACTTTCACAAGAAAGACTAAATTGAATCACCTATATAATAATGATTGATTTATAATTTTCGGTATTAATATAAAAATTATTTATAGTTTAATAAGCCCATCATTAAAATGAACTGTAGTTATTTACATAAATTGAAGGTTTATAGTATTTTTAATGTTCATTTATTGTTCAAGTACTTTATTTTTAATGGAAAATGTTCAAAAATTTCAATGAAGAAATCAGCAACTCATTTTATTGAGCCAAAAGAGCTCCGAATCTTCATGACCTACTAGTCGAGTGTAGAGATCATGAGTTACATATCTGAAATATTTTTAGTGTAATTCGAATCAATTTTCCTGTTTCAAGCAATTTTTATACCACCTAAAGAGTTTTTTTTGCGGTCTTTGTATGTGTAATATTTTATTCAAATGAATGGTCAATAAAAAAAATATTATGGGCTTATTCTCAAATGTTTGGAATATTTTTTAAGTATATTTTTCTAATAATTTAAAGTCTTAACTAATCTCAGTCTTAACCAATATCAGTCTTAACCAAATTAATTAGTTTCCAACCCTCATACTACAAATATTTTTTTCTAATCAAAAATGTCTTTTCAAAGATTAGATAAGAGTTCTGACAAAAATACAATAAATGTTTATTGCGGTTCACAAAAACGACATTATTTTCACCAAATTGACATTTACTTATTTTGATCAAGGGGATTACCATGAAAGAAAATTATATAAAATCATATTTAAAACTTCTCCAAACAGAAATTAATTTGATGATAAATAAAAAATAATGATTTAGAGAGAAAGACAGATATCGCAGTACAGTTATAACACTGTGGCTAAATTCACTTTCATAAATTAATTTCTTATTCACAACACAAACCAAGGAACATCTTCTAATCAAATCGATCTGAATGATTTTTCGATTATTATTCATATGCATTTCTATGACGATAACATTATCCTCAGAAAGGGTTCTTTTTATTCTTTATCACTCTGAGAATCATTATATTATTATAAGTAAATTTACCCAAATTCTAGCAGGTTGATTGTGTCTTTAAGTAATTCCTGCTTTAAAGAACTCAATTGTTGAGATTAATTTTCTCAAGACGGTCTCATGTTCTATTATTAATCGAAATGCTAATGAGCAAAAATCAAAAATGAACAATATTTTTTTGCTAAAAACTTTTGATCAGAAAAAAATGTTGAGGTTTCTAGGATGAAAACGAATTCATGTATGAAAGCGATTTTAAACACAGTATCAGAACTATATTAATTTTAAAATCTAAAGTGTTGTCAATTTGTATTCTTTTTATAAAACTACTAAACCTATTAAAAATAAACCTTCAATATTACTCAAATATATGAAACAATAACTAATATATATTAACAATTTCAATATTTTGAAATTAACATAATTTTTATAAATACTAAAACATTATCGGACACTCATTCTTTAAACCAGTATTTAAATTTTAACTCTTTTCTAATTACCAAAAATCCAGATAGATTTACCTACACAATGTTAAAAAAAAACAAGTCTCGATCGTTCATTTATTTTTCAAATTTGTCATCTATTTAATTAAATAGACATTTAAAAGAATCACCGTGTATAAAAAAAGTTATCTATAAATACATTTCACTGATATCTCGTCGAGTGCGCGCCAACATGTGCATACGTTTAGAACTCTTACACGATTAAAATACCTCCTTATTACCTAAATTAAATAAATCTCGTTAGAAAAAAAAACTAATGTATCTCATTGGAAAAAACGTACAAAAACGTAATGAGTCATTAGTCAAAACGAAACTTAAAATAAATAATATAAGACGAGACGCGGACAAAAAAATCTAATCTGCCGAATAGAAAAAAAGCCATGTGTCCGAAAACACACCACACACTCGGCGGTATCGTTGGAGTGTTGTTTTTTCAAACGTGTATATATATACATATATACATACATATATATATATATATATATATATATATATATATATATATATATATATATATATATATATATATATATATATATATATACATGCATACATAGAAATACACACTTAAAGAGGGATTCTCAGAGATAGCTTTCTCTTAACATACAGTTTTCAAACGTGGCTACTAATGTCCGAATTCAACAAAAAAAACACTATTATCAGTGAAACGAGCGTGTACTGTGTCACCTACAATTACCTGTTGAATGAACAGCACATGCGATGAACACATAATCGCTTATCGTCTCCGAAAGAACAATTCCCATAAACGTCGCGGACAGAGCGAGACAACATGGCATCCGATCCGGTCCACTCTCCGTGGAATCGAATCGAAAACAAATTGAAAGAGGACGAGAACACAGGTGAGGTACGAGCGGGCCGACTGAGCGACATGCATTTAGCTTATCATATACGTTGATTAAAAGCTGTCTTGATTTTTAATTAGCCAAAGTAGTTATACGAGAGATCCATTCAAGCTATTACTTAAATATAAACGCGGACGGAACGGACCGGTGTGTCGATGCTACTCTCTTATCTGCGTAGGTTTATTGTGTGTAGGTGTTGGCTTGTTTTTTTCATTTCGGACATGTGATACATTCTATACAGAGTGTCGTGCGGAAGACGGAATGCATGAATGAACGCGGATGCTGGATGTATGTAAATACAGATCGGTTTGATAACGAAGGTTTTTACTCGGAAGAAAAACTGTATACAAAGTCCATTCCAGAAGCTACCAGACGGGTTAAAGTAATCAAATATTTAAATACTTATTTCTACTGAATAAAAATGCCTTTCAAAAAATCTCTCTCGACCAAAATTTAAAGCTCAAGCACCTACATTCTTTTGAGAACATGAGATAGAAGTCTTTTCTTAATTCGTAATAAACATACAACATATCCTTCTACTTCTCAAAATGTTTTTCTTCTATTTTTTATATTCTACTTACTTTTAGCGATACATTAAATATAAATTTATTCTGATTATAACTCATTATTTCAATCATCTTCAACCAAATTAATTATTAGATGTACAAATTAATTCGGTGCCTCTTTTGTAGAAAATAAATATTTATGTAAAAACAGAATGCATTTCACTCCTCATAATATCTCCTATTATTGGGCATAACTTTATTCCATTTGTCGGATAAATGATGAATCCCTTACTGGAAAAAAATGGCAGATTTCAGTCTATGAATTCGTACAGAATTTTCCACTATTGTAGCATTTTTTGCATGTTTTATTCATCACAGCGTCTTCCTCCAAAGCTAAACAAACCATTCCGGTGGTTTCGACAATATTTTTTTTAACTGGAATGCGAAAAGTATGCAATACCTAATATACTGCTTTTCGAACAACATCAGGTTCACTACTGTTTTATGAGATTATGCTAACTGGTTACGGAAGATATATAACATTTTTTAACGTTAAAGTTTGTACTTCAAAACTCAAAAACGACGAAAAATTATTATAATTTGAAACAGAGTTATGATTGATTCAATTTAAAGGCACCGAATTATTTTTTACAGCTAATAACAATTCTTTTCCTAATTCTGATACTCCTACTCATTATCTTCAATTATTAAAAACACATACTTATAGTCTTACTTATTATAATTTTCTACTCTTCACAAATGACTTTTTCACTTTTCTACAAAACACAAAAAATGTTTAAATTAAAAATGTTTAGTAATTAATTATTAATCAATTTGAATCATTACTTAGGCGTATTTCCATAACAGTACCATTTTCCTCAGAGCTAAGACAGAGAAAAATCTACATTTTATTTCATGTAAACATCACAACTAAAGAACTTTTCAATAATTTATCAATTATAAAATCGATGATATGTAAATCTTACATTTAGATCTTTTCCCAACTTTTTCGACATTATTTTCCTTTCTTAATGTAATATTACCAGACAATAATTAAACCGTATGGCAATTATTTGAATAACCTAAACTTATTTTAAACAAAAATGAAATAATAAATATAAAATTATAAGTATTTAATGTGCGTGTGTGTCTCCTTTCAAGGTCGATTTATAGATTCCGATAACGGAAAAATTATTAAAAAATTAATAATAAATCGAAGAAAATGGTATAAAACACTAGATAAAGCAAGAAATATAATATTGGATAAGAAATGTTAATAAAATCAGTAGATGAATTATTTTCCCACCTCACAAACCGTAAAAAGTTAGACTGGTAAAAAATATTCAACGAACAATTATTGATTTTTTTAAGTGTTGCTTTAATGCATTTGGATAATACTTTATCTTACTGAAGATACTGAAAAAACGGAGCTTTTTCTATAGCTTAACGCGCTGAAGTTGGTATCGCCATATAGCAATAAAATATTTAATAATGAAACTTTTTTTGTTTTTGGGGATTTTTGTGATTAGAAATTAATTTAGTTATAGTGTCAGAACTGTACTGAGATCCAATTAATATATTAAAATAGAGCCAGGTCGAACACATACTAAAGGTAACTGACAACATTTGAATTTAAAGATTTATTGGATGAAGACTTAGAATCAATAAAAGAAATATGTGCGGATTTGCTCATAAATATGTCGATATCATTAAAAGCAGAGCAGATAAAAACTTTCTTGGATGAAATCGGTTACGAATCAAATAAGATAAAAAGATATTAAAGATATATATTTTAATACTGAAAATAAAATTGAAATTGCTAATAATTAAAAAATAAAAATGAAATTTGCAAATGAATTAATGTAAAAAATAAATGCAGAATTTTATAATATACTTTATCATAGTTCTTAGAATTCTATCTAAACACTTTAATTGTAAGATAATGAAAAAATACAATTTAAATCAAAAAATGAAATGTATTTGTATAAAAACCAAAAATTGCTATTTAACATTTCAGTTTTATTTTATGTTAAGATCCGAGTATCAGTATTCAATATCAGAAGTATCAAACTGCTTCAAAATCGCAGCTGGCCAGTGCATACGATACAAAGTGTATATTGACGAGTTTCATCTGTCTCTCGCACTGTCAACAAACAGTATCGGTTAAAATATTTGTTAGTCTACAGTGCAATTCAAAATAGAGTCTACTTAGGTCATTATTAAATTAAATACATTTATGAGTACATTAATTAGTGTGTGCAGTTTGACATTACAGAAGGTCTGCATATGTTTGCTGCACCAACTCACACTTACACTTTATATCCAAAAAAACGTCAATTTCGTTAGAAATAATGGACCAGAGAAAAGAGAAAAATTATATATGTCATTTCTGGAAAAAAAAAGATTTTATTGCGTTATAAATTACATTTTTAAATTATCTTCGAGTAAGACCATAGAAAAATGTCATATCATCTGAAGTATGTATTCATTTATATAATACAATGGTGAATTAAATGAAACACTTAATTATTCATCGTCGTGTAATGTAAGGAGAAGTCCTACAATTATATTATTTTTCTATATAGTCTCCATTGCGTTCACTTCAAGTTCACCAGCGCTTAACTAGTCGACTTCTCTAGAAAAGTCTTTTAGTCACGTACAAAGCCATTCATGCATTACCTCCTGCACTTATTCATTCGACCTAATAGACTTTCAACCGATTGGCTCTTTGAGTAGTCTAAAAAGGTGGTAATTACTTGGAGAAAGGTTTGACGAGAACAGCGGATGAAGAAGACACTCGAAGAGCAATTCGTTCACTCTCTTCTGGGACGAATGAGGCCTACTTTTCGACCAGGAGAACACCGTCACCAGTACCACTTCTCCAACAAGCAATCAAGTCCAAACGACAAGACCATATAAGTACTGGTGTCTTATTGCAATACGACAATACTCAGACTCATTCTACCCCTCTAACGGTAGAAACAATCGAAAAACTGCACTTCTAGTAGCTTCCACATCTTCTGTACTCAAACTATCGTTCCAAGTGATTATCAGTACTCTGTATCACTCAAATAGGCAACTGATGGAAAGTCTTTCAGGTCTGATGAAGTGTAACAGGCTGTGAATGAATAAAAAGTATACGTTACCAAAATCCTTTTTTCTAAAGGAATCCAGGCATCAGTTTAGCATTGAAAGACTTTCATTGAACGCACTGAAGACTGTATTGAAAAATAGTATAATTATATAACATCTTCTTGCAGTTTACAATAAAAAAAAGAAGAATTAATGTTTTCATTTATACCTGGCTATTAATGAAAAAGACACACTTAAAGAAAATTTTTAAATTATAACGTAAATCAATATATTAAGAATTTCTCGTAAAACCGAATATTTAAATCTGAAATAATCTACTAAATGAGATCTTTATAAAACGCTTTACGTTTATAAATAGTTTCTGTAAGAAAATCAGCTCCAGAATCCATCAGATAGACGTATATACAAACAACAGACATTGAATACTAAACAAGACAATACAAGAGAAAATATATGTATAAAAAAAGTCAGACAGAATCAAAGAAGAGGAGATTATGTTCGTGCATAAAGCTGGAATGTGAAAAACGCAGAAAAACAAGGCGTACAATAGAACAAGATCAATATCGTCAGGAACATATGTCGCGTGCTTTATCCGAGTCCACTCTGTACACACACACACGATGTATATGTGTTTATGAATAGTAGATGTGTTTCAATCTCGAGCTGTTTTACATTTACGACAGGTTGATACTATTGTCTCCGATGGTTTATAATCTTTTGTCCGGCTTGAAATATTATTTATTATTTAATGAAACACGGTTGCCATTCGATATTATTACCACTGACGAATTGGATTTTTGATACGAGCACAGTTTAATTTATTAACGAAGAAAACATTCCATCGCTCGTCGAATGAATAGGACACGTGTAGAACTAGACCACGTCAGTTTAATATCTGTACAGTGTATAAATTACATGAGAGAGTAACGTTAGATTTTTTTTCTTTTAGTCGTCGTGCAAGAAAAAATTGTGAACATGATATTTATTTAATTGTTTCAACGTTTAACGATGGACCGTGTTTAATAACAGAATGAAACTGTTGCAATGCATGTTTTCTTTTTTTACTCGAAGAATAACAATATGTTGTTTTTTTAAACAGGATTTACTGTTAGTGTTATATATTAAATAAAAAGTTAATGTGATATTTTGTCGGAGATTCGATTATTTTTTTTATAGCCGACTTAAATAAGTATTTAAGCATGGTTTTTGAGAAAATAACAATGTTAGTTTTTTTCGAAAAAAATATAAATGCTATGTTGCGAAATTGTATCAGCAGAATTAAGGTAATATTTTATATACCATATTATTATTCAATAACGTCAATAATAATATAGTACGTATGTATGTATATATATATATATATATATATATATATATATGTATATAGACGTATATATTATTTTAATTATATATATTTTACTAAAATATCAGTTATACGTCGTTGAAATTAATATTTATATTTTCTTTCTAAATTGAAGTACTTAAATATGCACTACTTTCAGTGGCCATTTAATAAAATCAAAATACAGTAGAATTATAACTTAACTCTATGTACTGGAGGGTCTTTCAAGTCCCATAAACAAAAACTGATATTAAATAATCAATGTTTCATCGTTCGACTCACGGAACTTAATGTGAGTGTTCTAAAATGTACACTTTTTAAAAAATATATTTAATTCTTTGTTTTCAAATGTTATTCATTTTCATAAACAAAAAACTGTTCCATTTTTCATTTTAATTAACTCAATCAACAAAATGTAAAAATTTTCTATAGAGATAAATGTATATATTAGGTTGGTAGAGAAGCAATTGCGAATTATGACTTTTAATTCATATACATTTACAGATTTTTTGATACAGCTATTTTAATTGGTCCAACTGTTGGATGATTAACACATAACTTTTGTGCAAGCTCTCGAATTGTTGTGAGTGGTTCAGATTCAACTCACGCCTTCAGTTGATCGTTATGAACTGAAGAAGGACTCCAGCGACCTTCTCCATATTCAAGGCTCTCATAATCTAGTCCCTCATATCTTCACATTCTCGTCCCCAAGACGAAATTTTTGGAATCACTATTTCACCGTACATTCCTTAACAGTGCCCACACTAATGGCATCGTTTAGTTTATGAGCAATTTCTGCAGCTTTACCACCCATTTTGAACTCATACGAAAATACTCTTATTTGATTCTTTTCCATTTTTAATTCAATAGCCCAATTTGAAGAAAAAATATTAATAAAACCAAAAATCGATGTTACCAAAATACAGACCGAGAAATGCACTATAAAATGATATTAACATGAACACGATGAAATGACAGTCATTGAAAAAAAGTAAAGTTAGAATTCAGAAAGCAAACACCGCAATTATTTTCCTACCAAGCTAATACAAATTACCAACCTACCAACCTAATACTTATTATTTTCCTACCAACCTAATACTTGAGAATTTATTAAACTGGGATATTTTAATGTACTAGACAACTCCTGTACGTTAAATATTACTTGATTTCTTCTATGAATTGTTTCGATTTTCATTCTCGTCAAATAGACCTTGAATCAATTTTCAGAAAACTACTTGCAGATGACAAAGGTCTAAACAGATCATAGAAGAAACGAACTCGCTCGTAACAATCAGAATTCTAAAAAAATACCTCGAATAAAAGGTATAAGAGAAAATATAATAAAAGTTTATTCATTCGTTCATAGTATGAAGGAAAACAATCGTAACTAAACATTGTTTTTGCTATTAAATCCACGAGACTAGCACTCATTCTATATTTAAAAGAAATATCAAAAATATATAACAACAAAAAGTTTTAAATTTACATTAAGAATAAATTGCAACTAATCAATATTTATATTACTTTGGGCTGAATCCAATATTATGTTGTATTTTATACATAAATTCAAATTGAATAATTGAAAATTAACCACTTTTTAATTGCATTAATTAAAATACAAACATGGAACAATATAATTTTAATAGAATATTCTTTAACGTGAATTCAAAAACTGTATTTTTATCCTGACAAATCCAGTAATTTGGATGATTATTGATGAATTGATTATTTTATATTAATTTTTGTATATGGGACTTTAAAGTCTGGAGAGTACATAAAAGGTTAGCATACAACACTTCAATAACATACCTATTCTGTTCAATGACATTAAGAAAACTTCTCTATTCAGATTCATTATTTCATTGATATAGAATTCAACTGATTCTTGCTTGAAGAGAATCACATAATGATATTTAATAGTCTCTTAAATTTGAACCTCTTTACCGTGCAAACTATTACAAAACATCCGAAAAATGGCAATAAAAAATTAGGAAAAAAAATAAAAATCAAACTAATATCACGGAATGCATAAGAGGCTTAAGTGTGCCGTCCAACTGCAACATTTTTTAACTGAAAGAATGAAACAAACATAGGCATACTCTGGCGTTATCATTGTCCAACACCTCTACAAATCCTACATTCTAGCCATTTTGCAACCATTTCCAAATTCAGTCGATTAAATAATAATTTGAATTAATTGTTCGATTACTCGGAAAAAGGTTTTATTACACAATTCTTTTACAGTCTCATAAAACACAAAGCAAGACATTCTGTGAATTCAGATCGGACTTGAGTTGCGATAATCAAGGATCATATCAGTTTTCTAGAATTTTCTTAATTCAACGTCGTTGGAAAAAAACATTTTTATAGTCAGTCACTAAAAGTTTGAAAAAAGATCATTTGTGATGGTATTTTGCAAGTAGAGATACAGTCAATTATTTTTTTTTGATCAATCAATGAAACATTCACAAATCGAAGTAATTCAAACAAGCAAACCTATACAGATGTATAATTACTTACATTTAAGATGATCTGAGGACCTCGATAATATTTCTTTTGATACTATGTTGCTTATTAGATTAACATTGATTGATATAAAGATTTGGTAATTATCAATCGCGGAGCATATTCTTAAGAAAAAACCTCAATTCGAATCTATGCAAACTAGTTCTGATATTTTTGATCTCTCACGACATCAATTCGAACATCATTCACTTTTTTGAGTTTTTGTTACGTCTTTATTCTCCCGATAATAAAATAGTGCAAGATAGGAAAATTATATAAGTATTTCCTATTTTCAAAGGTACAATGAGTAAATATACCACTATCAACTTATACATTTAAAAAAAAAAGCACTAGAGAGTTAGTTAAACCACCTATTAAAAACATGGAATTATCAGGCGAGGAGAAAAGTTATTTAGTTATACAAATTATTTTAAATGCCACTTACTGGAAAAATATAAAGAATTTTTGATCTAATTAAATAATTAGCAAACTCGAAGAATCTGTAAACCAGTATTAGAGATTAAAATTTTCTTTCATTATTTGAATTTTTAAAAAAGTGTATTACTATTTAGAGACACATTCAATCTGTAATTATTTTATAAGAGATGCTAAGATGCAATTTGAAATCATTTAAACATTATATGCTGATATAACAAATATATATGTCTAAGCTGAATACAGAAAGCAAGTATGTATGGATACAACCGTTGCAGATAAATTTCATTCCGCCTTAAAAAAAAAATAACGAAGGTCCACTCGTTGTGACGTTTCTGTCGAAATTGTTTGAAATATACGAACGCGACTATTTCGCGTGACCAAAATGGAACCTTAATTAAGACTTGAACATCGCTTAATCAACTGGAAATTTATTATTTGCATGCTCAGTGCATTAGCAAGATACTTTATCTGCTGTGTTTAAAGTTTCGAATGATACGATACAAGCGAAATCACCAATTAAAGTTGGTTTATGGCGTCGCGAAATCATTTTATGCCCGTGCGTTCAGCGCACTATCCACAATATCTAATTACTGGAATTATTTGCGTGGATTTTTCGGTCAGTTATAATATTTAGATCGCCGATGATAAATCGAAACGAATTAAATGATAATTATCGCTACCGTTTAATTGATCCTTCGTATGCGTTCGATGTAGTTGAGTGAAAGGAGTGGTCAGATTCAACAATTTTCAACACGAATGCACTGTTGAATCTATCTTTTTTTTGATTTTGGAAAATTTTAATCTTAATGATGATTCACATTTATAGCGTTCGTTTACGTGAACTGCACTCTCAATTTATTTATCTGTTTGAAAATTATGATACTATCGTACATCAATACAATTATTTTAATACGTTTTTAAAACAATCGATCGGAATTTTACCTGTTTCAAAATTAGTTTTAACTATTTTATCACTTAGGTAAATACAAACAAATCAGTATAAACACAAATTAAAGACTATTCAAAAATTTAAGTGTATCATGAAAAGACATTGAATTTATTTCTTCTCAAATGAATTTTTTATTCGTCCCGTTATAGATTGAAAATATTCAAAGAGGAATACCTCTGGAGGACGAATAAACACTACGTACATTTGTAGGACAGGTATAAGAAAATCTTATCTTTATCTAGGTAATCGCTTAGAAAGATATCACACTAAGAAAGAAATTTAATTGTTATTAAAAAAAAATACAATCAAAGAATTAATAAAATTAGTTTACTTTTCTAATTTGATTCGTTCCTGTGTACCTGGATTTGAAGTTGTTTTTTTCTCCTTGAGGTCACTATTGTTTGTTTTTCTTTGACTACCGGCTTCGTCTTTCAACATCTTCAGATGGATACTGACATCAGTATCCACCTGAGGATATCGAAAGATGAAATCGGTAGTGAGAGAAAAACAACGAATAGTCACGTCAAGAACAAGAAACACAACTTTAATTTATTACTCTTTGTATTTTGAATTCATAATACGAATTAGTATTATATTAACAACAGCTATTAGACTGAGAATAAATTAAAAGTCTTTAAAAAATTACTTGGATCAGACAATTAGTTGTCATCACAGTTCTTTATAAGTTTGAAATGTATTTTCAGTTAAGCTTTTGAAACAATATTACAAGCAAACAAGAAAAGCAAAACACCATAAAGATATTACAGATAGAATATAAAAGATCATAAAATAACTTTTCACATAACTGGATTATTATTCTACTCTGTAAACGAAACAATATTTTTTTCTGGCCAAAGGATATTCCAAAGATCATTATTGATCATTTATATTCTTGTTTACGTGTATTTCGACTGAAATCTAGCTTTATTTAAATCCAAAAAATGAGAAAATTACAAAAAAAATGATATGTTTATCTAATCTGAACCTACAATCTAAAGAGATAACACTGCCATGCAATCGGTATCACATTGTTATAATATCAAATTTTGTCCAAATTTGAATAAAAAAACTTATAATTTGTTTCTTTTTTATGCGCCCAAATTTCAAGTTATATTTTTCGTCTTTTAGGTCATTATTCTTTGTGTTTGTTTCTGCATTATCGGTTTAGTCTTTTTATATCTACAAATGGATACTCATCTGAACTCATCATGCAGTACTCATCTGAAGATGTAAAAAAAAGAAACTGGTAATGGAGAAACAAAACAAATAGTAACCTAAACGAGATGAAACATAACTTTAAAAAGACGTCATTCTATTGGGTTTTTAAATCTGTTGATAAAAAGTGCAAGTTCTAATCGAATCGAGAACAGATTTCATCCGAAGACCACCACCAAACTAGTAACTAGAATTACACATCTCCGTGCATAACTTTCCATCCCGTTTGCTTCCATCGATCAAATATGTACATGTCTTGCAGACAGACCTGTTGTTCATCGAGAGGACGATCGGATAATAAACGCAAGCGAGCGCACGGCACCCATTGGCATCGTCTAACGAGACTCCGATGGAGAAAACACACCGCTCGACGATATATAATTGGCCCGCGATCTACTTATCGTGTTGCTCGTTATGTAATTATCTTATAAACATAAAACAAACAAGCTGATGTCTGACCTCTGACACGCGTGATCCTGCCGCGGTCATTATAGCCCGAGTCATTATTATTATCGACAACCTAAATTAGTCTGTACGAAACGTGAGCGGACGGCGCGAGGGAATATCTCTCGCAGTGACGACCTCGCGGATAAAACCAATTTCATTCAAATTCCTATCCACAACGGCTAATTTTCGACGGAGCGTTTTGCAATATCGGTCGCTCGTTATGAATATGTTTAACAAATCGTCGATTCGACAAATGATATGGTACGTTCACTCGAAATCATGCAAAGCAAATAACTATCGACGGACGCTCGGCACAGGGATGACAAGGACAGACGTGTGGTGTTTCAATTTTTCTTAATAATAAAATTATATATACATACATATACATACATATACATACATATATATATATATATATATATATATATATATATATATATACATATATATATATATATATATATATATATATATATATATATATATATATATATATATATATATATTAAATCAACAATCCCACTCTGTTTAAAGAAAAAAGTATTCGATCAGTGTATACTACCGGTCCTTACCTACGGCAGCGAAACATGGGTGCTTAACGCCAAAATAGTTCAAAGACTCCAAACAACACAACGAAGTATGGAAAGATGCATGTTGGGAATAACAAGAAGAGATAGAAAGAGAATAGAATGGATACGAAAACAAACGGGAGTCACAGATATAATAAGAAGAGTAAAGAGTCTGAAATGGAAATGGGCGGGACATGTCGCAAGAAGAGAAGACAACCGATGGACAAGAGAAATTATTGACTGGGAACCAAGGAATATGAAAAGACCGAGAAAGAGACCAATGAACAGATGGGATAAGGATATTAAAAACTTTATTGGAAAACTGTGGAAAAGAGAGGCACTGAATCGAACAAAATGGAAAGTCATGGAAGAGGCCTTTATCCAGCAGTGGACTGACAGGGGCTGAAGATGATGATGATGATGATGATATATATATATATATGAATATATACATATATACATATATACATATATACATATATATATAATTATATATATATATATATATATATATATATATATATATATATATGATTATATATATATATATATATATATATATATATGATTATATATATATATATATATATATGATTATATATATATATATATATATATATATATATATATATATATATATATATATGAATATATATATATATAGTACGGATACAAATTAATTCGGTGCCTTTTTTATAGAAAATGACTGTTTAAGGAAAAATAGAATACATTTCATTCCTCATTATTTTATGTAACTTTGCTCCATCTGTCTAGTAACTGATGAATCCCTTGTCGAAAAAATATGGCGGTTGTAAGTCGATGAAGTCGTAATACATTTTCGAACCTGTTCCATTGTTTTAACGTTTTTTGCATATTTAATGTATCACAACACCTACCCGCAAAGCTAAAAAAATTATTCTCACAGCTTTGGCAAAATTTTTTCAACTGGAATGCGAAATGTATATAATGTCTAATATGCTGCTTTTCGAACTCAGATAGTGTTCTAACTATTTAATGAGGTTATGCCGGCTGCTTGGTCAAGATATATATAGTACTTTTTAATATTGAGGTTAGAATTGCAAAATTCTAAAACGACGAGAACATGTTTTAATTTAAAACAGACTTATGACTGATTCTATGAATTGGTGTTGACAACTGTTAGTTAGTCTTGACACCTAATAAAATATCCATCATAGACACACAAAAATTTGCTAAAAAAAGTCCTAATAACACAAAATATATAAAAAGTTTGAACAAAATGAATGTATGTGGACATTTCTGAAATATTCCTGAATAAATATTATGCGTGCGTGTATATATATATATATATATATATATATATATATATATATATATAGAGAGAGAGAGAGAGAGAGAGAGATGAAGAGAAAGAGCAGACAGATAAAAAGTAAGAGACAGAAGAGAGATGAAAAGACATTTTTCTATCGTACAGAATTATCTACATTAGAGAAATAAGTAAAATGTTGTCAAAAGTCGAGAAAAAAGTTTCTATATACAGGCATTACTTTGAGTTTAAAATTCAGTGATGTTTTCAGTACTTTTTTTAGAGCTTTATGTAGAAATTTATAGAATTTGTAATATTGCCTTTACGTATTTTTAACAACAGAGTTCAATAAAAACAGTGCAGTGGCGATTTAAAATTTCCTATTTAATTCGTTTATATATGTTGGTATTCGTATATATATATATATATATATATATATATATATATATATATATATACACACATATACATATATATATATATATATATATATATATATATATATACATATATATATATATATATATATATATATATATATATATATATATATATATATATATATATATATGTTTATATACATATCTAGTATACATATTGGATATACTAAAAGTAAAACAGAATGTGTTACTTAGCCAGAAAAATTGAAACGAAAGTAGGAGAAAACAAATGAAAAATCATATCAGATTTTTCTATACCTTGACCCTCTGAAGATGACCTCATTATCATCAAAATGCTCAAAAGGCCGAAACCGCCTGAATAACACATCAACGAAATTATAGGAATAAAAACATATATTTATAATTTATAAAAGTATTTGTTCCTCATTACAATGTCTTTCTTAGGATGTTATCTTGAGAATGTCAATTTATAATTAATTTCACATATAACGTATGACTTTTTTCTTTTCGCAGATAAATTTTTTTCCTCATAAATCGCACAAAAATGTTGAATAATTAATAGTTACGAACTACAACGTTTAAATTCAATTCTTTCCCTCTATCTTTTCATATATACAGGCAGTGAAGCTATTGCCGTAATAATCTAAGAACTTGATATTATGTTATTTTAGAGACATACTCTTAAAATTTTACGACCACGATTGAAATTGGATACATTTCCAAGTTGACAGTAGATGAAAGGTGCTCAGCAATGATGGCGCACTTAGGTATAACTGCATTAATACATTAAGTGGTGTACGTCTATTCAAGACTCTTGTATAACTGTTGAACTGGACATCAATATTTTTTTCCAGTTTAGATTGTTTGACTGATTTAATAGTATTTTTTTTTCGAAAATGACGATCTCTTAATGTTAGTATTATTGAAATTAAATATTAAATTTATATCATTACTCAGGAAATGTTTATATTTTGAGCTGATCACATTTCAACCCTTTATGTACTGTCGAGAATTGTTCATGAAGAAATGCTTTTTTGAAATTTCAATATAATTTTATTCTAGGAGGACGTTTATTTATAAAAGACGAATATCTTAAAACATTTGTCTTAAATTTTAGAGAATAAATTTCGCTACCTACAAATTTTATTCACTCCATAACGCTTTTATACTCTGTTGGTAGAGAAATAATTGCTGTTTATGACGTTCAAAGTCATATACATTTACAGATTTTTTGATTTTCAAAGCTTTTTTAAGTGGCTCAGAACAGTTGGATGACCAATGTCTAACTTTTGTGCAATCTCTCGAATAGTTGTCCGTGGTTCTGATACAACTAAGTCTTTCAGTTAGTCGTTATGAACTGAAGAAGGACGCCCGCGACCTTTTCCATCTTCAAGGCTCTCGTCCCCAGCATGAAATTTTTGTAAACACCATAGCACTGTATATTTTCTTAACAGTACCCACATCAAAAGCATCGTTTATTTTACGAGCAGTTTTTGCTGCTTTAACACCCGTTTTGAACTCATACAAAAAATTTGCTCTTATTTACTTCTTTTCCATCGTTAATTCAATAGCCAAATTTTAAGCAAAATTATTAATAAAATCAAAGTCGATGTTACCAAAATACAGACTGCAATATGCATTTTAAAATGACAAACACGAATATGATGCAATGACACTTTCATAGACAAAAATAAAGTTATATTTCAGAAAACAAAAACCAGAATTATAATCCTATCAACCTAATACATTCGATTGTAAAAAGTTAATAAAAGCAAAAAAGTAAAACAAGTCTCTAACAACTAGTAATATATTTTCTAAATAATTACTGCGTTTTTGGTAAAATTTTAAACATTTTATCAAAAATGAAATGAAAAATTTCAATACAACTAAAAAGAAAAATATGTGTCTATGTGTGACTTTTACATTTATGTAGTCGTCTACTTATCCCTTTATGTACTAACGGAATCTTTATGTCCCATAAACAAGAAATGATATTAAATAATCAATGATTCATCATTCACTTTATGCGATTTCAATGTCCCAAATAAATAAACTGTTCTACCATTTACATTTTTTACAAAAAATCAATTTTATTTTTGTGTTTCCGACGTAATTCTTTTTTATAATAAAAATGAGCTTGTTTTATTATTAAATTTTAATTCATTCAGTAAATAAACAGTTAAAATGTGTAATTCAAACACTACCAAGTTAAAAAATAATCACGCTTATTAAACTCTTGACGGTTTTCAATTCTTAATTTCAATAAACTCTCAGACAGGAATAATTTATTGTAAATAAAATACTTTTTTTTCAATAATATATTTTAATAATAAAAAATCTGTCATGTGTTTTCAGAAACATTTGTTCATTTTTTAATTAGAATTCAAGCATTCCATAAGATTTTTTACTCAAGAAATTTCCTAGAAAGATTATTTTGTACTAAAAGATAAATTTATAAGAAAAAAAAATTAATATTTATTTTTGTAAATTTCACATTATACTCGTCTAAAAATATATACAGGTCTGATATTTAAATCTCATCTCGCAAATAATTTAAATTTATATACATTGATATAATTGAGTTGTGTGACGACTTTTTTCAACATCTCCTATTGACTTCTTTATACTTTATTAATCTTATTTTCGTTGCCTTGTTTATCAACTGAAATAACTGTCGACTGTATAATTTCAGAGAAGAAATTAAAAAATTAAACGTCTCTGAACGAAAAAGAAAAAACAGACAACGTTTAATTATATATCATACGATGTGCACTTCAGAATAAATTTATGTAAATTTAAAAGTTTCCAAGTCGATATTTTTGCGACATTTTTAATAATATATATTTAATGTCTTTCGTGCATTTATCAATTTATAGATTTTTATTTAAGGCGAATATATGTTGTCATATAATTGATAAAATGGAAAAATACTTTAATGATTATTATTTACAGGATATTTCCATAATGAGAGTTATGTTAAACGAGATGCAGTTTTTAATCCAAATTTATGATTTTTTAAAAATTTAAAGTATATGCAAAAACACGTGTTTATAATTGAAATATTAAAATTTCGGCTCAACGAAACGAATACTGAATAATTCGAAAAATTAAACATTTCTATTATGAAACAGAAAATGTATTTTTCGTAGTTTCGGTACGAATGTCATTCTTAGGCAGATACTGAAATCTTCAATTTCTAGCTGAAGATATAACTCGTTTTTTAAAACTATTTGATAGCAATGCCATCATCCTTAGAACGCTAAGTTACTGAAAACATGTATTAAATCTGTATATAATATGTAAATCAGATTTATTAGTAACTTGACGCTCTGGGGATCATGTTGTTGCCTATTTGATAATCATGGCATCGAAGTACTCATAAGCGACAATCGAAAATAATCAATAATAATTTAATGAATATATTTAATCGAAAAATTTTGAGTGATTTGACGGGTGAAAAAGAATTCATTTGTAAAAGACGCTTAGCTGGTTCAAAAGGATGAAGACTAACAGGACAACGCATCTAATTGTTATTGTAGTTTGATGAAATAATATTTAGATTTGTTAGAAAATTTGAGACTATGGTCCAGACGAATTTTTTTTAAATAGTATTATATCTATGTTTTATTCATTTATAATTTATAATATTTACCTATGTTTCATTCATTTATTAATTTATAAGCAACACCTATCGATTGAAATAAAATAGAAAGACTTCTAAATTAAACTATGATTTAACAACCTTATTTTGTAATAAATCTAAACATTATATATATATATATATATATATATATATATATATATATATATATATATATATATATATATATGTATATATACGTATGTATGTATGTATGTGTGTGTGTATGAGTACAGAAGACCATATGTACCTCCAATGAAGGCCGTTATTTATTTACCCGTCTTTCTTAAAGAAACAAGTCAGTAAAAAACCTCCGATAATCCATCCGACTGATCAGATAATTTATAATTGTTTATTATACAAAAGAGCGCATGCAAATGTTCGTAAGTGCACGTTTAATAAATATTTAGTAAATATGTCGGCGGTAATGTAATTGCTCCAAGCTAATGTTCCGTATTAAATGAGTCAATGGAAGCAAAACGACGCTACAGGCCACAGGTCGACCCTTGGTAACATTATACACACACACACACACACACACACATTTCGTTCGTCTCCGTACACAGTGGTGGGTTTCTCTTCCCATCGTTCGTTCGTCCATTGTTCTTTTCAACACGGTAATTTGGACGGAATTGGGGGCGTTTCTGTTGGCTCAACAGTTTGTTTATCGTATAGCATCACGGCATTAAAACTCACATGGCTTAATGCCTGATTACGGTTCGATATGCCGGATTAAAGTAATAAGTTGTGTGACTGAATGACGGACTTGCTGACTGGCGAAAAACGCATCGATACAATTATTATGATCGACGTTGTTGTCTGTACTTTTTGCATGTTTCAAAATTTCACCCCTTCGTCATCTTTCCATCTCTTTTTCTTTATATATACAATATATATATATATACATATGTATATATATATATATATGTATATATATGTATATATATATATGTATATATATATATATATGTATATATATGTATATATATATATATATGTATATATATATATATATATATATATATGTATATATATATATATATATGTGTGTGTATATATATATATATATATATACACATGTAAATATATATATATATATATATATATATATATATATATATATGGATTTATGCAAAAATGATTTTCTGTCAAGAATTAATTTGTTAACATTTTATTGTTGTACAAACACGGACCTGATCTTAAATCGTACACATTTTTGCATGAGTGATATTTATGCGATATAAAAGTCATTACTCATAAATTAGATTATTACGTCAGTGCGGCAAATACCGCTACCACTTCCTGTGACATCTATAAACATAATGTTTGAATTTTGGTACAATAGAAATATCTGATACGATTTATAACTGATTTTACGAAATTTCTTAGATTGCTGGTCATTTTTTTGTACACGAAACGTGATTAAAATTCATAATTCATTAACATATTTATTTCTGAATGAAATGTTGACAAATTAATTCTTGTTTTACATCGTAAACCATGTTGTCTTGATCAAAAATTATTAATGATCATTTTCGACCGTTGTTTATGCACATTTAGACGACGATTCTATTATTTTCAAAGCGCTAAAGGCAAATAAAAAACAGATTTTTCTCTTAAAATAATGGTCATCGAACACAACATCCCTATTAAGTAAGATTTAGAAAAGTCAATATACAATTATAGAAAATTTCTGATTAGTAAAATTTAAGGATTTGTAGGGTAAAAAAAAGAATTCGGTGGTAAAAGTGAATTTAGTCACAGTGTCAGAACTCTATTGTGATTAAACTATGAGTTAATTACAAAAAAAAAAAATACATTCATGAAAAATAAGACAGAAAATGTTTTTTTTTTAAATTTTTGTTTCATAATAAAAATAATAATTTCTGTGCGGTTATTTCTACATTTATAGAAAACGTACACTTAAACTAATAAAGAAATATTGCAGTTAAACGGGAATGAATGGTTGTTAGTTTCCTTTTTTAGAATCAAAGAAACCACGTACTAGAAATGAAACGAGTTGAAATGAATTTGTTAACTTGTGAATATTTCAAATTTTTGCTTTGTCTCTTCGCACTTATCCACTGAACATTCTAACAGACTATTCGGCATGGTCTGAAATATTGTAAATAAGTCACAGACTTGCTAAATGTACGGTTTTTATGATACTTGACTCATTGTTTTTTAACAAACAATGTTTTACCAAAAATCGTCCAACAATGCAAAAACAACCTTTATTATGATTTTGTATCTAATTACTGGTTATTTACTTAGAGATTAGGGACGAGTCGACAACTAAGTCATTATCTAATTAATATTTTCATATAGAAATATGTTATTTTTCTTTGAAATATAACATATTTTTTCTGTATACTACCACATTTTTTTCTGATTTTTTATGAAACAATTTCATGCTTTTTCATTTTTTAATTTAATGGTAAATATGACAAATTGGAAGAAACTATAAAATTTATACAACCCAATTCAGTAATCGGTATAAGTACATTTATAACTTGAATTTAAATTATAATATTTCTTTGAAATACAAAATGAAACAATAAAAAAATGTATAAATAAACAAGAACTGAACACATTAATCGAAGAAATCGTTTTATATAAAAAACGACATGTGTATAAAAAATCCGGTTAGCAATTATTATGATGGATTTATGAGTAATCAAAATTTGAATCGGGAGAACAAGACCGATCGAACCGTCATTGTTAATAATATAAATAAACTAAATAAATAAACAGAATACAAAACTTGCCCGGTTAGCCCGCCGTTTCTGTTCTCAATGTAAATATGTAAATTATCCCGACTAAATATTTATATAATTCCAGTGACCGTGAATGGCGTTGATTATAAAATATCTATAAACTACGAAAACAAAGCGCATCAAACACTTTTCAAAATCAATGACAGTATAAACGGAGGCAGCGGCCACAAAAAAAGTCACTCTTGATTGAGACAATCCACATTCTTTGTCTCTCAGAAGTGAACATGACTAAGCATTCGTATCGAAAAAACGAAGACGAACGGTGAGACGGCAAGAACGGACAACACACACACCATAATAGTTTTCACAGCATTCCTGGCCATTGGCCACAGTTAGGTGTTTCGTTTGAAAGATACAACATGACTGGAGACTTTCGAAATCAATTTCCATTTACGATATGCTTTATCGGAAATTATTTAAATTCGAGAATAATAGAGTTTTTTTCGTGAAATTCGAAACATTTCGATGTGGACGCAAGATACAATCGGTAGTAAAACTGTTGAGTTTGTTTTCTTTTGTGACAGCGCATAAAAGTTATAAAGAATTGTTGAGGGAATCGGACGAAGAGTAAGACTAATCGTCAAGTGTGTTCGGTTCGCAACCGGACGATTATGCTGTTGGGTTTTTTGACTTCGTTTCTTTTCTCTTTGATTTCGAACAAAAATTTAACATCACTCGAAAATAAGGCAATGTGTATGATTCAATACACTTACACACACGAATATATATATATATATATATATACACACATAGATAGATAACGAATGTGTGCGAGAGAGAAAACGAGAGAGAGAAGCAACACAAAAGAGCTAGGTAGATACTGTTCGTACTTAAAAAAAATATAAAAAATTATGAAATAATAAACGGGGGGCATAAACACACAGAATTTAAAATATCGAATTTAAACAATCCCACACATAATAAAAGTAATAATCTATTAAACCAACAAATAAATAACTAAAGGAAACTATGTGAAAAAGGAATAAAATTATCATAACACAAGTTACACTCAATCCTAAAAAGTTTCTTAAATAGATATAATTTCGCACTTGTACAATATCAACATAATCACTAATAAGAAGGCACGTGTTTATTTATTATAAGGATGGATATCCTTTTTATCAAACAAGTTTATACATGATTAGCTAAAGATTTTTTCTATTAAATCAAATATATCTTTTTTTTAAAAAAAAAACAAGAAATTAGTGGAAATAATAAAAAAGTTAATATAACCAAATAAAATTAAATACATTGTAAAATTTAAACATATCAGGCCTACAAATTAATTCGGTGCCTTTTTTAAAGAAAATGAATGTTTACAGAAAAATGGAATACATTTACACATCCTTAAAATATCCCCAATTATTTTGTATAACTTTATTCCATCTATCGAGTAACTCACAAGTCCCTTGCCGAAAAAAGATGGCGGCTTTTATTCGATGAAGTCGCAATGCTTTTTCAAACTTCTTTCACTATTTCAACATTTTTTGCATGTTTTATGCATCACAACACCTTCCTTCAAAGCTGAACAAATCATTTCCGCGACTTTGGAAGCATTTCAGAAATGGAATGTGAAAAGTATACAATGCCTAAAATGATGCTTTTCGAACAGCATTGTATTCATTACTGTTTTATGCGATTATGTCAACTAATTAACCAAGGTATATAGTGTTTTAAATGTTAAAGTTGGTACTTTAAAATCCTTAAATGGCGAGAAAATATTTTAATTTAAAACAAAGTTATGATGGATTCAATTTAAAAGCATAGAATTAATTTTTGTACCTAATACATCGACATAATAATAATATACTGAACAAACAAATATCTAATTAATGTCTATATTGAGACTAATAAAATCTGTATAAAAAAGTAATGAAAGTGACACTAAAGAAGTTACTCAATCTTAAAAAATCACGGACGCCTCAAAAAAACTTAAGACGTCCATAATATCAAGATAATCAACAGTAAGAAGACTTATTTTTAGATGAACATGCTTTATGTATAACAATTACATATATGCTTACCCAAATAAATTATACTAAGAATAATCCAAATTGGGAATCACAAAGACCATCAAGAATAAATAATGACAAACATTGCTAATAGTGACTAAGAAGAGTTTATAAGTATAATAAAAATAAATAAATGACAGAAAAGAAACAATATTCAACAATATAGTACGGACAATGTGATTAAATTCACTTTTATAAATAAATCCTTTTATCATCCCATAAACCACATTTTTTTCTGATCTAAGATGTCCAATAAATCGTTATTGATCATTTTTGATTACAGCTCATAGAAATGTCGATATCTTTTCTGTTCTCGAGAAGAGCACAAAGAGCAGAATTTTTTTTTGTACTTGGATGTTCTGAAAACTTCTTTGATTAGATTTTTTTATAGTTTGTAGCATGAAAAAATAATTTATTTGTAAAACAAACAAATAAATAAATGTTCTTAAAAAGTCACAAAATCAATTCAGAATATCAAACTGAAAATCACTCATATTGAAATTGGGATTTTAAATAAAAATTCAAGTGTCTAAGAATTTTAATGAAACAACTATATCAAAAATATGACAAATTGCCATATTTTCAGTATGTTTAAAACGCAAGTCGAAACAAACATCAATATAATTACTATGTACTAAAACGAGTACCTGAAGAATTCTTCACGGGATAATTATCCCAAAATATATTTTTTTGCAAGCTGTCTTCTTGCAATTACGTTGATTAATTCAAGAAAATCATGTTTAGTCATGTCTGGTTAGATCTGTTTAAGTCAGGTTAAGTCAATTTCGAAAAATTATATGAGAAAACTGTAGTTTAAAAAACTGTATAGTTTTCGAAACAATTATCCGTGAAGCGAAAAATATCTGGGAAGTTTTTTTCGATACTTTTTTACCTCTCGGAATAAACTCCTTGTGGCATGATTCAGGGCTTGTCTCATATCATACATTTTGTTTGTGTTAATAAATATTTTTATTTGCTCTTGTTTATATATGTTTTACAAAAAGAAAAAGATTTATAAGAAAACAGGTTTTACACGGTGGATAAATTCACTTTCATAAATAAATGCTTTATCACTTCACAAACCACTCCAAAACGTTTCGATCAAAAATATTCAATAAATTATTATTAATTATTTACGATTGTTGCTTATGCGCATTTCGATGGCAACGCCATCATCCTCAGAAAAGAAAATCCATTTGACAGAATGATTTGTAATTTTGAGCAAACAATTATAATTTCAGTCACTGACAATTTTGAGAAAAGAAATGTTTTATTTCCGTCGTACATTGAAGAGCAATGTACATTGTTGGGATGCATAGACTTTCTAATTTAGTACCTTCTGAGAAATGGTATCTGGGTGACCCAACTACAAATCATTCTTCAATATGCGATTAACACAAATTCATGATAATTACGATGAAATATCGAGAATCCAGTTTGTAACTCAACAGTGAAAAAATTCAATTCTATAGCTAGGAAAGTGTGATAAATTTGTATATATATATATATATATATATATATATATATATATATATATATGCATTTATACATATATAAATTTTTTCTCTGTAGAGATAACGGAATTCCCATTAAAACTGACATTAGTATACAAAAATACACATTATAATTTCATATTTTTATACCTGTGATCCCGTTAATACGTTATGCTGCTAATCTTTGTTCTTTTAAATCATCTAAGTGTCTGTTCTCCACTACTAGGGAAACGTTGAAGAGTTCAACATCTATTTGAAGATGATACTCATGCCGAACTTGGCAGTAGAGAACAGACAGCTGATTCAAAAAAATTAAAACCCATAGGATAATACACAAATTATTTAATTATTAGATATTTCAATAAAATATTATGTTAGTATGTGTTCTAAGTTACTTCATTTTCGAAACAAAAACTAAAATAAACAGGCGTTATTTGTGTATAAAAATATTTGATAGCTTCCGCAATAAAACAATCATTAAATACCAATTTATCTGAATTAAATAATTATTTAATGTATATTATTATATTAATAATCGCACTTAATTTAAATATTATGCTAATAACGTTACAGACGACATAAAAACTTGCCAGTGTTACATCGAGTAGACGATCTGCCTATTTAGAAAACGTTTAGAATTTATCCACATACGTGTGTGCAGGGATATGTACACAATCTGCCGGTATTTAAAAACCGAGCGGTTCGTTATGCAATTTTTTTACCAAGCGTACATGTCAAACAAATGAAGCGATACAATCGAGATTCGCGGGTCGTGAAACAATAAAGCAACAAACATACCACATCCACGTACAACGTACACACGAAATGTTAAAACGATTGTGTAACGTGCAAATAACTTCCTCATAATCGCGCTGCGGAGAAATCAATCTGTGTCTATCAAAAATGCAATCAATTACTACGTAGTCAGTGTATCGCAATCTGAAATTGCACGACTTCACTATAATAAAGATATCAAATAGCAGTTTCTATTTCATCTGCTGCTCCAGATCTTTTTTAATTCTCTGCGAGCGATAACGCCAATAAAACATATATTTAAAAAGCAAGGCTGTCCAATCAGATGTACAAACCGAACATACATGTGTGTGTGCGAGTGTGTATTAATAATATTTAATAAAGTATCGATGGCCTATATATCTTTTTTAAGAAATGGCAGGTATAATTTCACCGATATTGGTGTAATTGATTGTTGTTCTACGCTCCGGGCCGAAAGAAATCAGCTATGAGATCATTTCGAATTATTATAAAACAGATTAATATAATCAGAACAAATAAAAGATAATGTTGGTGTTGTAAGAGCATACAGGCAGAAAAATAAACTTAAAAACACTGATTCGAAAAAAACGCACACATAATGTTTATGTTTGGTCTCAGTAAGGGATAAAAGAATGATTTCGTAGAACTAATAACATAATATGGACTTCCTGTCTATACAGCCATATAAATAATTTAGTAATTATCTGCAATGAATAAGTTGAGTCATAAAGAACAACGATTTTGCCCTGAAAAGTGTATGTTTTCATAATAAGGTTCTTTAAAGTGTAATTCCATATAAGTAGTAGAGTGTTCTCTTACAGAAATTAACAGTTAGATTTTAATGTGGAAAAATAATTAAAATTAAAAGGAAAACTGAAATAAAATACTTATTTATATATCAAAAATGGGACTGTTAAACAAAAATAAGGTATAATAAATTTAATTTAGTTAAAGAAGCATATCAACGTTACAAACAGAATGTACAGAATTTTTATAAATAAAGAAACAATTCAAATATGAAAAATAAGATTATTTAACTTACGAAATATTTACTAGCTATGATATGGAATGAATATTCATATCATATCATTTTATCTTTAATAATTCAAATCAAGTTGTACTTTAGTTCTAAACAGAAATTTCTGATTTGATAACTCAAGCGAAATAATTGAAGAAGTCGAGTGGGATAATTATTAGACAAGAGGAAAATGCAAAACTTTGGTTGGTATATTTCAAATTAACAATTCGATATAACCATCAAGATCAAATTTAAACACAGCACTCAAAAATACACTGAAAAGAACTAGAATTTCTTACCTTGATTATTAATGACACATTTTAATAATTCTAAAAAGAAATTATAAAATATAGAATAAAAATCTAAAATTCATTTTCCACATGATTGATCCATTTGCCCCCCCTCAAAAAATCTGTGATTTTGGGAAATTTAAAAATCACGAAGAATCACTGGGAGAATCTTCCTAATAGCTTTACCTTGATGATTAAAGACATTTCTACGCACGAAAAAAATCGTTTCTATGAACATGTTTCCACCGTAACGCCTAATAATTTTGTCATAAAAATAGTTTTCTCCCTCAAAAATTGTGTTTACCTCCTCTACTACGACTGTCTGGATACGGCCCTACGATGCAATCATCTTAAGAGCGCCAAGATACAGAAAAGTGTATACTTTGCTGTTTTATCTTCTTGTATGTCCATTTTTGAGTTTTCAAAATTCGAAAATACTAATAAAATAAATAAGAATAACGAGCATACCAGAAAAGAATCTAAATTCATGATAAATTAAATACAAACAGAAAAAAAATACCTATTTAAAATAGTATCACTGTTAGAGTCTCTAATTAATATTTTTTATGATCAATTGTGAATGAAATTATCTTAGGAGGAACACAAATTCACAATCATAAATAATACATATTGATATTATTCACAAATCAATTAATTTTTCAACAAAATTATTTATCGACAATCAAAAATGATCAATACTATTTATTAAATATTTTTGACAAAGAACATGTATTTTATGATTTGTTGAGTGAAAATACTTGTGAAATTAAATTTAATCACAGTGTCAGAACTGTATTGAAACACATATTGATGTTACAAGAAACTATTGTTCATTTCAATGTTCATTCAAGATGTTCAGTGAAAAATAAATAATTTAAATTATTAAACTACATTTTTAACCCAAATCGACGATGTACCGATAAAACAATCAAGTAAAAAACATTGAATGAGAAGTAAAAGGAAACATGAATGATAGTATTATTTAATTTGAAGAGCGTATAAAGAAAATATCGATTCGATTTCCTAAACATATTATCTGTAATAAATATTATAAAATAATTGAAAACACGAAAACATAAAACCGAAAAATGATACTCGAAAAAGTAATTTATATAAAATGAAGAATACAGATTTTACAACATAACACCGATCTGTAATTATCGCAATAAAGATTTCCTGGAAACAATTTGATTGAAAACCAGTAAGTTTGAAATACCAAGGCCGACGTTTACACAATTGCGAAATTGTATGAAAGATCGAAATTCGTGTTAGAATTCATATTACCAAATATTATTTTAAAAAATCAAATACTTAACTGTGCTTAAGAACTGTGAAAAAGAACGTCAATGAATTTCATTATACTGAATTATTCAAGAATACAAAAACGAAGATTAAACTAATTGGATCAGAGTTTGTGTAATTTTCGTATTATTTTATTTTTTAACTCATTTCTCATTAAATTAAAAAATCTATAAAAAAACAAGTAGTTATACTTTAATTAACTACTTTCTTGTATACGTAATTACAATTTGATCTTTAAAACGTTACAACGACTTTAAAATAAAATTATAAACGCAAAAAAGAGCCGACAAAAAACATCACAGGTTTGTTTAAAAATTCCAATTCAATTAAATCGTATATATTCCGAAAACAGTTCCGATAAAAGTCCTCCAGTTTTAATTCATTAAAAAAGTGAGATTCTTATAACACTTGTATCGACTTGCATGGAGAGTCGCAAAAAAAAATACAATCAATCTCAAGCGGACAATAACGATTTCTTAAATATTAAACACACATTATTTAGAGGTGATGCACCTTTGAACCCGCAAATAATCAATCAATAAATTATTAGTTGGAAAATAATTAAAGGTTTCAGATACTGATTAATAATATGTACACAAATCTATATACCTTTTATAGCAATAAAATTTTTGACAAACACGAGAACACGTGCATGACTACAAACCTTGCAGCGAATAAAAATTGGACACATAAATAAGGTAAATAAATTACACACACATAAGCAGTACCATTCATACATACATATGTATGTATGTATGTGTATATATATATGCATACATAATTATTTATGAACAATACATAAATCTTACTTGTTCTCGTATAATTCGACTCTCTTGGGTGTTGTACTTTTACAATAAGTAAATGAATCTTGTCCATTTTAAAGCATGTACGATTACTGTTTTATACAGTTCTTGTTCATTTTTTATTGCTATTTGTTTAATAATTATTTCTCGGTTTTAATTATAAACGAAAAACTGTTATAATTAAATAACTGTTTGTTTTAATTATAATCTGTCAGTATAATAAACTGTCTGTTTTATTTATTGCAGTAAATAAAATTTTGATAACAAATTCCGAATGAACAAGATTACAGGTATTATTTGTAGAAGTACTTGGAATGAAAGATGATGAATGGTTCTGTCTGGACCGACTTACCTAAAACAAGAAAAAAAAATTTAATATAATGATATATAATAAATAAAAAACAGATTAACAAACTGAATAAGTGCTGAAAATATTATAACAGATTAACATATATATATATATATATATATATATATATATATATATATATATATATATATATATATATATATATATATATTAACAGATTAACAAACTGAAAATATGGATAAATGATGATATGGATTTAACATTATGTACATTTAAAAAAGAAATTAAAATAAATGTATCGTCTGTTCATAAAAAAGTATATCAAAAATACGTTACAACTATATAATTATTGTTCAAGAGCTCTATATTGCACTTAATATATTATAAAATTGGTTTTAAATTAATTTAATTTTAGATCTGAAAGGATAAATGAAGAAAACTTTTAGATGAAACACCGCTTACTAACTACAGAACATTTAAAATTTTGAACTATTTTTTTTTTCTTTTAGGTTTGTATCTTTTATAGTTTAATGTTTCTAATGTGTAATGTTACCCTTAATAAGAAGAGTGATCAAAAAGTACGGTGAATCCGCCACAAAACACTACCTAGTGGAAATGGTCGGATGTTCCATACGGTAATTTAATCGTTGAACCCTCCTTGCAATATGTAACAAATTTAAATTTGCTCGATGCAGTCAGTTAGTATTAGCGTTTCTTCTCGAGAATTTCTTAAGAAAAATGTAAAATTTGTTTTTCTTATTTTCTTATTATTATTTCTTGGAAATCGATATCGCAATTATGCATTATATTTGATTAGAGAAGGTTAACAATGAACTAAGTAAGAAGCTCCTTATTGCAATTCGAGAAGAAATGAATAAAAGAAGAAATAATAACACCATATAGTTTTATAAACTTTTACAAAATCTTACTTGCGAAGAAAAAATACATTTTTAGTTTAATCTTGAAAAATGAAATTTACAAAATTGCTAAACAAATGTGAAATAGATTGTTTATTAGTTGTCAACAGTTTGAATCAATAACTGACGAAGAAGATGTTAATGAAGTTTCAATTAATGGAAACGAAGAATTGTCTCTTCAAGAACAAATAAATATATCTCTAACAGAAAGTGTGGAAAAAGTGAAACCTGATGTTACTGATACATATCAGACTACTAAACAAGAATTTTATATATTTCAAACAACGGGTACAAGAATAATAAATTTGGAACAACTTAAAGATACTTTGTCTACAATAAAGCCTGCGACTACACAAAATGAACATAATTTTTCCATTGCTAACGATTTTGTTACGAAGAAGGGAGATCGATTGTCCAATAATACTTTGGATATGCTATGTCTTTTGAAAAATTATTTCAAAGTTGAACAATAAACGCATTAAATTTTGTTTTACAATCATTTTTTTTATCTAAGTATGGTATTTAGTGTTAAAATAATATATATAAATTCAGTATTGAAGAGTGATATTTCATTGTTATATAGCCTTTTAAATTGAATTCAAGCCAGTAGATGTTATTTATATATTACATGAGAAATATAGAGATTTCTCGAGAAATAAGAGGTAAATTTTTCTTTTCTTAAGAAATTAAAACTATCGATAAATAAACACTAGTTCATACTGAGTATGATTTTATGAAGATAGAGGTTTTTAATCTTGTAAAAATGGATCACAAGCCAGGCATAAACACGATTTCTTTTCAAACTTCGAAAAAGTGCCAAAGAAACTCACGAAATATTAGTTTTCGTTTACAGAGATGCTGCAGTGACTCTTGAGACTGTTTCTAAATGGTTCGAGTGATTTTTTATCGAGAAAATCGAAACCGATCATAGGTAAAATAAACTTTCACGTGACGTACAGGTTTCGAACAAATTAATAATCAACGATCAATCATTGAACATTTTGAGTGAATAAAAGTTTCTGTATAATTTGCACGATATGCGTGAAAATTTGGTTGTGAAACTGTACAAATACTTTATTCTAATCCCAAATTGAATATGCTATAATTAAAAAGAATACTAATGGAAGTGCAATACGATGTGAAAGAAAGAAATTAAAATGATGAATTGAAAATTCGACGCCTTAAGTGAATTTCTTCCGGTTGTAAGGTAAACCCATTCGCTATTTTACTTTCTTTCATCCGTAAAACACACCACACAATAGAATGGCTCGTACAAAGAGCCGATTACAACGTATTATCATAACAGAGTCCGAAATTCGTACGCTGGCTGTTAGTTTCGCCATTAGAAACATAAAATATGTATTTCGGTTGATTTTCTGAGAACGCGTCGACGGTGAAACAAGCCGACACTCGGATCTACATATTCTGTACGGAAGCATTAATATTTTATGGGGTCTTATACACTGACGTATGCATCGAGCATTAAACATACGAACGATTAATTAGCGGGATAATTATTTTTAATTAATCATAATTGTTTATAGTATACATTCTACCGTATTATATCATAAATCTAATTACATTTTTATAAGAGAACCAGTCTCCATATAAACACTTGACCACTCTATTTATGAAAGAGAGTCGACTTCGAGACCAATTAAAGAGGTATGTGAAAAAATATACGCGGCAATAAAACACTATTCCGAATGTCAATTTCGAACAAGTGTAAATGAAATAAAACTGTACTACATATCATCAAACACTAAACGGCTAAGTATCTATAAAACCTAATACTCTTTATAACCGATAATTATTTTATTTGCTTAGTAAATAAATTAAATATATCGAAGCTTGTAAATAGTTCTCTTATTCTTCCTATTTAGATTCAGCTGAAAATCATTACAATAAATGGATAAGTGGATTCATATAGGCAACGTTTATAATATAATAAAAACATCGATTTAAAAAATTAATTCAACCATGTATCCTGCCACATCGTGTGTATGTATATATATATAGAGAGAAAACTGTATCAATTTCGATTTCGAAACACCATCATAAGAACACTTGAACCACTCTCGATTCTTATGCAAGGTAGTTTTATTACATTTTATAATATCGAATCGTAAGATGCTTTCATCTCGGCAAGAAAGAAGATTTATTTCTATTGTCTTAACGTGCTGATGCAAGAGCAGGTCATGGTTTTAATCAAAACTTTCGCAACATTAATAAAATAAGAAAAAGAAATGAAATCGACGACAAAATCAAATAGGGTATTATATAAAATTCATTTTTTTTTTATTCGCAACAGATAATAGTCCTTTAAAGGTCAGTGAAATGTTTCGACATGAAATTACTGTTGTGTTATTTAGAACTTGTCGATTCCTATTAATAAAAATAATAGTGTTGTGTGGAAATGAACTTTAAACAAATATTTTTTTATCTGATTGTAGATGCATTTTAAACCGAATTTAGTAATAAAGAGAAAATTATACAGTTTTAAATCAATATCTTATATAATTTTGTCATTAAATTATATATTAAGTATGTTTAACATTTAATAATAAGATATTAAGTGTTCAATTCAATATTAAATTTGATAAGTAAATAAGATAAGTGTAGCAAATATGAAAATATTCAATACAGTTCCGATACTGGTTAAATTCACTTTCACAAATGAATGCTTTCTTCATTTCACAAATTATAAAAGAAATTTCTGATTAAAAATGTTCAATAAATAATTTTTGTTTGTTGGTTAAGCGTTATTCAATAACGATTGCCCCATCTTCAAAGCACCATAGCAAAAGGAATTTCTGTACCTTGGCATTCTGTATCATGGAAGAAGTTGTCATCATCAATCTAAATGCGCAAAAGCAAAAATCAAAATTATTTGTGAAACATTTTTGATAATTTTTTTTTGTAATTTAAAAAGTGGAAGAATAATTAATTTGTCGAAATATAAAACATAATTACTTTTTTATGTATCGCTTCTGTAAAATTAATAACCAATTTCAAAATGGATATTTTTTTCTGCACGTTTTTTTAAGTAAAATATTTAAATATATTAAAATATAGTTGAAAAATCATTATATCTTATGAAACAATTTAAGGTAGACTACAAAAATAAATCGTTTAGAACCGAAATGTGAACCACTTTGAAAATAAAAATACGACCAAGGTTTCATTAAATGTATATGAAGATTTCAAGTATTTTATTTTTAGTTATGTTTTGTAAATACAATTATGGCATCGGATATCGAAATGTGGACCATTTCGGGAAAAAATACAAGTACAGTGCACGTCATCATGTTTTCTAAGTATTTATGAAGACTGTCAATGTAAGTGTTTGATTTTAAAAAATAGATGGAATATAAATTTACGACAATCGAAACACGGACAGTTTTCGATAAAATGTAGAAGAAAAGCAAATTCACATAAACAATTAGTAATATAAGACGATGCTTACTTTCATCGATCAGAGCTATAAAAACAAGAAAAGTTGCAGGTTTTAAAATTCAATCAATCGCAGAAAAATATTTTAAAGGTTATATTTACTCTAAGTCATTGTTTAGAGTGTACTTTCAGAATAAGAATGAGTTATACAATTAAATATAATAGAAACAACAATAAACTCATAAAACGCGATCATTTAACACATTTTAACATCACAATACAGTTTTGACACTGATTGAATCCACTTTTACAACGAAAAATATTTTTTCTGATCAAAAATGTTCAATAATTCATTATTGATAATTTTTAATTATTGCCTGGGCATATATTTCAACTGCAATGCAATAATTCTCAAAACGACAAAGATACAGAAAAATCTGTAAAAAAATTGTGGTTTTTGGAGTAAAAAAAGAATTAATTAATTAAAGAATTTTCATATAAATCAGGGGCTTGATTTCTGCTTACTGCACTCGTCCCCACTCTCGAGAGAGGCTTCATCCTCACTCCTAACGCTAGCTCGCCTCAGACAAATATTAAAAATTAACAAATTACACACACAAATAATCTGCATGAAATACGTGGCCATATTACAACCTCTCATCGACAAGGATAGCGGCGTGTCAACAGAAAATAAAATAACAATATACAAAATGGTCACGTCATAGTCAAGACTGACTATAATGTATGTTTCCTCGATATGGAGGAACTCTCTCAAGATGAATATACGAAGCCTGTAGAGGGTCCAAAACAAGATACTGAAATAACGCTGGATAAAGCATACAACTACCACACTGACTGGACGTATTCTGAGGCAAAAGTCTTTACGGTTTCGCAATATCTTCTGGACGGGAGTTGGATGTTTTTTAAGAAGATGTCACAGAGTAAACTAACAGAGGAGATTGGAAAAATCATGCCCACGAACAGAGTAAGACGACATCAGCGTCGCAACACCATTCAACCATGCTACTTTATTGAGCCACGACCAACGCTGCCAACTCGGAGGCGACGGACCAGGATATAAAAGAAGCAGGAGAGTAGAGGTTGCTCCGAGGGGAGAAGATGAAATTTAGGTTCTCATTGTTATGGTTTTTTTTGATAGTTTTTCCAACATACTTTGATAAATCAGGTCCATACTCAATACATAACAGGGTACAATCACAAAACATTGATAGGTTTCGGAGTGGTACACCCCGAAAAACAACAAAACATAAGAAGACACTAACAGGATACCAAGACTCACACTTTCCTTAAAATTCGTGGAAAAAAAATCTGAGTAAAATGTAAATCATAAATTTTTTATTGTAAAATTTGATAAAAATATAACAAAATACAATGTTAAAATGCATAACATTTTTTTTACTTTAAAGCTTCATCAACTAATACAATATTTTGAATAAATTTCTCATTAGTTTTACACTGAAATCGTATACCGTCTTTCATTGTAAACCGTGAGAGAGATACATACATGTGACTGATGTCAATCAATCAGAACAGAGACCACACAATATCCATCAAGCAATAAGAACACAAAATTTCTAAACAGTGTGCACTGGACTAATTTTTAATTATAAACAGATATCAAAATTGTCATTAGTATTTTTTAAAACCATTTTTTCTACTCGAAAATATTTATATATAAAAATGTTTATAATAAATAATTATTGATCATTTTTGATCGTTACCTCGATCGTTCACTAAGTGGTGATAGAGAAAAATCAGTTTTTTCTGTGTGATGGCAGTCTGAATTATCTTCATAAAATTAGTTTGTGGTCGATGAAGTGAAAAGAAAATTAATTTTTTTGAAAATATTAGGTTGGTAGAAAAATAATTGCGGTTTATGACCTTCAAATTCGTATATTTTTGTTTTTTGATTTTCCTAGCTGTTTTAAGTGGTCCAGAACTGTTGGATGACTAACGCCTAACTTTTATACAAGCTCTCGAATTGTGCGTGGTTCTGATTCAACTAAATCCTTCAATTCATCGTTATGAACTGAAGAAGGAAGCCCGAGACCTTCTCATCTTCATGGTTCTTGTCCCCAACAGGAAATTTTTGGAACCACCATTGCACCGTACGTCCCTTAACAGTACCCATACCAAAAGCATCATTTAGATTATGAGCAGTTTCTGCCACTTTATCACCCGTTTTGAACTCATAAAAAAAATTGTCTTATTTGCTTTTTTTCCATCTTTAATTCAAAAGTCAAATCTGAATTTAAAATGAATAATAAAACTAAAGTCGATGTTATCAAAATACACACTGAAAATGCACTTTAAAATGATACTAACATGAACACAATGAAAAGACACTTTCATTGAAGAAAAAATAAGGTTAGAATTCAGAAAACGAAAACCGAAATTATTTTCCTACCAACCTAATATAACATTATTATATATTATATAACTAGTGTAGAAACGTTCCATTAATTGAAATTCTTTGGAATTTGCATCTTTTCTTTTTTTATATTTTTCAAAAGTGTTTAACAAAAGATAAAGGGTATCTACATTTTAGAATAAAATATCAGACTATTAGATGTACCTTACTTTTTATATAATGAATTACTAACAATGTTTGTTTTCCAATTTGTAACATGTGTTCATTTCAGAGACGATGGGCAAAGTAAAAAGTAAACATAGACTCACTCACTTTAAAAAATTCCTTTTACACAAACAGACTAATACATTTCGATGTCAGAATATAGACCACCTTTTTAACAAACAAAGAAGTCAATGAAATAGGTCAATAACATGCCGAATACCCGAAAACTGAATTATATTTATGTATGAAACGTTAGTAAAATGAAATATCAAAACAGACACGTATAACGGCAAGTAGATTGATAAAGATTGATTATTATATTGTACGGATTTTATTCACAGAGCGTGTTTTGTGTACAATGTGTTTTATAAGGGATGTTACTTCAAGTGTATGAATACCAGTTTGAATCTGTTCGAATCCCTATCGAGAGAAAAAAAAACTGTAACGTTATAAATGTCTATAGATGTTCATTAGAATCGGCCGATTCTCTAGGCTTCGACAAACAGGATTTGTTAATCGTATACACACACACACACATGTACAGACAGAGACATCGAGTACACGTTGTTCTGGTCTCGGCTCTGTTGAATTGTCCAGCAACGGTCGAACAGCACGACGTGGATGGTCGCTCGCCTGTGAAAACCTCGTGACCGACTGAAAACTACGAGTACAATAGCTAAGACGCATTTACCTCACGTTACAATCTAGGGCACACCATGGCGTTGCATGCGAGGGGTCATATTTGCCATCGTTGTCGTCGTCGTCGTCGTCGACAACGCTCACATGTATTTGTTTTTCATACGGAACGAGGAGAAACATATAATAAGAAACGTTTATGAATCGTCATAATTGCGGTCCGTCAAGTGCAATTACAATCATCCGTTCTCGTTGTTGTGTAAGAGATTGATCGGTGATCTTCACCGGATCACTTTCATCGTCGAGAATAGAATAATACGCATACGTTCATTACGTAACGGATTCGTACAATTATCGTCCGATTTCTATTATGATCTTCCATATTTCTTCTTTTTTATTTAATACGAATCGTAAAGGTTATTTATTACCGATCGTTTAAATATTATAATTATTGTTTTGTTTGTACAACAAGATATTTTGTTTGAAATTATATGTTGTTATCGATTTCTGGTTTCGTACATAGCAACTGAAGACATATGGCGAGGAAATATTGAAGTACAGAAGATGTTTTACATAAACATTAAGGTCATATGTATAATTGGTTTGTAATATATTCCGTGGTATAGCGAACCATGTTTCATTTTTAAATTATATATCGAGTCACTTGAAATCCTGATTTAATATTTTTAAAACGTAGTTGCAAAATTATGAGATTCGTATTTTATTTCAAAGAATAATTATCATTAAACGTCACAAAAATCATCATTGTATTAATCAAATATCATACTGGCATCTAATAGCTTTTTAATAATGTGTTTATTGAATAATTTAAATAGACAAATGGGACAATGTAATTTTTATTCTGAAAAAGAATAACATTTGAAAGCAATAGAATAAAATTTTTTATTGGTATTGATTTGATTGTCCCTAATTTCACTTAATAGATTTTTCAAATTGCTCAGAGTTATGTAAAAGTATATTTTTTGTGGTTAAAATTTCATTTTCATTCTATAAAAAAAAAACAAAATAAAAACTGTAAAATGGTACAATAAAGTTCTAGTCTAGTCAAACTGGCTACAATTCGGCCCTATCTTTGCACCAGAATAAACAATCTAATACTGGTTATGGGGTGTGTGGGGGGGGGAGTATAATTACACCTTTGGGAACTGTCGGACCTTACGGTGTTTCTGATCAGAAACACCGTTAATTCGTGCAAAAAAAAATTCGGACCTTACGCTGCTGCAGACACTGTGAAGAAAGGGTTAAATTTCAATTTGAAATTCAGATATTGGATTAGTCAGTAGCTAAGTCATATTAAACATTTAGTCATTAGTTAAGAATCTTATAAAAGATTTAGTGGACATTCATTGGATGTCAAAAATGTGATAAATGTATATCATATTATATCCGAAAGATTATATCAGAGAAAATATAATTTTAATAAACAGACATCAATTTTTTTATTTGTGAGACGAAAAATGAAAATACTTTATAATTCTAGAACAAATTTACAAACACTAAGCGTATCCCACGATCAAAACAAATTTAAATTTTCTTAAATAGATTATTGAAGAAAGAAATTTAAAATCATACCTTCGGTGTGTATTATATATATATATATATATATATATATATATATATATATATATATATATATTTATATATATATATATATTTATATATATATATATATATATATATATGTATATATATACACATACATACATCAATGACATATGATAAGCTGAAATCCAGTATTAAAGAAAAAATATAAAGTACTCGATTTGAAACTATAAACAACACTGTATTTTAAATGCTAGTGATGAAATAGTTTATAAGTAAAACTACTATTAAAATACTTAACTATGAATATGCATATATATATATATATATATATATATATATATATATATATATATATATATATAGATTTATACGATGTCGATTGAAATAATAAACTACATCGTTTCAATGTTTATGAGTGTACATACTTCTCTTTTTTGTAGAAATATTCTCATGAAATAAGGTACAGAAAAATCGATACATGTTCTGCAACTTAACATTTTGTTGCCTTTTTTTCTCTCGATTGATTATTCATACGTCTATTATCCAACATCTAATATCATGACTATAAAATAATAAATAACTTAAGCTGTTTATTTTTATTTTTTATATAAATATTATAAAATTTTATATTTTTTTCTACTCGCTGGTAGTTTGTTTCGAAACGTTTCGAGCATTAATTTGATTACTGGGAATGTTCTTAATAGAATTAATCATATATATATATATATATATATATTGTTCACAGCAGCTTTATAATAAACGTCCAAATTGTTTAGCTAGAAAAATGAAAGAATAACAAAAAAAAGTGTATGCTAAGTCATCTCCACTTTGCTGATGATATAGTCATTATCGCAAATACTCCTGCATAAGCAGAAAAAATAATTGAAGAATTAGGCAATGCTAGTCAAAAAAAATGACTATATGAATTACAGCTAAACAAAAGTGATCTTCAATGCGTTTGTTGTTCCAAAGAAAATAGAAATAAAAATAACTGAAATCGAAAAATTATGAATTATGTTGATTTGGGCTTCTTATTAACAAGAGTAGATCATTCGTTGATAAAGTTGATAGAAGAATAAAAATTGGTTGGAGTTCATTTGGACGAAACGCATCAACATTTAAATCTAATGTTCCACTCTATTTAAAAAGTATTCGATCAATATATTCTACATGTATTCATCTACGAAAGTGAAAGATGACTTTTGAATGCCAAAGCAATGCAACGACTTAAGACAGCGCAGAAAAATATAGAGATCTATGTTGGGAGTAACAAACACTGGACTTACAAACATAAAAATAAGATTGAAGAGTTTCAAATAAAAACAGACGGGACACATTGCTAGAAGAGAAGACAATCGACACAAAATAAAGTATTAATTGCAAATCTAGTCACTTAAGAAGACTCAGAAAACGACCAAAGAACAGATACGATATGGACATAAGAAAATTTATATCACTCTGAAGAGAAAATTATTCGACTAGTGTATTCTACATGTACTCATTTATGGAACTAAAAGTAGGTTCTTGGTGCTAAAACAATGCAATAACTTAAGACAGCACAAAGAAGCATGGAAAGATGTGCGTTGGGAATAACAGGAAGAAATAAGAAAAAAATAAGATGGATAAAATAAACTGAAGTTACAGAGATAATAACAAGAATGTCGGTTGACAAGAGAAATTATTAACTGAAAAACAAGAAGTTTAAAAAGATTAATGTGATAGATAGGATAACGATAAAAAAAATTATTGAAAATTTATGAAAAAGATGCATTGAATCGTTTAAACTGGAAAGTTTTGAAAGATCTTCATCCAGCAATGGATCAAAAAACCTCTCAATTATATATATATATATATATATATGGTTCCATTTTTATACGAGTAAAATATTAAACAGGCATTTTATAGAAATTTTTAAAATAAGATAATTGTTTATTAAAAGTTTTTGGATATAAATTCTGTAAACACAATAAAGATCAATATAATCTCCCAATACGACAACGATAGTGTGATTAAATTTAATTTCGCAAATAAATCTTTTTTTTATATCACAAACCATAAAAAAGTCGTAAAACATTGATACTCTAATGATGATTATGTTTTAAAAAAGTGTTCTTCGATCAAAATACATAGCTACCAATGCCTTTTCTTCATTTGGAGACACGTATTTTCTTACAGTCCTTTCCTTGTATTGAAACAAACACATACCACATCAATAACATTAAACACGTATCCTACTTTTTATTTTATTCAATAAACTATACAAAAAATGTCTGATCAAAAATACTCAATAAATGATTATTGGTCATTTTTGATTATTGTTTATGCGTAATTTATTTTCATAGCGATGTAATTACTCTCAAAATGAGTATTAATGTACCTTGGAGCTCTGAGGATGATGACCTTACTATAGAAATCCACACAAACATCAATAAAAAATGGTTAATGATAGTTTATTAATCATTTTTGATCAGAATTTTTTAATGGTTTGTGAAGTTAAAAAAGAATTCATTTGTGAAAGTGAATTTAGCCAGACTCAAAATTGTATCCTGACATTTCGGGTTATTAAAATATGTTTAATTTATACAACCAGTTAATATTTTACATCATAAACGACGATTGCCAAATAAATGATTTTTCACTCTGCATACAAGTTAAAAAATCTATATAAATAATGTCCCCGAGACAAATTTTCGGTAGCCACCCAGCGCGATATTGTGAATCAGTAAATAGCATACTGGTGTCCAAGCGGACCTCGCATGGCCCTTCTCTCTTAGGGATATACGGCTCTTGGCCGGTGGTACCATATCATCGAGCCGTGCTCGGGGATTGGATTCTCTGCACGAACATCATTCCGTGTACTTTATATCATGTGAAATTGTGCTCGAAATAATATAATCGCCTTTCGACGATTTTATTCACAGGCACGGTTTTTACACAAGTGAACTACATGCATACAAGACACAAACACATATGTATGTATATATATATATATATATATAAATATATATATATACATACACATATACACATATACATGTATATATACATATATATATATATATATATATATATATATATATATATATATATATACACAATATTAAATAATCATACAATAATATCACCATTAATATTTCTTGGTTAATGTTGATTTACAATTGGTTTTATTCATTTAACATTTGTTTCTGTGGTGAAAAAATAATTAATTTGTGAAAGAAAGCCCGTGCAATTTTAGAGAAAAATTAGAAACTCAACAATTTTTTGAGTATACATATATACATAATATATATACATATATATATATATATATATATATATATATATATATATATATACATATATACATATATATATAATATACTAATTTAATAAAATGTGTGCTGATTTCAATTTATATTTTAAAATATTCACTGACAATTTCAACAATAAGATTCCTATAATAATATAACTGAATGCTTAAAATAAGTGTCAATAAATGATTTACAAAAACATCGAAGATAATTTTCATAAGAGATTTTTTGTTCCACATAAATCACAAAAAGAAAACATATAGAAATTTTTCAATAATTATTTTTTTATTATTGTTAACACGTATTTTAAAAAAAGATTCTATCATATTCAGAGTATTAAGGTAAAATAAAAAAATATTTTTCTGTAGATTATTGACAGAAAGATAATCGCACAAATGATAAATTTAGTTCTATTTATCTAAATGCTGCTTTATAGGAGATAAATCTAGTGCTTGGTCCAAAATCGAAAAAATATTGCTAATTAATGCTCCGATGAATAAAAAAGTACGGCTTGAAAAATAATCTGCAATGATAAAACAACCAATTTCTTTTGTAATTTAGATCGAAGAAATTAATAATGTTGGAGAAGTCAATATTTTTTAAAAATTGTCCAAAACTATCAAAAACTCACGATTGAAAATAAAAAATAAGGTAAAGTCGTTGTTGACTGAATACTACAATAAAGTGCAATTGGTTTTTGTTACAAGAGAGAATGTAAAGAATAAAGATGTAGATTGGAAGTAAGTGTTGTCTGACAAATCGAAGATCAGTCGCATAAACCCAGATGAACGTCAATAGATCTGGACTAACCCAGAAAGAAGAATTTAAAAATGAAATATTAGAAAATTTTTAAAATAGTTTAGATGATTAATTATGAGCATTGATCACTTTGATGATTTTGGATTGTTTCAAATGAATCATATTTTGAGTAAAAGACGAAGCATTAAACTTCGGCAGAGTATAATAAATAGTAACAGCTTGATTTTTGTCAAGATTCGAATTATTAAGATACGAGAAAGAAGATGTAATATTTATAAAAAAACAACGAACCTAAACATATCTCTACTGTGACAAAAACTGTTCGGATTCCAATAGAATTTGATAAAACAGAACTAAAACAATTTGATAAATGACTGATACTAACTAGATTTGAAAACACAATATACTTTTTGAGCCATATCGAATATTGATTAACTATCAGAAATGATTTGTTTTATTTATTCCATAAACCTCAAAGAAAAGTTTCTAGTCGAAAATGTTCAATAAATACCAAACAGCTGAATGTGATACCGATAGCATCATCTTCTGATCGCCAAGGTTCAGAAATCTTGACGCTTTGAGGATAATGGTAATAACACCATCAGAATGCACATAATAAACAATTAGAAATGATCAATAATGATTTATTGAATGCTTTTAGTCAAAAACAAAATGGTAGTTCGTAAAGTCAAAAAAAGAACTAGTTTGTGAAAATTAATTTAGCCAGAGTGTTATTAAAATACAACACAGTTCTGACAATGTAAATGAATTCATTTTTTAGCCATGGTATAAATTAAAATGATTTTGTTTAATTTAATCATCAAGCAACAAAAAATGTCTATAGATTATGGGATAAAATGCTAAAGCATGACTAACAAACTGCAAGAGTACTTTAATCATTTTATAGAAATTATAACAAAACGAATAAATGCTTATTCGATCTCGTGTACTTAATGCAAAAAAAAAATTATAACACTTATTAAGTTCCGACAAAGAATAAACATTAAATACATGTGAAAATAATGTTTACATACAAAATAAAATAGGATTCTGTATAAAAATTTCACCAATTAGTTTTTTTAATTGATAATTTCGTTTCTTATTTAACGTTTAGAGTGAATAAAAATATTAAAATTTTTATTTACACTGTCATTACTCCTCTTTTTCTAAATACCAAACTTTTGTATATAATTTTGTTTGAGATACTGTACATATATATATATATATATATATATATATATATTTATATATATATATATATATATATATATATATATATATATATATGTATATATATATATATATATCTGTATATATATATATATATATGTATATATATATATATATATGTATATATATATATATATATATATATATATATATATATATATATATATATTGTGGAACAAATGGTTATATCCTTATTCGAATTTTATTTCATATTTCAAAATGTAATTCTATTTTTGAAAAATTGTTATTCTTTGTTAACATCTATAACAATGACTCATTGTTTTATGAAATAATAAATTTCATCACACAACTGCATAATTTCAAGCGTTGGTATATGTAAAAATGAATATAAAAGTGGGACAATTTTTTATACTCATTAGTCATAATTGGGATTTGAAATAGTGAGGACATTTAATTTTGTTCTATACATTTTTGGATTTATCTCGTGTAGTGTATACACAAGAGAAAAAAGATTAAATATGGTGGAAATAGAAAACATTAAAGCGTTCAAAGTGGAAAAATATTCAAACAGGCAAATAGAAAAAAATATATGAAAAATTCCGGGCTTATTAACAATTATTTCAATAATTCAGAAAATTATGACAGAAGGTAACCTGGAGAAGTCATAAAGGAAACCAAAGAAAGGGAAAAGTGAATGATTTTATAAGAGACTTAAATGCAGCATTAGCTAAACGCTAAGTCGTCAATCTTGTTAGAGTTTCTACAAATTTTTGGACTGTTCAAACAATATTAAAAGCTGCACCGGCATTAAGATGTCGTCACTAGAAAGAATACTCCTAAAATGACAGATTTGATGACAGGATATCATCCAGAAAATTTGCTCAATTTTACATAAAATCACATGGGTTTGCCGACAGAGTAGATGACGGTAATATTTTCAAACGATAAGGGATTTTATCTAGACAACTCCGATGGATTCTTATATTATTATCACAATCTGCAAAAAGAGTAGAGTTATCTAGATCGGCTGTATAGTCGATTTAACAACGAAGTAGTTTAGGGAGAAATCATAAATCATGATCCCATAGACTTAATAATTTTAGTGGAATATTAAACTGGCGCAAATTACAAGGGATTATCCCAACCGATAAAAATAAAAACAGTCTTGTAAGATAAGAAATCGATATTCTGAAACGACCTTGCACCTTTCCACACAAGTAGAGCAATTACAATTTGGCTTCAAGAAGAAAACATAGTTTATTGGATTAGACTTCACTTTCATCAGTGAGGATGATTAACAAGAAAGAACTGTGAGATTAAGAAGCAGTACGAAACAAAAGAAGAATTAATTAGTGCAACCTTGACAGCTCGGAACGGAATTGCTATTAATTTAATAAAAAAAATTGTACAATTCACTACTAAATAGAATTTTCGAATTAATTAATGCCGAAGAAAAGTATACAAATCAATTAATAACATTTTTTTATATAAATTATTCATTTTTCTTTTTACGTGCCTTATTTTTATTTTCCATTATATTTTCTTTTCTCTTCAGTGAAGTTTAAGTTGTCCCACTTTTATGTAGATATTTTTAAATAAACCAATGCTTGAAATTCTGCAGCTGTGAGATGAAATCATTTTTGTCACAAAACAATGAGTCATTATCATAAATCAAAAAATGAGATTTTTTCAAAAATGTTAACTAAATTGCAAAATATGCAATAAAACTTTGTCAAGAATAAAGACTTGTCCCGTAGTGTATAAAGTAGTAATAAAGTGTGTGTGTTCATAAATGAGTAGACTATTTAAAAAAACCATACTGCGACAGCATATTTCTCAACGAAATTCGAATTTTCAACATGCCTGTACCCGGTTCGAAGTCTCAGTCTCAGTTACTGTGTTGCAGGGTTCCACGATGTTATTTTGCATGTAACAACGTTGGAAGTATGTTGTTTGACTGTTGTAAAAATGTAGTATGAATATTCAATATATGTGTTTTTCTTGTCCACGAGCGTTTTTTTTTTGTTCGAACCGTACACGTACGTACGACACAACGAGCACGGTTTCAAAAACGACGACCAGAAACACAAACACAAAATAAGTAAACATTAAATTAAACCGTACATTGTACGGAAATGACAAATTGACCGTTTGAGTGTCACATACGTTATACGGTTTATTCGTAGACGAAAGGGGTTTGAAACGGAGACGAAGTTTCGATATTTCCTCGATTATTGCTTTTTTGAACAATAATGTACGTGTTTGCTTGTGTAACTACATTTGTGTGGATTTTTTGTCGTTTTTCAGCCGACGGTAATAAAAAATACAAAAACTACTTCTTTACGATTACAATACTACTTACAAGTATTCTTTTTTTACACAAAAAATACCTACTCAAATATAATCGAGTATGGAAAATGTGAAGAGAGTCAACAGCGTTATACCTGTTTGTAAGATCATTTATTAAAAAATATTGGAAATAAACTTTGCGCAGAAGAATGTACAGAATTGAGAAAATAACTCACTAATTTCAAAACGGTTTCCAATTCTGATACATTAACTCTGACTTCTAAACATGGATACATACAGTTCTCTCTTGTCTATAAATTCGTTCATAAATGAATTCGTTTTTAATACCCCACAAACAAACAAAAAATGACCTAAAATGTTCATTGTTGATCATATTTCATTTTTTATACAAAATTCTATAACAAGTATATTATCTAGAACGTTAAAGTACAGAAAAATATCAAAACTTTTTTGTACTTGGCACTCGGAAGATGATAACATGGTCATCGAAATGCGCATAAGAAATGATCAATAGATATTTATTGAACATTTCTGAACAGAAAGTGTTTTGTGATTTCTGAAATAAAAAAAAATAATTAATTTGTTAAAGTTTTTATGTCATCAGCATAAAATCTTCTATATCCCCATTTTCAGGATATACGAGTATACCTAAGTATGGTAATGCACTTTCTTTCTTTAATTTTAGTTTAATAAATAACATACATGCTATAATCACTATAATGCTTGGTCTTATAAAGATACAGACATTTCAAATAATACTTGTTTTTTCAAGTAAATAATTTTCTTAATGATAATTGCTTTTTCGTTTCACACTATCATCACCGTAAAGTAAGTTTTCCATATTGTCGAATGTATAAAATATACTCTTAATTGTTTTAAAATCAATCATTACTTCATAACATACATATTTAATTAAAATGTTTTTATCATTTGTCGAGTAAAGAAAATAATTAAATTGTAAAAGTGAATTTAAAGTGTCAGAACTGAATCGGATCTAATAATTACACCACCTGCAAATTATTTCACTGAATTTAGTATAAGAGAATACATATATATATATATATATATATATATATATATATATATATATATATATATATATATATATATATGCTAAAAAGGGCTAGTATAAATTTAGCCCGAGCACAAAAAGGTATATACAGACTTTTCCAATAAAAACGAATTTTTTTTAGCCACCAAACAATCACTTTCTTTTTGTAACCGGCTTCTCAATGATCACTCTCGGATTTTCTTTACCCCCAATTCAACAGTTTTGCTTCTTAACGTAGCCAGATGTGTGTGTGTGTGTATATATATATATATATATATATATATATATATATATATATATATATATATGTGCTACTTGAAATAGGGAATTTACGGATAGAAGCTAACATATAATAGTGAAAGGTAAAGTATTTTTTAAATTAAAAAATAATGAATTAAACAAGTACAATACAAGTGTCTGTTAAGTCAGCTAAAAAGTGAGAATCGAAACAAGTGTACAAATTTAATATTCAATGTACTGATCAATCTTAATTTATCGGAACATTGGATGAGTGATACGAATTAAAATTATGAGAAAAAAATAACAGAAAGGGTGAGAAATGACGCAGTAGATACTATGTGGAAATATTTAAATACAAAGCCCTCACTGAGTTTTTTTATACTACGTTGTCATTAAAAGAAGAAGGGGCGACCTACATACACAAATCAAAAAGGTCAGAAGAAGAATAATTGCAAAATTTAGGTTAGGTAGGTGGAGATGGGAAAAAGATAAGTATGGAAACAAAGTATACATACTGTGTCATGGGAACATAAACAATATTCACATAATAAAAGATTGTAAAGGGCTGGAACTATTAAGAGAAAGCTTACTTCCAAATATCAATCAGACTAGCATCAGTGTATTTATGGAATCAGTGCCTGTGGTCAATTTAGTAAAATTTTAAAGCACTGCTTCATAAGACTGGAAATCAAAATATAGTTTAAGAAGAGAATGTAAGAAATAAATAAATATACAGATACAGTATTATAAGTGAATTTAATTAAAATGTAGTAAAATAGCTGTTTTGTATCTATCACGTTTAAATTTTGTTACTGACGTATAAAAGCAATGTAAAATATGGCATGTATACGAGATTAACAAAGTATGTAAATCTCAATAAAGAATATTATAATATATATATATATATATATATATATATATATATATATATATATTATTGTAAGGGTTAAAAGTTCATTTATATTCAAAAGTAATAATGGTCATTATTAGGAATTAATTCAAAGAAGTATTAGATAGTGTCACCATAATATCTATAAACAACTAAAATAATTATTATTTATTAATTTCTGATTTTTGAACAGAAAATTTTTAGGATGAATAAAAAATTCATGTATGAAAGTGTATTTATCGACAGTGCCAGAACTATATTTAAATTTAAGATTTTGAAAATCGTAAATGAATTACTGAATAAGCGAAGTCACAGATTACTTCAAAAAAGATGAAGAATGAAATTGCTGTATTCAAAACAATAAAAAAATTGAAAAATATTTCCTGTTTTTTTTCTATCTATACCTCGTTGAAATGTTTAATTTTATTATCCAAACAGTGTATTTAAAACAACTATAAAAACAGTTGCGTATAATTAAATTAAGAACCGCTTAAATTTTAAAACAATGATCTCGAATACTTAAAAGCAGCATGTGTTGACACCGTTCTAAATTATTTAAATTAAATGCAGTTCGGGTTTCATTTTTATGTGTCGTATATTTAGCGTACGTTTTTATGCAAAATTCTTGATTATATTTCTTACACCGTTCCGAGCGAAAAATAAAACGCATACACTGTTTATTGTGGTCTTTATAAATGATGTTTATGTTTCGGTTTTGTCCTTTTGAGAAAAAATCGCACCGTCCGTTCGATTCTCTTAATCCACAAAAGAACACCGACTGAACGTGTGTGTGTCCGTGTGCCTATATTCCATCGACTCATTTATAAACCCGCGTGCACACATTCAAAATCTGCAATACATTCACATATCAAACGTATATAATGAAACATACAAAATGCATCAGACTTGCAAGTGAATTGCTGTTGCACAGCGCTGTGCATTTGCTACGTAGCGTAGTGTATTTTACAAGACGCACTCGTGCATATAATGAATGTTGCCGGTCTCAGATCCTACTACATTCTCAATAACATTATCATGTTTCGGTTTGTACGTGTGTGTTTGTTTCTTTTTTTTGTAGCTATTTTACGATTCTTTCCCCTGTAATATTATTTGTTCCATCCACAAATATTGTTTAAATATGAAAAGAGAGATGGTTGTATCAATCAGTAATTGAAAAACGCACTCTACTTAACGTTTTTGTCTACGAAGAAAAAATCAACACTGCATCAAATACGTAAAAGAATTACTGCTAGTTGATCGTTTCGATAAAAATATTTAATTGGAAATGATCTGCTCTTTTTATAACCAATATTAAATTACTAAGAAGTTGATCATGAAAAAAATAAACATATCCTTTCATGACAGACATCTATAGGTGTTCATTCAAGTAAGATATATTTTACTTTCAGAAATATTTTTTTCATTATCTCTCTGACACAAACAACCCGCAGAAAACATTTTAATTAAAAGCATTCAATAACTGATAGACACACATTTTTATAATTACTTTGATGGCATTATTTAACACTATATTGTTATTGCTATAATTATTACTCTTAAATAGAAATGAAATTTAAATAATGATAATAATAAAAGAAATTTTAAAACGTAATATACTATGAAATCACCGATTAGAAGTTAATAGACAGATTGTTATCTTTCTTAAATGAATGTTCCACTCAGTCCACGAACCATAAACAACTTTTCTAATCTAAAATGTTCAATAATTGTTCCTTAATCGTTTTTGATTATTACTTATGCGCATTTCTACAGCGGTTTCATAGTGTCATAGTGATACGATATAGAAAAGGTTGTTTGTTCTTTAGAACATTTTATTTTCATGTACTTAGACCTTTGAATATAATGAAATCTTCGTCGAAATGCATATAACTAAGAACTGAAAATAATTAAGGAACACGTAATTAATTTTATGAAGAAAAACAATGTTTGTGATTTGTTGAAAAAGTTAAGCACAATGCTACAGAATAATTATGGTAGCTTACAATATTATATTTTGATTTAAAGGCGTTTCAGATATTGATCAAAGAATTATATTCTTATAGAGAGAAAGAAGATAAGATATTTGGGTTTTAGGGATGCGTTGACATTTAGATTTATTAGCGTTTGAACACCTTTTATTTAAAATCAACTAAGTGTCACGTTCAATCGCCTAGTGCCTTAAATCCCTAATAACCAACCGCCAATCGCCTAAACATAAATGTAATGATAAAAAAATATAAGGATTTGAAGTGTTAAAATTATTATTGGTCTTGATCGAACAACATATAAATAATTCAAAAGTGCATGTAAGTCTTACATGGAGACAGAAAGACTGAATACAATACATTTAAAGCACTGTATATTGATCGTATATTGATTCACAGATTTTGAGTCTTGACAAATTAAAATTAAGGCAGGTGTTATAAGAATTTTAAGCACACTGCTTGAAGACATCAAGATGAGTTTAAATGAATGTTAAGTTAAATAGTTCAGTTTTCTTTAAGAGCGTCAGGACCCAATCAGTGACGTCACCAAGATAGAGGAAACCAAAATCCACCAAGATAGAGGAAAATTTTTGCACCTTAAGCGTTTTGAGCATGATGGAATCATCGTACAAATGCGTATAAACAATAATCAAAGATCAATAATAATTTATTGAACATTGATCAGAATTTTTGTGTAGTTTGTGGGAAGAATGCAAAATTCACACGCGAAAGAATTTAGAATCACATTTAATAAAATTGACTTTCCACCGTTATCGAAGAAGCAAAATCATGCTATATTTGGTCATGTAGACTTTATATCAATTATAGATATGGAACATCGTAGCTTGTATAGTAATCTGAAGACTAATCTTGATAGTTATTTTGACATTAAATGTGTGTCAACAATTAAAGTCATTAGCGCCCGCACTAGTCTTAATATGTATTAGGCTGGTAGGGAAATAATTACGGTTTTTGTTTTTTGAATTCTAACTTTATTTTTTTCAATGAAAGTGTAATTTCATCGTGTTCATGTTAATGTCATTATAAGGGGCATTTTTTGGTCTGTATTTTGGTAACGTCGATTTTGATATCATTATTAATTTGAATTAAAGATGGAAAAGAAGTAAATAAGAACAACTTTTTCTATGAGTTTAAAAATTGGGTCGTAAAGCAGCTGAAACTACTCTTAAACTAAACAAAACTTTTGATTTGGGTATTGTTAACGAACATACAATGCAATGGTGGTTTCAAAAATTTCGTACTGGGGACGAGAGCCTTAGAAGATGAAGGTCGGGGACGTCCTTCAGTTCATAACAACCAACTGAAGGCGTTAGTTTACCATAACCACGCACAACAATTCGAGAGCACCCACAAAAATTAGGCGTTACTCATCAAACAGTTCTAGACCACTTAAAACAACTAGGAAAATCAAAAAGAGAAAAAAGTATATGAATTTAAAGGTCTTAAGCCGCATTTATTTTTCTACCAGTCTTATAATTATGTAAAACCAAAGACAAATTATTTTATTCATTATTTTACTTACACTTGCTTTTTATTTCTATGTTTATTTCATTTTCTCTTATTTTACTTTATAGATTTTTCGAAGTGATCGAAAGCATATAAAAATATATTCTTTATGGTTAAAAATTTTTAATTCAAAGATAGGTGAAATATCTTGACTGGCGCAATACAGTTCTGGCACTGCAGCTAAATTGAATTTCATAAATGAATTCTTTCTCATTCCAGAAACTATAAAAAAATCCAGTAAAATACCTTTCTGTACTCCGACACTTTAAAGATGACGACAATGTCATTGGAATTCATAAGCAACAATCAAAAGAAAAATGATTAATAATAATTTATTGTACATTTTTGATTAGAAAATATGTTTGTGATTTGTAGAGTGAAAAAGAATTCATTTATGAAATATATTGATTAAATATATTGATTAACCGAATAAACTCTACGTATTTACCCAGTTTTGTGAGAACTTTCACAGTATATTTAATTTTTCATACTGTACTGAAATCTAAAACTTAATCTATTAAATTGAATGCTCACGAACAGCACTACAGTATAAAAGAGAACTAGTAATCAGTGTTTTGAAATCTCAACGACAAGTTTGTGAAAATTATTACACATGAAGATGTTTCCAGAATAATAAGAAATACAATCCATTTAAAATAGTACTATGGTAAATATCATACTTTCTCAACCAGAACAATTTCATTACGGCTAAACAGTTCCAAGAAATTGTTCAGGATTATTATTATACACGGCGACGTAAGAAGTTGTAGCAATTTACAATATTTGTGTACAGTTGCGATATTTAATCAGATTAAAATATTCGTTGTGTTTTTCTTTTTCAGAAAAGAGATAACACAAAAACATTTGTTGATATTTAACATGGATATTTGTACATAAGTACTCCTTTTAAACATTATTTTAATTAGGTTGAGTGGTTATACAATTTCTAAGAAATTATGAGGCTCTCAACATTTTAAGAATAGACGCAATCATTTTCTAATTTAGTTTGAAAAGTTAAAAAAATTATAATATAAAAAGTATTAAATATTCAGTTAAACTAATTTAAATATCTTTGATTTCAGTATTTTCAATCTGGAATATACAGTATTTATAAATTTAAATATTAAATCTTCCTTGTCAAAATACATATTGTGTTGTTATTGTGAAATATATCAAGTTGAAATAAGTGTTTATCAAGATTAAACAATGATATGTGCCATATTTTTGAATATAAATATGTGTATGTGAGTACATATATATATATATATATATACAAAAATATGTATGTGTGTGTGTGGTAACACACAAACAATAGTGAAAATATTTATGTGCGTAGGAGTGTACACGACGAAATTTAAATAATATTAACAACACCGCACCAACCATAATTAAATTCCTCCGGTGCAGAATTGTTCATTTGGATTGTTCAATATGGGGGCTGTTTGGGTCGAACAAAGCGTACAAGATCTTTTGATCAACAGACAATGGGCAGGATAATAGGAAGAAAGCGATGTCTACATCTTTTTGATAATGGACGATGAAAAATAAAATGGCATGCCGGGGGTCGTCGTCAGCTTATGTGAAACAATAATCACTCCTTTTGTGTTTGTCGGCGATTTGAATTGTTTCTTCAAATGGCTTTGGGAAATATTTCGGTAGCTCGAACGTATTGTTTGTCAGGCTGATTTTGTACGCGCTCAACTGAATAGCACATTCATACACATGTGTTTATTTATATACATACATACATTATATACTTATATATATATAGTATATATATATATATATATATATATATATATACAGAGTTTATATAAACATGATATCGTATAAAATACATTGAAACGTGTATAACGAAGAAATTCTATGTTATTACTTAAAGTGCTGCATATATTTAAGTAGAATTGTTACTAGTTAGTTACACTAGGATTTTCTCCGTGAAATGTGTAATTGTGTCGTAAGTACTCTTTACAATTATCAGAATGTAGAGTTAGAACGATGGCGTACTAGGCGTACTCGAGCTCTTGTGTAAATTGCAAGCGAAACGATTCGCAGTCTAAAATGTTTTGTCTGATTAATTATTCACAATAGAATTCTAAAATGATCAGTAGTACATAATTGATTAAATAACTTAATAACTGATCAATAATTAAATTTTAATTATTTATCTAAATATTCTCAAAGCGTTTTAATTTTAAAATAAGGAGAGAATATCATATATTTTTTAATAAAGTAAACGTATGACAGAGAGCTAATTAATAAAGTCTATAAAAAACATTGATTACGAATTTAACAAATTACAAACTGGTTCGATATAGACACGTATTCGGATAATTTTGTCTGATGAGGTGCTTTTTGTAGCTGTAGAACAAGGAATCACAAATCTAATAATAAAAAGATATCTTTTTTCGTTATACTGAAGTTATTCAAGAAGTGTGACCACATTCAGTTTCACAAATGAATTCTTTTTTCATATCACAAAACACAAAAAATAATTTAAATAAAAAAATATTCAATAAATAATAATAGATCATTACTTATGCGCATTTCGATGGAAAATCCATTAACTCCAAAAAACCGAAGTACAGAAATATCTGATTTTTCATTTAGATTTTGAAAAATGGGTAAAAGAATTAGTCCCTTCGCTCTCTCACTTCATCTGTATAGAGAACCTTGATTTATAAACAGTCTAATACTAGAAACAAATAATTTTCAATGACAATGCTGTCATCCTCACAAGTTCAGACACAGAGAAACATTACAATATAGTTCTAATATTGTGGTTATATTCACTTGAATGAATTATTAGTTTTTGCCTTCAGAAAACTCAAAAGAATGTCTAATCAAAAATGTTTAAGGAATCGTTATAATTAATAATTTTTGATTGTTGCCACTGCTCATTTCTATGACGATTCCATCATCTTCTGAGTGACAAAGTACAAGAAAAATCTCATTTTTCTGTACCTTAAAGAAGAATTAATTTATGAAACAGAAAAGTATATTTTTCTTTATATATAAGATGTTTCTGTACCATAATTCTCTGAGGATAATAATATCGTCATCGAAACGAGCATAAAAGAAACAGTCAAAAATTATTAACAATGATTCGTTAAACATTTTTGATCACATAAAATATGGTTTATAGAGTGGAAAAAAAGAAATCAATTGTGGAAAAGAATAGTATGTTTTTCTTCGTACATCAGATATTTCTGTAGCTTAATTTAATATTACACATTTCCGACCTTCTTCATGAATTCAGTAGATGTCTGTTCTATTCTAAAATAGTTAGATTTTTCTGCACCTTAGCACTCTGAAGATAATGATTGTATAGTCATCGAAATCCGCATAGGTAACAACCAGTAAAGATTCATTGAATATTTATAATCGAAAAATTTTCTCTTTTCTGGAGTGGCGATGAGAGAATAAATCATTTGCGAGAAGAAAAATATTTTTCTCAAAGTATATCTTTCATAATACAATGTTCTTTCCTTAAATTACAAAAAGCAGACATTTTTGTTCACCTCATAAAGCAATAAATGTTCAAAAAAGATTTATTAATCATTTTTGATTGTTATTTATGCACATTTAAATAACGCTTCCATCATTTTTAGAGCATCACTATACAGAATAATCTTTTGTTTTATGAACAAAAAAAATATCGTTTAGTAGCTCAAAAAACAATTGTCGTGAGAGTGATTTTAGCCACCTTTTCAAAACTAAATTTTTTATCATATTTTCCAAAAAATATCAACTCAATAAATAAATCAAGGAAAAAGTACTATTTGAAAATGGAACTCTTGTATATAAATACTTTAAAATAAAAACGAACATTTTCTTTAACGTTTCCAATATTTTCATACAAATTTTTAATAAAAATATATAATTCGCAGTAAATGGTAAAAATATTATCAAATAAAACTGGATCAAATATTTACAAAACAAATAAACGAATATTAAGTAACAAGGAAACAACATATAAAAAATATATCCATCAATCATATTACTACCTGATTGATATTTTATTCTATCTTGTTATATTTTTCGTACAGAATTAAAAGATCATTAACAAATATATATATATATATATATATATATATATATATATATATGCGTGTATGTGTATGAATTTATTTAACCCTATATTTTTTGTAAAAGCATGCACACACACATTCAACAACTTCACATGCTTACACATGCGATTGAACATTTACACAAGAATGAAAAAAAAGTAACAACAATAAACGGCAATCGAAGTTTCATGGCGGTCGCATTGTCTAGCGACCAAACTCCCATGATAAATTCGTAGTTCTTTCCCTCTCCCACTACATACTCCAATTATAATATCATTACTCATAACCCCTTGACATAGTAGGTACTTGAATTATAGTAGGTCGGACCCTATTCCACAGACACAAGATTACACGTAAGTAAAACGATGACTTAGCATCTGACAGCTCGCCAACCGAACGAACGAACGAACGAACGAGCGACCAACCGGACGAAAGACAGATGGACACGGGTAAATACGGCCTGCCATACAATGCGACAAGATAAAGGGGGAACGAGCTCGGGGATGAAATAGTGGCGTGGACAAGTCATTGCAGCGCTATCGTCATCGTGTGGCTCACATTAAAAACACACAACAGTGGAGATTTAATTACCATCCTGTTGAAAGAACGTAATGAGGAATTTGTAATAGAAGTCTCGGATTAACAACGTCTACTATTCGTATGTATATAAACATCATTATTAAAGAGAAACATGCAACGTCGAATCTGCATAAATATTAATATGTGAAACGGTTCTGAATGTTAATCACCATTTAATTTGTACTCTAATTGGGTGTACACAAAACGTAGACGATAATTATATACATTTTTATCATTCTCAATTATTTTATTTACATGGTACATGTTTTTTTTCAGATCTCTCCTACCGCAAAACCATATAAAAAGTTACACTGACCTCAAAACGTATCATTAACTTAATGATTATAATTACTGATCCGATACGTGCACCCTCTTTGAAAAGAATATTTTCTTAAAAAAAAACATACATTTTTATTTCGTATCTGTTATCTATATTGCTACTACACGGCCGAGTTCTGAATAAAATGATACGAATGTATGTGCGCTCTGTGAGAAATTATCGCTTGTCCAGATGTAATCTCGTTTGTAAAGTTTTCACGTAGAAAAAAAATTAGGTGAAATAATGCACCGCGACTGTGGAACACATAATACGACTACTTAGTCTGCCAGTGAGAGTCGTACAAGAGTTCAGTGTAAAGTTTCAGATTATAGCCATATAAAATAATATAAAAGACCACAATTATTCTCTCTGTATAATAATAACACCTTTTGTTAAACTATCGCACGCAAAGCGATTCTACTAATTTTTTTTATATGCATACCAGTACTGTGCACGAATTCAGTGTCGTCTCGTTCAGGACTCACATATATATATATATATATATATATATATATATATGTGTGTGTGTGTGTGTGTGTGTGTAACGTACAAAAAGAGTCATGATAATACACTATTCAAAAGAAATATATATATATATATATATACATATACATTGTAGAATTAAAAAAGTAGTAAGAAAAACAATAAAAAAAATTTAAATATATCAATGAGCTCATCAGGAAAACCAGCGAAGAAAATAAATGGTCGAAAAAAATGACACAATGTTTGATGGTGGAAAAAACATATTAGAAAATGGCAGCAGGATTTTCAACAGAGCTACAATCATTAAGACTGTAAATAAATTTTATATTCAATTATAAAAACACATTTGTAACGAAGCCATCAAAGACGAAAATAATTCTAGAAGTGTATTCTTCTTGTATTCACAGAAGTAAACCATGAGTTCTTAATATCTAAACAATAAAACGACTTAAAACAGCACAGAGAAGTATAGAAAAAAGAATGATTGGAATAACAAGAAGAGATAAGAGAAGAACAGGAAATGTTTTTTTTTCATATCCATCAGATATGAAAAAAAAACTACTTACAGACATAATAAGAAGAGTGAACAGTTTGAAGTGGAAACGGTGGGACATATAAGAAGAGAAGACAATCGATGTACAAAACAAATTATTGATTGACAACCAAGAAATTTAAAAATTCCCAGAAAAAGACCATTGAACAGATAGGATAAAAATACATAAGGAAAATTACAGAAAGCGAGGTACTGAATCGATTGAACTGAAAATTTTTGAAAGAGTCCTCCACCCAGCTGTGAATCGAAAGAGACTAATGATAATATATTACGTATAAATTCAAATATTAAAAATCGAAAATTAATTTTAAAAGCGAAAAAATAGGTAATAAATATTGTACAGAAAATCTGAGCATGAGTAAAGCAGAACTGAATACAAAAATATTAAATGATGATTGAAAAATAAAAATATAATATTACCTAATAAATTATCAACTTCTTACTTTTTAAAAATGTAGAATTGCACTAAAAAAATGTATTCGGTCCTAAAAAAAATGTGAAATGAATTATGAATCAATTTCCTTGAAATGTTATAAAAAAAGATATGAATTAAACAAGATACTATAAATATAATATGGGGAGAAAACACGTGTATTAAAATATTTCATAAATATTTAAAAATAAAATTATATGAAATGTTTGTAAAAATATGAATACGTTAATGAAATTTTACAAGATTATTCTTCTTGTTTTTTCTACATTCTTTTTAGAGAGAGTTCAAGAATGGAATTGTAAAAGAATGCACTCTATCTTAAAAAACAAGGGTTATTAAATAACTTTCTAGAAACTAAATACGAATTAAACAAGATAATACTATAAAAAATACGAATATAAAGAGAAGAAACATATACATTAAAAAAAAAAAACAGAAATTTTAGTATATTTTAAAAATTAAACAGTAATACTGTTCCCATGACTTATTAGTTCTCTGATTAGTTGATGTCAGTCACGTGATCAGTGTTCTGACTGGTTGATATCAGTATGTGGTCTGTGTTATGACTGGTTACTATGAAACGCGTTATCGAATGTTTTCACCATAACTAACCGAAAGTTTTCCAATAAAAAAATATGATTTATATTTTATCCGTGTTATTTGTGAGTATTATTTGTTAATTTCTGTTATTTGTTATGGACGTTCGCGAGCGCAGCGAACAGGAGGCCGATCCACTAGTTTAAAAATAATTTTTAAAGACTACATTTCGATAACATGTTACCATAAAAATTGAGATCATAAAATGTATTCAGTTTATATATATATATATATATATATATATATATATATATATATGTGTGTGTGTGTGTGTATGTGTATATATATATATAAATATATATGTATATATATACATATATATATATACATATATATATATATATATATATATATATATATATATGTTTTTATTTCATTTTCTCATCAGTTGTATTAAAATCCGATTCTGACACACACATTATTACCAATCTATTGTCATAGACTCACCTAAATTTCATCACACCTGATCAATTCAGCAACACGGGACACCAAATAACCGCACACTGTTCTATCGCCATACGACACTAATGTTCCACCACGTGATCACCAATAACCTATTTTACCAATTTAGATTAGATCTAATAAACCGAAAATGAAGAATTGATCCGATACAGTACGCTGATGCACTTAATATTCGCGGATTATTGAACGGATTTCACTACAACGATTGCCGATATCATTTTCGATACGGTAGAAAAAAATCAATTATTTCCGATCGACCGAAACTTCGCACGCAGTCGCCTGTCACACACCTCTCAATGTCACATTAGAGATCAATGCATACGTGATGTACATAGAATTTTGATCGAGTTATCAACGATACACATAAAATCGATGATGTTTAAAAAAGGATAGGTGTATAAGTCTTCCTTATTTCCCTTCAAATAAAACCATATGGAATAGACCTGGTTCACTTCTCTTAATAATTTGATTCTTACCTACAGACTTATAATTTTCCAAATTTTCCGTTATCACACAAATCAGATTATTCTATCCATAGATAAAGTATAGAAGTTTACTGTACCTTCTATATTTATATAAATATAAATAATTTCTAATATATAATTTATTCGATTTTCATTTACATATTGTTAATACATCTTACATTCTTTTTATAGAAGTGAACTGAACGTATAAATATTGTATATATATATATATATATATATATATATATATATATATATATATATATATTTAAAATGTGTTTGTAAATTAAACATTCATAGAGTTAATATTTCTATAAAATATACAGTTAAATTCATAAATAATTTCCTGCTTTATTATATAAATAATATTTACATACATTTCAAACGCAAATTTGAATAAAAAAAATATTTTTCTAAAAAAAAACTATCTGCACCTTGGCTGTCTGAAGTGGATTGCATATTTTGCAGATAACTGTTAAAAACCTAGAATGTTTTAATGTCCGGTAAATCTTTTTAGAGTTGAAACTTTTTATTAATTTCAATGATTAAATAACAATTTATTGAAAATGTGATAATTTTCCTCATTTCTTTAACATTCTTACTGATCTTAATTACTGGTTTGTAGCAATTAGGATGAAAAGAATAGTAGAGATAGAGATATAATAGATATAGCAGAGACAGAGTGTCAAGAAACATCTCTTATGGACTGTTACCATAATCTGTTACTCTCCTCTTGTTGGTCTGAACACAATGGAATCGTCATCGAAACGCGAATAAGCAGCAATAAAAATGACCAGTAATATTTAATTGCACATTTCTGAAAAGAATATTTTTTTACACTGTGAGGCAAGAAAATAATTCATTTGTTAAAATAAAAAAAAATTAATTGTACATAAACCACTGCATAGAACTAGATAAAAAAAGAACTAAAACTAATTAGAAATTCTTCAGATATTGATTTCTGAAAATCTGATAACTTTGATTCTTGTGATGGTTTGTTTTCTACTTTTTCGAACAAAGTATTTAATGAAAATTTTACAGAATACTTTTTTCATTTTCTTTTCATGTATTTGTTACAGATACTCATGTAGCTATGAACGCTTTTGTACGGAATAACTACTGTTTATAAAGTCTACCACCTAGATTTGAATAAATCTCTTCACATTCTTATAATGAATTTTTAATATGTTTTTATAATGTCTCAAAAAATTTACAATAAAAACTTTTATGAAAATTGTCATCGTCTGTTCGGACTAATTAGATCATTCTTGAAGATCAATTCTAAAAGTCAATCTACTTCTCTTGAGTCATATTCTGGTAACATAATATTAAAAAATGATATTAAATAATCAGATTCCTCACTCGCTTCATGGAACTTCTATATCCAGAATGAACAACTATTTAAATTTACATTTTTTTTAAAAAATATTACGTTTTTCTGTTTCCAAATGATATTATTTTCATAATAAAAATTACATTGTTCAATTTTTGTACCCTAATTAATTCAATAACCAAAGTGTTAAACAAAAAATGTAAAGCACTACAAACAAGATTAAATTTCAATACCATTTTCAAGAGAGATATTGAAAAGAACATTTTTTTAATTAGATTATTGCTTATAAATTTCAATATGATTCTAATACAGAATTACAAAGTATAGAAGAAACATTAAAAAAAATCCAAGCAATATAACCATGTAATATCTAACGAATCTAAATCTAATAAATTGTTTAAATAAAAAATGAACAGAATGTGTAACAGAAAATATGTTGTTAAAAAACATTTGACCTGATTGCTCCCCTATCTACGCCACTGAGAGAATACTCCGAGCTGGGAATAGACAACGAATGAACTAGTCAAAAACTTGAATATCGTGTTTTGTGTTTTTGTCAACCTAATACAAAACTTCTCGTCCGAATGTACGGAAATGTGTAACTTAAAACGGCGACGGGACATAATAATCCATTCGTAATATATTTAGAGTGGACGTAATCCGTCTCTCTTCTCAACCGTGCACACTAATGGAAACCGACGAATATTCTCATTAAGTACAAAACATTATGGCGACAAAATGACTATAATTTTCTTGTCGGGTGAATATGAGTGTGTGTTAGTATATCGTATGAGAAAAGTGTTTGAACGGTGGCTACTGCATATACTCTTTGAAATATTCGCAGGTACACGAAGAACGGCGATCGAACTCTGCCTGTACGGAGTTTATTCAACACGAATGAAGCTAAAACGATCTTTAAACTACAAGATAAACATTGTTTCAATGAAAAATGAATGTGTATTTAAATTTATCTATTTATATTCAAATCAAAAACAAACATATAATTATATCATTATAAGTAAGATATTTCATCTACTTTATAAATTTCTACAGACCTGGATTTTATTTTCAACCGCAATTCGAAATATAAAAGAGCATTTAAGAAATAAAAACGAATATTATTCTACATACAGGATTTTTATTGAACTAGGTTTTCTACATAATTCCGCTTAATTTCTATACAATTAATTCAGTGATTACTGAGCTTCTGGATTTCGCCCAGGAAGAAACAATTTGGTCTTGTTCGCAGCCATTGTTACACCGTATTATTTGGATGTAAGCAATTTGTTTCTGACTTGTTTAGTTACCCTTGATGAGACATCGGTCAATTACTAGGAACAAGAAAGCAGGCGTTAAAGTGTAGCATGGAAATATCCGCCATCGTCAATATTAATACAAGTGCAATATAAAACATTGTGCAAGTAAACTGGGATGACCTTTTAGGAGATATGGAAGGTCAATTTTAGTTCATTTCACAGATAAAAGTGGTATAGTAAAAATAACAATTACTGTGAATTTCTGAGTATCTCAGGGCCTAAAACAAGGTGATGGTCTGACCTCAATGCTCTTCAATTTATCACTTGAACATGTAGTACGAATTATCATAGTAAACCTGAACTCGACCATATTCAAAAAAGGACAACAAATACCGAGACATGCTGATGACCTAAACACCATGCGAAGATCTATACTTGACATTAAAGAAATTTTTGCATCCTTTGAGACCCCTGCATCAGACATTGGTCTTAGAATAAACAAGAATAAAATCAAAGTAATGCTGCAAGTAGAAGGCAAAGAAGAACATTAGGTCAAAACATCATCATCGATGATTAAAATTTCGAGGTTAAAAAAAATTACACATACATTGGCTCAAACATCACCACTGAAAATGTGGAATCTCAAGAAGTTCAAAAAATCCAAAAATGTGCAAAGGTAGACCAAAATCTAACTGTATAAAACTCTCATCAGTACTGTCATATACTATGAAGCTGAAGCGAGGATTATGTCAGCTAAGACCGCACAAATGTTAGACACCGTCGAAAAAAGAATGTTGAGAAGGATATTCGGGCCAGTAAATGATGGAGGTATATGGAGAATACGTTACAACTTCGAATTATATATAGTCTACGAGGAACCAACATGATCGGTCTTTATAAAAATGCTCCGCCTGCGATCGGCAGATCACACTGAGCAGATGCAGGCCTATAGTACCAAAAATGGCTTTCGATGAATACTCATGCGGGAGAAGACCTGTGGGCAAACCAAGACTCAGATGGACAAACAACGTAGAGAAGGATGCAGTGGAACTGTTGGAAATAAGGAACTGAAGAAGGATTGCCAGGTAGAGGGATGTCTGGATGCAGAAAACTGAGGAGGCCAAAGCTCGATTTCGGTTGTAGCGCCATCGAAGAAGAAGAAGTGAACTTCTACGGGAACTAAAATCAAAAATCAAATCTAAGAGGCACGGGAAATATTCTAAAGGTGTCAATCTGGTCCAAGACAACGCTTGTGTTCACACGACTAACAAAATTAACCACTTTGTTCAAGATTTAGAATTTTAGTTTCAGAATCAATCAATATGTAGTTCCAATTTAACATCATGTGATTTCCCTCTTTTCGGGCCATTAGTCGGGAATACAAGTTTTTTTCTAATGAGGTCATTAATATGATTCAAAATTATCAGGCAAGATTTACTGTGGAAACATCAAGCATCGCCAACACCAAACAAGTACAAGCACATCCTTCTGACAAAATTTAGAAAATGAGTTGTTTTTGAGATATAGGGAAGATGCAATTTTGATTCAATTTACATTTAAAGATTAAACAATATATAGTGACAAATACTCGGAACTTTTATGGAAACTGACAATAAAAATCGAGCCTAAGAGATAGGTGAAACTTTAATGTACATAAGGCAACTATGTGAAACAACAAATCCTTCTATTTAAGATCTAGGTTTTGAACTCTAAAATCATCTAACATACAGGTTTGATTGAATATCAAGTGATTTTCAACTGTTTGGGGCAATTAAAAAGAGTTACAAGGACAAATATTCTGATAAGGAGTCATACGTAGCTCGCTAGGCTCAAAAGAAGTTTTCCAGGATGAAATTTAGAATCTCTCTAGGCGTTAAATTATGTGTATACAAGTTAAGGGGGAGTATGTAGAAGAATGATCTTAATAAAAAAAAACTCTGTATGTAGAATAAGAGTTTTACATTTTAAATACTTTTTTATATTTTCAGATGTATGTTTTCTTGATAAATAATTAGTCGAATTCTTGCTTTAAAAATGATAATAAAAAATGTACGTGGAAGGATTTTGATTTTATTTATAAATTGTATATCCAAAAATATATTGAAAAAAAAACATCAGGAACATTTCATGTGACAAAGTGTTCATTGAACAGTGAATTTAGAAGACATGGAATCGACGAGCACCTATCGAATTCGTCTTCGAATTTGACACATTTTTCTATGTGTTTCAAGAACCGTCGGCCCGGAGATCAACGACAAGAAAAAAACGCGCACACACCTATTGTCTTGGACGTTATAAATGTGCCCGTTAGTATCGAGCGAGATATGATTAAGCGTCGGCCGATCAGTGCTCGACACCGGCGAGTACATAATCTATTCGAGATCATAACAATTACAGAACGTACAATGAAACGCTGTCGCCAGCTATTTGTTCGTAACAATGCGATCGTTATTCAGCATTTATCAGATGTGTTGTCGTAAACAAACGGCCACGGAGAGCATCTGTGCGCGCTCGCTCGAACCTCGTCCCTCCATTTTATGGTCGCGGTCGTTAATTTATTTTATTGACGACATGAAATCAGGAATTTTCGCTTCTGTCGCCGTCACTGCAGTACTTTATATTCGTTAGCAATGATCGTGTCGTTTATATATGTATTATATTATATGCTCGCGTTATTATACCAGTTTTATGACGATAAATTGATTTTTTTGGGTATATTTTTTCGAACAGAACAGAAGTTCTTTTAGTGTCATTTAGTGTTATTTTTTTCCAAGTATGAGTCAGGTGTGTTTGTGATGTTCTTGGAATTTATTAAATGAACCACAATCAACTGTTGCTATTGTTGCAACCGAGAACGATGAGAAATACATTTGCATTTCTGAAAAAAATCTGTTGTAAAATGCATTAAACGACATTAATATTTTCAATATATTATTGCATTCTGCATAGGTTCTACTTCTTAAAAAAAATATCAAATAAATTACATACAAACATTTTATTACTGCAATTTAATCATTTAATCAGACAAAATCATTTTTATGTGGCAATAAAATGAGAATATTCTCAAAACAATTCTGACATTGTGATTAAATTACTTTCACATCCCCAATTTGTCAGTGCCTTGTCGCTCTAACATCCACATTGAAATGCATATAAACACCAATCAGAAAGGATCATTAATAATTTATTGAACATTTTTAATCAGGAAAAAATGCAATTTGTGCGAGTGGGGAGGGGGATATTTTATATGCGAACATAAGAATATTCGTTTAAGTACAGATCACTCAATTTGTTGGAAATATTTACTGATATTCCTATAATTGTTTTGAAGAATCCCCACGTTAACTTAATTTACATCCAAAGAAGTAAAATATGAATGCGTTTTAAAATGAAAAAAAAAACTGTCTAAAATATATAAATAAATGTATTTATTTATTTTCTTTCAGTGAGCGAATAGATACTTTTAATTAATTTCATTAGATGACAAATAATCTGAAGCATATAAATATGTACCATTTTTTTCGATACTGTCTTAGAATCTGAGAAATTATTTTTACTTAATAATTTTATCAAAAAAAATATATTCAGAACATATTTGGCATTGTGACTGAATTCGCTTTCACAATTGATTTTTTCTCTCAGCCTACAATCCACAAAAAGCTTGTGTCTAAAAATATTCAATAAAAAATTATTGATCATCTTTGACTTTTAGGCACATTTCAATATCTATGTTATCATTTTTAAAGCACTAATGAATAGAAAAATCGGTTTCTTTTTCGAAAATCTGGTTATGTTTCTATACTTAACTATACTGAGAAGAATGGAATTGCCATTGAAATGAGTTTAAGTAATAATAAATAATGATAAATGATGATTTATTGAACATTTCTGATCCTAAATTTCTTTCTGATTTGTGTAGCGAGAATAATATAAACTTGTGAGAAAAAATGCTTAACAAAAACTTAACTGAGAGTGTTGACTAATTCTGTCTTATTCATGTACAATACATTATCTTGTTTAGAATATCTTGTATTCTTTGTATTAAAAGTATTGCGTTTATCATTATTTTTAAAGAATGAATTAAAGAGACATTGTTCCTCTTTTCCATTATATTCGGAAGCCCTATCTTCGGATTGCTAATTTAAATGGATCACTTTACAAATATTTTCGTTATAAACAAAAATTTAACAAACATATTTTCGTAATTATTATCCTATGTAATGTCTCTCCGTCTGAATCGCTATTCTCGTATTATCTGATACGGTTAGTTTTGGGTCTTGAACTATCTTTTGATAGCTTGTAGTATATTTACAGGAATACAAGTTACAGAAAGAAAACTTCAAGCTACTAGAAGGTCATAGTAGACTTCATCAACAGTAATCAGTCGGGTTTTGTTCAAAGAGGGCATTAGAAAAAAATCTTATTTTTCATTCGTTTAATAGCAAAATATTAAACTGAAACTCAAAAAAGTAATTTAATATTACATTTTTTCGTTTGAAACATTTTTTTAACTCTCAAGTTTCACAAATATAAACCATAAAAGACAGGAAAAAAAACGAAAAGAAAATCCGACATAAAAAACATAACCTTAACGAGAAACGTAAACCGAAATCAGAGCTGAACTTTATTGCTACGTTTGATGACTTATCGATCTGATTAACGGTCTTGTTCACCATTGAAAAACGAATTGCTTTTCTCGAGATCGAAATAACTATAAAATAAAGTTTATAATGGTTAAACAGAAATATAGGGTTGTTAAGTTGATTTTTTTAATTGTGCGAAACGATTCGAAACCGTGTTTATTTGTTACATTTATGTATGTATTCGTTTACGACTCGAGATTAATTTAATTGATAAATGATATATTTTCAGTACAAATTATTTACTCCTAACAATAATAATAATATCGATGTTTGAAATAAATCAATAGTTTCGTGTAGAATAAAATTTTAATTTGTCTCATATTTCATGATTTAATCTCTTGCTGATGATAGATAAAGAAAAACTGAATATTTTCATAATTTAATCAGGGACTTTGCGTCTGTATTGAAAATAAGATATATATCTATATTTTTTCCAATATTCTACTTTGATTTAATCTTTATAATAATCACAGTACAGCTTTAACCCTGTAGCTAAATTCACTTTCAAAAATGAATTTATTTCTCATTTCACAAACTAGAACAACACAAGAATTTATTCTTGATTTCAAGTCTTTATTGAAAATAAAATATGTATTTATATTTTTTTATGATTTCTACTTTCATTTAATATTTATAATGTCTCTAATACAGTTCTGATCTTTCGATTAAACTGACTTTCAGAAATGATTTTTTTTTCTACCCCACAAACCACAAAAACGCAAAAAAATATTCCTAGATTTCACATTTCTATTAAGAAAAAAGATTTTTCGACATTTTTTTACAATTATTTTTTTTGATTAAATATTTATATAGACCACGATTTTCATATTTTTCTATACTTCTGCGCTCTGAAGACGATGGCACTGCCATAAAAATGTATGTAAGCGACAATCAACAATAATTGAAAATGATTTATTAAACATTTTTAGGGAGAAACGTTTTGTGAGCTGAAAAAAAAATTCAGTTGTGAAATTTACAATAATTCTGACCTATAATGAAACATACTTTAATAAAACTAATACTATTCAAATGAACAAAAAGATGAAAACTCAACTATTTATGTATATAATTATTATGAGTACAACATCCCGTTTATGATGCAGGTAAATATTAATTTCGATTAAAATAAAATGCAGGTCTATACAACTTATCAAATCAGATGAAATGCTTTACTCGTAATCACATAATTATATATTTCTGTTTGAATTTAATATAAATAAACAAATTATAGCACAATTTAACTTGCACTCATATAATTTAATCCATTCTATTACGCATAGATTTATTAATAACCTCTTTTCTTGTCATTGAGAAAAATAATTCGAGTACTTAGTTCTTAAGAAAAAAAGTCAGTATATCGCAATAATGTAAATTATACATTAGAGCCTCCTTATGGACAAATCAGTCAAATCTCCGTTTGGACATTTCAGTTAAATATCGATTATTCGTATACTTTTCACAACTGAATTTGAAATCCATGCTATTTTATATAATTGGATGCAATAAAGGAACTATCTTGAAGGCAAAGAAAACAAAACCTTACCAGAAACTAAATTATAATTAATATAATAATTAAATATAATAGTCGTAGAAACAGACCTTACTTGAAATACAAGGCTGAATTCACTTGGTAATTTTCAACGATTGAGGAAACACACTGAATATATATTTGAATTCACTATAACGTTATAAAATTCATTTCATTAAAATATGATAGAAACTATATGTTTCTTTACATCCATTAATATCAAAAACATAAAAGATATGTGTATACAAATACATTCACATACATACCCTCCTCTCCACACACACAGAGAGATACGTTTCCACTAGATTTTCATCTTACAACTGTATAATTATACATACCCATTTAATATAATTGTATCAATATACAACCTTCAACAAATAATATATCTAACTTCCAGTGAAAATTATTCATCGGTATATAAACATACTATAGCCATATTTCAGTTGTGTTCTTGTTACTTTTTAAAAAAACACGTAATAAAAAAAATACAATAATTAAAGCATATTTATCAACACAAATGTATCAGGAAATGACAAACATTTAACTCATTACGAACACAAGCAATACAAATTCTTTATAGAATTACTAGCTTGAAAATAAACATATATTCGGACCCTAATGATCTTACATGTCGACGCGGCCCTAAACTCAAATTTTCTCCATCAAAACTGACTTGGAAAACTATGCTACACCACACTACTGAATACTATAGAGAGACATCTTGAAGGCGAAACAAAGCAACAAATCGACAAAAATTAAATCTTAATTAATGTAAAAAGTTATATATATATAATTAAAAACATATTAATTGACATATAAAACTGTACTCAGTTGGTAATCTTCACCGATTGAGAAACCAAAAGGAATTGAAGATGAAAAACTAAACGACTTGAAGAAAAAAAAGCTAAATACATATTTGAATTTATTATGAAGCTGTTATAAAATCACCAAATTTAAATGATGTGATAGAAGATGGAATTTCATTGTATTCATTAATATCAAAAACATATACAATACATGTATATACACACAAATGTCCATTAGATTTTCAAAACGCTCACTCTCGCCAACACAAATAAATAATTTAAAACAATATAATTGTATCGATATTTCACCTTTCAAAATCATTACATTTAATAAATTTAATATGAAAAAATTCATCGATATATAAATCTACGATAACCTTATTTCAGTTCAGTATTCTTGTTATTTATTTAAACAAATATATTTAATAAAAATATTTTAAGAACTAAACATACTCTGTCAACAAAAAATTGATCCGAAAACGACATTCATTTCCCTTACAGTGAATTCAATCAATATAAATTCATTATGGAATACTAACTTGAAAATAAACATGCAAATAATATCATTTAATTTTTGACAATATTTACATTCTTCTGTACATATTTCTTAATAATTTTCTACTGACACTATACTGCAAAGAGCATATATATATATATATATATATATAATGTATGCGTTCGTGTTAAAAATTCGAAACATGCCCAACTATTTACTCTACTGTTTAACACACCACTGATAAAAATATTACAGCGTTTTTGTTTTTAGTTTAAACGTTACGAAGTAAACCCAAAGTTTTTAAAACAAAGTGCAAAAATATGTACGGTAATTAGCAAGTAAAATCCGCTATTCTAGAAATATTTAGCATAAGAATGTGGAATTTTAAAATTATTGGTCATAATTCGGTCTGAAAATTTGTTTTGGTATTTCATACCAGGAATGTATATTTTTGAATTTGTTTATTTATTACTATTCTCTTAAGCAATTCTGTTTTTAATATTGTCGATTTAAATTGTTTTGAAAATTTATATATTTCTAAACGTAAATACAAATGTATGTTAAAGAATATATGCACAACATATTTTTTTATGAATATTCGTATGGTTCGCAGTGATTTTATAACAGAACATTCAGTAACAGTTCGAAAAAAAATTAGTTTATATATAAAAACATTTAAATTAAAATTATAACTTTCACAAAAAAAAAATAATTTTACAAATATTAGGCTGACAGCTGACAGATCGTGAAACCGTTTTGTGTACACTTGATTGTTTCAAAATTGTTCACACTCAACACTAATGTTATTTCTGCTAATTTTCAATTGTTATCATTTTTTCCACTTCCAATTATATGTTTCTAATCAAGAAATTTACATTTCCTCGAATATTATCAACGATTTTCCACGATATATCAGACAGATGTGAAATATTTAATGGCTAATCTGAATTCAAATATTTTTTCTTCTAACTAACAAACTTGCAATTTTTATTTTATTTACTATACAATAATGTCTAATTAATCGAAAAATATTTATAAAAAAAATTTAGCACTCTTTTCCTATACATATTTACTTGTCTGACTTGAAATTTTAATACACTTTATGGATATATGAAGTGGACTGGATAATACTTTCAATTTTCTGTAGATTTTTATTCAAGAAACAGTGTCAATTTTGTATAGTTTTACTACCAACATGACCTAAATCCTAACAAAATCGATTTTTTTACTTAAAATCAAAGGATATTTTAAACAATTTCAGAAAATAATAATGTCTTGTTTTGATGAAATCTTCCTCATGTTGACAGAATTGACAATTAACAAATCAAATCGAAGTCGAAACTCTGATACAACGATTTTAAATTGTGACGGAAGACAATTATATATGAATTTCCGGACTCTGATTGACGGATTGGGGTTCGTTTCGTTTAGAGGGTTGTTGAGGATAAACGGTTTAGAATTATATCAAACGCTGTCCGATATAATTGAGATTCTACTTCAAATTGTTCAATTTGTAATTAACACCGACCGGAAAAATAAATTGATAAATCTGTACTTAAATTGTTTCTATATATATATATATATATATATATATATATATATATATATATATATATATATGTATATGTATATTTCGTTGCAGTGTACCAGTCTACGAAGTGTGTACATCCTTTGCGTACTTGTCGAATAACTCAAGAAATAATTCCATGCGAGTGCGTCGATGGAAACAACGACGTTAATCGTCCAATCCGGGTACATGTAATCGTTTAGATTTTTTTGACAGCAATATTTATGTTAATGATAGGATTCGAACCGAAGGCCTTATACGCGCAGCGATGACAGCCGATTATTAGCTCGACGTGTATTTTTCTGATATACGGGAGACAACCCCACATTATCGTTTTTCTTCCTACCCTCCACGAGTTAATCATACCTCGGGGCACACATTTGTCTCCCCCCGCATGTATGTTTGTTTAATCGCGCAATTAATTTAGTAAATTTCTGTGCTGCAAACGCCGGTTCGTGTAATTATAATTTTTTAATGATATCTTTTCGGATGGGTGTGTCCCAGTGACGAACTGTTGAGTTCACGATGCGAAATAATTTGTTATTAAGTACAGAGTGAACATGTCATGTAGACCGGTGTCAGATCATTCATTGTCGAGAGTGTTTGGTAATGACGATATAATCATTTGTTTCTGTCGGTGAGGATCTCGCGCACACACATAAACAGCGATACGAAATAATTTCTAATTTAAAACATACATCGGGTATGAATGGTTCGGCTCTTTCACTCTGTATGAATTATGTCATGCATGAAAATTATGTCTTCATGCACCCTTGCATTTTTGAAATATACGATTGTGTGTGAAACAAAATGAACGAGACTAGTTTTCACTTTAGTGTGTGTTTTTAGAAATATAAATGCATTGTTTTAATATCAGTTTTCAAATAAACAGGACGTTTCGACATTCCAGCCTGTAAATACATTTCGAAGCACTGATATTTGTCTCAACATGAATTTTATTCTGTCACAAATGAATTATTTTTTTATTCTATAAACCACAAAAAGGATATCTGCTCAAAAATGTCCAATTTTTTGATTGTTTCTTATACGCATTTCAATGATGATGCCATCGTACTCAAAAATTTGTAAAAGTGAATTTAGCCAAATTGCGATGAATTATTTTCTTTGTACAAAAATGTAAAAGATTTTTGTAGTATTCTCGTACAAAAATCAAAATTCACTTGAGTGTTTTAAAATATTAGATTGGTAGAAAAATAATTGCGGTTTATGATCTTCAAAGCCGTATACATTTTTCCATTTGTGGTCCATAACTATTGGATGACTAACGCCTAACTTTTGTGCAAACTCTCGAATTATTGTGCGTGATCCTGATTCAACTAACGTATTCAGTTGGTCGTTATGAACTGATGAAGGACGTCCGCGACCTTCTTCATCTTTAAAGCTCTCCTAGCACGAAATTTTTGTAACCACTATTGACTGTACGTTACTGATCAGTATCCTCACCAAAAGTATCGTTTAGTTTATGAGCAGTTTCAGCACCTTTACTACCCGTTTTAAACTCATACAAAAAAATGCTCTTATTTGTTTCTTTTCCATCTCTAATTCAAAAACCCGATTTAAAGTAAAATTAAAATTAAACCAAGGCTGATATTAGCAAAATACAGACCGAAAAATGCACTTTAAGATGATATTAACTTGAAAGCGATAAAACGATACTTTATTCAAAAAAAATAGGTTAGAATTCATAAAACCGCAATTATTTTCCTACGAACCTAATAGTTACAAGTCATTAAAAAAAGATACGAAAATATTATTAATGAATAAAAAACATTTGTTTGCTTTACTGAATTGTTAAGGTGAATCTAGAGATATTAATCGGATTAGATAAAATTGTAAAATGTCTGTCCGATTTTATTAACGAAACTCTACTATACTTTTACAGTTTTACTAATTGCAAATCACAGCATATTTGTTTGTAGTTAAGGATAATTTTCAGAACGCTCAGTATAAATAAAAACTATGACACTATCACCTTTTCAAAATTAATTCAGCGATTTAAAAAAAGACATCTTAGGATGATTTAAAAAGTTTCAGGAATAAACTGATTTCTGTTTTAATAAAATCTCTTACAGTGATGGAAGAAAATTGAAACCAAATCAAAGTCAAATCTTTCATATCAAAATATTAAAAAGTGACGGGAAACAATTATGTATGAATTTCCTGTCTCTGATTGACAGATTAGATTTGTTCGCCTCGGTTAGGGTCGTAAGGGATAAACAGTTTATATAAAATCGTGTTAAATATAATTGAGATCCTGTTTCGACTTGTTTAATTTGTAATTTACACCAACCGGAATTCATCAATCATTCGATTCATTTTTTTTTGAATGCATGAATGATTGAAATTTACTTTTTTTAAATAAATTTCAATAAATCATAAAATAACGTAAATCAAATTGAAATCATCTAGAATCTATTCTGTTTTTTTGATTCATGAAGTTGAAATCGGTATTACTTGACATTGCATTTTTCTTAATATATATATATATATATATATATATATATATATATATATATATATAAGGATCTGTGCAAAAGTTCGTATACGATTCGAAATTGAAACTCAGGCGATTATTTTTCGCATAAAAAGTTTTTATTAATCAATTATGTATTCACCATCGTTTTCTGCAATAATTTTCAATAGCTCAGGCATCTGCTGGATTCCTCATTCGTAAAAGCTGCATAGTTTCAGGCAACAGTCAGCACAGTTATCCAAAAAAACGTTGAGGTGATTTTTGACAGCCTCCACGGTGCCAAATTTTTTACAGTTTAAATTCTTCTACAGCGACCGGAACAAATGACAATAGGAAGGTGAAATATCCGGAGAATACGATAAATACGACATGATTTCCCATTTCAACTGATTCAGTTTTTGCAATCAGTTTTGCTGTGTGGTTTTGCGTTATCGTAGTGGAAGATGACTCCCTTGCGATTGGCCAAAATCGAAAGATTTTCTTTAATTGCTGCATTCAGTTTGTTTAGTTGTTAACAGTACTTCTCTTTAGTAATCGTTTTACCCCTTGGGAGCAGCTCAAAATAAAAAACACCTTTGTAATCTCACCAAACATAGAGCAACACATTCATCGGATGAAAACCAGCTTTGATTAATGATTTTGCTCTTTCATTCGTTGTTTCCACGTTCATCTGCATCAGACGTTGTTGTGCAGGATCCATTTCTTATCACCAGTCATCAACCGATCTAAAAAAGACTCTCTGTTAGGGTATCCAAGCAAAGAAACTGCCAAAGAGATGCGATCAAACTTGTTTTTTCAGAAAACGAATACGGCACTCACATATCGAGTTTCAACGTTAACCCCAGTTCCTTCAAGTGCCAAAATGCAATAGATATGTCAACGTTGAATATCTCAGCAACCTCTTCCGTCTAAAATCGTAAATTATTGTCAACTAAAGTGCGAACAACATCATCGTCGACCTCAGTAAGCCGTCCAGAGTGGAGTTGAACTTCGAGGTTAAAATCACCAGGTCGAAATTTACCAAACCATTTCTTCACAGTTGGAAGTGATGGTGCATGATCCAAATAATCCTCCCGAATAATTTTCGTTCCCACGCCAACGATTACTCCTTTCTGAATCTCGTACAACATAACGTGACGAAAATATATCTTTTCGTTGTCCATTTTCAAAAATTTTTCTTATGCACAAATCGAATCGAAACAAATGCATCTGATGCTCAAATAACAGCTATAACTGTTACCTTTCAAACGGTATACAACATGAATACATTTCAATCACGAGCGCCGCTATGCGGCACTCTTAACACCACCTTTTGAATCGTATACGAACTTTTGGACTGATCCAATATATATATATATATATATATATATATATATATATATATATATATATATACTGTTTATGTTGTAAATGATAAAAGTTTCATCATTTATTCCCCTGTCAATTGTTTACATCCAAAATTCATTCATCGAGTTCAATCAAAATATATCATAGTCTTCTTAATCCAGATTAGTTGATATTCAGATAACTATTTCCGATTTAATGAAAATAATTGTATTTTCAGATACATTTATTTCGAAATATACTTGAAATATTTGATTCAGTATACATCTAAAAAAAACTACATCAGAAAAAAATCTGTGGTTTGTGAGGTCAAAAGAAGAATTCATTTGTGACAACGGTTTAAAAACCTAAATACATTAATAGATACTTTTAAAAAAAATCTCATAGTATATTTCGAAACTGTCTCGAAGAAAAGAAATCAATTCAACCTGTTTAATAGAATCATTAGATATTATAATATCCACCGGACTCTATTAGAAATTCTAATCGCAAGTAAAAACGTCGACGAGACACAGAAACATACGAAAGAAATAATACAGGTAAATAAATAATGGTTCATCCTTAAAACATACACATGTACACATGTGTATAGACACACACACTGACACATGTAAATATGATAGGTGAAATAAAATTTTATAAATTTATTTGATTCTCGAAGGTGTAACCAGAAACATTAAATTCGATTAATAAACCTGTGTGTGTAAATCACATTGCCACTTATATTCGTGTTTATGTTGAAAATTCTTCGAGCCTCTCCGATACCAGAAATAATTTCAGTGCCGTTCGCTTTTGACGTTTTGTAAAATACTTAACTAGAATCACGCAAACCAATCCACATCGTTTATATTCATCTACTAATATGTACACACACATACACACACACACCTAGTTGAATAAAATTGTGTGGCCGTGTGTTAGGTTAGTTCACTAGTCGGTATATTGCATGCAGTCTCTTATTAACCTCGCTGGCCGGTTTGTTTGGATAGAAAGAGGTGGGGCTGATGGAAACGGTAACTGTGTTCTGTAAAAGACTAACATTTTATGATTGTTAATAATAATGGTACATTTCATGAATCGTTTACAAAATATTTAAGGTCAATGAGACAATAATTTCATAGTCTGGAATAATCGGCTCGTATGTAAGCGTTGCTGTGTGTCTGTGCCTGGTCTCTTTCTCTAGATTTCGATCACAGTCAATACACACACAAACACACAGTTCTTTTTTTTATAACACGAAATTATATGACATTACAGACCGGCCGGTTCGTACTCCGTGAAATTGGCTCCGTATTTTCAATCGATACAACAGTGTTGTTTATTTATTTTCTGCTGCAGATGATTATTAATTTATTCGATGTGTGGATCGTTTATAGAAATCGGATAATGTATCTAATCGGCTGAACAATACTGTTTGTTAACTTGATAATTAGATACATTATAGTTAATTATTTTTGATATTCGTGTTCTATACAATATTAATTCTTTGTTTGGAAAGTGTAAGAAAAATTAAACAAATCGAAAATCTAATATAGTATTAGATTTTCGATTACCATTATTGTTGGAGCGCTAAAGTACAAACAAATCTATAGAGATTCGTTTGTACTTTTACGCTCCAACAATAATGGTATCGTCGAAATATATATAAATACTAGGTTGGTAGAACAATAATTGCGGTTTATAACCTTCAAGTTCATATACATTTTTTAATTTAAGTTGTTTTAAGTGGTCCAAAAGGAAGAAGAACTCCCTCGACCTTCTTCATCTTCAAGGCTCTCGTCTCCAGCATGAAATTTTTATAATTTGAAATCATTATTGAACCATACTTTCCTTAACAGTACCAACACCAAAAGCATCGTTTAGTTTACGAGCAGTTTCTGCTGATTTATAATCCGTTTTGAACTCATACGAAAAACTTGTTCTATTTACTTCTTTTCTATCTTTAATTCAGTAGCCTTTGAAACAAAATTAATAATAAAAACAAAATCGATACTAACAAAATATAGACCGAAAAATGCGCTTTAAAATGATATTAACATGAACACAATGAAAAGACACATTAATTGAAAATAATTAAGATTAGAATTCAGAAAACAAAAAACGAAATTATTATCCTATCAACCTAATAGTTTGTTAAAAACTCACACATCCACACCAAAATCATCGTTTGTTTACAAGTAATTTCTGATGCTTTACCTCTCGTTTTGAAGTCATACGAAAAATTTACTATTATTTGCTTCTTTTCCATCTTTAATTTAATAGTTAATAGTCCAATTTGAAGCAAAATTGATAATAAAACCAAAGTCGATGTTATCAAAATACAAATCGAAAAATGAACTTTAAAAAAATATTAACCTGAACACGATGAAATGACACTTTCACTGAAAAAATTAAGATGAGAATTCAAAAACGAAAGCAGCAGTTATTTTTCTACAAACCTAATTGTAATCATAAGTTGTCAATAATTATTTATTGACGATTTTTGATTAGAAACAGTAATGCAATGTTTACATGGTTAGTTATTTGAAGTTAAGAGCACATCAACAACTGAGGTCATCAGCACCTGAACAGAAATACAAAATAAAAATACACCCGATTTTTACATTCGCGTTCGAATTATCGCTTAATTCGAACACAAACTGTCTAATTGCTAAAATCTATAATCAAATCATTTAAAACTATTTCTTTCAAAGATAGTTAAAATACACATGTAAAAGTATCTGGACTGATAAAATACCTAATCTTGATTGAATAAAATTTATAAATAGAATAGAAATAGATAAAAGTCTTAAAATGTTATTAAAAGACTGTGAGCTAATAGTATTTGCTGATTTTTTTTGCAGAGGACACGTTAAAATAAGACTGAAAGCTTAATATATATGACAGCATAACATATTAAAACATCAAGATCAGAACATTAAATTATATTTGTAGTGTATAGGGCGAGTGAAATATTAATTTATAAAAATATTGTATCGCAGATTATTTTTTTACTTAGCCTGGACATAAATAGTTATAACTGAATTTTTCTGAAGAATAAAAACGATAAAAGACCTTTCTATGTCAACAATTACTTTCTGTGATCAAGAACTTTTCACAAAAGAATTTTCAGCCATCCCTTTCAACAACATTGACTTCTCGCTCGACATCACTTGATTAATATTTTTAAAAAATATAAACTAACAAAAAATGGAACCTTTTTAAAGAATATTTTTAAAAATATCAATGATCAACACGAATGATATACAAGAAAAACATTATGTAAAAAATTCAAAAAATGCACGTCGATTAATTAAAATAATATACACATCACTCACATATCCATTAATAATAACACTGATTGCTCTTTGAAAAAAATGTCGTCGGCATGTGTGATTTGCTTTGAAATTGTACGCAATAACTTTTAAATAAATTGATAGTTTAAAGGGCAACGACTGCTCTATCGTCTCGATGTATATTTAAGTTTCCTCATAAAAATATTTGTTTCGTCGGCATTTAATTTTATAACAACTCGAGTTTGATTTAATGTAAAGAAATCAAATCAGTTTCTAAATTTAAATAACAAATTTTATGAATGAATATTTTTTTGTAATACAAAATTGATAAAAACTTGAAGATGTTTCTTTGTAAAATGTTTGAACTATTTCAAACGTAGCATTCATTTTTCCATACTGTGATTAAGAACACTTGCATACAAAGAAAAAGGTAAAGAAAATTCTTTTTCTGTTCCTTCACACTCCGATGATGATGGCATTGCTATTGAAATTGACTATTGACTATGCGGCCTGCGTTGTTATGCAACAAAATGACCTTTCAACCTCCCAGTATAATAAATTGTCTTTTCTGTACCCTTTCGTCAACCAGCAGTAACAATTCAATCCGGTTGGAGCAGCTCGTAAAACAGCATACCTTTCATATCCCACCAGATGCACAGAAAGACCTTCTCTGCATGGATGTTCCGTTTTTCCATTGATATTAATAGATGACAGAGGTTCAGTTTAGTACATTAGTACATTATCCATTTTTCGTCGCTAGTAATATTAGGTCATTAAACATGAAATGTCAGATTACGAATCAAAATTTCAGTTCATTATATCTCAAACAAGAAGCAGTACAATTAATCAAAATATGCGCCTAAATTATTGACACAGTTTTGCCATATTAAAGGTAGCTTGTTTATGCCAGTGGCGATAAAATCGCGAAACGCGTTTTCCACAGCTTGTTAATAATTGAATATTTTTCCTTGCAAGAAGTGGTCCAAATCCTAGAAGAAGTGGTAGTCGATTGGTGCAAAATCTGGTCAATACGGTGGATGAAAGAGAGTTTCCAAGTCCAGCTCCAGTAATTTGCATAGCATTGTTTCTGCGACCTGTGGTTGAGCGTTGCCTTGCACGAGGTTTGACCTGTCTCTATTGATCGGCTGCTTAATCGCAAGAATTTTCATCACATCGTCCAATTGGTTTCAGTAGACATTCGATGTAATCGATTGACCAGGTTTCATGAAACTGTAATGGATAATATCAGCGCTGGACCACCAAACAGATACCATTAGCTTTTTTGGATGAATATTAAGTTTTGGACTGCATTTTGGCGCTTCATCTTTATCAAACCATTGTGCCGAACGTTTAAGATTATCAAAAATAATCCATTTTTCATCACACATAACAATACGATGTAGAAATGGTTCACCTTTACGTCGTGACAGCAAAGAAAGGCAAACATCGAGACGATTTCTCTTCTGATGTTCGTTTTATTCATGCGGAACCCATCAATCCAGTTTCTTTACCTTATCGATTTGTTCAAAATTGTCCAATATTGTTGGAATAGTAATGTCAAACCTTACTGCTAATTCACGTATAGTTCGAGATGGATTCTCTTCTACTAAAGCTTTCAGCTCATCATTACCCGCCTTGATCTCAGGTCGCCCACGTGGCTCATTTTCAAGATTAAAATCACAAGAACAGAACTTATTAAATCACCGACGCACTGTACGTTCATTAGCTACATTTTTCCTAAATACTTTGTTTATATTTCGAGCTATCTGTGCTGCGTCCGTTCCATAACGGAATTCATATTCGAGATTAGCACGAATGTTTGACTTGTCCATGGTTTCACAAAAATTTCCGTAAAAATTAATTGAATATTAAACACAAGCCAAAACGTGCGTTTAAAAGAATGACGATATATATCTTCACAATAATAATAATAATAAAAGGAAATGTCAGAGATGGCAGCTGTCAAATTTAGTACTTAAGTAAATCGGACATTTCATACTTAATAACTTAATAATTTTCCACAAAAAGATTTTACGCTGTCTTGCATGCAAAAATATGTATGTATTGAGCAGGCGAGCAAAGCTTTTTCCGATCAGTTCATGCGTTACCCACTTTCAAAGCTTCTGAATTTTCCCAATCTAATCCAATTACCTAGAAACGACTGCTCGATCAACTCCCAGTTGTCCAGTGAGTTCATTTTGTATCTACGTCGGATTTTCATTCAATACTGCTTGAAAATGATACAAAATCCAAGATTAAACTTTTGCACACACAGAATACACATGTTATAACTTTTAAATTATTACATACTGTTCTTTTTGTTCGGTATTTCTTTCCGTTATTTGTTTCATCAGATTACACGTTATACTTCGTAAATTATTTTACATACACGACGTTTCTATTACCTCATCTCATTTTTTTTCTAAACAAACGCACGGCGAAATTGTGAAAATTACAAAATATCCACGATCTCTTAATGAAACACAGTCTCGTCTACACCTGAAAATATAACACAGTACACGTTATTTTACAAATTCGTCCTCGATTATATTCAGCTTATTCGTTGTACGAAATTTCGTCTGACAGTAATAGTACAATACTCTAATATAATCAAAAGTTAGCATCGAATTTCACGTTCGTAAGTAACGCGCAGAAAAAAAATACTTGTGCCATTATTACTTTCTGCGTTTCGTCGTACGGGGTTGAAGCGTGATACAGACAACGGATTCGTCGAAAAAATAAATTAGTATCTAAGTGTGAAATATTGTTGACTCGGATTCAAACTTGAACGTTAACAAGGCATCATATATTTACGAACGTATCTGTGTCTCTACAATCTTGGTGGTCTCTTGTGCATGGGTTTTTTCTAAGAAGTGCTATTAAAACAATCTGAATATTTCTTATATATATATATATATATATATATATATATATATATATATATATATATATATATACATGTGTGTGTATGTGTACACAGATATACGTTTAATAATATTAACTACCGGAGTTGACATTAATTTTACGACCGTTAAATTGATGTACATTTTATAAACATTAAGACTAAAATATCACTTTACATTATTATCCAAGATTAAATAATATAAGAATAGGTGTATAAGTTGAGAAGGATTATGAGTTTGAATATTTTATGTATTTTGTATATAAATAATATAATCCAGTGGCGTATTATAAACATTGTAAAAGTTTGATACGATTTTTATTGAAGTCATGATTTTCATAAATGAATTTTCTTTTTTTACCTCACAAACCACGAGAAGTTTGTGGTCAAAAATGTTCAATGAATCAATTATTAATCATCATTATCAGAGTTCCAAGGTGCATATAAATATCGCGTCATATTAGATTTATTTAATGTTTTCAGATTTTATGTCCATACGCACGGTTATTGAATTAAAATATTATTTTTGATGAAATTAAATTTGATACATTATTGAATTAAAGTAAATATATGTGGACGCAAGTATTTAAAATTTGTGCAAGCGTGGAATCACATGTAATAACTTTTAGATTAGATTGCAATTTGTTTTGAAATACAGCATATTTCTGACACTGTTTAAATTGATTTCACAAATGAAATCTTTTGGCACATGATAAAAAAATTCTGGTACAAAAATGTTCAATAAATCAAGTGTCAAGAAATATAAAAAAATCTGTATCTTGGCGCTCTAAAGATGATTCATTACCATTAAAGTGAGTATAAGCAAAAATTAAAAATGGTCAATAATGATTTATTAACATTTTTGATTACAAAATATTTTGTGATGTTTAAGGTGAAAGAAGAATGCATTTGTGATAATGTTTTGAAGTAAGCAGCACCTGCGAATCTTTAAAATGAAATTAATAGACAAGAAATATAATAATTGTCATAGAATTTAATCAATATTTTTTATTTCATTCATTGGTTACTCAAGTTTTGTAGACTGACGAAATAACTGATTGACAATACACTTATAACTTTGTAACTACATTGACTGGCAAATTAATTTTTCACTCACCACACAATCCTTATACAATTTTCTGATCATAAATATTCAATAAATAATTATTGATCATTTTCAATTATTGCTTATTCCCTTTTAGATGGCAATCCTTTTTTTTGTTAGAATAATGGTATCACTCACGAAAAAAACGTAAGCAGTAATCAGAAATGATCAATAATCATTTACTGAACAGTTGTGATCAGAAAAAAAATTATAATTTGTAAAGTGAGTGAAATGAAAACTTGGTTATCTACTCGTATATATCGATTTCGGATTCTAAATCTGTTTAATATTGATTTTTTTTGGAGGAAAGTGACTGATCTGAAGATACAACAAGTGAAATTGATTTTAAATTAGTATTAGAGAGTTGAACAGATACGGGTGTACCAAATTTATTATTTCTTTTATAGTCTGATATAATTGAAATCTCAAATCCAAACTGATTAATAAATAAGCTTTATAAATAGTATTTCTTTTTAGTATGTTAAATAATTTAGAAGACAGAAGTGTTTAACGACTATTATGTTGGTAGGATAATAATTTGGGTTTTTGTTTTCTGAATTCTAATCTTATTTTTTTTCAAAGAAAGTGTCATTTCACTGTGTTCATGTTAATATCATTTTAAAGTAAATATTTCTGTCTGTATTTTGGTAACATCGACTTTATTTTTACCGCAATTATTTTTCTACCAACCTAATATTTTATGTATTATTTATTTAAACTTGTAATATATCTGTTATTATCGAAAAACATTTTTTGACAAACTACAATATATAAATGCCGACTTAGTGTCATAAACATAGAATTCTTTATTATGTTTAAAGCGAACGTTGAATATTTGAAAGACACAGACAGCGATTTCGCATTCATTCATAACATAGAAAGGCGAACGATACTCATTTACTTTTATAACAAGTTCATTGCTGTTTCTATGATTGAAAACGTTGAGAAACCCTGAAACGTATCTACTACTGCATGAATTGTCTGCAAACGGTTTCGTCTAGTAAATATTTTAATGTGCATTTACACGTCCTCATAAATTACTCACGACTCATTAAATAATATACTTTTTAAGAAGTTCATATTTTTCGACAGCAGATTTGTTTTTGAAAAAAAACTGTAGTCTTTTATTTAACAATAAAGTAAATATTCAATTTAATAGTCTGTTTAATTCAAAAGTTATATACTTATTTAAATCCTCTTAACGTTTTATTGACTTTTTGCAATAGATATATAAAAACAATTTTAGTTTAAGATTTGAATCTCTTTACAGATGACGGATAAGGATTATGTTTTTTAGTTATATTTGAAATTTTAATGTTGTAACGTCAGCAGCAGACGAAAAGGTGTGGCATCGTATTTCGCATTTTCTATCTTTGAGAGATGAATAACCGAATTCATATAATATTAGGAGAGATATTTCAAATTCCGTTGTCTAACCGTCTGAATTCCAAACTAACAAAATATTAAAAAAATGATTATTTTTTTCATTTTTTTAAAAAAATATCTTACATTATTTTCACTTACGAATTATGCTCCCACTTATCTACAAAATAAATGAAATCTAGAAAATTGAAAATATTTTCTCTTAAAAATACTTTCAGCATAATTTGATGTATCCTTAGAATCCATTAAAATGTGATATCTTTTTTCCATCCTTTATACAACAGGCATACTTTTTGTTCACGTTTTTAAAAATAAATAACAAAAAAGAACAAATAAAATAAATATACACTGAAACAAAACAGATACAAAATCAAACCAGATATTAACTTTGATTATGTCTTTAAAAATCGTGACACAAACCGACTCATTAAAGACTATACTAGACAAACTACTTTTGTAGAAAAACCAATCATTCACTTTTAATATTAACAAGTACTTTTAATGAGATCATTAATTCCATATATATATATATATATATATATATATATATATATATATATATATATATATGTGTGTGTGTGTGTAATAGAACGAGGTGATCGCAAACATGTATTTATTTATGTAAATTTGCAGGAACCTAAAATCACGTAGCCCGACAAAATTTGATTTAATTAAATCCAATACAGTAGTCAAATGTCAGTGAATTCAATTTAAATTTATAGAGGTAACAACAAAGATATGTATTATTAATTAAGTGCAAGTCACTACATATATTATTAGCACAAGGACAACTTTATCCGGATGTTGATTCGAGATAAGTGATTTAATTGACATTTATCTATTGTCTAATTCGTGTCATTCATTTAATAGAGCAAATGTACAATATCGATACCATACTTAACCGTATGTTGTGCAACATAACTGTAATTGATTCGACGCACTTATATATATATATATTTGTGTGTGTATGTGTGTGTGTGTAAATAATTAAATATCGTTAAAGAATACAGCATTAAATTGTAATCAATGTTAAATTTTTAACATAAGTTTGACCGAAGACGAAATCAAAAGAACGTAAGTAAAGAACAGCTTCGAAGGTCTATTCAGACAAAATATGTTGAAGTAAAAAGTTGTTCTGATAAATAAACAGAGATTCCATATAATATTATTCTTAAAATACACTATTAAAGCTAATAAATAATTATTATTTCAGATATATTTCAGTACAAATATAATATAATCACAACAGTAGAAAAATGTACGAAAGTAATTAAAAAATGTTTAAAAAACATACAAAATGAATAAAAACATGCATGGAGGATATACCTTTTTCCAAATGACTGAAATAGTTATTATACTTAATTTGGAATAAACAGGAAAAATAATTTCATTGATAAAATTTTATCGGCCAACTACAGACATCGTAATAAGTATTGAAAAAAATTCAACTCAGATCCATTCTTGAGATTCGTTAAATATCCGGTTTACAGTAAACTGGAGAGAACTGGCTCAGTTAATGATAACGAAACAACAGCGCTCGACCAAAAACAGGTCAATCACTTATTTCTGGTCGAGAGCTGTTCTTTCTGTGATTCTCAGTCACTGAATCAGTTCTAAGCAATTCGTTGTAAATGTGATAAATAGCCAATATGAAGAATGGATCTCAGTTAAAAATAGCTATTATACAAAGAGCTTTCTTACAATATAATTTTGGCACTGTAGCTAATTTAAATTTCATTTTCAGAACATTAAATTAAGAAAAATCTAATCATATTTCCATTATTCTCAGATTCCATCTTCCTCTGAACTTAAAATATAGAAAAATCTTAATTCTTCTTTCACACTTCCTTAAGATATAGAAATATACTAAAATGATTTTTCAGTGTTACAGTTATCTGCAGATGTTTACCATATAAATGCATATAACAACAATCAATAATCAATTATTGAATTGTTTTAAACAGATCTTTTTTATTCTGGTTTTAACGAATGGAGAAATCATTTTTAAAAGGAAATTTAGTCACAGAGACCTGAACTGTTATTATGAAATTAGTATTGAATGTAAAATTGTGAAAGGTTTACAAATTATTTATGCATAAAGAAAAAAACACATTCTATTAAACAATGCTTTATATTAGGTTGATAGAAAAACAATTTCGGTTCCTGTTTTTTGAATTGTAATTTTAATTATTTTCAATGAAATTGTCATTTCATCGGGTTCATGTTAATATCATTTTAAAGTTCATTTTTCGGTCTGTATTTTGGTAACATCGTCTTTGGTTTTATTATTAATTTTCCTTCAAATTGGACTATTGAATTAAAGATGGAAGAGAAGTAAAAAAGAGCAACATTTTTGTATGACTTCAAAACGGGAGATAAAGCAGCAGAAACAGCAAGTAAACTAAACGATGATTTGGTGTGGGTACTGTTAAGAAACACAGGGTTCAATGGTGGTTCCAAAAATGTCGTATTGGAGACGAGAGCCTTAAAGATGAAGATGGTTGCAAGCGTCTTTATTCAGTTCATAAAGACCAATTAAAAGCGTTAGTTGAATTGAAACCACGCACAATTCGAGAGCTTGAGCAAAAGATAGGCGTTAGTCATCCACCAGTTCTGGACCACAAATGGAAAAATGTATATGAATTAAAGGTCATAAATCGCAATTATTTTGCTACTAACCTAATGATTTACAAATTAACTGATAATATATAATAGATAGTCCTGTTAGTCTTCATCCTTTTGGATCAATTAAGTACCTGTTCTCAAATTAATAGATTCAGCACGAATGCCATCCTTTGTATATGTTTAAAACTTCGCGATCAACCTGAGGATGTCACCCATGCATAAATCATTACTGGACAACAAACAGTTACTCCAAAAGGACGAATACCAATAGGACAATGTCTTTTCTTAATCACTTTAAAGGGATACATTGAATTCTTAAAAAATTAAAAATTATCAAAAATAAAGAGCAAATTTTTAGAAATATGTTAAAGAAATACATTTAGGTGTAAGTAGCGATATACACAGATTAATTCTTTTTAAAATCTTATGTTTTTCTCTACATTGACACTTAAAATAATGTTGAAGATAATTTTAAATATGATATTAAAATGATGTTAAAAATGATAGCACTGCAATTGAAATGCAAATACACAAGAATCAAAAACGATAAAAATAATTATGGAATATTTTTGATTAGAAAATATTTTGTGGTTTGTGGTCTGGAAAAAATCATTTCTGAAAATATACAAATGGTTAAACGTATGTATGTATTAGATATACCAGAAAAGAATGCCATTTTTTACATGAAACAAGAAAATATCATTAACAATTTTATTTATTATGAATTAATTTCAAATATAATTTCTCTCCTTAAATACAATCTTCCTCCATCTCTGTCAACATTTTAATTCCTCTTTCATAAAAATCAGAATCACTTGAATTATAATACTCAGCCAGTCTATTTTTAACCTCTTCATAACTTATAAAATTTTTACTATCTAAAAAATGTTGCATTAACCTGAAAAGATGGTAAACCGACAGCGCAAGATCAGGAGAATATGGTGTATGTGGAATTTTTATCCATCTTAAGCTTTTAATTTTGTAATTTTTGAAAAATGTGGTCGCCAATGTTGTCTTCACTCAGTTGATGCGGTATCCATTTTTTCTGTCTCCAAACCTTTCTGATTTTTTTATTGTATTCCTGTACATTTGACCAAGAGTATCCTAAATTGTCACCAATTTTTTGATAGTTAACGTTGGATTTGCTTCAATTTCGACAGTTAAGATGTATCCATCCACTTTTGTTAGTCTTCTACTTCCAGAACTATTCTATAAACATCGCCTAATATGTCACAAATGTGTTTAGTTACATTATTTGCGGTCTCTTTCTTCAAAAATTAAAATAACATACAATTACAAATCAATTCTTCACTCGGAATAAATCCTCCCATTGCGAATGGGTATACTATTTTACTTTTAAAACATTGAAATATAGTTTCGAGATGTTTACACAACGATATGACACAAAATACGCAATGGCCGATCGGCAGGTACAGCACAAATGCCCGTTGAAAATGGTTATCGTAAAAACGGCATTCTTTTCCGGTACACCTAATATGTGTGTATATACATATATATATATATATATATATATATATATATATATATATATATATATATGTATATATGTATATATATGTATATATATATATGTATATATATATATATATATATATGTATATATATATATATATATATATATATATTTATATATATATATATATATATATATATATATATAAATGTATATGTGTAACTTGTATATTAAACTTGAATTCAGTTTACTCATTAAATATTGCTGTTTATTTATTTACGACTGAAATAAATTCCAGTATCGTTTAGAGCAACAGGCAAGAAATCAACAGTAATCGTTGCTGCAATTCATACAACACAATACGCTCTCTGCCGTAACGCACAGCAATATATTATCTGCTGATTGAATTTATAGATTTTCGTGTAATGAAAAAAAGCTCCCATGTAAACATAGTCCGATTGAAATTCCATTTGTCGGAAGGAAAAACACACTACACCGTCTGGAATGGTGTATTCGAGGTGTAGCGTTGTTATGATAGCGATATATCTCGAGATGCAGACAGATAAGCCAGCTCAAACAATCACATCGGTGGGAGGCCTGTAGCACCTACTTAGGTGTGCCTCCGGTATAACAAATACATGTCTGGACGCGTACCATGTGGTTTTTTGTCTGAAGGTTACCGCGTTATTTCTACATGGAACACGCGTACTTTCACACTTGAACTGCAGTGCGATTTTTCTCTCTCGTCAGTTCAACATTAATAATAAATAATATTATGAGCGTGCCTAATACGGGTAAACGGTTGACATTGTACAATGAAATAACATGTGCTTCGCGTTTGTTGTTTCTCTGATTTATTTTTTCAATTTGTCGAAGTGGTCGGTGATTGAAATTGTTAGAAAAAGAGAGTCAAGTTTATGTTATTTTGATCCTATATATACAAGGTAAATAATAAAAAATAAAATATATTTATAATATCTTTTTATCTTTGAATCGTTGAAATTCATAAACAGCTCCATCTCTAAAAATATCAATGAATATCAAAAATATTCTAGAATTTTAAAAACAGTATGTACACTAAAATTAATTAAAAAACTTTTAAGTTCTTAAAATGAGCGATGTAGAAAAATGCGAATGATTTCAAAGAATCTCAGTGTTCATAAAGAAAAACGATTTGATAAATAATCAATATTTCAAAATTATATACTTCAAAAAATCAAAGCGTTGTACATAATTAAATATAATTATTAAAAACAAGATTTTTCAAATACCATACACAAAAAAAAGGAATTGAAACGAACACATTTTCCTTAATCGATCATGAAGGGTAAATTTCAATGTAATTCTAATAAAAAACAACAGAATATAGAATGGGAATAAAAAGTTTATAAATAAAGGGATCATAAATAATCGAACGAATTTAAATCGAATAAATTATTTAACCCTTTATGCTCTGTCAAAAACTTTCAAGTCTCAACCCTTTCGCGACGGCGGAACTAGCCGTCAGTACGCTACCGATTAATGGGTCGTCGTGCTATTAGTGCACACTGCACGTGTAAAAAGTGTCTCGCATTTTCGGAGCTCCCATACGCTTATGTACTAATTATGCTTGATAAAAAAGTTTCATGGCATACTTAAAATGAAATAATGTGTTTAGTGCGTGGCACTAGTGTTGAGTTCACTAATGCCGGATATAAACGGTGCTACGCGTGACAGGGTTAAACAAAAATTGATATTCAATAATCAATGGTTCATCATTTACTTCACAATACTTCTATGCATAAACTAAACATACTATACAAAATATTAATTTCTTAAAAAAATGAGTTTTATCATGAGTGTTCACATTTTATTCTTTTTCATAATTCTATTTTTGTATTCTAATTAATTCAGTAAACAACGAGTTAAAGATATAGAAAACATCGACAGTCATATTGTTTTGTTGAAACCATCTTTTCCAAAATGATCTAATCAAGTCTCTATAAAATGCTGTGTATATTTGCAATACAACGTTCACTATTAATCATATTTATAAAGAAATCCACAAAGATTCTCTTCCGTGCAATTAAATGTTAAACTCCATTTTTTTCAAAAATGAAGAGAAACGCTTCCAAGATTAAAATACAGTATTGAATTCCTGCTCTGCGTTTTCCTTTTATAACTGAATTGGATATTTATTTACGGAAATACCTCAAATATAAAGTTTATGGCACAAAACCAGCAAGTATACTGAATTACAGCAGGCTATTGAATCAAAATGTTCATCAATATCAAAAGATATCTTAAGTGATGCATGGACTTCAGTTCCTTGACAATGTCAACAATGCCTGAATGAGAATAAATAGACAATTTGAACACTTGCGTTAATGAATATTTTTTTTTCATATTTTCTCTTCAGTACAAAATTATAAAATTAAATTTATGAAAATAAACATACAAATTATTAGCAATCAAAAGTGTGTATACAATTTTTAAATCAGCTTATATATTCGTTTAAGTAAAACTAAACTTTATTTCCATTGAACGACTATTTTCATTCCCTATTGACATATTCCATTAACTATGACATTAAAAATAATTTTGATTCTGAGACGAATATTTTGTATGAAATGAAATTATATACTGATTTTTTTTTCAATTCATGTAATTAATTTAACAAACCAATCTCATTGCCGATTATAACAGGCAATAAACTCAAAACGTGTTCTATTAATAATACATAAAATCGTTATTTGTCTAGCATAAATGATAGTTTCAATTTGATGACGATTTATATACTACGATTTCTAAATTATCTACACTACACTTTACCATACTATTACGAAATATAAAATCACAAGACTGATTCGAATGATAACTGGTCTGAAATTAATTAATATGAAACAGCGCGCTCATGAAGACCAAGTTTTTAGAACGGACACGAGGCGATCTCTACTGCTGTCTCTCCGTTGCAGAACCGACTGAAAAATTCAACGTCATGTAACGTGGCTGGAGATTTGTCCCCGGTGATGCACACAACACATCCGCGAGCTATTTTACACCGACACAATGGCACGGAGATCATAAATAAAGCGAACACGGACAACGTTTTGTATTCTTGCCATTGTTTACACGCGATGCGGACCTGTGAATATATCATTCGAAATGAATGGATGTTGCAGCGAGATTTGTCGAAGATGTCCAAGTGTGGGAGGCATTTCATAGGAGAATAGTGGAGAGTGTTAAACCGAAGGACTAGGCCGTTCGTTCGTTCGTCGGATGCCATTGTTTCTATTTAAAAACCTAAACGTAGGAGAGTGCGTCGATCGCATTGACATTTATTAAACAGATTAAACAAACTAACGGGAGATTAATCAAATATATTAATGAATAAAATTTCACATTTTCATTTCGCTTCGCATCAGATGCGTTTCTTACGGATTTCAACGATATGCCACTTTTTATTGCTTTATCAATCAAAATGTACTCTTGCGAATTTAACACGTTTCGTTTCTCAATTTATGTACATTTTAAATGAGGCTGCTCTGTGCGATTTATTTGATTGATTTTTATTAGTTTCTTTTTACATCTTAAAGAATTTGAAATTATTTACAACGTTTCCACGAAATAGCTTTAAAATATTTTTAAAAAATGTAAGTAAAAAATAACCACAAAATAATTTTATTAGACACAGTCGTAGTTACAATCAACAGGTTTTAGTATAAGATGACTACTTATGAAGAAAGAACTGTTATTTATCTAAAAACGATTTCTAGATGTAATAATTTGAGAGATCAATTTTTATCATATAAAATGTGAACATTTGAAAAAAAATGTCTAAGATATTTTTTCAACCGTTATCATATTTGTAATTTATTTCGTTCCTATGTACCTGAATTTTAAATTATATTTATTGTCCTTGAGGTCAATTTTTGTTTCATTATTATAACCAGCATTATCATATTTCCGTACATACATTTCTTATTAAAAATATTTGAAATAAAATTATATAACAATTCACTTTTATATTCTAGAAATATTTTTTAAAAAATATATTTGAAGTCAAAATTTTCAAAAAGATCACACGATATTTTTTACACTGTGGCTAATTTCACTTCCATACATGAATTTCTGACTCACGTTAAGAACTACACAAAAATCCTGATAAAAAATGTTGTATAAATTCTTAGTAATCATTTTGATTGTTTCTTATACGAATTTAAATGGCAATGCTATTATTTTCCAGGCGATAAAGAAACGATTACATTTTTATCACAATGCGTATAAACAAAAAACAAATTTTTTGATTCAAAAAAATGATTGGAATGAGTGAAAGCTCATTGTGAAAGTGAATTTATCCACAATAACAAAAAATATTGAATGAATTAAACTGTAATAGGGATTAATAGGTTAACTATTGGTAGTCATAAGTTCTTATATTTTTCCCAGTACTGTTTTAGCATCAATTTATTTCAAATAAAACCTTTCCACCTACTTTTTACCAATTTAAAAAACAACAGTGCAATTATAGATAAAAAAAAATATTCAAAATGTACACGGTAAAGAGTGTTTATTTGTTAGAACGTGTCCAAGTTGGTTAAAAAAATCATTTAGGACATGTCAGCCTTGAAGACAAACCACGATCAGACAAGACTTTTAGAATACTCAAAAGATGATCTCATCGCCATAATGGATGTTGATCCAAGAATTACAACACGTGAGTGAGCAAAAAAATGGGATCTCATAATCAACAGTGGGCCGACACCTATAAAAATCAAAAAAGTCAACAAGTACGACATTTAAGTAAGTCATCTTTTATCAGGAAAAAATCTGTCAGTTCTGACCTACGTTAATTTCTTAAACCATCAAAATGTAATACTTTTCTTTGACAGAAGTGATCGGATACGAAACGTGTATTCTCTATAATTAAGAGAGAAAGTAGTTGCGAGAGGAAAAAGTAGTGGTAAAATCCAAATAGACAGATACTTGGAGCTTAGTGGCGCATCGACAGCTAAGACAACTAGAACCCGATGTGAAATAGCTAGATAGCTAGACTTTAATTTAAAAAATATGTTTGTATCTGGTAAGATAGAGATGTAAAGAATATAAGATGATTAAATTTTAAACCAAACTGTTGATTCACAGCTTTACTATCATTAACTGGAAAGATTAAATGAAAAATATTAAGAGAAAGCGCAGATATTTTATCAGTCGTAAAAGAGTAATACTGCATTATGACAACGCCAAATCGCATACAGCAACAGCAATCCAGCGCAAACTAATTATTGAAAAATCTTACTGCATCCTTTGTACAGTTTAAAGATTACTTTATCCGATTATCATTTATTCAGTTCTCTTCAACATACTCTAAGGGGAAAATTTTACCTCAAAATCAGTCAACGAAAATCATATAAGTGGTTATTTTGCATCAAACACTAAATTAAAGAACCAGTTAGTAGATGGATAAAGATCGAACTGAACGACAGAAATTACATGTTTCAAATAAAAATAGCTTCTTTCCTGAATTAAATGTAACTAAAAATAGATATCGGAAAATCTACAAACGTATGACTCAGTAAAATACATAATACATTAAAAAATAAAGTATTCTATCCAATATTACTTTATTACTTATAAATACATACTGAATTAATTCATATATTAAATAACGTACAGACTCTTTTAATGAAATGTCTTTCCTTAGACAAATATTGTTATTCCATACATATATAAAAACATTTATATTTTACTAACATAAATTATTCTATATTCATTATTGCTTAATATGTTTCAAATGAATTTATTTTAAAACATATAACTTTTCTTTACATTTTGTACGCGGACATATATAATATCATAACATGAAGATACACACACAAAATGCTCGATATTGTTAAAATATTTGGCGGAGAAATACGACCGTTATTGCCAGAAATCTCATAAAAAAAAAAGAAACGCGAGCAGTACAGTCTGCAATGAATTCGTGGCGTTGAGAATAAGCAGGAGTTACAACAATCGATCCATTTGCGTCAACGTAAATTCCTATTATCCGAACTAAATATTAAAGCAGGGCGAGAGTGTATTTTTTTCGCTATTCTGAAAAAAAACAACGCGCGTATCGGACAATGGCGCCTCTGTCCTACTCGCTCGCAAGTCTTTAATAAAGCGCAAGCTGTAAACAACAACGATTTAGACGGGCCGATTTGATCCTACCTTCAAGTGTATCGCACTTATGGCAACAGTAATGTGTGGGTGGTTATGGTTGTACATTAACCGGGAGTGTATTTTATGATATACGACGGAATTGTTTTTATCATAATGCGAATGAATAACTCGAGTCAAACGTCGTATAGCATTCAACGTTTATTATTCACGAAAAAATGTTGAAACATAAACATTGTTATGTTTCAAAAGTCACATTTATATATATATATATATATATATATATATATATATATATATATATATATATAGTATTGTTTTATTGTACTGTATTTCACTTTATGACTAATTCTTCCAGTCAGTACAGAATTATTTATTGCAATCAGCACGGTCAACCGTTTTCTACAAATGTAGTAAGGTTCAAAAGTTTATGGAGTGATGAGAAAATAAAATATTCACTTTATGTAAAATAAATCACCCTGCATATCAACATGTTTTCACAGCGTTTAATTTACATCTGTGTGCGCCTTTGAGAGAATATTCAGAACTTGTGCCTTGAAAATCAATTAATACTTCCAAACCCTCTTATTTATCGCTCTTAAATGTTTGTCCACGAAACTTGAATTCCACTTTTTATTTTTCAATTTTTAAGAATAAACAATAACCATTCATGATAATAAAGTGAATAATCCAATTTTTTGAAATCACATTTCTATATAACCACCTTCAACGGTTGAAAGAAACTTGTTATTGTGGCATAAAAATAAATCTAGAGAGAGATTTTGTTATATGGCTTTCCTCCATTCTCTTCACATTAAAGACCAATAATACAAGGGTAGTTTGAAAAGTTCAAGACTTAAGTATGAAAGAATATAACTTGTGTTTTTAAATTACTTTAATTCTCAATATAGTTCCCCTGAACTTCAATGCACTTCATCCGGTGATGCTCGCGTGCATTTATGCGGTCCCGGAAATCATTTTCTTGGAAGTCTTTAAAATAGTGATTCACTGTTGCTATCAACTTTTCATCTGACGAAAATCGCCTACCACCAAGAATTTTGTTTGTGTATTGGAAACAGACGGAAATCTAAAGGGGCTAATTCTGAAGATAGGCTGGATGGGGCAGCAAGTCAAGCATAATTTATAACTGTTGTAGCTTCGACTCATATCTGTGTATTTTTTCAGTAAAAATTAGATGCATATTTAGGGTTAATAGTGCGGTGATATTTAAGGTATTATCACCGAACCACAATAAAAATTAGCCATTATTGAAAAATCGACAGATCTTTGGTTTGTTTAGAGATCATACAAAGAATAACAAAACATAAAAATAATAAAAAACAATTTTACATGGCTTTCTTTGGTTATATTTTAAATATAATGGAATAGGTAACGAAATACACATTAGTATATCAAAATTAATTCTTATACATTTTGATAAAAGAATAAATGTGGTGTTCGGGATGTTCGTTCGTTTGCGAGATATAATTATTTTATTTTTATAACTGTTTTTCATTTACTGTTATTTGAATTTTATTCAGATCAACATTCATATGACTATTTCAGTGTACAACTTCAACGTTCTAATATTCCAACATTCATGTTTCACCAAGTCGTCATTTAATCCCATTAGAAATAAAACGGCGAGACCAGTTTTATTTTCACAGTTTATGGAATGTATAACTCGCCGTTGATGCAGTCACAAACACTGCACGTCCGTACAAGTTACAACAAACAATAAATACAAGGCGATAATTAAATTTCGCGATTGTTGTTCGTTCGCCAGCCATTCGGTTAAGAGATACCACCACTCTATTCATAAATAAGTAAACAGCGCCGAGCTATCTTCTAAAATGATCAGCAGGTACGCGATTCGTTCGGACATGTATATGTGTAAATAAATGTCACGAGCTAAAGCGTACCCTGACGCACGGTTATGATTCCACGTACAAAGAGCACAATTAACGTTACACCGCGACGAATTATTGCATTGCACCGATGGCTTGTATAATTGAATTTATGTAACAGTAATGCGCGCGTGCGTAGGTAGAGGTAGGCGCTGCTAGCTCGGCGGAAGGTGTTGCACCGGGACACGGTAGTCGGATTTATTCGTTTAATAATTTTCTAGTGTTATGATAGCAGGTACACCAAACAGTAAACGATAATACATGACAAAACGTCGCGGAGAATTGCTACATAAATCGTATCGCCGCTGCCGATTTATGCTGTTGTTTTTAACACAATTATCTTCTTGTACACATAAGCGCCAGCAACGCAGTCACATCGTTATCAGTCGTGTTCAGTAATTAAAAGAGTCAATTATACAGAGGTGTCACGTACCCCTACGTCATTTTATCAATAATAAAAAGCATACACGTATATATTACAGAAGTATCATATGAATGTTCAAAATTCACACGTATACAACTCTGTACAGAGTATGGGAGACGTATTCTATCATAAATGAATTATTTTTTCAATTCACAAACCCCCAAAAATGTTTCCAGTCAATCACAAATGACCAATAAATCGATATTACTCTTTGATTATGCTGAGTTCGATGGCGATTCGATCATCTTCTGAATACCAAGATACAGAAAACTCTTTTTATGCCTTGAATGAGATTTTTCTGTACCTTGAATGTTTGAAGATGATGGAATTGCTACATAAATAGACACAAGAAACAATGACGAAAGATGATTTACCGAACATTTTTGATCAGAAATGTTTTTTGTTACTTTTATGGGGCAAGATTTTTTTTCTGAAAGTTAATTTATCCACAGCGTACGAACTATATAGTGTAATAGAAAATCTGATCAATTCTAACCATTAGCTTTTACTTCAAAGAATAACGATATAATGCTTATTACATAACCTCCCCTTCAAAAAAAATTTTCCTGAGACGATTCCATATATTTCTCACAGCTTTTCTGTTAGTATATACCTACATAAAATATAATTATTTCAAATTCTTTTTGTATCAGTTCTCAAATATATATTTTTACTATAATTGTATATTTATATACCTGTGATTCCGTTAATACGTTGTCCTGGCGCTCTTCGTCCTTTGTGACAATCTAAGTGTCTGTTCTTCACTTTTAGTTTCGACACGTATCTCATTTTAAGTAGATTTTAGAAACAATCTCTAAAATCTACCTCACTCCTCACGCCTAAGGATAGCAAACGTGCCGAAAGTAGTAGTGGAAAACAGACATGTTATCTGATCCAAAAAAAAAGAAAAACATCAGAGTATTATATTTTAATGTTTTACTTTCTGTTTTTAAAACAATTTAAAATATAAACAGTAAGTAAATCGTTTTTGCTATCCTGATGAACATAATCCTTTTAGATCATCAAAGTGTTTGTGATATACTCTCACTTTCAACAAGTGATTCATCTTCAGGTAGATGTTAGAAAATGATGGACTAGCTATGGGATCGCTATAGCCATTATAATATCGAAAATTCTCCTCTAAGACAAAGTATCTAACCTCTTCTGTAGGTTGCACACGTGAAGAAACTAATGGAATACACATATTTAAATAATCCAAAAGGAAAAAGGCCAGCAGAATAACTTATCAACAATATTACAGTTATAAAAGTATAAAATGATAATTTTAAACTATTTACAATATGTAAACTAGATGTCTTCAATAAATACTATATAAAATTTATCATTTTGTTTTGTGCATTAAAAAACTGAAGTGTTCTTTTATTGTTTGTGTAAATTAAGAAAAGTAACTTTTTTCACAATACAATTTTGACACTGAATTCTTTTTCACCCCATAAACCACAATTTTCTTTCTGATCAAAAATCTTCGATAAATCGTTATTAATCATTTTTTAATGTTAGTGACAAGGATTATATTGGAGATAATATCATATTCAGAGCGCCAAGATACAGATATATATATATATATATATATATATATATATATATATATATATATATATATATATATTAAATACTATAAAGTACTATACATAACAGAATTCTACTCGATTTATGAGGAGGTGTTATCATAAACTATATTTAATACCTTTAACTTTTTGAACCCTAGACTCATAGAATTATTTTTCTTAAAAGCGGTCTTTTAGGTTGTGATGTTACAAGGGTCGGACCGAAATATTGGTTTTTCTGGATTTCAGTCCCTCACTCAAAGACCGAAATTTCGGTCTTTCGGGTTTAAAGAGTTAAAAAGAGTATGTATCTCAGTGTTTTAAAAATTCTTTACAATAACCACAAGCAACATCTACAAGACTTTTCAAAGGTTCATAGGATCACAACAACAGTTAGTCATGTATATGTACCTTAGTAAATTACTGCAAGAGCAACATGAAAAATAATCAGATAGGAAAAGTGAGCTGTTGGAGATGCGTAAAAGAAAGGTATTTATATAGAAGAAATTCTGATATATGCATTTATATATATATATATATATATATATATATATATATATATATATATGTATGTATATATATATGTATGTATGTATGTATATACAGAAGCAGAGAGAGAGAAAGAAGATTCAATTTGATTGCATCGCCGTTGAAATCCGCATTAGCAACGATCATAAATGATTAATAACAATATATTAAGCTTTCTTGATAAAAAAAATGTTTTAGGTTTGCTGGATGAAAACAGAACTCACTTGTAAAAGATGACATAATAATTTGTAGAATATTGAAAATTTGTTTTTATACAGTACAGTTCTGACAATGTGGCTAAATTCATTAATTTGTTCGTTTTAAGTTTTGTTTGTCTTAATTACACATATCTGTCCACTGTTTATATTAGGTCGGTGCAAAAATAATTGCGGTTCTTATTATTTTAAGTTTGGCGCTGATTTTTCTAGTTACCGTTATCTTTTGTTATAGTCATGTGATACGTTATTGTAAACAATGAAATTAGCATTACTGATTTCAACTTATGCATATTATTTTAATTCTTGAGCATTGTTGGATATAACCTCTTAAATTAATTATGGAAAAAAGCAAATTCACACGATTTTGTAAGTTGGGACGTAAAGCAACAGAAACTGCTCGAAATATCAAATTTGTTTTGTGCGAAGAGTCAATTAGTGAACATACAGCTCGACACAGGTTCAAAATATTTCGTAATGGAAACGAAAGCATTGATGATAAGGATCGTGCACATCATTCAGCTACAGACAATAATGATTTAAGAAACATTATTGTAGCGGACCCACGTAAAACAATTTGAGAAGTGGTAGAAAAACTCAATGTTGATCATTCAATAATTGTTCGACATTTGAACTTAATTGGAAAAACAAACAAGCTGGATAAAAAAGTACCGTATGAACTAAACGAAAATCAAGCAATTTGGCGATATGAAGTCTGCTCTGCGCTTCTTTTGCGTAACAAAAATGATCCCTTTCTTGATCGTATTGTCACATGTCATGAAAAGTGGATTCTCTGCAATAATCGGAAATGTTCATCACAATAGTTAGACGGAGGAGAAGCATCAAATCAATTTCCTAACCGAAGTTTAATGAAAAAAAGATTATAATCACTATTTGATGGTCGCCAAGTGGCATGACTACAACTTCTTAAATCCTGATGAAACAAAACGCCAAAAAATAGTGTCAGGAAATTGATAATTGTATGAGAAGTTGCATCGTTCATGGTCAGCATTAGTCAATCGAAGAGAACCAATTCTTCTTCACGGCAAACTCCAACATCCAATCACACGTCTCACAAATGACTTTAAAAAATTAAATAATCTGGGTTATGAAACCTTACCTCACCCACTTTATTCTCCGGACCTGTCTCTGACAGATTATCATTTCTTAAAACATTTAAGTAATTTTCAAGCATCGACTCAAAGCGCTTTCGATGAATTCATTTATTTCAAGACTGCAAAATTCTATCTTGTAGGAATAAACAAAATTGTTTCCGGTTGGGAGACATATGTGCAAGCCAATAGTCTTTATTTTGATACATAAATATATTTTTTAACTGATATAGGCGTCTTTATACTCGATAAGTAAAAACTGTAATTATTTTTGCACCATCATAACAGATTCATGTCTTGTGTTTTAAATCTTCGTCCGTAGTGGAAATAATTCTTTAGTACAAGGACGGACTGACAGGAGATGTCTGTTTCTAGATCGTTCCAAATCGCAAGATCCGACAAGTCGGTTACGAAACGCGTCTAACATTCTTTTCCGTATGACTAAGACGTCAAAGGAGCAATAGCGAGACGTATTTACGATACACTTGTACGATATGTCCGATATTGTTCTTTAATTGTTTAACTTATTACGGCAACAATAGCTACATGTCCACCGTCGCAGTATGACGCCCGCCCACGCCCGCCGCAGGTCTGCCCAAAATGGTCGGCCACCTCTGGTCTCCGGTCGCGCGTACCGTTACCTTATAAGCGAAACGTAAATTAAAACCTTAAACCCGAGCTGAACCCAGGAAGTTGTTATGTCACGCGATATTTGCTTCTCATATGTTCACGTCTGATTTTTTATGTCCACTATTTGTCAAAAACCTCTCGCGCCCAACTATTTCGCGCGGCTAGTTAACCTGTTGTCTCGCCGTTCTATGCTCGGCTGCATTTTTTTCGACTTCTCGAAATCGATGTAAGCTACTCGAATAACACTTGTAGGTGGAAATGAAAAGTGTGTTGCTCACAATGATTTTTTATAAACGCGACAGTGATATAAGCGTTGCTGTACAAGAATGTTCATTGAAATATTTTGTTGAAAATGCGCTGGATATTTGTTTCCTCGAACAGAATCGTGATAAATAGAAAAGAATATCATATTTTGTACATGATTTTTTTTATTCGTTCGTTTTGTTTATTTACATATATTAACGTCGCATTTTTTTTGATTTATTCACTCGCTCGAGAATAAATTTTCATTCCATTAATAACAAGAATAGACTTTTTGATTTTGTAATCAATAACGTTGAACGTTGCACAGACCGGAGCATGTCGACGAGATTTTCTTACGACCTCATGTTGGCGTTTAATCACTTTTAAATTAATTGGCTTTCGAAAACAGCGCGCTGTTGTAAAAATAAATAGAAGTACATCGACATTTTGAACGATCACTCGAATCATTTCAAGTGACAACGTCTGAGTGAATCTGTAAATATCATAACGAAAAATATATTCGTTTAAAACAATTATTTTAACATCAGTATGATTAAAATAATCTTTCTTTTTTCCCAACAGATACGGATCCTACAATAACATCCAAACAGAACAATCTAAAATCCAATTGATCAATGATTTCTATAACCAATACTTCAACACATCTTAAGTGAAAAATCATTAAGATTATTTATTTTATACTCAAGAAACTGAGTTTTAAAATTGAAAGAAATAAAATCGGTTCATTCTATCTTATATTAGTTTATTTCCTGAACATAAAAAAAAAACAAAATGAAGAAATAAAAAAGACTGAAGAGAAAATTGCAATCGTTAAAAAGTTAAATACCTCATTATCATAAAATCCTTATGAATTTCTACATATATTAACTTTGAGTTTAGCTAGGTATTACCTCGATCCATATATACAGAAAATTATTAATAATCCGAAATTAATTCTCATTTAAACTATTAAGCGCCGCTGTTGCGTATACGCAACATTAATTTTGATTTTTTTAGTAGATTCAATATTGATTCAATAACAATAGAACTACATTACCATTTTTTTAGATTTTTGCCAAAGTGAGAAAAAACGGAATAGATGTAAATTTTGCAAGAGCCAGACCATATATATATATATATATATATATATATATATATATATATATATATATATATATATATGTGTGTGTGTGTGTGTAAAATGCAACGTTTTTCTTGCAACCCGAAGTATTTTATCAACTATCAAGGCATTTGATATGGAATTTAATACAAGAAATGAATTTAAAGTATAACAGACTAGTTTTTATTCACTTTTGAAATTTTCTTTAATAATACTAACGTTACTCGCCACTGTTCCATCTACAAAACATCTCATTGTGGAAAATCAAAATTTTTATTTTTTTTCTTTCTAAGGCCCGATTAATAAGAAGGGACCTACAACCAAACCATGTTAAACTTTTTCGAAAATTCCTATGATATTGAGTAGCGGCGTTTAATGTATTAAAAATCTATTTAAAAAAAATTACAGCTCTTTTTCGACTATACTTTTAATCACTAGAGCTTTTTCTGTTCACAATCCTTAACAATTCAATAGTAATTCAGAACCCATTTAGATAATTTTTTATCCTTATTTCGATGATGATACTAATGAATACCTTCAGAACAATAGGTACAAAAAAAATCGGAGATAAAAAATCTATTCTAGTGTGTGGAGTGCGATTTAAAAATTAATTCATGAAAACATTAATATTTTTACATTATTTATTATAAGGGATTTTTAAAATTCCAGACTGGAGATTTTTCTCTGAAGGATATTTCAAAACCTGGAATTCATATCAAATTTATACGTACAATAAAACTGAATTTATATTCATTCGTTTATAAAATGAATATAAGTGAAAAAGAAAACGTTTAAAAATAGATATAAAATATAAACAGACATTTCGTTAAACTAGGTTATGAAACCTTACTTTATTCTCGGGACCTGTCTCCGACAGATTGTCATTTTTTTAAACATTTGAGTAATTTCCTACAAAAAAAGGTTTTCAAAGATCAAACATCAGCTCAAAGCGCTTTCGACGAATTCGTCAATTCCAGGACTCCAGAATTCTGTCTTCTAGAAATAAACAAATATGTTTCCTGTTGGGAGAAATGTGTGCAGGCCAATGGTTTTCATTTTGATTCATAAATATAATTTTAACTCATATATGCGCCTTTATACTCGATACGTAAAAACTGTAATTATTTTTGAACCAACCGAATATAAATCACTCTTCAATATGTAATTAAAACAAAGTCATGATAGTTGCGACTAAATGTCGAGAATACAGTTATTATCGCTTAAATGACAAATATTTTGGCAGAGAATATTTTTAGTATGAGAAAAAAATATAATTTACAAGTAAATTGATTTTCAATAATTCCAACATTTTCAATTAATTTATATATATATATATATATATATACAAATGTGTGTGTGTATTTATGTGTTATAAGTAAATTGACTTTATTTTATTCGTAATTCCGTGAACCTTTCAACGAAACGAAATTCGAGTCCATCCGACCGAACCATAAATTAAGTAAACATCCTTTTAAATTCGAATTCTTAGAAATATTTTGTCAATCGTGACAACTCAATATCGATATCAATTTCAAACACAACCCGAACGCCACATAATACATCTAATTCATCGTCTTCGGCCAACAGCTGACATAAAATAGGGGTTTCGCCCAGGTACCACCGTTACGTGTTTATAACTCTATTCGCTCTCTCAATATGTGTTTGTGTGTATTTTTTTTATATTCAATTCGTCCAATGAATAAACCATTTGATAAATTTAAGTATATTTGTTGAGTATATTCGATATCATTTTTTCTCTGAGGATATTTAATTCAATTATAGGTTCTGTAAGATTGACGATTTTTATTTTTAGACTGTCTATTTTTAGAAAGTTTCGAGGACGGCCGTTTTGTAAAGATTAAAAACAAATAAACGCGTTGAAAATAATATGACAGGAAGTTTTTACTGAAACGTCTTTAATATCACTATCATATAATCCTCTAAATACACACACAGACAGACACGAACACATAAAATAAAATAATATTTCGTGTAATACGCGACAATAAAATTTATTAATAAGGAATTATATGGCACTCGTGTCTATATATTTCGTTATTAAAGTACGTTGCGTCTGTTCCACACATTAAAGATTTGTATTCTGTGGAGATTATCGCTATTTAAAACAGTCTTAAGATTATAAAAGATCAACATAAATAAAAGTCACAAACTAGCTGCACAATAGCGCGGATCAAAACATCATAAAGTCAATTAAAAAATAAATCTTCATCGAACGAGCGGCTCTAACAAGTAGCTGTGCTAAAAGGTGCTAGCCTTTTCATCATTTTATTGCTTGCGTCCATGACATACGTCGTCTGGTGGTATCGCGAGACGAGTTGAATCACAGCAATAAAATTGTATTTCGTAGAAAAATATCGTTATTGATGCGATTGTCGAAGAGAATAGGAAGCGTTTACGATTGTGGATTTTTTTGAAAAAGTCAGAAACGAGCGAAAAATAGATAAAGTACAAAGACGTGTGTGACGGGAATGCATTTTGACTTGTTTGCAAACGTTATTATCTGAAAATTATCGTTCAATATATAGAGGATTATAATTTAGTATAGATAACTATTGAAAATAATCTTTCCATAAATTTCAAAATAATCTTGAAAATTGTTTGTTAAAATGCATGTCGCTCATAAAATAGATTTACAGAACGATCGTCAGAAGAAATAAAAAAAACTTGTTTGAGATTTTCTTTAAACATTAAGAAAAATCGAATTTATCATAATGCAGTTGACAGACACTCTGACTAAGCCCGCTTACAAAAATAAATTTGTTTTTCACCCCACAAACCATAAAAAATCTGATTTTTGATAATAATGCTAATCATTCTCAGATAATTAAAATACATAAAAAAAGTTTTTGTTGTTTGTGGGGAAGGGGATAAATTAATCTGTGAAAGATTCTTGATTAGATTTTACTTGTTGATATTTTAATTACCGTCTTATAGAACAACATGAAATATTGTTGTTATTTTTTAGGACTTTAAAGCGCTTCGACAGCTAAGGTCATTATTGCCTGATATGAAACATTCGAAAATAGCCAATTCAAAATAAATTTTCTTAAAAAAATATTTTTAAACGTATATTCCATAATTCTTCAAATCACCATAAAAAATATTTACAGAAAAAAAGTAAATAATGTTTTTTTATGACAAAAAAAATAATACTTGGACTACATTAAGATATTATAACAATATAATTTTCATAATACGATTCTGACACTGTGACTAAATTCGCTTTCATAATTGAAATCTTTTTTCACTCTACAAACCATAAACAATTTTTCTGGTCAAAAATGTTCAGTAAAAAATGTTATTGAACATTTTTGAACACGAAAATGGTTTGTGATTCTTGGGAGGAAAAAAAGATTGATAAACAAATTCGTGTTAAAATATCAACGTTTTGGTAAGTACTTTTTCACACGTGTTACAAAATACAAAATATTTTTTATCTTACACTTTTTGGTTCCTTAGCTCTCTGACGATGACCGTTGGTAAACAATAATCAAAATGATCAATACTCAATTATTAAACATCTTCATTTGAAAAACATTTTGAAGTTTTTAAAGTAAGCGAAAAATTCATTGGTGAAAAAGAATTTAGTGACTTTAAAGCCAAACATTGTTCTTGAAAAGTCTCTGTAAAAATTTTAGGTACATTTTTAAAGAAGATTTACTTTCAAATTCATACCTTTTTTATAAATAAACATGAATCCTTGTTAAATCCAAATTTACTACAAGTAGAAACTCTAAAAAAATTACATATTTTTAGATATCTTTCCAAAAAGAATCTTTAATGTAGAATTTTAAAAATGTTATTAAATTAATGTTAAAATGCCCGAATCAACGCTTTTATAAATTAACTTTTAAATTTCATCTCACAAACTGGAAAATATTTGTTACCTTATATTCCTATCGAAATGTGCTTAAAAAACAATCAAAATTTTCAACATTGAATTATTAAACATTTTGATCGACATTTTTCTTGTAATTTGTAGGGTGTGTGGAAAATTGATTTGTGAAAGTGAGCTTAACTGTAAATACGAAAAAGAAACAAATAAGAGCAAATTTTTGTATGAGTTCAAAAGAAGAAGTAAAGCAGCATACTTTTGGTGTGGGTACCGTTAAGTAACGTACAGTGCAATGGTGGTTAAAAAAATTTCGTACTGGGAACAAGAACCTTGCAGATGAAGGTCGCGGGTGTCGTTCTTCAGTTCATGACGGCCAACTGAAAGCGTTAGTCAAATCAGAGTTTACTATTCGAGAGCTTGGGCGTTAGTCATTCAATAACTCTGGACCATTTAAAACAGCTAGGAAAATCAAAAAAGAGACAAATGCATATGAATTTAAAGGTCACGAACCGCAATTATTTTTCTACCAACCTAATAATATGTTCAGAAAAGTAAAAAGTAATAAAATAAATAAATCGATTAACTTTTTATAAAATAAAATCATAAATATGATATAATTATACACTTATTGCTTAGGTGCTTCATATTTCTCTTATACACACTGTTACATTGTTTTTGTAAAGAATTGTTGATTGGTTTGACTCGAATAACAAAACAAACGAGGATTAGTTTCGTACCAACCTTCGTACTTATGACAATAAACAAATTTGAAATTTTATCGCAACGTATATAAGAATAAGAATGAAAACAGAATAATACAAATTTATCGGCCATATGGCCATTTTTATATCTTTTTTTAAGAAAACATAATGCGTGATCAACGATTACGGATTATTTAAAAATCGATAGTAGCGAGAATTCAATAAATTCTACACAATATTGATATCAGTCAACATTTAATAAATTACCGACTATTATGTCTCGTTATCAATCACACGGTCTTAAATATTTACACGAACATATTTTGACTCACTGATCAGATATCAAATCGAAATAAAATATCATATTAAAAAGGTGTTTACTGGTAACTTGCACTGAAACGGATATATCTCGTTTACAAGAATGCCATATTTACATATATATATATATATATATATATATATATATATATATATATATATATATATATATATTTACAGATGTGTGTGTGTAGTGAACGGCGTTACGTGTGCACGTCAGATATTTATTTATATTTTTGTCTGATATCTCTCACATCTGAAACTCATTGTAAAATGAGATGTGTTTTTTTGAACTGACAAAAATTATTACCTGTTCTAGGTTTTATTTACTTTGTTGAATTTATGACATCCGGAAGGAACGCCCCTTTTATTACGTGCAATGTATTTGTTGAAACGGATACCAATTACTCCCAGATCTCACATAATGAGATCCATCTAATTAACATTCTCGTCCGTACTAATTTAATTAAAAATGTGCCTCGTTCCGTCGATCCACTAAAAATCTGCCGTTTTGACAGTGCTAATTGCTACCAATTATCTGTCTTAAGAGAATGTTTTATGTCTTTGACCGCTTTGTTCGCATGATAATACGTCGGCGCAATTAGATATTTTCGGTGTGAAAAATCCTATATCAACGTATAAATCACGACGATTTGTTGTTTTCGGAAAGTTACCTTATATTTAGTACTCCGCGCCCCGTGCACTCATATTTTCAAATGAGGTGCCAGAATTTACATTATTCGGTCATTTGTCGTGTATTTCTGCTACGGGTCTGATTTTTATCGGACTGCTCGACTGTACATATGCACAATAAACTAATTTTTATGTAAATTATTACACGGTGAAAAATACATAAATAGATAATAAATAGATACACACACGTGTACTCCAGAGCTCAGACAGTAAGCTAATATATGTGTATATATATATATATATATATATATATATATATATATATATATATATATATAAAGTGTGCCCATAAGTAATGTCGTTTTTTTGAGATAGAACAAACATTTCCACCCTGTTCGTGAACGTGATTTATTATTATATAACCTATATACTCGTACTAATTAAATTTACTAACATTTAGTGTGCCTATTGTTAAATTTGGAAAAAAATTAAGTGTACTGTTAAAAATGAAAGGCCAAAGTGTTGATCAGGTGCATATCAGACATTTTATGCTTTACGAGTTTCGAACGGGTAACAATGCCACTATTGCAGCAAGTGCCATTACTTCTGTTTATCCTAGTGCCTTGGACATCAGAACGTGCAGCGGTGGTTTAAAAAATTTGAAAACGGTGATTTCGATCTTTCCTCTGGATCAAAATTTAGAAGTCCCATTGAATTTGAGAAGGATTTTGTGTTGGTTGAAATTGAAGCTATTCCCAAGCAAATCAATCAAGAATTAGCAATAAAGCTTAAAACACCATGATCAACAGTGTAATAGTGCTTCAAACAACTGAACAAAGTGCAAAAAGAAGCAATGTGGGTTCAGTGTGTAACTACCAAAATTCAGTGTGTAACCACCTACAGTGCACTTTCAGGTACGAAAGAGATCCATTTCTTCAACAAATTGTTACTGGAGATGAGAAGTGGATTCTATACAGAAATCCAAATAAAAAAAAAATAATCATATACACCAAGATAACCACCATTTCCAAAACCTAAAGAAAGTCTTCACCTTAAAAACGTGTTATTGTCAGTGTGGTGTGATTTCATAGGAATTATCCATTATGCGGTTTTTAATCCCAATGAAACTATAACTACTGAATATTATTGTACACAGCTTGATAGACATTGAACATCGTTTTACTTCAAAAACATCCAAGGGTGATTAATCAAAAGGGTGTCATTCTTCAAAATGATAACGCAATACCACGCAGCGCCAGAATCATCAAAGAAAAAATTAAGGAGTTGAGCTGGGAAGTCCTGCCTCATCCGCCATATTCTCCAGACGCTGCTCCGTCGAACTACCACCTCTTCAGATCAATGGAGCATTTTTTCCTTGGAAAAAAGTTTCCTATTACAGCAACCATAAAAATTGCACTCATGGAATATTTTACAACAAAATCACCCATATTTTACAAGAAGGGAATTGAAAGTCTGCCAGAGAGATAGAAGAAGATTATCGTGAGGATAATGGGAATTATATGGAAGATTGTAGAAAAAAATATTTATTTTATTTACTATGCAGACAAACTTGAGAAAACATATATCAGGTATTGAAAATCATAGATATATTTATACAGAACTTGAATAAATTGTTTCATGAGATAAAGTTTGATATGAAGTGAAGGAATTATTCTAACGCGATTAAACTGTTAATTTCAGAAATGAATTTCATTCACTCCAGTTAGTTACTTAGTTATTTGGGATTTAAGAATAAGTCGACAACTAAAGTCATCACTGGCCAAATACAAATACAAAATAAAAGTATACTCCATTCGCATACTCGCGTCCGGATCACTTGTTAATTCAAGCGCAAAATGTCTGAATGCTAAACGCTATAAGCAAATCATATAAATCTTTGTCAATACTAAAAAAAAATCTGCTTAAAAAATATGCAATATTTTTTTACTCAATATTTTAGATTTTTATTTATGCGCATTTCGTGTGGGGGTGAGAGACCAATTTATTTGTGAATATGAATTTAACCATAACACAAAAACTATACTGAAAGCTCTTATTTTTTTCTTTAATCTATAACTCCTGATATCGAATTTTATCTGAGAGATCAATATTTTTTAATAGTGTTATTCTCCTTTTCATCTCTTCCTACACAAGACCTTAGTGTATCCCTTAACAAATAATTTCTTTTGCGCTCCATACACCACTAAAAAAATTGTAAAAAATGTTTAATAAATCAAACATTGGTCATTTCTGATTACTTCTATTGTATTATCATGACCTTCAGAGCAGAAAGTAATTGAAAAATCTATGGATGATTAAATCTCTATTAATAAAAAAAAGTCATTGTGAAAGTGATTTTTTCAATGTTAAAACTGTGTTGTGAAAATATACTTTAATAATAGATTACAAAGATATTAGATTTGACACGAATTTATTCTATACCTGATTTAAAATTGACCTGAAAATATTTTCATGTCATATAAAAATTGAGTTATAGATTTTTCTGTACTTTGGCACTCTGAAGATGATGACGTTGCCATCGAAATGCGCATAACCGACAATCGAAAATAATTTCTAATAATTTGTTGAATATTTTTAATCGACTAATTTTAGTATAGTTTGTGGGACGAAAAAATAATTCATTTGTGAAAGTGAATTCAGCCACAGTGTTAGAATTGTATTGTAAAAATATATTTTAATATTGAATTAAATATATATATATATATATATATATATATATATATATCAGATCTAACACGAATTATTTTATTTTTCGATTTAAAATTGACCGTAAATATAATTTAATGTCTTATATACAAATTATATCTTGAAACAAACGACTTCCCAATATTACGCTATTCAAGTTTATACACAAATATTCTTCAACCGAATAATACTGAGAATAAAATTCGTTTATGAAGAATTGTTTCTAATAAATTCCAAGTTACAAGCTTTGTTGCATTAGAAAGGCTTATTCATATTTATTTAAATAAAAAAAAAGTATACACGAAATATAATATAAATCACACAACCATCCGCTTGTGAATGAACAAACTATAAAACAATGTTAACAAGATGAACATATGTATTATTTGCCTAATTACCGGTATTATCCGAAGATTAATTAATAAATTTGTAAAAAAATAATACTTAATTACAGAGTTATATCTTTCAAAGAATTATAATTCTTCAGATGTTTCAGTGAAAATTATTTATTCTTGTAATTATCGGTTTACTTGTTCTACGAATTAAAACTATTCTCAGTTCAAAATAGAGTTAATTATAAACGAAACTAATTATTTTTTATGATTTATACGTTGTTTTTTTTAATTTAAGTTAATATATTTATTAAATAGAGAAACTATTATCGTTTATTAAGATGTGTTAATTTACAAAAAAAGTTTATTAGTTCTGAAAATGTATTCATTGAGAATTTAGAAACAAAGAAAATATTAAACGTAAAGGTAATATATTTGAAACTGGACAAAAAAGTATAATTCAAAATAAGAGAGCCGAATGGAATCGTTTAACAAGCCAGTACCGGTGAAAAAATGTTTAAACATGATTTAAGGACACACAGAAACAAAACTAAAAAAAAGTAATAACATAAAATATGCAAATCGACTCCAACAATAAATATTCTACCGGTTACTGTTAGAATATATTAGTCGTTGTAACAAATAGAAAAATTTTCCAACCGCTACGAATGTGATGTATGTGCGTCTCCATTAATAGGTCTTTCAACTGAACAGCAATTTGTGGTTACAAGTTATCGGAGATGATATACGTTTAATTATGGATATTTCCGCAATCTAAATTTCGGTTTTGTGACGTTCATACGGTCGATTGTACTTTTTTTACTGCATCCGACAACAATAAATATGGGAATTTCGTATTGAAACAAATTGCGAACACGGAGAATCGATACTAAATAGATTCGAAGATTGAAACATGTGTTTACCACAAAGAAGAAACTTTCTCATACATATCTATTATTTTCGTTAATTCTTCCTGACAACTGAGGGCAGTACAATGAAATTTTGATAGTATATTTTAATTCATTTAAACTAATTAATTAAAAACTCAAATATTTTATAAATTCGTTCCCAAAAGATTTAATAAAACATTATGTGTATTTAGATACCAGAAAGTTTTTACAAATGTATTATTTTTCACTACGAGAACCAATCTGATCAAAAATGTCAATCAAGATTACTAAATATTTATAGAAATATTTTAATGTTTGCGGTTTTTGTGATGAAAAAGTAATAAATTTGTGAAAGAGAATTTAGTACAATATCAAAACTATGTTGTTCTTACGTTCAGTAAAAGGTGAGTATTGATTTAATAAAATTTGAGAAGAGGTCGATAGTGTCGAGATAAAGTTATAAAATGATGATTCTTTACAATTAGAAACAAAATTTAATTGAAGATTAACAGAAAAAATAGAATTCTGGCACTGTAACTCAATACGCTTTCACAAAAGAATTTAGCCAAAGTATCAGAAGCATATTTGAAAAACGAAATAGTACTTGAGAATATTAAATACAAACGTCTAATAACTAAGTATTATGTATATGTCAGGTATCATAAAAGTTTCACAAATAAATTCTTTTTTACCCAAAAAACCAATCTAATCAAAAATGTCAATCCATATTAATAATAATTTATAGAACATTTTTCATCAGGAAAAGTGTGGTTTTCGAAATAAAAAAATAATTTATTTGTAAAAATGAATTTAGCTAAAATATGTAAACTATATTGTCATAAGAAAATTATTTCATACATTGATAAATATACGGAGTTGTACACAAGATAAATCAAATAATATTTTTTATAGTCGAAACAAATTTCCTGCAGTTTCTCTCATAAAATACTCAAAACGGTTATACAAACTGTCGACCAATGAAAGTTACAAGAAATTTCAGATACATGAGTGAAAAATCTCTTGGTGTATTACTCAACGTTTAGGTGAATAAGAGCTTCGATTATACAAAACATTATTTACAGATCGTAAACACAAAAGTACTTGCGTAAAAATATTGTGAAATTATTTGTGTAAATTAGCCCGGTTATAATGAATAAAAATAATATGATTTATTAAATTATGGTCATATAAAAAATACCATTTTTCACTATAATAAAAGTATTCTCAATGTTTATTGAATTTATTTCTTAATAGAGTTCCTGAATACCTCAAAAAGGAAGTCATATTTCTGAACGATTCACAAGAATTCCTAAAAACACAACGAAATGCTTTCATACCAAACAGAACAATATATTACAAACGACCGAAAAAAGAAACAATCCTTACTAAGAGAACATCTATTCACGGTTGAAAGCATGTCGAGTTCTGAATATAAAACACCATCTCAAAGGTTAAACAAACAGTGTGGATATTCAGTACAGTCGATCCGTTCTTTCATTAATGAAGAATACGTTTCATACACTTACACAACAACAACAACAACAAAACTGAACTGGAGCTGTCAACGCGTGACATACACACACAGAATAAGTTGTAATACAATCGTGTAACGGATCCGAATACGTCGGGACGGCTAAGATTTGGGTGGACAGCCCATCATAACAGCGAGGCGGCAGTCGTATGTGTATTATTGCCAGTGGTCGAACATATGGTTGCGAGAACATTATCACAGAGGCGGATCTCGATGTAGAGAAGTATCATAATTATGCGATTTCATGCGAAAACATGACGAACCAAAATGAAGATATCAGAACTATACTACGTTTACGTTGCTAGCGAGTAAGATAATTCTCACAAAGTTAAACTCTTTTAAATACACACACACACACACACACATATATATATATATATATATATATATATATATATATATATATATAGTTCTATACGTATAATATACATTGGATCAGTGCAAAAGTTCGTATACGATTTGAAATTGAAATTTAGATGATTATTTTTTACATAAAACGCTTTTATTCAATCAGTTATGTATTCACCATCGTTTTCTTCAATCATTTTCCAACACTCGGGCAGCTACTGGTTTCCCTGTTCGTAAAAGATGAGCGATTTTTCTGGAAAAAAAGGTGTTGAGGTGGTTTTGATGTCAAAATTTTTACCGTTTAAACTGTTCTGCAGCGACCGGAATAAATGATAATCCTAAGGTCCAATGTCCAGAGAATACAGTAGATGCGATATGAGTTCCCATTTCAATTGCTTCAGTTTTTGTAGAGTCAGTTTTACTGTATGTGGTTTTGCGTTGTCGTAGTGGAAGATGACTCCATTAATATTGGCCAAAATCGGACGCTTTTCTTTAATTGCTGCATTCAGTTTGTCTAGTAGTTGACAGTATTTTTCCTTAGCAATTGTTTCTTCCCGTGGGAGCAGGTGAAAATAAACAACACCTTTGTAATCTCAAAAAACATACAGCAACACCTTCATCGGATGCAAGCCAGCTCTGGTGACTGGTTCTGCCCCTTCATTCGCTTGTTTCCACATTCATCTGCGTCGGACGTAGTTGTACAGGATTTATTTCTCATCACCAACCACCAATTCATCTAAAAAAGGCTCTCTGTTGAGGCGTCCAACCAAAGAAACTGCCGAAGAGATGTAATCAAACTTGTTTTTCAGACAAATGCGGGACTCACGTATCGAGTTGCATTACGTGAACCGTAGTTTCTTTAAATGCCTAAATGCAGTTCATATGTCAACTTTGAATGTCTAGGCAACCTCTTCCGTCGATATTCATGAGTTATTATAAACTACTACCCGCCGTTCGAAGCGATATTGATCTTCGAGATTAAACTCACCATGTAGAAATTTAGCAAAGCATTTCTTCACAGTTGGAAGTGATGGTGCATGATCCAAATAAACCACCCGAATATTTTTTGTTACCGCGCCAACAGTTATTCCTGTCTGAAACTCGTACAACATAACGTGACGAAACTGCATCTTTTCGTTGTCCATTTTTAAACATTTTTCTTATAGACAAAACGAATCGAAACAAATGCGTCTGATGCTCAAATAACAGCTGTGACTGTCACCTTTAAAACGATATACAACATTAATAAATTTCAATCACGAGCGCCTCCATGCGGCACTCTTAACACCACCTATTGAATAGTATACCAATTTTTGCACTGATGCGATATATATATATATATATATATATATATATATATATATATATGTATGTACGTATGTATGTGTATATAAATGTGTGTTAAACACTCCGCCACTGAAGACTTATCACTCGCGTTTCGAAATGAAGAGATTAAGGTGTGTGATATTTTAATATTCAACTAGTTTCAAAGACATCGCCGTGCCCAGCAAGTGTTCCACTCGTCTGTCATTGAAGCTCGATCCCGGAACAGAGCAAGCGGAACGAAGACAATACAGCTTACCCGTTGGATGACACGAGAACCCTTGTGAGAAATTATTATAGACACTATTTTTTTAATGAGCTGCTTGTCTGCAGGCGCATTTACACGTTCTAGGTGTTGAGGTTGTTCGCGGCTATTACGTTCGAAATATGTTTGTTATATGAAATAAGAGTCGGACGGAACGTAAAATGTCGACGGTGGGAATTTAAGTGATAGGCGAAGAATATAAAAATAGATTCTGGAATGTTGCCTTCGAGTTCTTGACCAGTCTAATAAAAAAAGTTAGAAAAGAAATATGTAGGTATGGGAATGTAACTGTTTAGAAATGAAATAAATTTCACTAATGAATTCTTTTCTCGTCCCACAAACTATAAAAAGTTTCTGGTCAAAAATGTTCAGTAAATCATTATCAATCCTTCTTGATTGTTACTTATAGGCGTTTAGAAGATAACACTATTACCGGCAAAGCGATAAGACCTAAAAATCTATTTGTTGTAGGCGAGGTGAGTTAAATACTCATTTGTGAAATATTTGATTCCTTTCTTAACCCATTAAACATGGCTACACAAAATCGTAGGAAGTTTCAAAAACGCTTAATATGGTTTGGTTCTAGGTTCCTTCTAATTAATTTGGAGTTAGAAAGAAAAAAATTAAAAATTTTGGTTTTCAATAGTGAGATGTTTTATATACGCAACAGCGGCGACTAATGTTAGCATTATCAAAAAAATTTCAGGTAAAGAAAAAGGTTGCACTTTTTACATGTATATATATATATATGGTCTGACTCTTGGAAAGTCTACATCTATTCCGCTTTTTTTCTCACTTTCGCAAAAATCGAAAAAATTAATAATGTATTCTGTTACTATTAAATCAATGTTTACAGTTACATAAAAAGTTTTAAAAAAACTTCCATAATTAATGTTGCGTATATGCAACAGCGGCGCTTAATGCGTTCCAGTATATCTATGCTAACCTATTGTTGCTTATGCGCTTTTCAATGACGATCTCGTCACCTTTAGTGCGTCCAGTTATTGAGGCATTTTTTTCCAAAATTCTTCAATCAATACAGTTTCCTGTGCATGTAATTCTGAAGATAATGGCTTTACTATTGAAATGAGTTTAAGTAACAATCAATACTGATTTATGGATTATTTTTAACAAGAAAAATTATCGGATTTGTGAGGTAAAAACAGAATTTATTAAAACGAATTTTGACAGTGTCAGGACTACACTGTGATTCTATAAATTCTTATGGAGTTTTTGCATGGATGACAATTATCATGTATCAAGAAACCAATGTATTCGCCTATCAGAACTATAAAAAAGTAAATATACTATAAAGTTTAAATTCGGCCAAATAATAACAGTAAAATTTTGTGGATAAAGAATCGTTTACACGATGCACTAATAAAAAGTAACTATCATAGATTAACCGAATTTAGATTTTTGTTTAAAATGACAACGTGGACCTCTAGTGAAAACACAAGAAACGTCTGAAAAATTTAACACAGGAGCTCATAACAAATATAATTGTTTTTGTACTTGTGACCTCGTCTATATACTGTCCTGTTGATTCACGTTCTTTTGATTCAATTAGGTCTTCAACATATGCACGAGAATGAAATCTTGACAATGAAAGGCCACTTACTTAAAAACTCAGCTATGAAACTTTGAAGAGGTCTTACCAAATGTGCGAGTATTTTTTGTACGACTTAGATCTGGCACCGTTTGTCTTCCTGTAATTTCCAGTACTAAAGTATGAATTCAATAGAAGATATTTTAACTCCGAGGACCAAGTAAAGGCCATCATGAGGGATTGGCTGGAGGAGCAAACACCAATGAAGGAACTTGGTACACATTGACGAAATTGTATTGACAGTAGTGGTGATTATATTAAAAAATAAATATGCTATCTAAAAACGTATTTTCTACACAGTTTCTTTTATTTCGACCCAATACAAAACTTATTAGGCACTTCTAATAGCATATGATAGATGTATTATATAATCATCCAACAGTTCTGAAAACAATTAAAACAGCTAGAAAAATTAAAAAAGTGAAAAATGTATATGAATTTGAAGGTTATAAACCGCAATTATTTTTCTACTAACCTACATGAATTCTATTACACCCGTCATATTCATCTCATTTGTTCTTATTCGGTTATGAACTATAGCATATCATTATTGGAATGAAAAAAAGTTCGTTTATTTCTAAAAATTTGTTTTTTTCAAAAAAAAAGAAGAAATATGTCAATATAAATGGTTGGTATTAAACAAGTTTAATCCCACAACAAATATATTATAGTTTTTGTAATTTAAATTTTAATTGTAGGAAACTGAATATTCTCAATAACTTCAAACACTTTTGATTGATGAAGTTATCAACACTCCACAGAATATATTTTTATGATACGGTTTTTTTTTACAATTAATGGTTACGTGGAAGAAGATTATTTTTGTAGTAAAGAAAACTATATAGCTGATTATCAATTTTAAAAAAAATTAATAAGTGTATGTGTTTGACTAATAGTACATTACACTGAACGATTCAATTAAATCTTTCGTCGGCGATTGACTCTCATGTAAATAAATAATTAGACACAACGTTTAATGGTGTAATTTCACTTCGTCCAATAATCACATAACAATTTACAACTTCTGAAAAGTGGACAGTGCGAACTAGTTTTTTTCCCGAACACACTCGTCCGAAACATGCAATTTATAAATAAATAATCATTCCGTAATGACATGTACTACGGAAAAAAATAAATAAAATAAAATATCCAAAAACAAACGCTGTCTAAACTACATGTCGGCCGGGATGAGACGTGCGCACAAATTATTCACATTTTTCGTTACCCTTCATTACGAGCTTGGTTTCAGGCGATGCTATTAATTAGATTCCGTGATCAAAGTCAGTTCGTATAAAACAATATTAAATAATATTTAAATATCCGAGATGCGGAATGTATAAATAATGCGAACGTCGAGATCGTGTTACACGAAAAAAGAAATAAACGGATTCAAATGGTGTCTACAAATTAAAAAGTGATAACATAATAATCAGCGCTGCAATCAAACTGCACATTATTCAATTTAATATTACAATGGCGCCCCTCGGAGCGGACGACTTTTTTTCTGTTTGTTTCAATTTCGAGATAATTTAAATATACAATCAAATTGATTGCATACAGTGGCGTATCGGCAGGTCGTATTTCGCGAGGTGTCGGCCGGATTTTTGCCGAACGACTATGTCAAACAGCATTTACAAAATGAAAAGATTTTTTACCTAGTTTATTCCTTAAACATCTCACATCCTCGATTACACTCAAGTTACTAGATTGTAAGAATATTTCAAATTTAAAAACTATATAAATATATATATATATATATATATATACATAATTTTATAACAATCAATCAGAAAACGTACAGAATATCAAGAATGATATTTTAATATTAAATTAACAAGATTACAGAAGTTATTTTAAAATTATACTCACATGTACTGACGAACAATTCTTTAAATACACTTACCTGAAATAAGAAAAGATTTATATTAAATTTACAACCAAAAAGAAGTTTAGACTCTATGACATGACAAACAAAAATAAAAAATGTATAATAAAAAAGTTTATATTATATATATTTATATACATATATATATATATATATATATATATATATATATATATATATATATATATATCCACAAAAGTTCAATGACGTCCACTTATATATTTATGACGCCAAGGTTCCTATGATACCGAAATATGTTTATCTCAATATAAAACAAGACGTTGCAATCTATCTGAGGTAATAACTATGCAGACACACTATATATATATATAAAATCAAAATTGTCCACAAAAAAGTTTATAAAACAACACGTTGCAAAAAATAATCTATCTGCCAGAACGTTTATACAGACATACTAAAATGTATATATATATATATATATATATATATATATATATATATATATATATATATATATATATATATATAAATCCATTATGTCGACTTATCTATTTGGTACGATGTTTCTATGATACCCAAATATGTCTATTGTTTCATTCGGTTCCATGTACACTTATAATTCACAAATGGACAATCGCAGTGATCCCGGGAGTTTATAAGCGCAGCGATCAGAGGGTGAAGCCCTCTAGTATATATATATATATATATATATATATATATATATATATATATATATATATATATATATATATATATATATATATATATATATATACAAGTATATATGCGAGAACAATTTGAAAACTTTGCCACCTGGCATGTAAATGCTGTTGCTAAATTTAATATTTTCACTGCACTCTATTGCCATACCTATTTTATGAATAGCTGTTAAATATCAAGTCTATCTGTTAAAAAGTTTGTTCAAAAAGCTGTTATACAACATAATCCTAGTATACTTTTTAAGATGGACAAAATCGAACACCGTTTAGTAATAAAGTTTTTTGTTAAAAAAAGTTCAGCTTATATGGAAACGTTTAATAAAATGAAAATTATGTTGTATGATTGTGCACTTTTCTTTAAAACAACAACGTAATGAGGTACAAAATTTAAACATTATCGTATAAGTTTTGTAAAATGACCCTTGTAGTGAACACTCAAATGTGCAACGACACTAGAAATCATGAATAAATAATTTGATATTTTTTGTAGAGATTTGCCCATTCAATTGCCTGAAATGTTTGAGTCTGTGACCATCTTGGACGAGAATTTCATATGCCCACCGAAGAATTACATATGAAAAATAAGTACCGCATTTTCTGACAGCTGAGTAAAAACGCAATGGATTGCAAATTTCTCAAAATTGTATATACTATTTTATGAAGTATGCGACTGATTTTGTTCGTCGACTTGTAACCACTGATGAAACTTAGTTCCATCACTACACACTAGAAACAAATCTATAAACAAAACAATGGAAGTATCGTAATTTTCCGCTACCAAAGAAGCAGTCCATTTTGTATGCAGGAAAGATTATGGCTACCAGTTCCGCAGACGCTAATAAAATATTGCTGGTTGATTACCTTTCAAAATAGTAAAACGAGAATGAGAAAGTACTATGCTAAACTTTCAGGCTAAATGAATCAAAAAATTCGTAATAAAAAACAGTGTTTATTAAAGAAAAAAAAAAACATTTTCCATCAAGATAATATAACTGCTATTATAACTGTCCTTTCTACGGCAAATACCGCAGAATTGAACTAAGCTTTGTAGCTTTATCCTCCGTATTCACCTGATTTTCTCCAATTTAAAGAAAATCTTAGTACTAAGTGATTTTTTTCAAATGATAACCTGACAGCTACCGTAAAAGGATATTTCGAAAACCTTGAGAAATCGGATAAGATAAAGAAACTAACGCATCTCTGTGTGTATTGAACTTCAGGTGTATTAACTAAAAAATAAAAATAATTCCAAAAAGAAAAATAAAATCCTTCTTTATCAGCTTGCAAGGTTTCCCAATTGATCTCGTATTCTTTAATATTCTGCGATTAAAATTAAATTCTCTACGACAAATTCATTCTTTTTTCACTCCAAAAACCAGAAAAAAGATTTTTCTGTACGTTAACAGTACTTTTTGTTTACATTTCATAATTTTCTGTGCTTAATGGTCTAGGGATAATTGACATTGCATATTACCAATAATCAATAATCATTTATTGAATATTCTTAGTCTGTGAAGTGACAGAAAAATGAATTCAGAGACGATTTTTTAACACGACTTTGCTTAATTTTCTGAAATATCTCAATACATGAATAGCATCTGACGATTTATGAGATAGTTTGAAATTATTTGTATACGTATCTATTTATATTTTATTAGTGAATTTTACTTTTTCACATAAGAAAAACGTGAATTATAGAAATAAAATCCGAATTAATGGTTGAAGAAGCAGTGGCTGTGATTTTCAACACTCCATTCGCGGTATCAGTACGTTAAGCCATTACAGTACGCTTCTTTGACAAACAATGAACATGTATTAACTCGTATATATCACATTAATGTTTATCAAACGTCTGTCTATAAAAATCTGTTTTGAAAACATTTTCCGTTCGGTGGCAACGAACCCGCGCACGCCGGTCTTCAACTGCGGAACCGTCGTCTCGCTCTGTGCGCCGTCGTACAGCGAACAGGATATAGTTTTGTACACGCATCATAAATAGTATTCAGTGACATCCAAATACCTACAAGTTTGATTTCAGTTCTCGGAATGATGAATACGTCGTTTCGGTTTGATTGACACCCTATGTTGATTTTGAAAACATGACGAGCGTCGAGCTCTTATTGAATGGCGCTGTAAGGCGGATTATCTAACAATATGTTTCGAATTTCGATCTCCTTAATAACAAGACACTACGTCATGTAACTATTTATTTCATTGTTCAGATTGGATTGTACAGTTCGTTTTAATATCGTATGATCAGAAAAACTCATTTATTATTTATTTGCTTGTGCGGGAAAAAAAAACACTGTATTCCTTCACACAATTCAATCGCGTATGAAGTACGAACAGTGGAATATAATGTATGCAAACACACACACACACACATATTTATATATATATATATATATATATATATATATATATATGATTACAATAATATTGTGCACATGTTCGAAAGATGAACAAATATGTTCTCCTCTTCAGTCGCATGTGATTTACACAAAAATATACTAAGATTTATTTTGTGCATTTAATTTATAACAGCTGCACAGTGTACTTCAAATTAAATTTCAGTTCAGTGTTGATTCAATAACCTTTTATTACTTAACTGTTTTATTTTCAAAACTCTACGTGTTTGACTTTTCTCATTTTAACTAAAAATATTTTGATATTAAAAATGCTCAACGCAGTTCTGACACTGTGGCTAAAGTCACTTTCGCAAATAAATTCTTATTTCACTCCACAAAACATAAAAATTCTTAGCACATTTCGATGGAAATGCCATCATTTTTAGAACGACAAAGTAAAGAAAATAATTTTATAGTTTGTAAAATCATTTATGAATGTGAATTTAGTCACAGTGACAAAACCGGACTGTGAATTGTTTCATAATTCATTTATATTGTCGAGTTATAAACACAGCTTCGTTTCTTGGTAAAAAAAACCTAACCTATCTATTCTTATAATAATTCCACTGAAAAGACCAGCTAGGATTCAACAAACTAAAACATTCAATTGCCGAATCATTAAAATAAACTATAATAAGTTCATTACAGTTAACAATCGATTTATTTCTATTTGAATGACTAATAATCAATATTAAAATGATATTTTTTTTATAGATGTGGCCCCCGTTGGAGCATTCCCCTTATCCTGAAGGTTTTAATTTATTTTTTAATCATCTGACTTTTTATTCCTTACTTTTACTTTCTATATATGCGATGTCTTTAAGTAGATTTGAAGACTGTAAAATCTACTTGAATATAACACACGTGACAAAACTAGTAGTAAAGAATAATAACTAAAATATACAAACAGATGGTTATCATAAAGACGAAATAAATTGATCCGAGATATCTCTTTAAAACTAGAAACGTTCGAAGAAGCAGACATCTTAAATGTTTAAAATCAATGAAAGTTTTAATAAAAATTCAAATGAGGAAATAATTTACAAGAGAATAGTATTTTTTTCGAGAAAATAAAGAATTATTTTTGAAATAATCGTAGATTTGAAAGAATAGAACGTTGCTAAAACAGATGTGAGGTGTTGTATATAAGTCTTCCTTCAAGAGAGTCTCTAGCACCTGCCTGAAGATGGGATATGTGGCAGAACTAGTGGCAAAAAATATAAAGTCAGATAATGCAGAAAGAAGAAGACTGTCAAGACAATACGAACTAATTATATTTTTACTCAAATCTTAAAATTATTTTTTCCGGGAGACCACTTTAAGACTAGAGAAACTTTTCAATCAGTAGCCAGGGCTTAGATATTTATAACCAAACAAACTTTTAATAAAATTTTTGTATTCAGAAAATAGCTTACAAAATAAATGCTATTTTTTGACAATTTTAAAGAAATGCTTTATTCAAAATTTTAAATAAATGCTCAAAGTCAAGAATTTGCAACAATTAAACGTTACAAGGTCGGGAATCCCACTATTAATAATCCAGTTTATAAACAATGTCATACTACAGTATGACATTGTTGTATTGACATGTATTCTTCGGGTTTATTTTTTAATCTAAGTACAGAGTAGCTATTTGTTCAACTGACTTATTAATTTCAAAAAACCTACAACAATAATTTAAAAAGTGTATTATGCTTTAAAAACAGACAATGACTTTATAATCCTTTTCTTTTAATTACTACTCTGTAGATTGGTTTTTCCATTCTTTAGTTCTGTAATATTTTATTTTTCCTTTCTTTCTAATCTTCTATTTAGTTCTTCATATCTTTCTGAAACCTGAATTATTCGACAGACCAGAGTATAATTAAATTCAATGCGTTGATAAAAAATTATTTTCTATAAGAAGAAAAATTTAATTGCTTTCATAGGGATATTTTTAATATATTTAACATTGATGCTGTTAATTGATTTTACAATTCTATTAAAATTCATTATTTTTTTAAGAAAAAGAAGTATCGTTTCTATAAAAAAAGTGATAAACACAGTAGAACTTTTATTAAAGGATCAAACTTCTAACCAAAACCTCTAACCTTGCCTCTTGTATAAGCAGCAATCAAAATCGAGCAATAATGATTTATTGAACACACATAGGTACAACTTTTTTGATGATTAGCAGGATAAAAAAAAATCATTTGTGAAAGTGAATTTCGTTACGGTGTCAGAACTGTATTTATGAGACATATTTCAAAAACTTAACAAGTATCCTCGTGCTATTTTTTTTATCAAGCACAGATGAGAGAAGAATAGACGTTTCGACATACATAGAATATTATATTACAGAAATATATCATAGTTTTTTCCATGAAATTAATTGCGCAGTCATAAAACAAACAAAATGTCACACGTTACATACGTTTTGGATTTTCCGTTATGCGTTTGATATATTTGTATAAATGTTAATAATTTGCGTATCAGATTTCGTCAACATCCGTCTAGTCGTACGAGTGTTTGAGTACTTAACACCACACACAGAGTAAACTGAAAAAAATGAATATAAATTTAATTTATTTGATCGAGATGACGTCAAAATATGCTTTTCTGGTCGATCTATTAGAAGAGTGTTTGATGTCCAAAATTTATTGAATAGCGATTAGTCGACAATCAAATTATTCATTTCGATTTTATAGTTCTTTAATGTGCGAAGATTCGAGTAATAGATTAAAAATATCTACACTTAACAAATAATAAAATTACGTGATGTTTAAAATCAATTTCACTAAATCACCAGTTTAGCAGATAATAAAATGTCATTTTAATGCTCTAAAGATTAATGGTTTAAGACCATTTTTTCATAAGAGAAACAATCACTTTTACAAGAAAACAAATATAAACAAATATGAAACTAAATTCTACTCCATAGCAATAGTCAACAATATAATGTGTATGATAGTTGTCTACGACTTTAAAATAATTTTTATTAGGTTGGTAGGAAAATAATTACAGTTTTTGTTTTCTGAATTCTAACCTTAATTTTTTTCAATAAAAGTGTCATTGCATTGTGTTCTTGTTAATATTATTTGAAAGTGCATTTTTCGATCTATATTTTAGTGACATCAACTTTGGTTTTATTACTTATTTTGAAACAAATTGGGCTATAGAATTAAACATGGAAAAAAAGCAAACCAAAGCATTTTTTGTATGAGTTAAAAACGGATAGTAAAGCAGCAGAAACTGCTTGTAAACTAAACGACGCTTTTGGCGTGCACACTGTTAAGAAACATAAAGTACAATGGTCGCTCCAAAAATTTCGTGCTGGGGACTAGAGCCTAGAAATAAGATCGCGGGCGTCCTTCTTCAGTTCATAACAACCAACTGAATACGTTAGTTAAATCAGAACCACGCACAACTCGAAAGCTTACACAAAAGTAAGACGTTAGTCATCCAACAGTTCTGGACCACTTAACACAGCTAGGAAAATCATATGTATATGAATTTGAAGGTCATAAACCGCAATTATTTTTGCTAAGCTAATAAATTCTAACCAAGAAAAATTGAAAACTAAGTTTCACAAATGAATTATATTTTTTCATTCTACAAATGTCATTTTTTTTACCAAAAATGTCATTAAATGATATATTAACAATTTTTGATTAGAAAAAAGTATGATTTGTGGAATGGGAAATAATTCTAAAAAAAAACAAAAGAGAAATAAGAAATAAAAGAAAAGAAAAAGTAATTCGAAAGATGTTTTAACTACAATGTTAAAAATGTATTACGGCAAAAGCAAACATTCAACTAAGAGAACTTATACTTTTAAAATATACCTTTCAATACAAATAGACACGGTTAAAAAATATAAATAAATAAAAACTGAATTAAAATATTTCACAAATGAATACCACAGTACATTCAACATAATTATCTATATTAAAATATTCATTTTCTTTTAACATTACCAATTAGAAGAGCATCATATCATATAACTGATTTCTTTTATACAGAGATTTTTCTTTAGAATCAATAAATCTTTGGGTTTGTGGTTTCTCTTGTCGATGATGTTAGTAGAATCTAAATATGTAATATGTAATATAATATGAAGATAGACAAACCACAGTTATTAAATGTGAAAATAAGAAATATCTGACATCATTCTGATAGAAAAATTAGGCAAATTAAAAACATTTTTCACAATCTGTTTCGTCTATTGACATCTTCAGATGAATACTCACAGTAACACAGAAGACTCAGATAACTATTCAGGTTAGTATTCACCTGAATATGTCAACATAAAAAAAAACGGTTGTGAAAAATTTTCGAATAGTAACTTTAACAAGATATATAATTTAAAATCTTGATACGCAAGTATGAATCAAATTACCAAGTAAAGATGTTGACAATGCACTTTAAAATTATATAAACATGGACATGATGAAATGACATTTCCTTGAAAAAAAGGAAGATTAGAATTCAGAAAACAAAAACTATAATTATTTTCCTACCAATCTAATTAAAATTATTTTAAAGTCATAGACAACTATCACACACATCATACTGTTAATTATTGTTATGGAGTCGAATTCATTTTCATAATATTTTTTTTCTTGTAAAATTTAAACTATAATACAAAGGTAAATTAAAAATTAGTGTATAAACTCTTATTTTGCATACAGGATATTTATTAAAATCATTTTTCTAAATAATTCCTCCCTAATTTTAATGCACTTAATGAGTTTTTAGATTTTGTATTGAAAGAAAAAAATGTTTCCTTGCACAACCATTCTTACACCATATTAATACAGAAACTTTTATCATCCCAAATCTTTGAATGCCTCAAAAAGGTAGAAATCGCATGGTGTTAAATCGTGTCCATATTGTGGTGATCTAGAAGTTCAAACCTAGATATTGACTTTGAAGTTGAAACCTAGATATTGCACAGACTTGTTTTATTACCCATATAAGAAATACAGTACTAGAATATCTGAACAAGATTTGTAATTTTTAACCTGCTTATAAACTGTTTCCACTCATAAAACTTTTTCAGAAAATCATTGTAGTTAAGTCCTATGACTCAGTCTCTAGTTAACGTCTCTGCCCAATAGTATATCATCATAGTCTGCAGATAGTAATGTAATTTTGAATAAATTAATTAGATTAAATGCTTAAATTGTCATTTCCAAAATAAGGTTATAAACCAAGAATACTTTTTAATCCTTTTCGCTGCAACATCGCATCAGATTTATTAAATTTTTCGTTTAAAATACATTTATAGAAGTAGTGCATCAAAACTAAAGAATATTTTTTTTAAATGAAAGTTACAAATTTAATGAATACTTAATTTATATATAAGACTGGAATAATGTTCACATTTTGAAAACTAACTACGATTAGATTGTTATCAATGTAACACTATATGATATAAAATCATTGAAACACAGGGAAAAAAACATTTAAATTCCGTCCGATAACGGCATTGAAACCTGGTCAGCATCGTCAAGTATCCTTCACACAGTAATTGAATACATCGTTTCAATTTGAAACAAATATTTCCATAAACAGCGTACACACGGTATAATGTTTAATGGCAACGCATTAACGGAATAAAAAAAAATTAATATGTATTCACGTACAATAGATTGTGTTCTTTATTGTTATGTGTTCTTGCTGTAGCATACTCTTCAATTCGTCAGTGTTATTCGAATATTTATATCCGTTGAGTAGGTGATTTCAATGATGTGTCCGTAGAAAGTTTAATGCGCGATAATGACAGGAACGTGATCAAAATTAAGAAACGCGCCACGCCGAGACCTCTTTATTTATTTTATTGGCGATTGTTGTGTGCTTTCGTATACGGTTTATAGAAAAAAGCGAAACGTACGGTTTTATTATAGTGTTTTTTTCTGCAAGTAGTCTCGAACGTTCATTGCCGTGCGAAATGCCATAGTGCCACACAAACTGGCAACGTTTCAAGACGGATTGATATTTCGCTATGAAATCGATACAGAGTCAGGAAACGAATCGTTCTTCTCTCTAAGAAATATATATGTATTAATATTTTTACGACTTTTAAGGTAGCATAACGGACTGGTAATAAAAATGTCAAAAAGTTCATTTAAAAAGTAAACTATATAGTTTTAGAACTTAATTTGTAAAAAGTTGTACAGCTAATTTGTATTCTATAATAAATAGATAAAAATAACAGAACACTGAAAGTGAAGAAGTCATGCTGACAACTAAAATATAATAAATTCGTTTTAATAACGAAATAAATAATTTATTTCAGATATTTATAGAAAAAAATATACACAGAGGATCGTTAAATAAGAGAAGTAATTTGTGAACTGCTCGAAATAATTTGTTTTTTTTTTTCTGAGAAATATATAATTTATACTCTTTTCTACACAGATAATAAAACTGGGCGCCAGAGATCATACAAAAATAGACACTGAAAAATCTATGAGACTAAATAAATAGTTTGTATATTTAATTTCTCGTAGAAGAATCCAGCAAGAGAGATTTAATCAAAAAATAACTTTCCTTTCAGAAATGAATTCTTTTTTCATCCCACAGATCACACCAAAGGTTTGTGGGACGAAAGAAGAATCCATTTGTTAAAATGAATTTAATGAGAGTATCAGAACTGTTTTTGTAAACTTTTTTTATATGAAAAATAATCATGCACTAAAAATTAAATTATATTATAAAAACATAAAAATGTTAAACTAATAAATGTTCACTCTTTCATAAAGAGTTTTTTGTCTGAAATAAACTGTAACTGTTTTGTTAAAACCACTACCTCTTTAAAGGAAATCGTTTGAGAATAGATAGATCCGATTGAGAGAATTGAGAATTTACGGAAAACCATTAACTAAAGTATTACTCTATTGAAAAATATTATCAAATTGTACAAAAAATCTGTCAATATGTTATCGAAAATAAATAGTTTATTACAAAACTCTTAGAGCAAAAAAATATATAGTTACTGAAGCAAAATCAAATATTTCTTATATTCACATGTCTATTTTACAGTTAATTGAAAAATCAATTAGAAAGCTATGACAGTTATATTGAAATTTTCTTTAAGTAAAAGATGTAATTTGATCAACCTGTTAGCTATATCTCCCTATTTTAAAAGTATGTACTTACATTGTGTAGCAAAAATGAATAGATGACGAGTATACTCGTCAAATACAGAGTATATGCAGCTGCTATAAAATTGAATTAAATTGCAACGAAATGGCATTTGATTTTTTTGAAAAACCAATAATTTTATTGCTGTCATACGCAGCTAACATGTAAAAGACGCTCAATAGTACTAGAATTATTTAAAGAAACCGATAATGGGATATAACTATTTTTTTCAAAAAGAAAATGAATTACTTAAATTACATAACTTTAGATGTAAAATAAATTAATGAATCATTAACTGTATTTAATAAAATACCTTCGTCGAAAATTGTGATATTTCATTCATTTAATAATTATTTAACTTTAGTTTCGTGAGATAAATTTACAAGGTAAATACAAAACTTATACTTAAATATTTCAATCAAATATGTGTACAAAAATAACATCAACCGAATATATTTAATGCAACACAAATGTACTTATTCTTTTCTAAACAAAAATTAAGAGTCTTAAGGAGGATTTTATAGCAAGACAAAAATGTATCCTTACATTTTTTCTTCGAAATAAAACGAAATAAATATTTAAAAAACTTGAACATGAAATAACATCTTACTGACGAATATTTAAATAGATATTATATAAAATGTGTATTCTGTACAAACAGTAACTTGTACAAATATTATTTATTTTTATTGCTCGACTAATATTTATATTTATAATTTAATAATCCTTGTACAAATATTTATAATTTATACTCGTTTCATATTTTATGTTTATATAGATGTATGTTTACATCTGCCCGTTTACTAAATATTGCCTTTGAATCGAATCTAAAAGCATTTTTGTTTATATTACTTAATGTTTTTCGAACTTTTTCGATAAGATCATGAAGACCTTAACGGAATATAATTGTTTTAATTAATTATAAAAGACAGGCAATAGTATTTTTTAAATTTAGTCTCTAAAATACAAAATGGAAAGTAGAATTCCGGGGTGATAATGAGATGTTTGACAAGAAAGATGATCACGATACAGTTTTGAGACTAGATGAATTCACTTTCACAAATCAATTCTTTTTTCTCTCCACAAACCAAGAAAAAAATATTGCAGTTTAAAAATATTCAATAAATCATTGTTAATATTTTTTTTTGTTGCTTATGTGTATTTCGATGGTGATAGAATCATGTTCAAAAAGATTTTCAAGTTTTCTATCATAAAAAATAGGTACATATCGTGACATATATACTTCTACGTGCACTCATGAACGTCTTTTTAACAAAATTCAGAAAAGTACAGTTTTCATATCTCAACATACAGATATCTGTACAGACTCACGAATTTTTTAAAAACGTTCGCACACTATCGTTAAATACGTGTGTCGTTTAATAAGTATGGTGAAAAAAGTAAGTTAAACACCGCTTTTTGGAAAAAATCAATTTTATTTCTCAACACAGTCTCCATTGAGAGTACATATACACTTGGTCCTGCGAGTCTGCAAAATACGCATTGTAGACGGCGATGACATCCTCATTCATCGAGAATTTCTTCCCACCGAGTCAAATTTTCAAGTTTGGGAAGAGAAAAAAGTCGCACGGGGCCAAATCTGGAGAATAGAGTGGATGAGAAATCAATTCGAAGCCTAATTCGTGCAATTTTGCCATTGCAACGGTTGATATGTGGGGCGGCGCGTTGTTCTGGTGAAAGAACACTTCCTTGTGCGCCAATCTTAGCTGTTTTTGTTTCAGCTGTTCTTTCAAACGATCCAATAATGTTGCATAATACGCTCCTGTTATCGTTTTTCCTTCATTAAATAATCGATCAGGATGATTCCGTGGGAATCCTAATAAACAGTAGTTATCATCTTCCCAGCAGACAAAACGGTCTTCGCCTTCTATGGTGCACTTTTACCAGTCGTTGTCCACTGTTTTGACTTCTACTTCGACTCAGGTGTGTAGTGGTGGATCCATGTTTCATCCACGATAACGAATCGACACAAAAAAGCCTGCTCGTTTTTTTCATTTTTGCGGCAGCTGCTACAATGCTCGCTTCAAACATCTGCAGGACATGAACAACGCGTCGTTTCTGACTGAAATTTCGCCTATGCTAGTTTGAAAAGTGACACTTGATAGCCGTGACGTTACCAAATAAATGGTGACGGCAGATTATAGAAATTTATCAAACTTATCAAACGACTCACGTATAAACCCATATCTCTACATATAGAGATGTGTACGGACTTACAATTTTTGTTAACAGAGTTCAGACACTCCATTGTACTACACATATATACAGGATCATATCTCTATATAAATATATTGATATGCACTCTCGAATTTTTTTTAAAGTTCAGAAAATCTATCGTTAGATACAAGCTTATATTTCGACATAAAAACATTTGTGGAAATTCACGAATTTTTATAGGAAATGTTAGATGTTTTATCATAATCGACAGCCCCATATCTCGACATTCAGACATCCACGTGGGGTTATGCATTTTTTTGAAAAAGTTTAGAAACTGTCGTTAGATACAAACCTATATCTCGGCATACAAATTATCTGCGCTGGTTCTATATTTTTTTTTTGAATAATCAGACGTTCTATCGAAAAATCAGGCTCATATCTCAACATACAAATATTTGTATTTTCATCGTAACACACAGGCACATATCTCGAGCAAAAGACATTCAGCTGCACTCGCGAATTTTTTTAACAAAGCTCAAACACTATCAAAAGACAAACTCATATTTCGACATACAGACATACTTACAGACTCACAGTTTTTTTGTGGTTTGTGAGATGAGAAAAGAATCGATTTTTAAAAACGAATATGAATTTAAATATGAAAAGTATTATAAGGAATCAGAGTACAGCACCCAGTAAATTATTTGGAGCGTCTAACGAGTTATGGAACAACATTCTAAAACATCTAAACTAATAAATAAATCAATAAATAAAAATCGACAATTTTCAAATAAAATAATGCATTAACAGTTCATGTACCTAAACAAAATTACACACTGACAAATAAATGAGTCATGATTTTAAAGTTTCCATTTTGGCAAACTGCTTTTTATATAAATCAGCCGGAGAGTTCGATGTAAGAGAAAAAAAGCCATAAATATAAATTGATAAACATTAAACTAAGACGTTCCATCCATCCTTATGTTAATATTAATCAAATGTCTATTATTAAGAGAGCAATGTTATAATTATCATTTTATCATCGACTAACTGTTGTTTGAAAATTAATACAGAATCACTTTTCTAGAAATTAAATTAAATATTAACGACGTGCGCGCCGATGTTTTCAATTACGGACCGATCGTAATGTGACGTGTTGAGAACTCGGAACTATTAAATAAAATATAATCGTTACGTTAAAAGTCAATAGATCCATAAAAAATCGTCAGAGTTGATTAAAAATCAGGTAATTGAATGGGATGTTATGTTTGAAAATATAGCAATTTAAATAATTGTTCTTTACGCACTTGGCGGATTTTATAACTGTTTCTTTAATTGAATTAAACATTCTCAGTGGCGGTGCGAGCAGTTTAGAGAAATTGCAGAAATCCGGATATTAGTGTTAATTAATTAATTACTGGGAAGAGTGATCATTGCGGCGGACGTACAGGTGTGCATTTGAAAAATAGTTTTCTCGATCGACAGTTGATTGACATCGTCGTTTCTATTTTACGAGATTTAATTATTTTTTTAATAGACCTATTTAAAAATTTAATTCTAAACGAAGAGTTACTAATCATAAAAATTACAAGTAGAATTTCAACACGAAGACAGAAAAACAGACCGAGATGATTTCTTTCGATGTACACTTTTACGCACCACCTGCAATCGTCGATTCATCATTTTATCCGTAAAACACTGTAAATATTCGTAACAACCACGAGACAACAAAGAAATGTATTTGGAAAAAGCAAACAGCATTAGACACCATTAAAGGCAATCATAAAAGTTCATCAAATCGTATATCCGTGGGAAAACGTGTCCGCCGAAGTATATGGTATTTATTTCAGTCGTACGACACTTGCTCTTACAACAAATATCCGCTCGAGGCTTATGTAATGCAACTGCTAACTCATTCTCATGAAATTATGTTCAATTTACGGATAGTGATCTCTTAAAATGTAGTTATTTGTTCTTCGCCGAAGAGAAAGGTTAATGCGGAATGTTTCCATGACGAAAGAAAGAGTGATTCGATTTATCTCAACAAATAAATCAATATTTTATATGAAATGAAAAGTTGGAGGACTCGAACGTTTGTTTGGCGATATTTCACGACACGATCGATACAATTACCAAATTGGCTAACGTATCAAATCGATTGAGTGTGATTTATGGATGCGATTTGCTCGCCTTACCTATATTTTATAGCTCTCTGGAATTTGTCCGAACAAATTACATGTATATATATAACGAAAACTATTTCACAATTAAAATAAACGCAGATCTGTTGTAATGATACTGAAATATGAGTTAAAAAATCGGTCTATGAATCAATTCTTTATAAAAATCCTTATTAGTATTATAATACAAAAAGTGGTCCATCTAAGTCAATCGCATTCAATCTATCGTCCCACAATGCAAAATAATTTTATACATACTGCAATTCTCTATGAAGCAATTAATTTTTATATTTTTATACAAGTATTTCTGGTTGATTTTTCGGCGTCTCATAAGAAAATAAACGATTAATTAAAATGCATCTAATATTAGTTCACTTGATGATTCATTTCACTTCTACTTGTTTTTTTATGCACGTGTAAACCGTGTAAACCAACCAAGATTGATAAATGTTATATCATTTTTATTAATTTGAAACAAACACTCATTTTCTTTATAAAGGATGATCAATACTATAAAAGATATTTGTAATATACAAAGACCTTTATTAATGACTTCATTTGGATTACAATTTCCTTTTTCAATTATTCATAAAATTCCTTAGTGTAGAAAATATTTTATGTTAAAATATAAATTTACTACTATGGTTAAATTCAGTTTGAGAAGTGATATTGTTAACTATTAACCATATTTTTTTATGATCAAAAATGTTCAATAATTAATTAAAGATCTTTTTTAATTATTGCTTAAACTTATTTCCATGGCGATAGTATCATCTTCAAAACATTACAGTACAGAAAAATCTCTCTCAAATACAGATAAAATAGAGGTTGTTCGAGCGCGTCGAGAATATTAGCAGAATTTTAAAATATCATAATCAATAATCACACTTGAACTTTCGTGATCGGAAAAAAATTTATAGTTTTTAAGCGGAGTGGAAAATTTATAAAATATGGAATTGTTGTTTGTACTATAAGGACACTCTTCCACGGATTATTATTTCTATTAATGAATTTTTGACTCAAAATTACAAATTACTGTGATAGTAGATTCTCAGTATTTACCTGATCTACCTGTGATTATATTTACTTCGATAAATCAAAATAAAATCGAAAAGGAAGAGATCTGATGAAATTGCAATCATACAAAATTATCTAAAGACAAAATTTACTCACATAAAGTGCAACTACTAAAACAATCAAGAATGTTTAAAAATAATGTATACAATTGGTAGAAGAGGTCCTTCAATGAAACAACACACGACAATTATATATGTAAATAGATTATTCTTTAAAGAAACCTTTAATATTTTAGATGAGACTTTATACATTTGTTTATTTTTAAAATTGGTAACTATACAAAAATTATTGATTTTAAATTTTTCGCTCAAAATTTCCCACTCACCATCAAAAATGTTCAATAATTAATTTTCTATTCTTTTTATTCATTGCTTACTAGCACTTCCATGGAGATATCATCATTTTCAACGTCTTATTCTGTACCATGACGATCTAAAAATGACGATATCTCCATAGAAATGCTACTAAGCCACACATAAAAAGAATCGAAATTCAATTACTGAACATTTTTGATCAGAAAAATTCTGTGATTTGCTGCGATAACAAAATAATGTGCGAAAGCGAATTTAACCGCAATTTCAGGACTGTATTATAGAAAACTAGTATTCCAAACTATCTTTTTATAACTAGGGTAATATTTTGCATGTTGTTTTACATTTTACTACAACTATCAAGTTTAGAATATCTTTTTTAAGCTCGATTTAATCTTCTTACTACTAATTTTTTTTTAAATATTGATTTTTTGAAAACTTTGCAAATGAATGAAGACCACTGATTTATTGTAGAAATAAATTGTTACTATATTATAAATTTCAGATAAATTCAATTTAATGTTTCATTAAATCAAGAGAATAAATCAAGAATCAAGTGTAGCATTTTGTGTGTTTAGCTGAAAAACAGAGTTTGCTTCCAAAAACTTCATAAATTATGAAAATAATTATTATAATAATTGGCTTTATATTTATATAAATGTCTCTGTGTATGTACTGATTTTTAACCTTATCACCTACGAATGTATCAGTGAAAACATTAAATCGAAACGGACTCGGCACATACACAAAACGGGCGTGGGGCAACGCGCCAGAGCGTGACGGCCCCCGCAGCGTCCCTGTGGCGAGCGCCGGCGCGGAACTCTGCTGCCATCTCTCGTTACGAACAACACCAAATTATTGTTACACCGGCGGTCAGAGTTGAGTCACGTCTAATGTTATGGGAAGAGTGTGTGATTCAGAGCAGCTGATGACTCGAATTGAAAGGGTCATTGCTACAGACAGAATAGTTTTTATTGTTTTAAGAACGCACTGCATGTCGGAGACATTCACTGAATAATAAACAAAATAATAAATGCGATCGCCACCGACCGCCGTACTTTTCGGCCGATCCGGCAACGGGCTCCTTTCACTGCAATATCAGAGATTACATCGGCTCGCGTTTGGATTTCTTGCACGTATTACACATTCATACAAACATACATACACACACATCCATATATATATATATATATATATATATATATATATATATATATATATATATATAATGTTGGAAATAACAAAAAGAGATAAAAACGAATAAGATGACAGGAACATAAACTGGAGTTACAGACATAATAAGAAGAGTGAAGAGTTTGAACATAAAATGGGCGAAGAATACTGCGAAAATACAAGACAATCGATGAACAAGATAAATTATTGATTGGGAACTAAGAAATTTAGAAAGTCACAGAGAAAGAGCAATGAACAAATGGGATAAGAACATAAGAACACTTATTGGAAGGTGATGGAACAGAGAATCATTGAATTGCTTGAACTGAAAAGTTTTGGAAGAGACTTTCATCCAGCAGTGGAATGAAAGAGATTGATGAATGTAGGATATATATATATATATATATATATATATATATATATATATATTTAACTACATTTTTAAAAAAACTTCAGAAAACTCATCCAGTTCCTAAAAAGAAACATAAGTTATCAGACATATGACTAAGAATTAAATATAGAGATGCCTAGCTTGAACTACCTCAAACTACACTAATGTCTTTTTACAAATGAATTCTTTTTTCAACCCACAAACCACAACAATTTTTAGGTCAAATTGAATGAATCATTGAAAATTCTTGATTGATTTTTACTTATAGGAATTTAGATGACAATTCCATCAGGTTCAGTGCACCAATATAAGGAAAATTTTCATGTCTGATTTTTCTATACAATAACATTTTTTGAGAAAGAAAATGTTATTGATTTGTGAAAATGAATTTAGCCAGTGTTAGAAATACATTGTGATCTTTTCTCTTAAAACAATTTGCATTTCTATGCCGAATGTTTTCAAATCAAATGAATTTATTACTTAATTTTCATATTCTTTATTTTTTAATTATATTATCATTAAGCTCTAACTTCTCATAAACAAAATATCTGTGTAAAGTTACATAAATATTTCAATGTTAAATACATTAACTTTGTATTCAAGCATACAGTGAATTAGCCAATGTATGTCCTTATCCCATCTGTTCTTTGATCTTCTTCTATTTGGTTTTTTTTATTTATTGGCTCCCAATGAATAATTTCTCTTATCCATCGATTGTCTATTCTTCTTGTAATATATATATATATATATATATATATATATATATATATATCACCCATTTGAAACTCTCTACTGATGGTATGGCTTTAATCTTTACTGATTTCGTACATCAATCTATTCTCACCCCTTTCTCTATGGATGAGATGGTCGCAGAGCTCTACCGTTGTATGCACGGTTCTGCCACAGAACGCACTTTATTGATATCCACAGCCAAATCGGTATATGTTGCTTCACAGTATATAACTTATCGTATCTACAGTAGTTTACAGTAACGGTTGATTAAATAAAAATGGAATTCACACAAAAATAATATTGATTTAAAATTTTACTTTATCGTTATTTTAAACTTCATATTTAATAACTTTAATAGGAGCAAATCATAATAATTAATATATTTCAAATAAACTAATAATATAATTGGGTATGATGTATCTTAAAGCAAGGAAAGACGCATAAGCCGATTATAGTCTTAAAATGAGTATCTTAATTCACATTCTTATAGTTCTTCTTACAAATGACACATCTTCGCAATCGGTTCTTTCTTTCTAATGTATAAAACGAGGGAAATTTCTTCCATAAGCCTTAAGGGATAATTGTCGCTTGCTCTATTAGGATCATGGGTCGAATTTTGATATTTTTCTAAATTTACCAATAGGCCGCCTGACAACTATAGTCAGCGTTATCATCTACAGACCATTTCACGGATGCCAGCTACAGTCGTATAGCGTTAAGTGTGAACGAATTAAAAAGAATTACATTATGATAATCGCAGATTCGTACTTAAAAAATGAGAGTAAAAAAGTCCATTTAAGATATTTTCATAAATGAATTTTTCACTCACGCCACAAATAAAAAAAATGTTTCTGGTTAAAAATGTTCAATGAATCTTTATTGATCATTTTTGATTGTTGCTTATATACATTTTGATAACGATGTCATAATTTTCAAAGCGGCAAGGTAGAGAAAATTCTTAACTAATCTCAGCTTTGAACTGTTTTTTTTATATTTCATTCAATATACATTAATTACAACATACAAAAATATTGTTAAGCTCTTGTTATCGAGGGTTTTAATGACATTAGCTGGCGACGCATCTCTAAATTCGAAATATTTATCTTGTGATCGAAATATTTTTATTCTCAATATCCGAACGAGTTACGCTACTTTTCTACTTAAAACAAGCATCCACAAAATGCACACAAACAGTATTAATATTATAAAATATTAAAAAATTATATAAATAGAAACTAGTTAATCATTACTTACAGCTACAAACATTATTACAAAGAATGCTAAAAAACCTATGATTTATCTGGATTGTTTGTTCCAGTTTAGAAGCAATTATGTTTCAGAAAAAGTGTCTAATACCCGCGTTTGATGACTCTGGAATACAAAGAATCAACATCTTTTTTCTGACAAAATAATGAATAATGTAAAAAATAATGCATGATATAAACATTTCTACTGGAAAAGAAACACTAGTTTTAACCAAACTGCAATAGAAAACATTACTGTAGATGTTTCTCCTGATATAAAAAGCATTTGGAGAAAGCATGTAATAAGTCAATTCACTTAAAGTCTTTCTTAAGAAGAAGAATGTACCAAAACTTGATTCATTTCTTTTATAATACGTTACTCGATAGTAAAAAAAATATCAAGAATATATTTCTACAGAAATTTCATACAAATCATCTAGTCATTTCGAATAAAACTAAACCAAAAATATATAAAGTTTACAGTACGATACGTTGGTTGAAATAAAAAAAAAAATATATCAACATGCATACGTATTTAATCTATAGATTAATTAATCGAAAATATAACAGAGACACAGGTAAAAAATGCTACACAGAAATATCTCTTCAGGCACTCGCTCCACGTTTACAGAAACACCAGAAAAAGTATGCAGACCGTGAGAAAAAGATACAGATGTCCATTGCAGACGACGACGATCTCCCTGCCTTGTTTTATTGCGTGCACTTCATGGGTCATAAAATACGATCCTAATTATGCGCGTGGGTGTAAGGTATCTATGTATCTTTTAATTATAGACTTGAATAAATATGTATACGTATACAAATATATATATATATATATATATATATATATATATATATATATATATATATATATATATAAACAAGTGGAATAGCTGCAGTGTCCAGCTTTAAACGACGAATGTGCATGGTGTTCGAGACGTACGTTTGAATTTATTGAACTTCTTATCGTAATGCTTCAGCTACCGCTTCTGTAATGTCGGAACTAATTATTCTAGTGATTTGTTTTTTCTCCCGGTTGTGAAGTGTTGTTTGTTCCGGTACTGATTTGGTTTTAAAAAAATCGAATTTAAGCATTGATATAAATGTCAATCAGTAAAAATGGAAAAGTGTTTTTTTTATTGAACAAAAATAATAAAGTGGCTTAATTGATTCAGAGTGAATTTTATTTAACTTTTTTTAACCGCTGCGTTGTAATAAAAATACTCTAGATATATTCAATAATTTTTCTACATTCATTTCTCCATATGAATCACATTTCACACACCTAAATATATCCACATGTTACAAAACGAGGCGGCATAGAAAAGTAAAAAAATACGAAGAATTTAAAACTAGTTTACTAAACAGTTCAAGATGAATTACAATTTGAATATTCAGTAGTTATATTCAGTAAATGTTCCATTATCGTAATTATTAAACGAACTGACTTCGAAATATAATTGTATACAATACAAAAGATCCGTTTTTTTCAAAGAATATAAACAAAATCGATGGAAATTTCAAAAAATGTAATGCCAGTATTTTTTTTCTTATTTGGTATAACTTTTATTTTTTTCCACAAATGAATTATTTTTTCACTCGACAAACAAAAATACTTTTGGTAGAAATATTCAATAAATCATTATTGATCATTATTGATCATTTTTGATTGTTGCTTATACGCATTTCGATAGTATTACAATCATCTTTAGAGCACAAAGATACAGAAAAAATTCTCTTTGAAGATGATGACATCGTTATCGAAATGAGCCACAAAAAATAATGATTTGTTGAACACTTTTGATCAGGAAACATTCCTTATATTTTATGAAATGAAAAAAATGTATCTGTAAAATTGAATTGACTACAGCTATTAATATTTTCAATGGTTTACCAAAAGAAGAATTACCAAAAAAAATATTTTGCATTATTACTGTTACCTGGAACTAATTTGAAGGATAAAATATATAATGCTAATAACAATATATACGAACACAATTCTTAGCAAAGCCAGTAAAAGACAGTCTTCTTGGGAACTCGGCAAATCCGCTGACTAAACTGCGTCATGTGATCCCATTGAAAGGTCTAGAAAAAATTTTCCACCGCTTATTAAAAACGTCAACCCACAAAACCACTAATATATCCGAGATATAGGAGCTGTGAAGTTAAAGTCACGGGAGTTGTTCATTGGGCCGAAAAATCGTCTATTTATACAAAGTAAATAATTCAATACAGTAAGAGTGTTAGTTGAACTTTTAGATTCGATCTTGTATATTTCACTTAAATTAAAAAATAAACAGACTACAAGTACAATAAAATACGGAATTACAATTAGACAATAAATTCAAATTTATTGATAGTTCGAAGAATTTATTAACCACAAATATATCCTAGCATATTATGAGCCTGCCAGTGCTCGGAAATTATTCTGCAGAGGGTCCAAAGGAACTTGGATTACATAATGTAAATAATTATTAGAAGCAAGAGTTGCATTCAAAATTTCAAATTAAATCTCGTATATTTCACTTAAATTAAAAAATAAACAGACTACAAGCACACAAGACATGCAATTACAATGAAACAATAAATTCAAATGTATCGACAGTTCGAGTGATTTATTAATCACCAATATGTTCCGAGTTGCACGAGTCATGAGCCTCAGAACTCGGAACTTGTTCTGGGGAAGGTTCAAAATTCCTCCGGTTTGTGCATTATAAGTAATTCTTTTAAATAAAAGTTTTGTTTGAACTTTTCAGTTAGAAACCTCGTATATCTCACTTAAATTAAAAAAGACATAAAACACAAGTACGTGTGACACAATTGTAAATAGCCAATAAATCTTGATTGTAGTAAATAGACAATAAATGTTATATAAAACAAGAAAGATCAAATAACCAAAAATTAAAGAAATCAGATTTTCAATTAGCTACTGACATTTTTTTCCCATAATTAAATCAATCGTTCTTTCTGTTTTATTACAAATATACATTCACATTAATTTCCGTAGAATGTGAAAATGACAGCGAAGAAACTTACATTATTTAATGACATTCAATTAAATTAAAGAATAGTCTTTTTCGATTAAAATAATCTAGTAAAATAAACTCTAGCATTCTGCTGAATCTATTTATATTCCCACTGTTTCAAATACATTCAATTAAAATTCAATTCTCGAAAAATAATAATTCCTATGATAAAATTACATGAAATAAGGGCAAGCAGTGGCATTCCGGTAGGTATTTTTTTAATCAATTTACTCTTATGCAATTTGCACGATGTTTTTAATCTCGTACGTTCGAAAATATTTTTAAATATCGATACTTAAGTGTGTCAATACAAACGGATATTACTAAGTGTCTAATTGTATATTAATGTTAGATTGATTTCCACCTATTGCACACCTGTCCTAAATTCAAGTCTGTAGCGCGATTATCAGTCTTTATTTTAATATATTTCGTGTGGTTTGAGAGTTTTACAGTAACTAATATTATTTATATAATTGTATGTTACATTTCTGTACAAAAGAGTATTAAGGAAATATTCGTTTTACTGTTTGAAATTACTGAATGCGTTGCACAATTTTCAATTGAAATGAACGGATGATTAAAAATTATCTTGAGTGGTTCATCAATGAATTCTATGTTAGTAGTCAATACTAACATAGAATTTAGTGTATTTGTCATAACTCAATTATTAAAAAAGGATATTGATTCAAAAAGTATGATACTCGAATGTAGAAATATAATGTAGATATGTAGTTCAAATTTATGTAAACACTGTTGTAATTACTGATAGCAACAATTCAGCATGTTGATGTAACTATTTACGCGAACTTATTGAAATATAAATAATGTTAAAACAAATTATATTACTTTCAAAAATGAATTCTTTTCCATGCCACAAAATACAATAAAAGTGCCTATTAAAAATGTTCATTAAATAATTATTGATAATTTTTTGTTGTTGCTTGTATGCATTTCGATGTCAATGCCATTATTTTCAGAGAAAATATATTTCTGTGGCTTAGTGCTTTGAAGATGACTGCATTGACATCGAAATACGTATAAGCAACAATCAAAAATTATCAATGATTATTTAATGAACATTTTTGAACAGAAACATTTTATGTACTTTGTGAGATGGAAAAGGAATTCATTTATGAAAGTAAATTTAATCACATTGTCAAAATTGTATTCTAATATAAGACAGATAGATATTTGAGGTTTAGAGGCGTGTCAAAAGCTGAGGTCATTAGTGCCCGACATGAATACAAAAATGAAACATACCTCCCAAGTGAACACTTACGTTTGAACCACATTTTATTTCAACCCAAATAAGTTCAATGTTCATTCGCCTAAAAATAAATGTAATAATAAAAGCATATAAGGAACTGAATTGTTAAAATTACTATTGACCTTGATCAAACAACATATATAAATAATATAAAAGTTCTTGTAAATCTCACATGGAAACATAAAGACGGAATATAATACGTTTAAAACACTGTGCTGTACTTATATATTGATGAAACAAAAACAAAATGATACATTTTCAAAGGTAATAATTATTCACGAATATTAAAATGGCAACAAAAACAAGTAACTGCAATATATGAGAGTGTGCAAAACTAAAGCTACAAACTTAGTACTTTGTGTAAAAGCCCCTATTTTGAATAACCTCAGCACATTTTCGTGTCATTGATGAAATTAAATTTAAAATGGTGGTTTCAGGTATCTTTTTCCATTCATTTTGTAATGCTCCCGAAGCGTTCGCTCGCAACTCGTCGTTTGAGAATCACAAAGAGATTTTCAATGGGATTCTGGATTAAAGTCTGGTGATTGTACCGGCCAATAAAGAACTTGAACCCCATTGTCTTTTAATCAATCCTTTACCAACATCGATGTGTGTTTCTGGTCATTATCGTGTTCAAACACCCATCGAAGCGGCATATTTTAATCAGCATGAAGAATCATTTGTGTTTCTAAATTTTTTATATACGAAATGATCCATTATCCCCTCAATTTCAAAAAAGGACCAACACCATAGACTGAAAACATGTCCAAACTATTACGCTGCCACCTCCATGCTTGGTTATGACTGGTTTGAGAAGATACAGGCCAGCGAAAAAGCCACTGCTGGGAAAAAAACATTTACAAAAAAGGTTTGTATTTTTAAAGATACCATATCTTTATTAAAAACATCATTTCAAAGCATAAAATATCAATTGAACTACTTGTTCCAATTGAATAAGTTGTAATTTTATAGATGAGAAGACTGCGAATTTACGTAAGTCGTATGTTACGTAACTCGCGATATTACTGTATATCATTAGTCAGTTTGATGTATAGATATTAGAACAATGGGCAAAACATTCTTTAAATTATCTTAAAACTCTCGCCTAATCAATGTCTAGGAAGTTTCTGTCTGCCACTGCAAATAAAAGACACCAATCTAAATTTTACTTTACAAAACCACCGAATATTTTTTTATAAAATTTTATTGAAATGAAAAATTCATTTCAATTACTTTCGTTACATCAAATTCGTATATGAATTGTTTAACTCTATTTTTGTACAAGTAAATTGTAACAATACAGTTCTGACACTATGGCTAAATTCACTTTCACAAATGAATTCCCTTTTCACATCATAAACTGCAAAAAAATCAATAAATCATTATCGATCATTTTTGATTGTTGCTTATAAGCATTTCAATGTAAATTCCATCATCTGCAAAGCACCAAGGTATTCAAGAATTTAACACTTTTAAAATTGAATATCCATATGTCAATCAATAAAGATTTATTCAACACTTTCCATCAGAAAAAAATTTGTTGCTTGTCAGATAAAAACATTTATTTGTAAAAATACACTGTATATATTTTTTATATATTACTTAATATTTTACTAATAATAATTCTCGACAAAATTAAAATCAAATACTGACAGAACTCGAGTTTTCTTCAATCTGTCATCATTTGTTTCAAATAAGTTCTCCAATTTTACTCACTGTATATAAAAAGTATTTTTATTTTCAAATATTTCAGTTTATAACCGTAATGAAATAAATATTTGGATAATTATTTTTTTACACAAGTATAGGAAGAACTGCACTTTTCTTCGCCGCAGCTATCAGTTAAATTCAATATTAATGAAAACATCAAAAATTGTAAACACTATACACACCAAAAACCATTCGTGTGTGTGTGTGTATGCTTGAATGCACATGCACCGACTCCTCGGACATTTACAATTTTGTTTTTCAATTTATCATTTTGCTGTTTATGGGTCGGCCGAATTCCAATACAAAAGTCTGAATTGCAATATGCAGGTGCGTGCGTGAAGACCCCTTTGGTTTTAAAAAATGCGCAGACCTAGTGTCAGCAGAAAAACTGATCTACCTTAACATCTTTCTCAAACCGCTCGCAACAACAACACTCACTCCGGTCTATAATAATAATAATATATCAAAGTTTTTTACATCCTGTGCATTGTGATATAATTATACCTTTTGTATTATTCTTTTTGAGTTTAATTCTGTATGAAAATTGGCCACCATCTCTTTATATACATACATATATATATATATATATATATATATATATATATATATATATATATATATATATATAAATACAAAATTATCATTCACTTGGTTCGACAGAATGGAAACAATAGCCTTTACAAAAAATTTCAATTGAAACTGATGTATTTGATCTCATTTCGAACTTGACAGTTTAATAACAGTGAAGTTTTCCTTATTCTAATTTAATTATTTTTTAAATATATATATATTTTTTTTGAATTATAAGTCTTCAGTATCTATTTTCTATATGAACGAACATATTCATGTGTCATATATCAAAAGTCAAATGTTGAAAAATTCGTTATGTCACAAACATATTAATCAAACAACCATAACATGATATTAAGCAAATTTCATTAATCAATCTTCTTTCAGTACTAATGGTTAATAATTAATGATTGATCATTTCGATTATTGATTATGTAGATTTTGATGGCATGTCATCATCCTAAGAACGTTAAGGCAAAGAAAAATCTACAGATGAATTATTCTGACATATTTTATATTGCTATAAAGGATGTCGTTAAATAATTACTAATAAGTGTAACCTGAGAGATAATTCAAAATTAATAGCACGGTATCTCAGTTTCTTTCAATGGTCTAAACCACTAAATTCGGATTGGGAAAAAATTAAATAAGATTTTATTCAATAGTGGCCCATCAAGAACTGATGATTTCATGATGATATATATATATATATATATATATATATATATATATATATATATATATACACACATTTACTAAGTGCAAAAATTAATTTGGTGACTTTAAATTGAATCAATCCTCTCTTTTACATTGAAATATTTTTCGCCGTTTTAAAATTTTAAAGTGCCAACATTAACATTTAAAAATAATATAATTCTTGGCCAAGCAATTAACATAATTTTGCAAAATAGTATTGAACACGATGGTGTCCGAAAAGCAGTTAACTACGTATTGCATACTTTTCGAAATTCCAGTTGAAAAAAAGCTGCCGAAAATATTTTTAAAAAAAATAAATAACGATTACGAATCGGAAACCAACTGTTAACATAGACTATAATAGAATGAAACGACGTTTAGTTTTTTCTACGCAAATAGAACTGAAATAAAAGTTACATACATAATAAGTGAAAAATATGTACTCATGATGTAATTATGAATAAATGATGTTTTATAGTTTATTGCAGTGAAGCTAAATTCATATCATAAATAAATGTTTCGTTCACTTAGCAAACTAGAAAAAAATTCTGATCAAAAATGTTCAACAATTGATTATTTACACTTTTTTATTGCTGGATATGCGTATTTTTATGTCGATTCTCAACATTGGAGCGCTACGGGACAAAAAATCGATTATTATCATGAAACTAATATAAAAAGTCGGGTATATCGTATCTTTCATTAAAAAGTATACACCATAAAGAGGTATAAGGTCTATTCGATATGTACACTGAACTTACTCGGAGTAACAAATTTTATACTTTTCTGTCCGATATGTACTCTGAACTTACTCAGGATTTTCGTTGAACAGTTTAAAGTTCAGAATAGGGGATTTATTACTCTGAACTTACTCTAGCTTTTTGTTAGAATAACGCGAGCATCATTGTCTAACTTGAGAGCCATTATCTTAGATAATCGCTATCGAATAAACAAATCACACAAACTTGACAATATTCATATAATTTACTCTAACCTTACTCTATGTTGTTCGATAAAAACAAATTCAAAGTAAGAAAGTCGGAGTGAAGTCATAAAATTCAAGAGTAAGTTCAGTGTATATATCGAACAGACCTTTATTTAGAAAAAAATATCTATATTCAAACTGAAAAGTTCGGTTTATTTGAAAAGAAAAATATTCAATTAAGCACAGTTGTGAATGAAAATAGTTAAGATAAATTACAACAAAAAGGTAAACAACGAAATGAGAATAGTAAATATAAAATGATTCCAATTGAAACCAATAAGTATATGTTTTCAAATAATAATTGAATAATTTGTTATTTGAACAATCAGATAAAAATTACAGTAAATATTTTACTGTAAAATTCGAATCAGTACACTAATTTATATAAGATGACAAAACAACGTCATGTATCGTACGGAGAAGTAAGGATATGCTATCCATTGTGCGCTTACTTCTTAAATTTTAAAAAAGTATGTAAAGTTTTTTCAAAACTGACACCACATTAAATCCTCAATAACTCAACTAAACTTTAATAGGGACGTTAACTCTTGAAATATCCACATATTTAACACTTTATTGTCCGTATGGAATGGTTTTATATGAACAATGTCATGATCTACTTTTCATTTTATGATTGGTCTTAGTTCAAAGTGAGTGTATAATAATACGAGAAAGAGAATACTGAGAAAGTATATTTTTAAAAAATTCTGAAATCAATCAAATATCATTAAATATTTTTTTTAGCTAGATATAGACATACTAGAGAAAATTCTACTGTAATGTTGTCTTAAGGGTCTTCTTTTTTATATCAACTAAGTGTGTTCTCCGCTACTTGTTTCAACACAAATGATATCCTCAAGTAGATGTTGAAAACTTAAACCTTCAATATCAACCTGAGGTTTGAACACTTAAATCTTCAACATTTACCCATTGATTAGAGATTTAAGTGTTCTACATCTTTCTACTGAGTGAAGACTTGAGACTTGAAAATTCATCTAACGATGGAGAACTTCAACTTTCGACATTTACTTTCGAAATGAAGACTTAAGTTTTCAATATTTTTTAGGATTGAATATTTAAGCCTTTAACATCCACCTAAAGATATAGGATTTGAATCTTTTTAACATTTACTTGAGTAATGGAGAGATGACCTTTCAATATCGACCTGAAGATTGAATATTTAAGTTTTTAACATAAAACTGACGATTGAAAACTTGAGTCGTCAACATCTACCTAAGGACTGAGGACTTGAATGTTCAATATCTACCTGAGAAATGAAGACTTAAGTCTTTAACATTTACACAGGGATTGAAGACGAATTTCAACATCTACTTGAGAATGACACACATTCGAAAATTAGTTGTAAAAAACAGACACACAGATGATTGACAAAGACAATAACTATCAGAAAAAATTATCAACCGAATCACATGTATAAAAATATTCAATTATAATTCCTCCTGCTATAAGAAAACGTATTTAGCTAAAAATATTATAGCTTCATGTTTTGAGTGTGATTTTAAGAGTATTTTGAAACTGATATAAAATAAAATTCTCCATCGAGTGCGCCTACACAAAAGAACATATCGCATCTATTATTAAACTCAGTCTCCATAAATGATTTCATATCGAAATAGAATACAAATCGGATATCGTTCACAAACGACTCTTCCATTGTTGCGAGCCATTGTACTGAAATCGAACAGAATGAAACAGTGCTCAACAGCTTGCGTGCTTATTAACAAGACAAACAAACAAACGATTAAAGTTCACGGTCCGTAATTTTGTAGATAAACAGACGCTTCGTCGCCGTTGCTTTTTATATCCCCTCACCGTGTTTTAATCGGCACACCCTCGGCCTCGTCCGTATTTAATTACGTCGTATATATTTTTTTCGCTGCTCGACTCTAACCATAATTTCATTTCGTAATCTTTATCGATCGACATATGGCAAATTTTTATGTGGCGTAGATTAGGGAAGAATATTTAAGTTTTTTTTATTATCTTTTATTGGTGCGCGCGTACACGAGAAACGCATTTTGAGATATCTTTTTTACTAGTATAACATCTGTGGTTATTCGCAAGCAGATAAGAAATTTCTGTCAAATATTATTGTACTGAAAGTGTAGTTATCGTGAGTTTTAATTAAATGAAATGAAATGTGAACTGTTTCGAATATTTACTTATAGAATGAAAATTAAAAATATTGCAATACAAAATATGTAAGAGCGGTCAGTATTTCGCGACTCTCATATACAAAAGTGTATAAGAACGTTTTTATTTTCACATTAATGTTTCAAAATGAATTAAGGCCATAAACGTATTTATCACATTTTTAATAATAATAATAATTGTAGATACAGCTGCTTCAGATAACAAAAATACCAATAATGAAAACGGATTTACTCCAAAATATAATTTTAACTTTGTAGCAAACTTCACAATACATGTTTGACACTATGGATAATTCATTTTCACAAATTAATTATTTTTTATACCAGAAACCAAAAAAATCTTCTGGTTGAAAAAATTCAATAAATCATTATTTACCCCTTAGTGCACTCAATCGAGTTGACTTGAGTTCGAGAAATTGAATCTTTTCTGCGCACACGAGTAAATTCGTACGAACTTGAATTTTGTTTTCATGGATAAACGAGGGGAATTTGAAATGTTCGCGATCTAACTATGAAAGAATATAACTTGTGTTTTTAAATTACTTTTATTTTTCAATATGGTCACCCTGAATTTCAATGCACTTCATTCAGCGATGTTCCAATGTTTTCATACCGTCTCGGAAATCCTTTTCTTGGAGGTCGTCAAAATAGCGATTCACTGTTGCTATCAGTTTTTCATCTAACGAAAATCGCCTATCACCAAGAATTTTTTACGTTTTGGAAATAGAAAGAAATCTGATAGGCAAATCTAGGGAATAGGCTGGATGAGGCAGCAAGTCGTACTTCAATTCATCGAGTTTTGCCATGGATACAATATTTATTAGGGACATGCATTTTCTTGATGAAAAATGATTTTTTTCTTTGATAAACTTGGTCTTTTCTCACAAATTGTTTGATTGAGTCGATCTAAAATTTTAGCATGATACTTTCCTATTATCGTTTGACCTTTTGGAACGTAGTAAATTAGCAGGATCCTTTTAGCAACCCAAAAAATTGAAATTAAATTGTTGATTTGACTCTGGAGTGTAATGGTGAATTCAAATCTCATCTGTAGTCACAAATCGCCGGATAAAGTCAGACGCATCCGTCTTAAATCGATCCAAATAGTCTTAGAAAATTTGTACTCGAATGCGTTTATGATTCGACACCTTCAATCGCTGATCCTGTAAGACAATATCATGCACTTTGTGGATTGCAGTTTTCGGACGTCCACTACGTAGGTTATCTTCTAAGCTTGCACGCCCACATTTAAACTCAGCAGCATTTCTTTACAATTGTATACGAAGGTGCACTATCGCCCTGTATATTTAAAGATTTCTGTTGGCGTTACGCATTTCTTAACAAAAAACTTTATCATCGCACGACGTTCAACTTTATCCATTTCAACAACGGCACAAACAGAGCTTTATTTAAATTGATTGTGTGTGCAACGAACTGCTTGACACATTAATTATAGACTTCTAAGGTTATGTATAAGATAGATATCGCTTTGTAATGAGCTACAAATATTTAAAATATTACCGCCACTTATATGTTAGCCCGCGAACTACTCAAATCACCCTCGTATCAATCGAATATATATGCTATACAGTACCGTACGCATCCACTCAGCCGAGAAAAATTGCATGTACACATACTCAGTCCTCCACCACTCTGCTCCTTTTTGCAATTTTCTAACAAAATTTGTTATTTTTTTGTGTACAATGAAAATAAAGAATAAAAAAATTGACGGAAAACGACGCCTGTTCGATTTTTAATTGGTGGGTTAAGCGGTTAAACTTTTTTATTCGCATTTCAATTGCGATGCCAACAAACCACCATACTTAAAGCTTTAAGGTATACGATAATGTGATGTCTTTGTACAAAATTTAATAAAAAGTTAGATGCCAGGAAGAATAATATATAAAAAGTAAATATGCTACACGATATTTTCTCGACAAATCGTACTGTGTAATTTAACACACCGAAAGAATCGAGCACGTTTAATAATAATAATACGGGAAGAATGCCAACGGGGAAAGCGCCATAAGTTTATTCGATAAACTGTATCGAAAAAAAATGATGATACTTTCACTCAGCACAGATCGGTGCACGGTGTTGAACACCTGAGCCCATTCCTTGGGATGGATCAAGCAAAGGTATGCGTCCGCCCAGCAGAAATAAATTATTATTAAATTGGTTTTGTTGTCTGGAGCGATTTTCAAACGGTTGTGATTTATCATCGTGATGATGAGGTTACGGTTATGGATATTGGACGTTCGATGCGATTTGTCGGTCAGTGGGATTTTTCAAAAGTTCGATATATATTAATTTTTGAAATTAGTTTAAGTTTTACTATTAAATAAAATCCGTACTCTATAGAAGATAGTCATATTTGCATGCCTTTGTTAAATACAAGAGTAGTTAGTAACATCACGTTTATTTAGTAACTTCACGTCTATCAAGTGTCACTTTTCAACCTAGCATAGGCGAAATTTCAATCAAAAGCGACGCATTTTTCACGTTCTACAAATGTTTGAAGCGAGCATTGTAGGAGTTACCGCAAAAATTGAAAAAACAAGCAGGACTTTTTGCGTCGATTTGTCATCATGGATGAAACATAGATCCACCAATACACATCTGAATCGAAGCAGCAGTCAAAGCAGTGGACAATGACTGGTGAAAATGCGCCGAGGAAGACGAAGACGGTTTTGTCAGCTACGAAGGTGATGGCCACTTTTTTTTGGGATTCCCGAGAAATCATCCCGATCAACTTCTTAATGAAGGTAAGAACGATAACAGGTGCTATTATGCAACATTAATAGATCGTTTGGAAAAAGAGCTGATACTCTTTCACCAGGCCAACGCGCCGTCCCACAAACCGACCGACGCAATGGCAAAATTGTACGAATTATGAGTCGAATTGATTCCTCATCCACCCTATTCTCTGGACTTAGTCCCGTGTGACTTCTTCCTCTTCACAAACTTGAAAATTTGGGTTGGTGGGAAGAAATTCTCGTCGAATGAGAATGAAATCGCCGCCATCAATGAGTATTTTGCAGGCTCGCTGGACCAAGTGCATAGCCCTCAATGAAGACTATGTCCAGAAATAAAATCGTTTTTTTCAAAAAAACAATGTTTAACTTGATTTTTAAATACTTATCGAATTACCCTCGTGAAGTAAATTGTAAAACAATTTATTAATATTTTCACTGTGTTTGTCAGGATTATTTTTTATAGTCTGCTGGTGAAAAAAAATCAATCTGTTATTTGCTGTAAAATCCCTTATTTATAATAAACGTTTCTCCTCCCTGTCGTAACCACGTTCTTCTTTCATGAGAACATTTTAAAATAAATTGTTAATTGAAATCAGTACAAAGTAAAGCGGTATACAAATGAATTTTTCTCGCATCACAAAAGCGAAGAAAAAGTCGAATCATATGTTTATCAATAATTGATCATTGATCATTTTTGATTCTTACTTATATGTATTTCGATGGCGACACTATCAATTTTGGAGAGGTTCATGTCTCTTGACGATGGCGAGATGTAATGTTTGGGATTGTCATAGAAATGCATACAAGGAAAAATCAAAAATGACATCGTACGAATCTCAGAGAGTACTATATCAAAATTACTTAAACTGTGAGACAAGAATAATAAAAATATTAACTGTTAAAATCTAGTCAAGAGTATTTTACAAATGACTTCTTTTTTACGACACAAACAATTAAAAAATGTTAATAAAAATGTTCGATAAATAATTATTGACTGTTGCTTGTGAGAATTTAATTAGAGATGACTTTATTCACATGCCACTAAGGTATAAAAAAATCTAATTTTTCCGTGCCTCGGCGCACTGAAGATGACGACATCATCTTCAAAATGCTTATAGGTAACGATTAGAAATAATAAATCTACTAAATATTTTTGATCAAAACAATGTTTTTATTGCTTGAAAGGAAAATAAAAATGTATTTGTGAATGTAAAAGTACGATTCTGCCCCTTTTAATAAATCCAGATTCAGAAATGAATCTTTTCTTCATCCTATAAATCACAAAAAAAATATCTAATCAAAAATAAGCATAAACGCGATCATATATGATAATGAATTTATTAAACAATTTTGTGTAATAAATTCATTACCGTATTTAAAAAAAATATTGTGATCTGTGGAGTGAAACGGAATTCATTTGTGAAAGTGAGGTGAATTTATCCACAAAACTAGAAACTCTATTGTTTACTTGATTTAATAAGAAAAAAAATTTCAAACTAGTAAATTCTATACAGTAATATTTTCCTTTCTTTCCATTAAAACAAATAAGTAGCTAATTTTCGATATTCTATTAATTGATTTGGTCAAATAAAGAAAGGGTCGCTAGACAAAAAGATTAATAATCAGTCATAGAAAAATAAAAGCGCCTACTTTCACAAATAAATTATTTTTTCGTCTCACAATCCACAAGAAAAATGTTGGTCCAAAATGTTCAATAAATAATTTTTGATTGTTGTTGACGCTCATTTCGAAAGCGATACCAGTCAGATTCAGAATGCCAAGGAACAGAAAAGGTTTTTCTGTACCTCGATTTAAATTCATTTGTAAAAAGTGAATTTAGCCAATGTCAACCGTACTACGATAAAATAGCCTTTCATTTGAATCTCAAGATTATAATTGAATTGATTAATTTATTGAAAGAATAAATTTAAAAAACTGCTTTTTTAAATCATTTTTTCACTAGTCTGATCTACTGTTATAATTGAAAACAGTATCTTGTAATATTTTACAACCAGGGTAGAAAAAAATTACACGAATTATCCTATTGGCATAACACTCGATTGAATCGTTTTAACTGTCTCTGTACAAACATTGATTTTATCCCTAGACCGAAAAAATATTTTCATAAATATTTCAAAATTTTTTCTTGAAAAAAATACGTTTATATATAAAAAAAATATAAGTATCCGGAGACAATAGGGGAGAAACAAATATTCACATTCTTTCTGGAGGTGTCCATGTTCTTAAACACAAGACTTGTTACATACATATAATTAAAGGGCAATTAATTCACTACGTCTGTCAAGATATTCAAACATTACAAACAAGACCTGAAGATAGATAGCGAACGTACGGCCTAGTGAGACGTGCACAGCGCTGCGTATGGGACAAAGACAACTGTACTCTCCTTATCATGTCGTTTCTTGTTAGTATCTTTTTTATGAGTCCAAACGTATTTGCTCGTGTTAGCTAAAGTCGGCTCCTAAAACGAAATAACACAACCGGATTTTCTTCACTACAATGTTTATGTCTTTCTCCAACTGATCTACACCTTCTTTCATTTGCTAGTCTCGACTCGTATATGAATATTAATCGAATGTGCAACATGTACATACATACATATACTCATATATATGTATATATATATATATATATATATATATATATATACGTGCACGAGTTGTCCAGTTGTTGCCTTACATGTAATTTTGTAAAATTACCTTTATTTCCTTTTTCTCATATTCTTTTTGTGCTTGTTACGCGTCTAATCCGCTAGTTAAACTCGACTGTTTATTTACTTACGGACGGTAATTTATTGCACTAAGTAAGGTTAATAGAATAAACATTTCAAACTTGACAGTCTTAGAGAAATATTGAAAATATTCGCTGAATACGAAGTCCTATGTATTTCAGTGTTGATGCGTTTATGTAAATCACTCAATTATTTCTCGAAACGACCTGAATTCCATCGTACGAAAGTTGTCCGAAAAGATCCTGGGTAATCATAGTTCTGACACTGGCTAAATTCACTTTCATTAATGAATTCTATTTGCACACCACAAACCACAAATAGTTTCCTGGTCACAAATATTCAATAAATATCATTTCTGATCATTTTTGATTGCGATTTGTGCCCATTTCGATAGCGATTTTTTCATCTTCAGAGTGTCAATGTACTGAAAAATGTTTCTATATCATAACGCTCTAAAGATGATAATATCGTAATCGAAATACAAATAAGCAAAAATTAAAATTATCAATAATGATTTATTAAACATTTTTGTTGCTTCAGAATGATCTTAAAAACATGTTTTGAGTGTACTTTATTGCTTTATTATTGAATAAATTTAGAATCAAAAAAAGTTATTAATTATGCACCAATCTAATAATTAGAGTAAGTTTTTTATCATTTTATAATTTATATACAAAAGATTTATATGATAACACTTGAAAACTGAACTTCGTTTCTTATTGAATTCAACCATTTATAATAGAAGAGATTGGTCGAGACACAAGTACGATTCGTGAGACTAAATTGAATCGATAATTTGCTGTTTGTTTTTGATAAAATAAGAAATAAGAATAACATAAAGGAACACTCAACATTGTAAAGTTGAATTTAATTTTTCAAATTTGTGTCTAATTATTAGACTGTACGTTTATATATATATATATATATATATATATATATATATATATATAATTATTAATTAATTATATATATATATATATAAATATTTGTACGGAAATTCTGAAATTTTACATTCGTAGTAGAATTTATTAAGTTTATCAAAGATCATTTAAAAGTGACAAAGATACAATTCGTTAGTCTAAATTGACACCGTGCATTCAATTAATCCGATTCTCAAAAAATAAGAAAATAACAAATATTGATAAAAGAAAAATCTTGTTATTGTTAAATTGCATTTCATTTTTCAGACTTTCTTCTTTAAATAATTAGAGTACAAGTTTATTATCATTTTATCAAGTATATAAATAAAAAAGATTTACATTAAAATCCTGAAGACAAGTTCGTTTCTTAAGTTCAATTCGTTTATAAAAATTGATTCAGACATGACAAAGAGCCAATCCGTCAATCAATCCGATTGTAATAAAACATATCAATGCACAATATCTCCACTGTTAAGTTAAATTTATTTTTTCAAGCTTGTCTTCTTAATTATTAATTAGAATGCATGTTTTTTTTATCGTTTTTTCTTATATATATATAAATATATATATATATATATATATATATATATATATATATATATATATATATATATTTATATATATATATATATATATATATATATATATATAACAAGTGTGAATAAAACAGACGTCCTGCTACATTTTTTTCCTCTTTTACATATATAAACGTATACAAATAGAGGCACAGTCGTCGCGTTAAACTCGATATCGGTGCATTTTCAGTATACGAAACATAAAAATCTACTTATACAGTCTACGTAGTAGCAGCCCATGTATCTTAATTACCTCGTGGCGAAACAATACAAAAGCGACATTATGCCTTATCTCAACAAGCCTATTTATCTTTTTGGAGAATTAAAATTACAAATTATAATTAGCGGTTACATGGAACTACTTAACGTGAACCCATGGACATGGTATGGATGCTCTTATTACGTCCGAACTCATTAGACGCATCCTACCAGAACTAAATACTTTAAATTTAAAATTTAGCCCGAATTTAAATGCACACATGCACACACGCACACGGTCAGGCGATTATGTTTCGAACGGGACGTGCACTGTTTATATTATGCTCATTTATTAATACTTATATATTTATATATATATATATATATATATAATGTTTATAAAAATATTTCTAAAAAGAAAAAAAACGTCTCGAACGTCATCCAAACACACTGATGATGATTTTCAATGTCATGCTTATAATTTATTAACGTTACAAATGACTTTTGCTACAAAAAAATGCATAATTTATAACATGTTCTGATAAATTGGCGATGATGTAATGGTTTGTGAGAATAATAATAATAACGTAATATGAGAGAAGTCGAGGAAATATTGCGTGAACGTTAATACTCGATGCTGGGGAGTCACACCGTTCACGCAGAACAGAATTTCTATCGACGCTCATGAATGGATGAGTACACGCGTTCTTTTTTCTCATTCGCCGCACTTGATTTACTGTATTACTCGATTATTTTTATGTGTTTATCGATAATGCAACATAATTAATAATTATTTTATAACTGGTTTCACTTCGGTGTTATCGGAGATTAAATCTGAACGATTTCAATCATGATTTATTTTTGTATCGGTGAATTAACTCTTTATTAACAACATCAGAACGCCAGCAGAGTGTTCATAAATTGAAATGATAAAAAGTCGAAGATAAATCCAAAGATATACAATTTCACTTTTAGTTGCCAGTCAGGTGATTCACAGAATTAAAAGAATATCGATGAAAGTTATAATTCTATGTCTTTATACCTACCATCCCATTAATTAGATTTTTATGGGGTTTTTGTTTTTTTTTTATATCACTTAAGATTTGATGCTAGTGGTCATCTTCATTTTATAACATCAAAGTGTCTGCTCTCACCTACTAATTACGGCACGTGTGCCATCTTCAGATAGATGTTAAAGACCTATAACACCTATCTGAATGTGTCGAATCTAGTGATGAATCTGAGTGTGCCGAATCTAGTGATGAGAACAGACACTCAAATAACCTAAAAGGAGGCAAACCATAAGAACAATATATTAAAGCATTTGCAATATTTTTACGTTCTTTAAAGTCCTCTATGACCTTTTCCATATTTAAATCCACTTAATATTTTCAAAACCAATTCATGTTTTAAAAATTAGTAATGGAAAAAACACTCAAATATTCCAGAAATACAAAGACCAATAATACATAAATTCATTTAAAGCAGTGTTACGTTGTTCGAACGTCTATTAAAAATATCCTTTCATAATCTCTAAAAACATCTATCACTTTTTCATTATTTGGAGCTACATATGAAGCATATTCTTCTTTTAAAGACTATCAACTGAAAACTAGTACAAGAGAACATACACTCAGGTATTAGAAAGGAGTAAGATCTCTCAACTAATATATAGAAGTGTTTATAACAGAATACGTTATCTGAAATCATTTTGAAGATCATTTCGCAATCCCCAAAAAGACGTACACTTTTTCTTGTTTGGAGATATTTTTGCCATTTTGAAAACGGGTCTTCGTTTAAAAATTAATAATAGATAACAGAGACTTTGAAGATTTAAAAGGACAATGGCTACCAGAACATTATATAAAAATATTAACAGCAGCGTTACCTTCTCTGCAGTCTGTTAAAAAGATCGTTTAGTAATCCCTAAAAATATCTACTATCATTATATTATTATTTAGAGCCACTATTACATTTTCAGAACCCAGATCATCTTTTTATTATATGCCTTAAATACTCTTTTGGGTTTAAAAGCTGTATACAGAAACATGTTTTAAAAACCTGACACAAAAAAAAATTATTACACCTTCCCCATTAGCATTTAAACTCGAAAAAGTATACTATTTACTATTTGATGCTTTTGAATTGAGCTTTTAATTCTAAACAAACATCTTGCACGAGTACTCGATATTTCCATGTATAAATAATAAGTTCAATATGATACTCAATGATGATGAAATAAATGAGAAAAAGGACCAAGGGCATCCTACTTATTGAAATAATTGTTAGATTTCATTATATACCTCTTTATAAAATATTCTAGTTCTTTATAAATTGTCAAGACTTTCAAGTCATATAAACTAATACTGGTATTAAATAATCAACGATTCATCATTCAACACACAGGAGTTTTATGTCTAAAATAAAACAACTGTTTTAGAATTCACCGTTTTTTAAAGAAAACCTATTTACTTTTTTAAGTTTTAGACTATTATTCTTTTTTATAACAAAAATAACATTATTCCGTTTTCATTTTAATTAATTCGATGAATAAAAGGCTAATGAAATAGATTTATAGATGAAAACAAGTATTTCTGAAATTTAGATTAAGAAATTGTTGAATATATCTCTCTATAACTAAAAAATGGTCCCACCGCTATACGTGTGTTTTATTCGTTCTCTGATTGAGTGATACCAGTCACGAGGTTTCTATTCTGATTGGTTTATATCAGCCATATGATCAGAGAGTATACGAAAGAAGGTATACTATTTCATTGTAAAACTAATAAAAAAATTGAAGTAAAAAAATTGTTACACATTTTAACATTTTATTTTATTATGTTAATTTTTATAAACTTTTTCAACAAAAAATTTACGACTTACACTTTATACGGATTATTTGTGCGTATTATTTCTTAATTTCTGTTATTTTTGTTAGGAGGGAGCAAGCAATAGCGAGGGAAACGAAACCCTCCCGAGAGTTTATGAGCACACAGACCAGGTGACCAAAAATTTTCAACCAATACTTATTACTGGCAAACTATTTTTTTTTATAAATATGAGATATAAATAAAAGATAATCAATAAACCCAGTAATGATATATAAAATACAGTGAGAATGGAAAACACAAGAATGGCCTTATTGTTCAAAATAATAGTGAGACCCACGACATATGTTTCTCCAATAAAAATATACTTATTGACCAAACAAGTGTATTCTAATTCAGAAACAGATACTTGTATTAGATCATAATAAAATTGTGAACTGTTCAATGTTCCTAAAAATGTCAAAAAATACTTATTACAGTAATAAAAAAAATACTCATTTTTATTTCACCACGAAACATGTCGACATAAAATAAACTTGTCGACACTTTTCCCTTGTAGAATCATTTTTATTGCATAATTATTTTGAGTTTAGTTTGTTTTTTATGAGATTATTCATAAATGCATTATCGGAGTGAATCGACATTAACATACATATATACATATATATATATATATATATATATATATATATATATATATATATATATATATATATACATATAAATATGTATATATAAATATGTATATATATATATATATATATAAACACAGACACACACATGGCTATTTAAATTTATCGGCGTTCAAATCTCGGCGAAACGTGCGCGGATACATATTTTTTGTGCGCCAATTCTAATTCTGTTTCCATCGACTGACGACGACACTGTCAGTATATGAAAATTTGTACGATGGCATGTAGTTGTTGTGTTGTATCTAAATTTATTTATGAAACTTTGCATACGAAATTTATGTTGATCGCTTTATATTATACTGCGTATCTCTTTCTCAGCATCTTGGTCAAGAGATGTAAATAGATTAACATCGCTTTATATTTCAAACAAAATTTATTAATATACTAAACACACTGTTACAACATTTACATTTTTAAACTATAAACAAATACAATTTATGGAGAATAACCACTCCATATAAAAGTAGTTGCAAAGTAAACGACGGTGCAATATATCACGCCGACAAAAATTCTAGAAGCTTGCGTGAACAACGTTCGTTCACTGACTTCCAGCACCGAATGACGAAATGTGTCGACGGGCCGTCTCGGTCCGACGCCGTGCAACAGTAGAGGACCGAGCATCGCCCGATCACTTCATAATTCGGACGTTTGATTAATAATTAGATTGTCACGGATATCACTGGCATCGTTGGACTTTGATTTACTGGTGTGTTGTTTTCTTTTTTTATTCTAATAAAACGGTGATAATTTATCGTATCGGAATGGGTCGAAACTAGTTGTACAACGAAGCGACGGCTTCGCTTATTTATTAGACGACAATAAATAATTAATTTATGCGTTTGTATCGGAAAAGGGAGATTTTATTCAATTTGAAAGATCTATGACGAACCGTAAAAAATGTTAAGCATTATTGGCATTTATATTATATTAGACGATGCGAAATGACCCAGCGTTGAAATCACTCCAGTTTTATAAATCTTACTTGTATCGATCAGCGGAGCTTTGAAAGCGGTCGACATATGATTCCTTTATCGCACGAAAAAACAAACACTAAAATTAACCAATGCTGGAAATTAATCTTCGAAACTGATTATTTTCAATTTTGGAAACAAATAAATTTCGAAAAAACTAATTTTTCAATACAAATACCTTTTATAAAAAAAATGACAAATTCTCTGTCAACAATGAAAAGAACACATTTTATTCTCTATTTACAAGAGCATATTTTTGCAAAAGGTTACTGAAAAATATTTTTTTTTTAATTTATATTTTTTGGCGAATAAAATTCACGACCGATATGTGCAAAACTTGTACAAAAAAATCTAAAAATGGATTTATTTAGATTTTTTCGATAGAAATGCATAAAAATAGCCTATTTTCACTCAAAATTCAGCTGTTTTACAATTATACCAAAATGGACTGACTAGAGGCCGCGTCATCAACGCACGCTGAGAGCACTCCCGTCCAGTAGCCTCTCCCGATTGTACCATAAACGAATACTGCAAGTACCATCACGACTAGTCGTTTACGAGATTACTTTTTAAGAGTACTGTTTCTTACGAGATTAATTTTATTTGTAATATTTACAGGTTGTTGTTTCTTTTTCTAATGAAAATAATATAGAAATAAATTTTCGAATCGAAAGACTGTTTATATGCAGTTTATTGCAGAGCGCTGAATCGATATTCAAATCGATCTATAAATAGACGAGTCGACAACGCCACACGAATTTATCGATTAGTTGAGAACGTGCAGATGTGATGTTTCGTGGGAGAAATATAAATCATTTATAAATAGATAGCTAACAGGTTCATTATTTGTAACATTTAAACATTTTTATTACCTGTTTCCGATGTAATTTAATGACTTTTATACGAATAACACCTACGCGCATCGCCGGAGAGGTGTTCAAGGACTCGCTGCAGATTTCTTCTCGCGTTTGTGTTTCGAGCGCATTTACAGTATATTCAAAACGGCGCTCGTTCGATGAAGAATCGGGTGATAGAAAGCGTTTACTGCTGAAGTAGGTGAAGAGCAGAGAGACGACGTTACATGTATGTTTTTTTTTCTCTCGAATAATTTCGTAGGACAAATATAAGTCAAATATAAATAGACGCGAGCACATATGCTCGAGGCATTTGATTTGATCTTCAAACAAGATAAAAGTAAACTATACGGCGGCTCTTGTACAGTCAATCACTGGCGGCGAACGCTTTAAGATAGCCAATAGATTGTTAACTAGTCTAGTTGACTACTCATCGGCATCCGAGCTACTATCGTGCATGTTGCAGGAACGAGAGCGACATACGCGCACGGCGTTGCGCGACCGCCGTTATCTCGCTCTCTTATCAATAAAGTCATTTTTTGACAGGTGACAAAATCTGAGCGGCCACCAGATTTATATCGCATTGAAACAATGACTGTCGAGCGTAAGTAACGCAACTGACGTGGCCGCGTTGTCCTTCCGACACACGTTTGCATCTCTGTTCGATCGCGACGAGAGCGCGGCGGCCGCAGTGTGGTCGCGGAGCGTCTTGTGTAATAAGTCCGAGAATAATAATTAGCGGATAATGGGGCCGTGTGGGTTCGGCTCTCGTCACAGATATTTATCGTTATTTGTGTGAGTCAGCCCAATCAGTCAATCCAGTTATGAATTTTTGTTTGTGGACCGCGCGCTTGTTGTGGATGGGAACAACGACTGGACACTGAAACGATCCGTCGACAAAACTGTCCACTCATCCGTTGTTTACAAAACGAATCTCGCGTGCGAACGATACAACGATATACTTGATCATCAGATGCCTTCAGTTTTAATTGTGTATTAAATTTTGTACGAGTGTGTGACTACATATATTAAAGTTACATGTCATATGAACAACAGTTTAATTTGAAACAGTTCAAAATGCACTCATGCTTAACCCTTTGCAGCCCAACGTCGAGTCTGCCTCGGCACTGTTTGTTATAATAAATTACTTCACGTTAGTGTATATTCTCGTCTTTGCTGGGTAGAAAACAACATTTTGTAGTCACAGAAATATTTTCTTTGTAGGTCGCTAATTTGCTATTTACTTTTTTATAGAAATTCGTTAAAAATTTTTAATACATTTGCAAAGAACCCCGCTACAATCATCTATGTTTATATTATGAACTAAGATTTTATGTAAGCAAATACAGTTTTAATACTGACTAAATTCACTTTCAGAAATGATTTTTTTATCCCACAAGTCACAGAATTTTTTTCTAGTTAAAAATATCCATTATTGATCATTTTTGAATATTTCTTATATCCATTTTGATGGCGATTCCATCATCTTCAGAGCGCCAAATTACAGAAAAGTCTATACAAAGTGCAGTTGTCTATATATTGGCGCTCCAAAGATGATAACATTACCATCATAATCTGTATAAGCAGCAATCGAAAATTTAATCAACATTTGTAAGTAGAATTTATTTTGTTATTGACGGAATAAAAGAATAATTCATTTGTGAAAGTGAATTTGGTCAATATCACAACTGCATTGTAGCTATAAAACAGGAAACCAAAAACATATATTCAACACTATTAATAAGATACTCTAAAAGCACGCGAAAACGATACTAAAACGTTTATTTTTTCGACATTTTTAAATAAAAATTGCTACTTTTTTTGTTACACAGCCTGATATTAATTTGAAATGATACCTGTTAAAAAAATTTGACTATAAACATTCTGAACAATAATTTTATGTAGAATGAAATAAACATTAAAATGATAGTCTTGGATGCAATTGTGATCTAGTTAAAAATAAGTACTGTTTGGTTCATTGTGTTCTTTTGAAAATATGTTTACTGTATTTGACAACATTCGTTTCTGAACTGCACGTTTCCGTTCGAAAGAAAGTGAATTCATCTCGGTCGAACATCACATTATACACGAAATAATATTCCAAAATTACATAATTTAAAAACCGTACAAAAGAATCGCATGTTCTTCAAGACTTCCGAACGCTTTGCAGCTGACATGACACGCAGATACGCACTGTTCTGTGCAGACAACACCTTAGACCTGTAGCAAATGCCGACATCGAATCAGCAAAGCCTGTCGTGGCGTCCTACTTGCAGAACAATTTACTTCGCATACCATAATTAAGGGTTGTTTGAGTAAATGGGCGCGCTTTTAAAAATTACACAAGAATATTAGACCGGCGTGCAAACGGTTGCTCCTCGCACATGTTCGATGGTTTGGAGACGGTAGACAGACAGTATTCATTTTTTCGGCGTAGGCAGTCGTCGGTACCTGGCACAACCTACCGTCTGAGTAACGCTAATAAGGTTCTTCATTCTTTTTGTAAATCGTTAATGTGTAATAAATGTAACATTCTTTATTTAATATGCGATAATAAAGTCAGGAATTTATGCAGTAGTGCATTATAAAATAAAGAAAAAATATGCAACTGGTGCATACATACACAGTACATATAGAGTATACACACCGTATATATACAGTGCCTTGCGAATCATTTTTCACAAAGGATTATCGCTTGTTTTCGCCATAAGGTACACAATAAAATAAAATCACGAAAAATAATGTAATGCGAAAAAAATATTTCACATGTGTATTAAGACTCAACACATCGAACAGTTTTCTTTATTAAATTATTTAAGAACTGATTCTTGTTTATAATAATAAGTTTATATACATTTTAAGAAAAGAACAATGAATGTATATAATACATATTAACATTTTAAGATAAAGAGATGCATGACTCGGTAAGAAGTAAACCTAAACAACAGGAACCTATAATAAATGATTTAAACCTTTATGTACTGACGAACCATTTAAGTGCCAGAAATAAAAATTTACATTAAATAATCAATGATTCATCTTTCATTTCACAAGGCTTCCATGTTAAGAAAACAGTTCTAAAATTTACATTTTTAAAAAATTATTTGTTTACCTGTTTTCAACTATGATTTGTTTTCATAATTAAAATTAAAATGTTCCATTTTTGCATTCTAATTATGTCTATAAACAGAGAATATTTTGTTTTACGAACAGACCAGTTTATAGAACTTTTATACTTATTTATTAATATTCAATTGTTTTCAAAGAACTTTACATAATTTTCAATCTGAATGAATACTTAAAAGATAACAAATTAATATCAGTATTAAATTTCGCATTTTTTTCACCCTACAAATCGCGATATATGTTTCAAGTCAAAAATATTCAATAAATAGTGATTGATCATTTTTGATTGTTACCTATGCGAATTTCAAATGTGATGCCATCATCTTTAGACAACAAAAATGTACACAGGTATACAAAAAGATTTTTTTCTGTATTTCGGTGTTTCGAAGATGATATATCGCCGTCGAAATTCATATAGTTAATAATCAAAAATGATCAATAATTACTAAGTGAACATTTTCGAAAACAGACATTTTTTTGTAGTATGTAAAATCATTTGTGAAAGTGTCACATGTCACACATCACATGTCACGATCGAATTTCATTTTTGAAAATTCATGGATGAGCCTGTTGTAACCGATTCAGAGTCTAATGATGACTTCTTATTAGAAATATACGTGGGTCGTTTGATATGTTTGGTAAATTTCTCCAATGTGGTGCTATCATTCATTTGGTAACATCACGGCTATCAATTGTCACTTTTCAAACTAGCATAGGCGAAATTTCGGCCAGAACCGACGCGTTGCTCATATTCTAGAGATGTTTGAAGCGAGCATTGTAGAAGTTTATTTGCGTAGTTGGTGAATCCATGTTTTATCCAGTTTCCCCAAAAATTGAAAAAAGCGAGCAGGCACTTTTGCATCGATTCGTTATCGTGTATGAAACATGGATTCACCACTACCCACGTATCAAAGAAGCAGTCAAAAAACTAGACAACGACTGGTGAAAGTGCGCAGAGAAGGCGAAGACAGTTTTATCAGCTGAGAAGGTTATGGCCACTGTTTTTTGGAATTCCCAAGGAATCATCCTAATCAACTACTAAATGAAGAGAAAAACGATAACAGAAGTCTAATATTGGACATTATTGGACCGTTTGAAAGAAGAGCTGAAACAAAAACGACCAAAATTGGCGCACAAAAAAGTGCTCTTTCACCAATACAACGCGCCGTCCCACAAATCGATCGTCGCAATAGCAAAATTGGACGAATTGGGCTTTCAATTAATTTCTCATCCACGCTATTCTCCGGACTTGGCCTTGTGCAACATCTTCCTCCCCCAACCTTACAAATTTGGCTTGATGGAAAGAAATTCTCGTCGAATTAAGATGTCAATGCCACCGTCAATGCGTATTTTGCAGACCAAGTGTATAGAGCCTTCAATGGAGACCTTGTTGAGAAATAAAAATGATTTTTTTCCAAAAAGAGTGTTTAACTTACTTTTTTACCATACTTATCAAACGACCCACGTATAATTTTACAATACAATAAATCGGTAAAAGTAATTCAATAAAAACGATATCGACTCCAAATATGCACTTTCTAGAAAATAACTATAATTAAACTGTATTGATATATCACCGACCGCAGCTCGTGCACAAAAGATAATCTCTGCAGAATCGATCTCCCTAACAATAGATTTTAAACTTTCTATGCAAAAAAGTACACAATGTCGACACTTTCTAAACGAATCGCTGATTTATTCGTATCAGAATTATATATGCTCCACTTATTGCACCCGTTCTGGCGTCCACGTCGATGCACGTACGACAATAGCGCAACGAAACGTTGTCACCGTAAAATATTAAGCAACAATTCACGTGCACATAAAAGCATAATGGCACGAAACGTTGTTTATTTTTTGAACACGATCTATTAGAATACTAGTTCGTTCCACTTCTGTCAAATTCTAGTTGACAAAGTTGTTTTTTTTTCTATATATCGAAAGGCGCGTGTAATTGTCATTCAGTGTAATGTTGCGATATTTTATACAGTGTGTTCGAAAACTACAATACTCAATATGTTAGATTGTGTTGGATATTTGAATGAGTGAAAGACTTTTTGTTTCTGTTTCAATTACATTAGTAGCAATCCAAACTACATGTGAAGACCACAATACAGTTCTGACACTGTAGAAAAGTTCACTTTCATAGTCAATTATTTTTTCACCCACCACAAAGAACATTTTTCTGTACCTAAATGCTCTGAAAATGATGGCATCGTCATCGAAATGCACATAAACAACAATCAAAAATAATTATTATATATTTGTATAATAATTATTATATAATAATTATTTATTTGACCTTTTTGATTAGTTTTTTTTGTGGGTTCTGGAGTGAAAAACATTCATTTGTAACTAATATATCTTTATCATAATACTTGGAAATCCTTTTTTATACGTATTATAGCCAGAAATAAATAATAGTTTGGTTTTCTACAGGCCAATCAAATGATTAGTTTGCTTTAGGACCAATTTATTGTCTGAAAAAATAAACTGTCTATCGCGAATATAATCTTTCTAAATATATTATATATATATATATATATATATATATATATATATATATATATATATGTATATATATATATGAAAGAAATATCGAACGGGAAATTAGAAAAATCTCCTATAACATAATTTCTCATACACATTTAACTCCTAAGAACAACAGTTAATGTTATCCAATCGGTATTCGTCGTTTTTGATCAGCTAAATGTCTGTTCTTCACTACTAATTTCAGCATAAATACTATCCTAGGAAAATTCTGAAGAGAAGCACTCAACTGATCAAAAAAAAAACGAAGATCGACAGAATAAACATTAACAAATATTAAATTACCTAACAGCTGCCATATTCAACTACGTTTACGATTTACTAACATAAACTGTCCACGGGTTGGGTTCTTTTCAGCCACTCTGTAGTAAATCTATTTATGAAAAGAATTCCAGTAGAAGTTAAAAGTGAATTTTATTATTAAAATATGTGACATTTCAGTTCCTGGACTATTAACTCGTGTGGTAAACGTAAATAACTACGTCTATTATGTTAATAACAAAAGTATTTGACATTTAAAGTAAATGTTTAACAAATCGGATAATTAATATATGTTATAATAAATGTGGTTTTATATCCGACGTAGAGAAAGTATACGTTTCACTTAAGTAGACTGTAAGAATAACAAATAACTAATATAGAATTTTTTTCTCACGGAGACGTCAATCAAAACGTATTGTTATAGATTTTTTTTCAAATTATATATTTACTTATTTACAGAGTTTGCTCTATATATTTTTATAATAAGTAATTGTAAAGACTTGAAGTAATTCAATTACTGTTACATTTTTATGTCAAAAGGGAAAACTTCTGTGACTGTAATTATAATATTGGTACGAAAATATGCGAACATATCATTTCAAGCACTATTAAATTTTATTATAGATATAGAGAACAACTTTTATTAAATCTATTTGACAATGAAAGTATCTAGTTAATATACCATGTAATTAATAGCGGTTGTAATATATCTAATTTTGAGCAATGCTTAGAAAGAATACGTCATATTTTAATAAATAAAAATAAATATACAATAAATTACATTCTTCAAAGCAATAGTTGAATAAAATTAAACAAAAATTTACGACAATAAAAAAAATATTAGAAAAGAATAATCAAACCTAATAAAGTATACTCTTTTCATTTATTAATATTTTTTACAAGAGAAAACATTCGCCATTAATACGTAAAATATATACAAAAATGTAAACAGATATCAATCCAAAAGATATTCTCCATATTTTCTCAGAATATTTATTAATACCTTAATACCTGCACAACAATGTACTAGGTGTACAAATTAATTCGGTGCCTTTACATTGAATCAATCATAACTCTATTTTAAATTAAAATATTTTTTAATCGTTTCAAAATTTTGAAGTACCAACCTTAACATTTATAAACACTATATATCTTGGCCACGCAATTGGTATAACCTCACAAAACAGTAGCGAACACAATGGCGACCTAAAAGCAGCATTTCAGACATTGCAAACCTTTCGTATCTTAGTTTAAATAAAATACTGCTGAAACAACGGGAATTATTTGTTCAGCGTAGGGAGAAGGCAGTGCGATGTAAAAAAAATGCTAAGACAATTAAAGAGATCCAAAAATGCAGCACAACATCATCAACTCAAAGCTAGCATCCTTTTTCAACAAGGAAGTCGTCAGTTACCCAACAGATAATAAAATAAAGTCAGTTACCCAATAAATGTATATAAAAAAAGGAGATATTTTGAGGATCGGATTGTATTCCATTTTTCCTTAAACATTCATTTTCTATAAGAAGAGACACCGAATTAATTTACACACGTAATATTAATGATAATTGATTGTTATTAACTCTTTATCTACTGTCCAGACTTCCAAGTCTCATAAACAAAATTGATATTAAATAATCAATGATACATGAATCACCTTAAGGGATTTCCATATCCGAAAAAAATATTTCAAAAGTTATTTTTTTAGAGAACCTGCTTTATTTGCTTGTATTTTCATATGTTATTCTTTTTCATAATAAAAATTAAATCATTCCGTTTAATGATTTTAATTAAGTCAGTAAATATAATAAAATCTTAAACGACTTTTGAATAGAAAAAATCGTTTTCACTGGAGTAACTACATTCAAATTGATAGCGTATTCAAAAACAACACTGATTATATAGTATTTGGAACTATACCACTATAAATTCATTTTCCCGGGCAAATTTCTCACCCCCACCCCACAAACTAGAAATCTTTTCAGATCAAAAATATTCAATGTTACTGATCATTTCTGATTATTTCTTTTGAATATTTGGCAGATGACATCAGCATCAAAATGTATAATAGAAAAAATATTTAATAAACATTTTTGATCACAAAATAATTCTGGGACTTGTAAGCGAGTGAAAAATTAATTTGTGAAAAGAAAAAAAAAGATAAATAAAAGAATAGATATTAATCTTTGTCACTAAAAATAACACCATTAAAGTCTTTTTCATCAATTTAAGACATTAATAACTCAAAATTTACAATACAAAAGTATATTATTTTTCTTCTTAATCATCTCTAATGAATTTCGATTATTTATTTAGAAAAATATGTGATAATTTATGAATGAAATTACAAAAATTTAAACATTCAATAGGTTTGATTTAATAATTCTGTTTAACGCATACTATAATTCTACATAATAGAAATAAAAAGTTTAAAAATCTACAAAAAAGGAACCAACGAACCTTTATAGAGTTTGTACAAATATAAAATAATAAAATAGCTTAACTTACTTGCAAAAAGAATCTCAATTTTATGCACATACCTGAAACAAAAATATAAAATATATTACTCAATTATATAAAAGAATACTGAATAGAAGAAAGATTAATTTAACCTTTATATTAAAAAAAAAAACTATACATAGTAAATTATAATTATATTTAAATCTTCAATCTGTGATCTCGTTCTGTTTATTTTTTTATAATCCTTTAGAGCAAAGGAAACACAAAATTTGTTTTCAGTTATAAGGAACACATTTTTTACTTCTTAACAAATTATAAAGTTTGTTCTGTTTAAAATGTAGACTAGGATTTAATCAATTTTTATATATTTGTCGCTTGACAATCTTCTCAAACATTATATATATATATATATATATATATATATATATATATATATATATATATATATGTATATGTATATGTATATAAGTCTAAAGTTATTTTTCTTTTTCTTATGGTCACTATTCTTTATTTTCGTTTCTCCATTGCCGTTTCATCTTTAGACATCTTTAGATGAGTAATGATTAATTGTTAAACCTATCTGAAGGTTTGAAAGGACGAAACCGGTAATGAAGAAACAAAAACAAAGAATAATAATTTCACCAAAAATAAAAATAACATCAAATCTAAGCACACGTGAAGGAACAAATTACAAATACATAAATTTATATGATAAGGATTTAACTTCCAGGAAAATACTAATATGTTGCTTTCGCAGATACCTTGAAAATTTACTGGTTTTACGACATGCAACTCTGTCAAACAGTCATGAAAAATTGTTGTACTATTTTGTGATGGTGCCCGAACTATGAAACAATTTTTGAGCAGCAAAAGTCGTGAACCCTAGTGATTGATACTTGTTCCGGCGGAGGGGCTTTAGGTCTTTCAACTTGATCCTTCTGATTTTAAACTGTGACTGATCTTTAGACATTTTAAATTTATTAAGGTTCGTGCTTAAATGAAATTGAGTTTAGTAAATTTAGTTTATCTAACAATTATTCAAGATTAAAACAAATCGTATCAAAAATCATTAATAGCATTGTGCATAAAAACCACAAATATTTCAATATCTAATTGTCCAATATTGTATCCAATATCAATTTTAAAACCTTCAAAACATACTTCTCGATAATTGCTTATATCCTTTTCGAAATCAATACAATTACCTACAGAGAATTCTAAAAATGATGGTATAACTGCCGTCACATCATAAACCGATTGTCTACATTCGTCATTGACATACAATCGTTCATTGTTATTAAAGTGATTAGTAGTATTGACAGTAATTACTTTAATTAGATCCGTCGATACAGTTTGTACTTTTTCAATTATATAATTATACACGTCTGTACTTTTACTTTCATTCAACATATTATTTAGCAAGGTATTACGATTTGATTTACATGCATTGCCTGGAGTTCGACTGATATTTTCGCGATTTTAATTAATTACAATCTAGTTATTGGTATTATATCTATTGGAATTTAAATGAGAGATCAGATTATGTGAAATATTTTATTCGATGATTAAGCAATCGTAACAGAATTTTTTTTAACTTCAAATGAAGTAGAATTATTTTCTGATATATTACTGATCTTTATTGAATATTAAACTGATTTTCTCTTGAAAAAAATATTAGGTGTGAAAATTAATTCCGTGCTTTTAAAATTAAATTAGTCAAAACATTAAAATATTTTCTGGGCGTTTTTAAAATCACTTTAAAACCAATACACGAATATATCTTGGTCATACAGTTGACATAACCTCACAAAACAGTAGTGAACATGATGGCGTCCGAAAAGCAGCATATTTGGTACTGCATATTTCTCGTATTTCAGTTGAAAAAAAATGATATCGAAACCACGGGAATGATTTAATCCGCTTTGGGCGAGTCAAGACATATAATGCTTTTAAATGTTGAGATTGGAACTTGAAAATCATAAGATAACGAGAAATTATTTTGATTTAAAACAGAGTTATGATTGATTAAATTTAAAGGCACCGAATTAATTTGTATAGCTAATACATTGATATGTTTGCTGTTAATAAATATTGTAAAAAAATATGGAGAATATCTTTTTGGATCAATATCAGTTTACATATTTTTATACATTTTTAGATATTAATGGCGAATGTTTTCTCTTGTATATATATATATATATATATATATATATATCAAAAAAGAAAATTTAATAGGGTTGATTATTCTTTTCTACTATTTTTTTCTGTTATTATCGTGATTTTTCGGTTTATTTTCATTCAATCATTGCTTGAAAGAATGTAACTTACTATATATTTATTTTTATTTCTTTAAATTTAAAACGGAGTTATGGTTGATTTAATTTATGGGTATTAAACATGCAAAAAATACTAAAACAATGGAAGATGTTCGAAAATCCATTACGACTTCATCGACTGAAAGTAGCCATGTTTTTTTCCACAAAGAATTCGTCATTTACCCCACAGATCGAGCGAAATTATACAAAATAATGAGATATTTTGAGAATTGAAATATATTCCATTTTTCTGTAAACATTCATTTAGTGTAAAAAAGCAACGAATTAATTTATACACCTAATATTTACAAATCGTGTTCGACTGAAGGATCTGGAGCTCTTTTATAGGAGCGAATACCAAACACTAGGATACAAATCTGTTTTAATTATTTGAAGGTCACATGGTTCGAGGGTTGTTTCTACCTACCGGAACAATCTTCCGTGGCTTCTCAACCGGGCGCATAAAAAAGTATTATCAAGAATATTCAATAAATCATTATTGATTATTTTTTATTACGGTTTATATGAATTTGGATGTCGATACAATCATGTTCACAGACCCAATCAATGATAACTTATTGAACATTTTGACCAGATTTTTTTGTGTGATTTTTAAGATGAAACGAGGATTTATTTGTGCAAACGAATTTAGCAACTGTATTGTGACAAGATGAGGATGAGTTACAGAAACTAGATGTCTTTATAAAATAGGAAACAAAAGCTTTATATCTACAAACAAAAACACTTCTCAATCATTTCTAATAAAGTATAAAAGCTTGATCTTTTTAAAAAGTTAACTAACTTCGATTTAATCGATAGTTCCCTGTCTTTCAAGTTTTTGAACATTTTTCTCAGTCAAAACATTTATAGACAATAAAAAAAGCGCATAAACTATAAATACTTTCCCATTCAACTCCGAATAAAAATCAAAGCACAGGAACCGTGAACATCTGATGAATAATAATTTGATTGATTTGATTTAATCAATTTCTTATTCAAATGCTTCCCCTTTTCACATATCTACAAGTTATTACTATATACTTTCATAATATAAAATCACTTTGAACACATTTTACTGTACTGTGTAACCAGAAATATTAATACGATTTTGTTTTAAACACGAGACAGGCGTCAAAAAACGATAAAAGACAAATAGACTGATCGCGTGTCGTCGCGGGCGTCGAAATAAACGCATTGCTGTCATTTGCATAATTTCAAAATCTATTCGAATGGAAAGTGCGTCGATGAGAGACGATAGTCTAGTAAATTACACCCCGTTCAAGAATTTCTGTTGGACGTATTGGAAACTGTGTTTATGTGTACGTGTGTTCTTTCACTTATTTATTTTAATTAGCTTTGTCACGAAACAAGTTTTAATAATTTATCACTATCATTCCTTAAGTTATTTTAATTTTATTCTCGTTTCGGCGTCATATTTCACAGACGACAATAACTAATTAATCTGTACAAACAAGCATACACGTATGAGAAAAATAAATAAAGTCTTTAAAGGTGAAATATACTTCCAAGAACATAGCCGTAACAAAATTAAGTGTATTACTGTTTTAAATTAGTATCTTGTTACCTTTTTTGTTTACTTTTTGAAAAGTATAAGGTTGTATTTTTGTTTCCTTGAGATTATTGGACATTTTGATTAGAAAAAAAACATCGAGGTGACTGGAATGATATTTTTTTGTTAGAGGAAACTCTGTCTTTATATTTTTGGGGCACATTGTGTAATTAACGAATTCTTCGAGTGTTTTAACATAAGGATTGATTCAAGATGATTTGTATCTTTTTTCACAAAGTACAAGCTAGTTGTTAACTTGTTTTTTCATACTTAAGGAAATAGTTCTTTCAATTGTCCCAGAACGTTTCTTATAAGCATGTCTGTCGAAAATACCTTTTCAATTTTATATCAGTACCAACAATTCAAAATATTTTTTCTGGATTTCTCTTTAAACTGCGAAATTTTTTTTATCTAAGATTTTCTTAGAACCTTTTTAATATATATCAAAGATACGAGGGTCATTTGATAAGTATGCTAAAAAAAAGGAAATATAATACCGTTTTTCGAAAAAAATCGATTTTACTTCTCAACATAGTCTCCATTGAGGAATATACACTTGGTCCAGCGAGTTGGACCACTTGGTCCAATTTTTTCATCCCGTCGAAAAAGGAACTTTTCTCAAAGTATGCAAAATATGCATTGACGGCAGCAATGACATCCTCATTAGACTAGAATTTTTTCTTGCCGAACCAAATTTTCAAGTTTAAGAAAAGGAAGAAGTCACACGAAGCCCAAGTCCGGAGAGTAGATTATATGAGGAATTAATTCAAAGTCTAATTCGCACAATTTTACCATTGTAAAGGTCGATTGACAAGACGGTGCGTTGTCCTAGCGAAAGAGCACATTTTTATGCGTCAATCTTGGCTGTTTTTATTTCAGCTCTTCTTTCAAACGATCCAATAATATTGCATAATAGGGTCTTGTTATCGTTTTTTTCCTTTATTAAGTAGTCGATCAGGATTATTCCGCAGGAATCTCAAAAAACAGTAGCCATCACCTTCCCAGCCAACAAAACGATCATCGCCTTCTTCGGCGTACTTTCACAAGTCATTGTCCACTGCTTTGACTGCTACTTCGACTCAGGTGTGTAGTGATGGATGCATGTTTCATCCACGATGACGAATAGACGCAAAAAGGCCTACGACTTGCGATTAAACATGGCCAAACACTGGATTGAAATGTCCTTTCGTGTGCGTTTTTAGTTAACAGTCAACAATCGTGGTACCCATCGCGCACACAGCTTTTACACGTGCAATTTTTCGTGCAGGATATTGTTCACTCGTTCAGTTGAGATATCTACAGTCTCAGCAATCTCGCGCATTTTCGCTCGGAGGGGTTCCATAACGATACTATACATTTTTTCAACGATATGCATCGTGGCGACCTCAACTGAACGTCCAGAGCGCGTTTCATATTCAGTTCATGTTTATCCACGTTTCAATTCATTTATCCAGCTAACTTCTATCCAACTAACTTCATCCAACTCTGCTTTGATCTAGGGCCATCCACTTAAACAAACGTGTTTTATTATCGCACGGAACTCGTTTTTTCCCATTTTTGCGGCAAGTACTACAATGCTCGCTTCAAACATCTGTAGAACGTTAACAAATCATCACTTCTGGCTCAAATTTCACCTATGCTAATTTGAAAAGTGACATTTGATAACCGTGCTGCTACCATGAATAGAGGCACTATCTCATAGAAATTTACCGAACTTATTAAACAGCCTCGTATATTTGTTACATTTTTATTTTTTAGAATGAGACTTATACATATACAGATATTTTTTTGTAGTGTGATTTTTTTGTCTTATTTATTACATATGAACACGCTTCTAGAATTAAAAATACCATAAATATGGACTGAAACTGAATACATTTCTTCGTTTTAATTTTATTATTTTGTCCGACGCTCATTCATTATTTTAATACACTATAATCCGATGTACATGTGCATGTGTGTGTGTGTGTGCATGTGTGTATAAATCCAGCGTAGGAGTAGATTTGTTACGTTTAATTACTCAAAGACCATACCGAGCTCTATCAGTGATATATGTAAAATATATAATACAAATTTAACAATAACTTTTGTATCATTTCTTTACATATAATTAAAAAGCGATTAACGACCAAACCCACTCCATCCTCTTCAGGTAATTATTACAATACTGATCTCTATTATGGCTCGGTTCACTATTCCCCCCGAAGTCACACAGTAGTTTCGAACATATTAATCACATTTAAATTATATAGATATTTCATCGTCGATAATTTGTTTAAACTAGAACGAATCCGCCGCGCCGCTCCGTGTAAACATACAAATGAGAAAATCAGACAATAATCACACCGATAATAATATCGATAATTATTATTATTATTATTTACAACCGATCGACGATCTAAATTATAGAGCGATCGGACACACAGGTTTCTTTCTTATCATTTTATCAACTTTCGAATCGTACCTACATAATACGAGACCGATCGCTTGACATTCTCGTTTATTAATTACACAAATGGGCGATTACAAAAATTGTCAACGATTAACTCGAACAAATTGGACACATAAACATTGCTCATATTACCGCTTACAAAACTCTTACAACAGGTTTCGTATGAGCTGAGAGAGCTGGACGGGCGGACGGCGTGGCATGGCACGCCATACACACGATATAAAATTACAACCTTAACAACTGATCTATTTTCCTATAACGACATGTGTTCTAAACTGGGTGCGTGTGTATGCGAGAAAACATTCTTTTTCTTTCAAAGATATTTATTCGAAATGAACAATATTAGTGCGTGCGCCTATGTAAATTATACAAAAATACTGACATATGTTTATATAAACTCATACACATATCAGATGAATATTTATTTTTCTCTAGAAAAAAAAGCGCTTGAATATTAATTTGCATTGTGCAAAAAGCTGAAAAGTCATTTAACATTTTTAACAAATGAACTCTTTTTTCCTCTCATAAACCTCTAATATGTTCCATAAATCATTTGTGATTAATGCTAATGTGCATTTCAATGTCAATGATATCTTCAGAGCACCAAAGTATAAATACGAGATTTTTGTGTACCAATCAAAAAGGATCACTGATTTGCAGACTGGAGTAAATTCGTTTATTTATTATTGATGAGATATGGTTCCATCATTACAAACTAGAGAGTAAGTGGAAAAAATTAATATCGAAACATCTATCTCCATCATCATTAAAAAAAAATCAAGACAGGTTTCTGGAGAATTCAATTTTGGTTCGTTTCACACCTAAAGCTAAAACAATAAATATTGACAGGTACTGTGAAAGTGTACATGCACTAAAGCGAAAAATCAAGTTTAAGAGACGTAGAAAACTTTCGAAGAGTGTGCTTCTGCTCCACAATAACGCTTGATATTCCATGGCTAATAAAACAATTCAGTATAAACTGTACACTTTTAGATAGAAAAACATTAGTTTTTCTGGAAAAAAACATCATTAAGGATTAAATATTGATATATGATATAGATGAAACTTCAATTATCAGATTGAATTAGACCGAATGAGCCACAACCAGGAAAAGTTCGCATATAAAAGCTACAGTTCACAACAATTCTCATTGCTATTTTTGATATAAACAGCATTATTCAGTTGGAACTTCTTTCCAATGAACAATAAATAACTAGAAGTTTCTATCTACAAGAAATGAAGTAAATTTAATACAATGTATGAAACGTGTCAAAGTTAAATTAAACAAATCAGACGATTGATGCCTGTTTATAGAACAAGATTGGCATCTATGTGTAGAATAAGCTTTTTTTATTGAAGTTTTTCTCATAACTATTTCTTTAACGTATTATTAAATTAGAATATTATTTAGATCAAATTAATTTCAACAAGGCTTTCTGTTACACTCCATACAAGACACAGTCAGAAAGCTACCTTAATATTTTAATTCCGAATATATACAAGACGCAGTAAGTTTTCAGAACGTCAATCAGATTCCGTTTTATTTCGTATATTGATTTAAAAGAATGCTATTTAAACAAAATGTTGCTTTTAGAAAAGACCCAGAAATTACATGGAGACATATTTGATAAATATTAAAATTTTCTATTAGTATATTCCTAGAGTAAAAATACATATAAATGAGTTATTTGTTCATTAATATTTCGGTTAGTAACATTTGTTGACTTTCCGTTTCAAAATTTAAATCTGTAGACAAAATATTTTCTAATTAGAATTAGATAAAGAATAATACAATGTCTATATTTAAAAATAGTTCTTTTATTCAAGATTGATATCGCTCTGAGTGAATGTTAAACGTAAAACTGTTTAGAACTATTATAAAAAAAGAATATATATATATATATATATATATATATATATATATCGACATATATAGGAAAAAAAGAGATTGTATTTAAAAACTATTTCCTTTGTTATATTTTTGATTAATAGCACTATAAACAAATGTCATAGCGTTAAATTGCTTTCAGTTCCAATGAAAACAAAAATGGATATTAGAATTCAATTATATATATATATATATATATATATATATATATATATATATATATATATATACACACATATACTCATGTGTGTGTATCTCCGTTCATACTATTCCCAATGAATTCACGTGGCACGTACTAGTTTGAATCTCACACCTGCTACGTCACTTTCTGCTCCACCGGACATAATAAATTAAAAATCGAATTATATGAGCTCGCATAATCAAAGTGACACAGATTACTGCATGAGCAGATGTCTTGATAAAATCCCATAATCCGCATGACGTTACCGCGGTCTCAGTAATACTACTCGACAACAACATGAGGGATTTTCAAGCGTTCGTGACATGCAGCATATGCATTCGTGGATTAAGAGGAGTTGTGTGTTTCTCATAAATGTTTCTCACACACACAATGTCATTCTCGTAAAATAAACTTGTGTACAGTTTAGCAGAAACGTCGTTTCGGATTAAATGAATAAAACAAACTATTGTAGAAAAAGTTATTTTGTTTAAATTTTTACATACGTGGCAAACTAAAAAGTAAAGAGACATTTAAGAAGTAAAAACTTTTATTCTACAAACAGGACTTTTATTAAAGTCGTTTTTCTACATTACTCCTCGTACTTCTACACATTTATAACAACATTAATGAGTTTCAGAATTTCGTTCTAAATTAGTCTCTTCCGCAGCCACTCTTATACACCGTATTAATGACCTCATCAGAAAGACAGTGATGCTCCCAATAGTTCAAAAAAGGATGCTAAATCGAGTCTATTTGGTGGGTAATCCAGGAGCTCAAAACCTATATGTTAAATACACTGATTTGTTTTATTAGCCATGAAAGATTAAACGTCGTCTTGAAGCAGAAATACACCTTTCAAAAGTTTCCCATGTCTCTTAGAGTTGAATTTTCGCTTTAGTGCTTGTACAATTTCACAGTAGCTGTTACTATTTATTGTGTCAGGTTTAAATGTGAAACAAATCGAAACTGAATCCTCCAGAAACCTGCCTTAATTTTTTTAATGCTGACGACGACAGATGTGTCCACACTAAACTTTGCTACTTACTCTCTGGTTTGTAATAATGGGCCAATGTCTCATCATTAGTAAATAAACGAATAAAAAACGAATTCACTTCAATCTGTTAATATGGTACACAAGAGGTTACGTAACAGACTAAACATTTTCTTTAAGTACAGAATCCAAAAGCTCATTAAGCGTTAGACTCAGTGCAAAGAAATTTTAAGATATTATCTAGAAAAAAGATTACCTTAATACAAATCGTGTATGTAGATTAAAAATTCTTTATAGTTATAATTCTTATCTTTGAGGTCACTGTTTGATTCTTCTTTCAAAAAAGTAAAATTGTGACCTCAGGGACAAAGAACATAACTTCAAATCCAAGTATGCAAGTATAAAAAAAATGTCAATTAAAACTGTTTTACTTCTTAAATGTCCATTTACTATTGACTTGTCGTTATATTTCGATATTATCTATTAAACCTTAAAATTTTAAAGTAAGAAAATCAATTATTATCCACCGTACAAAAGGAACAGGCGTACACCGATATCCAGTACAATGAAAAATCGTATCAGAACGAAACTGTGCTCAACACGCCATTCGTTTCACATCTCCAAGTGTGAACTAACGCGAACCACTTATGATAGAGCAACGTGATTACCGGCAGCTCAATTAAATCGCAACGACCACCCGGGTCTCATCACCGTTTCTAGGTTGGATATCGGAACCTCACCTGGTTTACACAATCAAAAATAAATATCGTAAACGATTTACAACATTAATATAATCATTAGATATTTGTTAAACGGAATGTACGCGACGACATTTTTATTACTTTTATATATGTATTTAAATTAGTAGAAATTAATATTTAATTAACAGTAGTATGTTTATATCTCTCTCTCTACATATATATATATATATATATATATATACATATATATATACATATATATATATACATATATATATATACATATATATATACATATATATATACATATATATATATACATATATATATATATACATATATATGTGACAAATTTATATTCATTAAATGGCACAAATGAGTCGCTTTGTTAGTAAAAAGAATAAATGGCACTCGAATATATTCAATCTATTGGTTTACAACCGACTGTAAACATTTCATTTATTAATTATTTCTATCTATTATATCTGGGTATTTTTATTTTGTTATCTTCCATTGCACCTCCTTTCTATGATAGCTCGAAGATTATGTATATGAGTATGTTCCTTCAACATTGTATTACTTATATTCGGATAGCTTTCGAACTGATTATTTCAAATTCTACTCAATTCGAGTTCAAAATCTACTTGAAGATTAGGACATTCAAAGTCGGTCGTAAGAGAAGAAAATAAAAAAGTCAACCTCAGAGATACATACAAAACAAACACCTTTTTCATTTTAATATTTGTTTGTGTAGTCTATTTAATATTTGTGACTCTGTGAACATTTTTTTTTCAGGATTTATGAAATGTGGATTTAATAGACGTTCTGAAGAACACAATACAGCTATTATTAAAAGCGTTAATTTCGAAAATTTCTGTTGCTGTTTTAAATGATGAAAATTTCGAATAAGCAAAGCGATTTGACAGCATAAAAGAGATAAAGGAAAAACGATGAATTTCAATTTATAAAATGGATTAAGACAAGTATCTAAGATTCTCCGAGCATTTGCAGCCTCCTTTTCACATTTATGCAAGGTCTGGTGCCCATATACACACATATAGCAACTGTTTCCATGACGATTTTATGTTGTTATTTAATAATAAATAGCACAGTCGATCTTACGCACTCAGAATAATTGGTCACATATTTTGTTCGTGTTTCTTTCTCCTTGAACGGAGCCTGTGTAAACTTGGTGGCTAATAAACTGTGAACTTTTGATTAAAATTGGCGTTTTACTGTACCGTATCTTATTCTAAACAACAAGAGTTTCCAATATTGAAAAAAACATTGACAACGATTCCATGAAAGTATAAATTTAATTACATACCACTCTTCAATGAAGTGCATATATAGAACCGATCAGCTAATTCGAGTGCGGATTGTCCTTTAATACCAGCTCGGTTTTGTGAGAAAGTGTGCGCACATGAGAATGTGTGCTCTTAATCATAAAGCACTATAACTCTTAAAGAAAAATATAAAGCAATATTTGTTTTGCATTTTGAGTGCCATGTTACATTATTAGCAGTATAAATAAAATCATAATTATATAATTATTTCTGTGTTTATTTTAATAAGTATAAAAATTAAAGTTTTAATAACATTTGAATGATACAATGGTTGTACTCATCAATTGACTGTGGCGAAGTTAGGTATCTGTCAATGACAATTCTCGTTAAAAACTAAAACACAGTCTATAACACTAATAACAAAATGTCAACTTAGAGACAAACCAGTCAATAAGCGCTTCTAATAAAAAAGCAGATTAATAAGCTGTCGGTCGATAAGCGCTGGTGAAAAAAGCCTACTAATAGGTTTCCGGTACGAAAAGTGTTAAGTTGTTCAGGACTTTTTCAAGAAGTGTATTAATATGAGAAGTCCTATTTCATGCAAGCAAATCCATACAGCAACGAATGAACGAACGTTTAACATTACAATAGACGTCTCAATCTATTTCCGTCGCTCGGATCGTTCGAACAATTCGCGGCAATCGACCTCGAACACAAATCAATACCGTTGTACACAAGAATTGCACATTCTCGAAAAGAACACTCGGAGGGAAACGAGCAACCAAACGTTCTTCGATCGTTATAATCGTCTTAATCAAACTGGTAATAGATTATCACTTGGTCGTTTCAACGCTACACGTCGAACTACTATGAAACATAAAGAAAGAGATGAACAAAAAGTGTTGTCGGACCCACCTCTCGGCAAATGTTGCTGAGTTGATCTTCTATACCTTATAAATCATTCAATCGGTTCGCCGTCGGCTGTGAGATCACTAAACTCGTTAGAATTGTTACATTAAACGCAAAGAGATTCTTTTGCACGGGCGAAATTATAAAACACACAAACACAACCGTATTTACATACATTGTGGCCGTGTGTTTGTGTGTATGTGTATGTATGCATGTATAACAAACACCCAACCGCTATCGCGTTTCATCAAGGTTACATCGTTTTGCTGTTCTCTGTCTGTCGGTATTAACATTTTTATTGTTTGCGTTTTAATCGATTATGCGATTTACTAAACTCGGACATAATACAAACGCAAATAATCATTTAGGAACGATTCATCCGCGTAATTGTTTTCTTCAGTTTGTTTCGAATGGGAAATTTTAACAAGTGTATACAAATATTTGTTCGCTATTAATATGGAATGGTTATTTGTACACAGGTTCTATATATTTTTTCTCTCGTTGACAAATATTTGTAATTCTCTAACAACTTTTTTCATATAAAGTCAAATAAATATCATTAACGGTTTAGAAAAATAATCGAAACTTATAAAAAAAATGTCATTCTAAACTGAACGAATGTTTGTTTTAACAAATTTTTAAGAATTAACATTGAACACGATACAGTTTCAACACTGTGATTAAATTCTTTTTTACGAATTAATTCTTTTTTTTCGTCACAAACCACAAAAAGATTATCTGGTAAGAAAATATAAAATAAATAATTTTGAATCGTTTTGGGGTGAGAAAACAATTCAGATGTGATAGAGAATCATCTTTCATAGCAGATGAATTTCGTTTCAAGAATTGATTCCTGCTGTTTCGAATCATCATCGATGAATATACCATTCCAATTCCAAGCATTTCAATTTCTGATATCTGACAATTCATTTGTATAAACGATAAATCCATACTAACAGAAAATTCAATTTTAAAATGAAACTATTTATAAATCTTATTCACAATATTATCATTCTATTGATAATCATGTAAAGTCTAGAATGAAACTACAACGAAATTGAAAGAAAACTACAACAAAAATATATAACAATTTGAACTGATAATCCAATGTGAAGCGATATATAATAATCCATATTTTTATAAAAATATAGATTATTATACCTCTGCATACTTTTTTAAATACAAATTATTATATCTCGTTCTTTGAAAAAATATTGACACGTTGGAATTTTCAATTATTTTTTGAGACTAATTATTCATTATGGAAAAATCAACACATTATCCACAGCTGATTTACTTAATCAATTTAGACAACCATAAAGGTACAAATGTGTGTGTGAGCGTACATAAGAAAATCATTTTCAATACATGGTCGTCAGACGATGTAGCGCACAGCATCCCCGTATCAACGAAATGACGATAACAAGATATAAGCCTGGCTGGCTGCGCAGCCACACTGTGGCGTTTGATTGATGCTATGGCGACCCGATCTTATATACATGTAAATTAGAATGGCTTAAAGAGATAACGAGCCGAAGCAATTTGTACTGACCGTACATATCGCTAGACAACTAATGCAATTCTGGATTATGTGTTGCCGCCGAACGACAAGACAACACATAACTCGCACAACGAGTCGCCACGTAAATCCAACCATAGAAAACTAATCTCTGTAAAGAAATCGATACACATATATTCCTGTATATGTGTGTATATTTGTGTAATTATATACATGTGTATATATATATATATATATATAATTTAATCCGTAAAAGTTTATAACTATATTAAAATGTATTTTACATTTTAATTTTGTTATAGACCAGGAGTGGATAACTTCTTCCATAATAAGAACCACATATAATACTTTTCATACATTTTTAAATGGTCATGAGCCAAAGAAAATATTATTTTAGAGATGTATGTATTAAATTTGTAGATAAATAATTGCTGTTTATGACCCTCAAATTCATATAGAAAAGAGCAATTATTTTCCTACCGACCTAATATAAATAATAAAAAATACTATACAGTAGTCCTACTCACTAAAGCAGAATATGCTTAATCTCTACTCGTTGAAGACTTTGATAGAGTCTTCATTTTTGCAGTTAAAAGTTGACGAAAGTGAATTTTTCCCACAGTGAAAAACATTATAAACACATTCTTTCTATTCTATATTTTAATATTTTCAGAATTAAAAGAATACGATTATTCGAACTGCAATCTTTGTCGAAGATTAAAAACGATTTCCTCGCACTCAAAGAATACGTTTGCTTCGACTGTCTCTACCGTTAAAAAAATCATTCCACATTAACTCACCACCGTAAATCACAACACGTCTCGACTTGCGTTTCAAATCCGATTCGTAGAAGTAAAATAACGCTTCATTTTTTATTTCGGACCGATTCGGTATTGTGTGCAAAGTAATCATACTTGACAATGGGACATTACCTATATTCCTCGAATATACGAATCGTTAAAATAATGATGTTAAATCATGCACAGTAGCATAATTCTCACAGTATTCCGACGTGAAACAAACGTATCGCCGATTTAGCTATTCATGTGCCAAGAGACGACTGTCGATGGTTAATTGACTATACAATTTTTTTTCTTTTTGAAAATGTATTTATTTGATTGACTGTATCTGAGAAAGGTGGATGACTCGGTTTGTATGCTCTTATCGACTATACGTGTGTGAATACTAATATTTCATGTTATATATATATATATATATATATATATATATATATATATATATATATATATATATACTCACTCTCAAGTACACGCATGCATACATTTATTTAGATGACCACGCTTCAAGAAAGACATGCGAGATATATTGTTTATGCTCCGGGAATATTAATTTTGTACATGACTCGCCACGTACGGTTAGCTCGTATGGAGATATTACACATGTATGTACGTATGCGTGTATATATATATATATATATATATATATATATATATATATATATATCTATATACCTGTATACTTGTTTAGGTTTATTAATTTTTACGTGTTTGACCGGAATATTGAATACGTACAAGTCTCTACTTGGAATTAGTTATAATTTAAATATTTTATTAGGTATTTTTGTTAATGAATTTTACATAATATTAGGCTATTATTTATGTTGATACATGTCAGTTCAGAATGTGCGTATTATGCGTATGTTTTGTAGACAGAACGTCAATTTATAAATATATATATACATGTGCAGACTCGCATGCATACAGATAGTCTTCAACAAAGTGATGATTGTCTGATTTTTGAGAGAAAGGCGTTGAAGTTCATTTATGTTGAGTTCGAGTAGCAAAATTAGAATCAGTGTAGAGAGCTCATTTGAAAGGTCCTCGATCTAAGATATATACGGTGCTCAATCTTTGATTAAATTCCTTTTTTACCCAAGCCACACATAAGTGTTTGATCAAAAATAGTCAATAGATTATTATTGATTATTTTCACATAGATAAATATAGATTTTTCGGTAACTTGGCGCTCTGAAGATGATGGCGTTGCCATCGAAATGCACATAAGCAACAATCAAAAACAGTCATTAATAATTTATTGAATATATTTGATCGAAAAATGTTTTGTAGCTTGTGAGGTTGAAAAAGAACTCATTTGTTACATTGATGTTAGATTTTTAATCGAACTACCTACAAGCACTTGATGATGAATTATCAAAATTCATCATGAAGTGCTTTACGTTTGACAGCTTTTAAGAACAGTGTGGTCCGCATTTTTAGAAGAAATAGAAAAATTATCATTAAATTATAATACAGTTCTGGCACTATGGTTAAATTATTCATAACTGTATTCTGAGAATTTTCTGTTTTCTAATCACCTAGCTACCACAACATCATATCACCTTCACTAACCTCTTACAATAATTACAAACGGATTTTCGCTATTATTGACATTCACATTCGCCATTTTCTTTATTATTAAGATTTATCGACATCGGATTACTGATTTTGATCAGAAAAATATATTAGAATTATATGATTTTGTGTCTGTAAGCCTGTTTATATGTTATCCTGACGCTCTTTATTTCTTTACATCAGCTAAATATTTTCTCTCTACTACTAGTTTCAGTATGAAAAGCGTCTCTAGATAGATGCTGAAGACTGAGACATCAATTTAATTATCTACCTATATCTGTTTCAATATATTTCAAGGCTTCACCACTTCGTTCCGAAACTAGTAATGAAGAGCAAATACTTGACTGATCGAAAAGAATGAATCAGACCAGGCCAACAAAAAAATTCGATTTGTGAAGAAATAAAAATGAATTTGTAAAATCTAACACTATCTTAGAAAATAAGTATGGAAATTTTTAAATTGTCATAAAAATATTATGTACACGGAGAGCTCGTCCATTTGTGTGAACATTACTTATTAGATTTGAATTAGAAATACTCTGATAAGAAAAAAAAACATTTAAATCGTAACAAGCAACAACATCCTTCCTCCTGTATGATGATATATTTATCTCATTGTAAATTTTCTTCCATTCATCCAAAGTCAACAAATATGTTATTTGTCCATCAATGTCAATACGATATTTAAGTAGCCCGTCACTGCGGTCAACATTTTACCAACAAAATGATACACTGACGATGTTCCGAAAGTATTGAAATCGCGTGTGAACTATTGCGACAGACGAATCGTCGGCTTTTTATGCCAGTGGGTTAAAAACCACTACACTTCTTTTATTACAGTTAATAATCACTATAAATGTTTATAGAGTCGAAATCTGCGGAGGAAAAAATGTACTGATGATTCACTGAAAGTAAAAATAAAAAGGTGTAATTGTTATACCACGTTTTATAGTTTACAACAGTGTTCCATAAACTCGTACACGTGCAAAATATTAATAATCGTCGAGGAGGGACTTGAAAAATCAGAGACGATTGTTGATTCATTGTGATTGAAACATTTTAAGTATTTATTCGCATCGACTCATGCATTATGTATGAGTACATGTGGTTAATGTGTATAGAGACATTACAATATGTTTGTTGAAGTACATATATATATATATATATATATATATATATATATATATATATATATATATATATATATATATACATATATATATATATGATTCTATATGTGTTTTTATACGGGAGCATGTGAATATTAGTGTTATTTTTTAAAGTACAAACTGAGCGTGTGGAATGTAAATTCTATCAAGAAAACGTGTGAATTAGAACGAATTAAAAGAAGACCAGTATGATTAGTTTAAAATAGATATTTCAGACTGGATTGCTTAGATGAAATAATTGAAGAACCATTACAAATAATTACAAATCTTTCTCTATAATATGACGGAAGATTACGACTGACAATAATTATTTAGATTCAACCAAATGAAACATTTTGGAAAAGAATAATAAAGATGCAGGTTTTTTCTCAAATCGCTCAAAAGTGTAAAGTTGTTCTGATACATCAATAATAAACTAATTCGACAAGAACTGTACATAAAATATTGATGGTTAAAATTTTCAAATCGACATCCATTCAAGCTGACAATTTTCATATTATCAGTCTATATATTTTTTTAAACATAGACTATACAACGTAGATAAGAATTTGTAGCATATACTCGTGTATATATATATATATATATATATATATGCATGTTTTACAAATTTATTCCTTCAATGAGAAATTCAAGTTGTACGAGATAAATCATACACTTTCTTCCAAATGAATATATATATATATATATATATATATATATATATATATATATATTATTCATCTGAATTGATTTAACTGACATCACTAGGTGGTCATTATAAAATATTGACATACAGATTGATATGTAGATACGACTGGTGTTAAATTCAATGCCTCTGACTCTATTTAGTTAACATCATAACTTAACTGTACGGTTTTTTTTAAATACAATGCGTCAATAAAAAAGAATTATTGTAAAACGATGTACCAAAAATATTTAACCGGAAAGTAATTACTACTCGATGAATATTTCATGTGACGTGCTACAAAATATTACACACATGTCAATACGTTTCAAAAACGAATTTTAATTTCTACGTGCCACATATTCTCGATTATAATCGTTTTTTAACAATTTTTCGACTGATGTTGTCTAATTCTTCAATTCTCTTTTCTAGGTTCTTGACAAGTATTTGCGAAAATATCTACATCAACAAAACGGGAATGACTTAGTCTGTCGTCTTTTATTTTTATTCATTCATCTTCCCAATTAAGCGATTTGGTCACTTTTTCTAAGGATGCTGTGTAAAATTTTGGAAAATTATATCTCTCTGTCTTACACTGATTTTTCTTGTTTCTTCGTGCAAGTATACTGACGCGGTTGCATTTCTATAGAAATTGATTATAAGTGTCTTCTATGCATTGACTTTCCCGTGCAAATATCACTAACCATGTTGCGATGGAGTCGAATACTTTTTCATAATCTATAAATCCAAGACATACTGGTGTTTGATATTCATTTGACTGGCTTATTATTTCTCTTACTACTTGAATGTGATCCAAAGTACTAAATCCGCTTCTAAAGTATGCTTATTGAAAATTGCGTGTTATACATATATATATATATATATATATATATATATATATATATATATATATATATATATATATATATATATATACACATATATATATATATATATATATATATATATATATATATATATATATATGTGCATGTATGTATTTTTTGGTTAAAAAATGTAGTTGGTCGTGTAATATTCAATTTATTTGTTATATTATTAGCGGTTTAAAACGTACATTTCCGTTATGTTTGATAAAAACTACAGAAATGTTTACGTTTTGTGCGCATGTGATATGTGTGTGTGTGTATGTGTGTTGTCAGTCATAATTCTCGATTTCGTCGTCTTCACGCGCATGTCATTCGAACAGTGGAATCGACTACCACACAGTCGACCATCCCGAGATCGTGAACTATGATTGTAATTTGATGCTGCATGAAATATAAAACTGTTGGTTTGACAGGCACACAGGCTATTCCCATATCTGATAAAATTAGAATAATTCGGAAATTAATTTTAAATATATGCGGTGTCGGGTTTAATAGGTTTTACAGGTGAAAATTTTATGACTGTATTTATTTTAGTGATGCGCCTATGATAATTATAATTATGTCATAAACGTAACGGTGCTTTTACGGTTTCTGTGCGTCGCGGACGTATCGACATTTCTCATTCGAATATTACACACAGTCGACACACGTACACGTAGATTTTTTTTATGGAAATACATATCTATAAAATACGTTCAACATGTTTATATGCGACGATCACATCACAATGCGAACGAATATCATATTGTTTGATGCCTTCATCTTTGTGTGAGCGTGGATCAGTTTTTTTGTAAACCTTAGAACGACTCTTAATACATCTGTAGATATTCGATACTTCAAACCTCACGCGGTTATTTTTATTTAAAAGACTATTCAAGAGACGAATTTATGTTGTAAACAAACGTTTTTAATACTCGTTATCTTCTCAATAGAGACACGAAAAATGTAAAACAGTCGGACAGCACGGTAATATCGAAACTCTTATTCTCAGATTTTAGAAAGTTTAATACCCTTACCAATGCACACACATTTTATTTGTTTACTTTTAATACCTGTAGGAGACAAATTTTAACACATCAGGCGAATAATCGAAGAAAGCAACGAACACTGTTTAAATATTCAAGAAAATTTCAATATAAATATATATATATATATATATATATATATATATATATATATATATATATATATATATATACATATATATATGTGTGTGTGTATGTATTAGGTGAAAAAAATAATTCGGTGTCTTTTTTATTCAAAATGAATGTTTATTTGCAGAAAAATGGAATACATTTCAAGCCTCAAAATATCTCTTATTACTTTGTATAACTTTTTTCTATCTATCGAGTAAATGGCGAATCCCTTTTGTCGATAAAAGATGTCGAATTTAAGTCAATAAAATTGTCAATGCATTTTCGAACCTCTTTCATTATTTTAAAATTGGTATCAATCAGGCGATGCTGGAACAGGCGATTCTTCGAATGGGCTAGACCAGGTAAATACGTCACATAGGGATGAACCACCCACCCCAATGAACAAATAACATCTTTGGTTCCTTTCGCGACTTGCGACCGAGCATTGTCGTGCTGTAAAATGACTTGCTTCGTTTCATCGCCAGTGAATTGTCTTTTTCTCTCCAATTTATCACTCAAATGGATGAGCTGTTGTTAGTAACGTTCTTAATTTATAATCTGACTAGGTCTGAGCTACTCATAACACACCACACCCTTAATATCCTACTAAATACACAAGAATAATTTTTTGGCGTGAATGTTTGGTTTCGAGGTCAATGTCAATAGTTCATCGGGTGTAACCCATGATTTTCAACGCTTGGCATTGTCCCTCAAAACCAATTTTTCATTCATGATTATAATTTTATGCAAAAATCGTTCCTTTTCTTGTTAAGCAAGGACATAGTCGTATCGCATTTTTTTCCTTGTTTTTCGGACTGAACTCATGTACAATACATCAACCTAACCTTTGATTTTTCCACAGCTAGTGTAGATGCTAGTAAATTGCTTACTGGATAACTTCGACTCATTGAGCAAGTTCATGTTCAGTCTGAGCGGAGTTTTCACTCAACAGCTGCTCAACTCTTCGTCTTTAATTTTTTTCCGTTGTTTAGGTCTTTCTCGATCGAAAAGATCAAAGTCATCACTCCGAAACATTTTAAACCATTTTTTTCATGTTTTATGCATCACAACGCATTCCTCGAAAGTTGAACAAATCATTCGAATGGTTTCGAGAGCATTTTTTCAACAGGAATGCGAAAATATACAATTACTAATATGCTACTCTTCGGACACCATCGTATTCACTACTGTTTCATAAAGTTATGCCAACTGCTTAATCATGACATATAGTGTTTTTAAAGGTTAAGGTTGGCACTTCAAAATCTTTAAACTACGAGAATATATTTTAATTTAAAACAGAGTTATGATGGATTCAAATGAGACATCGAATTAATTTATACACCTAATATAATCATCAAATCGTGTAAATTCAGTAAGGTTTTTGAGACAAAAAAATACATTTTTGATTTCTAATTTCACTTAGTAAATAAACACACATTTATGATATAAAACACATGCATTTTTCACAAATGAATTCTTTCACAAATCATAAAAAAATTCTTATCAAAAAAGTTCAATAAATCATTTATTATCATTTATAACTGTTGTTTATGCGTATCTCTAGAGCGATGCTATCCTCTTCAAAGCACAAAAATACAGAAAAGTCTATTATATTTTAAATGTAATAATTTTTTTTAGGATATGTTAAGATCTTTAGGATAAGTACTGATAAATTTAAACTAATTCTGTTACACAAACGATTAAAATACTTTACATTATTTCTTTATTCAATATAATACTAACTGAAGCTAAATTTTAGCACACGAATCCTTAATAATCGAATAAAACCGAAAACGCCACATAAATATTCGAGGAGATTTAAAAGAAATTTAAAACACAAAAAAAGTAAGATTATCAGGAAGTACAGAACCAAAAAGGCTTAAACTTTAGACAAAATATCAAATGTCAATTTCTAGTCAATTTATCATAAATGATTGTTTTTCACTCCACAAATCACAAAAAAATGTTCTGATCGAAGTGAAAACTCAAAAATTACTCTTAAGGTGCTTTTTGTGATATGTAGAGTGAAAAAACAATTAATTTTTGAAAGTGAACTTAGCCACAATGTTAAAGATGATTGTTTAGCTATCAAAATCGTTATAAACGGCAATCAAATAATGATCACCATTTTTGACTAACAAAAATTTTGTCATCTGTGGGGTGAAAAAGGAATTAATTTGTATTTTTGTAGTTTTTGGAATAAAAAAATAATTTGTGAAAGTAAAATTAGACGTAATGTTAGAACTGTACTATTTAAAAGTCTCACGAAAAACTTTTTTCCATTTTACAAACGACGAGAGCTTTTCACATAGCTTAGCACTTTGAATATGATGACTCCACCATCGAAATACACATAAGAGACAATCACATACTGATCACCATATTTGACCAGACATTTTTTTTATAATTTGTGGAGTAAAAAAGTAATTTAAAAAAACAGTACAACGTTTCACGGTATTCAATAGCAGATGAAATAACAGAACCAAAATAAAATCTACACTATAAAACACAAATACATTATGAAAACAACCTTGAATGTGTTTGTATCTGAAAAGAAAGATATATATTACAGACTTAATGATCTTTTATACCGAAATTGCTGTTAAAAATAATAGGGAATGACATATACTCAAATTTATTATTTCCTCCGCGATAAAAATGTACACTCACCGCCGGACTTTACGCATCCCAGTGAAAAATATCATGTCCGAAATACAGTAGTCGTCATTGTTCTCGGTGACAAATGTGCGCGATAAGCAGGAATTCGGCGCGAATTCGAATCAAATTCAATTTGAATAACAATCTGTGACGATACATTAACATAAATCAATATCGGATATGCCAATATGTTGGGAAATAACTGTAAATGTTTTGAAAAATATTCCGTAAAGGTGAATACACGAATCACATGTAGTTTGATACATCGCATAACAGATGTTTATTAATAAATAATAGTTGTAACGCATGTTTTAAATCAATTATCAAAGCTGGGATAATCAATCAATCGCTCTATGTGTGTGTGTGTAATGTACAAGTGTTTCGGACGTATATGTGTTTGTACGTATATCTATGTAAAAAAATATAAAAAACTGAATATGAATATATTTATACACAAACATTTCAAGTGCACGTGTTGCGGAGATTCGATTCTTTTACAAACAACGTGCAGTAGAATAGTCGATTTGAATTCAAGAACGAATACGTTTAATATAAGAATATGCGAGAGCTGATCATTTAAATCCAAGAATGGAGAAATCCATGCCAAATTGTCACAGTATCTCACAACCTGTGGCTATTGGATTACTCACTGACTGTCGCCGGAACAGAAATAGCAACATATTGGTATGTAGAAGGCAAATTTAGAATAATTTAAAAGGGAAAGCCCAACCTTTTTTTAGACTCATTCCACAAATTAAATAATTAGCGCTCCTAATATAGCGCACAATAATTTTTGTTATAATTCAAAAATGAACATTAAAAAGTAATGATAACATTTAGGTTCCCTCCAATCTTTTCAAGTAGACGTTCAAAGTAAAACCAAATTTTTTCAATACCTTGGTATTATGAGGGTGATGCCATCGACATCGAAATGCGCAAGATAATCAAATAACACTTCTTGAATATTTGCTGTTTGTGGAGCGGAGATATAATTTATTAGTGAATGTATGTTTCTTTTTACACGGACATATTAACATTGTTATTTGAATAAAAAAGTTTGGAAGAAAGAAAAAAACTCGCAACTGTGGTTTCTATATTTAAATCATTTGTGAGGTATACGGCATTTATGAAGTTTACTCAAAGAAAGCCTGCCCCTCTTTATGGAAATAACGATCATCAGTTTAGAATTACATAACTATTTTATAAAAATTGAGCAGGTAAGTGATAAATTTTTCATCACTGACAAATAAAATAGATTCCTATATACCAGAACCAGTGATTTGTCCAGCGAAAATCTTTTAGAATATATTGAGAAGAAGATTTGTACAGTTAAACCCTTATGACACATTGAAATCACCATCTCAAGAATTGATGTTCTAAACAGATATTTCAGAATACAATTCTGACATTGTGGTTTATTCGATTAACATAACACAGAAGACAAAAATTGTAATTCTAAATTAAATATGAAATGCAAGACAATTTAATAAAGATGCTATTTTTGTTGAGAAACAGACGTCGATTTTTTTAAACAGGGTTTGTATATTTTCACAAAAGAATTCCTTTTTTACTCTACAAGCAACGAAAAAAAAGTTTTTTGACTCTGAACCTCAAAAAGTACTAAACCAAAATCGTATATTATATATAATCGTCAAAAAGTTAAAATTCAATAAAGGTTTCAGATTCAAATAATTTTCGATTTCTAATATGACTTTGTAAACAAACCTACATTCGTGATTTGTTTTCTGTCACACATGAATTCTTTCTTCACCCCATAAAATCATAAAAAAATGTTTTCAGTCCAAAAAATTCAATAAATAGTAATTGATCATTTTTAACTGTTCCTTATGCGCATTTCGATTGTGATTTTATCATCTTCAAAACGTCATAGGATACTCAGATTATTAACCGAGTCAGCTAAAAGTTTTGCATAAGAGCTCATATCTTAACACTTTTACATCGGGCGTTTCAAATGCAAGGACTTTCATTTTACGCGAGCACTTTTCGCAGTCCCTCTGAACTATCGTTATATAAATAATTGTATAATAGTCAATACCCTTTTATTGTTAATAAATGTGATAGTTAATAAAAGCTTTATAAAGGAAATTTTACGTCCCGATGCTTTTTTATAAATTTGGTATGCATTAGATAATGCACAGTTACAAAAAATGCTTATTTTTACTCTACTTTTTCATTTTTCGAAAAATTGCGTAATAGGAAAGGTATTTATTAGCACAATCTACACCCTTCATGTATTTATTATATTCTGCAACACATGTCGGCTTTGCAGACATGCGTACCAGTATTCAGTATTTTGTGGTTTTAGCTGGATTGTATATTCGAAATGAGAGCCTTCCCCTCCAAAGGCATGATTCTTTCGTCAGGGGCAAATTCTTTTTCTGGTTTGTGTACTATTCGAAATTTTTTTTGAAAATATGTAAGAACAGGTTTAATTTTGACAGCCGACAATCGCCGGCAGCCAAAGTCGCGCATACATAACGCCCGCCGTAAAAGTGTTAAGAATGATTTGAGATATTGGAATGAAATAAAAAAAGAGCAAACTTAGGATATAACTTTTACAAAGATGTATTTATCTTTCAATATAATTCCCGCCGTGGTTAATACAATTCCACTAACATGAAACAAGTTTGTCCAATCCGTTAATGAAGTCTGGTGTTTGTTTCTCTACACAATCCTTCATGAAAACCTTAACGTAGTCATCAGACTCAAAAAAATGTCTTTCTTCGAGGCTGTGAAAAAATGGAAACCTAATGTTGCCCCAAGAAGGATGTAGGATATTAAGTAGTGTAGGATATCGAATAGTATAATATATAATACTAAATAGTATTTTTTCTGTCGGTCATCGTTCGTTTGGATCAGCTAAATATCTGTTCTCCGCTACTAATTTCAGCACGAGTATTACCGAAAGGCTGAAGTTGAAATCAGTCTTCAACATCTACCTTCGGATGGCACTTGTACCACAACTAGTAGAGAAGAACAGACACTTAGCTGATGCAAACTGACGAAGGCCAACGGAATCGCAAGTATAAAAACATACGATTACAAATATAAATAGTCTATTTACTAATTCAGAAATGTTTAACGTTTCGAAAATAATTATTTCCCGATGAGATTTTCTGATCGAAATTAAATTCGATACGTCGTACGTCATCAGAATAACATCATGAGCCGGAAAGGCCGGACTCACACACATTTCATTTTAATAATGTCTCGCGCGCACCAATATGCACCGTCATTCGAATAATGTTTTCCATAATTACAAATCAGCACGCTACAATTGTCCATCTACATTAAATACGTATCGTATAAAATTCGCGGCGCAAACTACATCATGTCTACTTCTTCTTCGTCTTATTTCACATGCCAGTTATAGGTTATCCGTATGTCCGATCTATCATGCCTAGCAGACCTCACCGTCCAGACGCACAGTCCGGTATTCGAAGCGAGACAATCGTGCGAGATGTAACAGAGAGCACTTGGTTGCACGTACTCGTCTCTTACGTTAGATGCATGGAAGGAATTAAATTTTGACCTCTACAAGCAAAAAGTATTAAAATGCACCGACGCTGCGCTCTTCACTCGCGTGTTTTTAATCGAAAGTCGACGTGGACTTTAACAACGAGCATAAATAAATAATCGACCGGGTTAATTGTATTTAAGGTTTTAATAATGTGCCGTTTAAAAGATAATTTTTATATCCACTGGATGCCTGTCGTAACGTACGTTCAATTAATAATTCGCAATCGTATCGTCAACGTTTCAATCACATGTAATTTCCACATTAAACATCAATTAAACAATGTCATACAAAAAGTGATCTCTAGCTAGGGATCGGAATTAATTTCAAAAATTAATTCATGTTGAATTGATTTTATTCGACTGATTTTTGAAATGATTTTCACTTCACAAATCATAATAAAATTGTTCAGGTCAAATTTGTTCAATAAATCATTATCAATCAATTTGATTAATGCTTATTATACACATTTTGACGACGATAGCATTATATTCAGAGAACCAAGGTATATAAAAATCTAATACTTAAAATTGCTAGATTGAATTTAAATTTGTTCAGTTTTAAAAGTATTAGATTTTTCACTACCTTTTAGTGCTCTGAATATGATGTTATCCCTGTCGAAATGCGTATAATAAGCATTAATCAAAAGTAATAAACAATGATTTATTGAACAATTCTGATCATAAAAACTTTTTTTCAATTCGTGGAGTCAAAAAAGAATTCAATTGTGATTTATAAGTATTTTAATTTCATTATGATATTGAGGATTATTTAAGGAAGAAAAAACAGCGAGCTGAAGTCTTCTTTCCTGTAACCTATTTCGATTTTCGTCACCTTTACATCGTTTTAGAATTAAGAACATGTCTAAAAATTCGATAGTGACTTAAAATGAAAAAAATGTTAAGATTTTTTTTAAATGAAAACGTATAAAAATAAGAAATAAAATTTCTGCGAAAAGAAGTATCAAAGATATTGAAAAATAAATATTTAGTTTGAAACTGTCTGAAAAGTTGAATAACTGCAATTAATTTTGATGTTCGTTATAACATACTTTCTTTAATACTTATTTTAATTTCCCTACATATTAACAATTCTTCATTTCATGTAAATATAAATATCCGTATAACTTAAACTGCATCGATTCGAGACCCAGTACAGAATTACACAATACCAAACCTTCATTAACCAAAACAACGATCTAACGATGTAAATCATCTACCCAAACGAGATCTTCAACATTCGGCAAATAAGAAAATGCGTTTTTTCGAAATCATCTCATTAATATTTTCCTTACAGCGTCCACTAAACAATTACATTACAATTCAATATACACACACATGTACACACACAGTCAGACACGTTGTTTCACAAACTGTGTATTTATTCAGATCTATCATCGAATTTGTGCCCACGATTGACTTTAAAAAATCGTTTTGGCCGCAGGCCGCCGTGCGGGATTTCGCATTTTTTAAACGGTCTGCCATCCGACAGTCAAAGACTGACGTGTGACCCCAGGGATGCGGAGATTGCTTTACGCCGAGAAAATATAAAGGCTCTCTCTTTTATTTTCTCTACAATGTTGTGTAGGATGTTTGCTAACAATGTGATTTTTTAACAGTACTGTTTTTTTTGTACGGTTTCAATATCCTTAGAGCATATTTAGTCGTTTGTTGAATTTTATTCGGCAGTTTTTAAAATTCTATTCAAGTATTGTTAATATTCACTGTGTCTCATCCCACTCGAAAACATTTTTATAGAGATTTTTAAAAGATGTAAATTAGATCGCTTGAATCAAAATCAAAATCATCAAACAAAACATTTATTTACGAACACAGTAATATTTCCTAAGTCACTTACGAAATGTTATAAAAACTCATCATGAATAAAATTAATTAACAAAGAAAATAAATGCGACTCGGTGACTTTTGTAGACAGACTATGCTCAATGCAGGTCGTAAATTCAAACCCAAACCTCGACCTACATCATTTTTCATTAAAAAAACTGTCGTGTAAAACACTTAAATAGTCTGCTGGTTAATCGTTTTAAATATCCTCGAGAAATAAAACTATTTTTTTTATTTACTGTTTATTTTATTTTAGAACGCCTCGCAGATAATTAATAGTTTGAAATGAACGCATCTTATATTCGAAATCGTTTACAGGTAGTTAATGTACAAATTATCTGTCCGATTTTTTTTAAAAAAGAAAGAAATTTGAAACTTATTATTTTAAAAATCATAAATTTTATTTAATTAACTTTGAATTGCTTATGCAGATTTATAACATTTCAATATCGAATTAAAGAGTCAAATATTGGAATGACTAGAAATTTAATACCGATTTTAAATACATGGGTTCAACATGTTTAAATAAAGCACAAGAGTTGAAAACAGGTCTTCTAGACACATTTTTAAATGTGCCATTTCAATGCGTGTTAAAAATCATGTTTTAAATTAACTGATTTATGTCAGTTTTAGTTATTTTCCAGACATGGCGTGTTATTCATACTGGAATGGAAAAAACGTCACACATGAAACAAGCAAATTATTTGCTGTTAACGGGGACTCTATTCGAGTCGATACTATTTTAGTAATTTTATTTGAAAGAAATACGCATAAGCGTATCGTTAAGTTCATAGCTAATGATTCAAACGTTAAGGAGTAAGAATACCCAAGCAAACCCTTTACAGTTGTGGAAATCGAATCACGATACTAATGGAGAATAACAACCGCACTCAATCACAATAGATAATTGATAAAATTCAGACACAGATAAGAATATAAATAAAGACGTAATAATGTAATTTAAAAAATCAATTTTTCTTTTCCAATATAAAATCAATACTAAATTTTCAAATATCTAATATATTTGCAAACGATAAATATCATATTTGAAGAATAGAATGAATATTTGTGGTTAAAGAGTGCGTCGACAGAAGCAAATCCGAAAACTAAATCATTTTCGTGCGTTTTAAAATAAAGTAATAAAAACGAATAACAAAAAAAGAAGAAGAAATTGGTGTTGTGTTAAACCAAGATACTTAGAAATAAAATCGACTTAAGATCGCAGATAAATAACGATTCAATTTACAAATCTTGAATTTTCTTTCCCTCCACGCACACACACACACATATACATACATACATATATATATATATATATATATATATATATATATATATATGTGTGTGTGTGAGAGAGAGAGAGAGAGAGAGTGGGTGAGTATGTTTTAATATAATGACGTGCCGGCACATGTAAAAAGAAAGTATGAGTTCAGACATCAATCGTATGACTGATTGAAATGAATGTGATTGATTTTTAGTATGTCAGCCGAAGTCTCCAGCACAACAAGTGTAAAAATATTTTGTAATTATGTTTTGTTACGGTACATTTTCAAAACGAATTAATCCTCTTTTCAGCTGATGATATGATTGTATAAAGAATGCAACCGATTGTTTGTTCTTCGGACAAATAAATGATTTGATCTCTTGTTAAATCCAAAGTGACGAAATGCTGCAACACTCGCATGCAAAGAATATATTTTTTTTTCTGATAGCAAGAAACGAACAATACAAATCAATATATCGATTTTCAAGAATAATATTCGATTGATAAATTGGAAAAATCTAATTGAAATTCGTTATTTAAAATACATGCATATAAAAAACAAACGAGGTATTTTTAGAGTTTTCAGGTTTAACGTATGAAGTTCTGACCTTCAATAAGTATATAACCTCAATAAATTTATTATTAATAAAACAAAATGTTTCTAGAAATAAAAGGATAAAACAGGTTGTATGACTTGATATCAAATAATGAATTAATAAAATAATTTAATTGTTCGCAATAGGAATGTCGTTCATAACCATCATGCATGAAATTGAGCTGCGCAGGGCTCTAAGAATAATTTAATGCAATTCGATTAATTAACTATTATATTTTATAATTAACTATCATAATTAATAATTGCCATGAATATGTTATTTCTGAAATAAAGCAATATGTTGAAATCTCCAGATGAATAATTCAATCTAAATCGCATAAAATTCACATCATTTGAAATTAATGTGTGTGTGTTTTTTCAGATTTATGTTTAGAACACAGAACGTAATTAATTGGTTTCATTAAATGATTTCATGCTTATATTCATTCGTGATTAAGGTTGTCGTTTCCGACTTTATTTATAAAGTGTGACAGTTTAATCGATTTGTATAAAGATGTAAGGTCAAAAGGGTAAATATTTAAAAAACGTTATTGTTTTATAAAATTGTAGTGAGCATTATGGATAATAAGTATTGAATTCGTAAATAAATTAACACTTCAAACAGCACATAGAAATCTTTTTCGAAATCTCTAATAATGTAATTTTTAACTAATCTAATATTTAATAAGTATTTCGAAACAACATTAACCATTTATGTACAATCGGTACTTTCAAGCCTCATAAACAAAAATTGATATTAAAGAATAAAAGATGTATCATTCGAGAAATTTCTGCGTACATAAGAAAGATATTTTAATATATATATTTTTTTTAAAAAAAAACAGTAATTCTTTTTCTTATTTTCAAATATTATTCTTTTTCTTGTTTTCAAATATTATTCTTTTTCATAATAAGGTAAGAATGATCAATTTTTGCATTTTAATTAATTCCATAAACAAATGGTTAATAGACCACCAGTACATAAAAGAGTATTTTGCTTAACATATTCGTTCGTTTGTTCTTTTTTCACGTCATTTTTAAAAATTTACTACATTCCCATACGCATTACTATAGTAATGGTAGTGAAAAAATTGTCCTTAACTTTTTTGTCTAACCTACAATTTTTCGATAAAGATTTATTTGGATTTTCATATAATTAAATCAATTTAGTTCAGATTAGATCCATGTAGGTAGGTTTCAGTTTAGTCAGATTTTTACATTCTGTCTACTGAGGCACTTATCATAGTAGCTTTAAAGATTCAAATATCTCAATATAAGAAGACATCTTCTTCAAATATGTGAAGAACAAAGTAAATTTCTAGTGAAACTTGGAGGAGTAAATGCGGATAATTATCCTGTATGATTTTTCTGATGATAAAATTATGAAATCAAACAGCAGCATAACCAAGATTTTTTTGGAAGAGGGAGTGCTATTTTAACCAAATTGAAAAATCTGATAATTCTTTATTTACAACAAAAATTATAAATGTATATATATATATATATATATATATATATATATATATATATGTATATTATTTACTATTATATACACTAACTGACACCACAATCAACCTCAATTTGATTTTTTACATCTTCCTATTAATATTCTTCTTTGGCCTGCTTACTTTCAACTTTTCTTTCAATTAGAGATTTTGTGCACAGCCAAACAGCCCCCTTGACTAAGCCGCTGAAATCAAATCTTACTTTTTTCTAAGAAATTACAAACGTTTATATATATATGAGAAAATGTTTTTAAAAAGTTAAACACCTACTGTGTACTTACGAATACTAGACAGAGAAAAAAATATGCTTATTTACAATTTCAATCCACTAAGCGCAATGGTTGGATTTAACCTTTAAATCACAACAGTTCAGCCTAAGAAAACTCTAGTCTGTTCTGATTAGATCCATAGCAAGAAAATTCTTCTAATACAACTTTTCAAAAGACAATTCTTTTGTAGATAATTTTTCTAATCAAGTCTGATCATATAAGATCACGACAATCTAGTAAGATTGTGTTTAAAATTATAACTGTAATATTTTATACTTTTAATTCCGTTGATATGTTGTTCTGGGAGTTCTCTAGATATAGGATCAGCTCAAAGCCTATTTTCCGCGACTAATTTCTGCATATGTCATCTTCAGATAAGTTTTTTGGACACCTCAATCGACTACTATACAAAAAAGACCACCAAGACAACATAAACTGAGATCAGATAAGCTCAGATTAAGACAGATCATGTTCAAAAAATTATTTCAAATAATTATCCTTTTGATAAATTTTACTTCAAAAAAATTATCATTCAATCATCGTTCGAAATATCTTTCAGAAAAATTATCCATGTAGCCCAGTGTGATATCAGTTTAAGACTTTTAATGATCTCAACGAATTAGGAATCCTAATTGTATAACAAATACTAATTGAAATTACGATACAAATTCAGACATTGTGTCTAAATTGATATTCATAAATAAATTATTTTTTCACTACTCAACTCATTTTTTGTTGTTTGTGAGGTGAATAAAAAAAAACAATTATGAAACTAATACAAATATTTACTACACAACGAAATATTATTGTACGCAAAAAGTACTTAACTAAAAAACTTCCACTGGATCTATACCCGCATTCAATTCTAAACGATACGGGTGTATAGGCAAAACATGCCGTGGAATATCAATTACATAGTACGGATATTATACATGTCCGTACTAAAACTACACACAGCTACACATAAAACAATGATCTGTATATCAACGATCGAGATCTTGGCACGGTGACTGTGAACAAGAAAAAATGCGATCGAAACCTGTAGTGAAAGTGTCCAGCGCCCGATCGTCTAAGGACATTGCATGCAAATTTAATGTAAAGTACACAGGATCGCATTCAGTGCGGAGCAAGTTTAAAGATAACTTTATTAAATACGTGAAATGAAAGAAAATGAGATAAGACAGAAAAATGGCGTAAAATCGTAAATGAATGGATATGCTTTCACAAAAGGATTCTTCGTTCACTTCACAAACTATAATCTCATAGAAAATATTCAATCATTGATTATTAATCGCTTTTAATGGTTTCTTATGCGCATTTTGATAACAATAACAACATCCACAACACGCAGACGTGTAGAAAAATATTATATTTTCCATATAAATTCATCTGAGTAATACACAAAAATTGTCAATAAAAATTATTGAACATTTTTGGTTAGAAAAAGAGATCTACAGAGAAGTACGAATTAATTTCAAAAAGTGAACATAGCTACAATTTTAAACACTTATTATAAGATCTTCAGAACAACAAGGAACAGAAAAAAAAATCTATTTTTTAGATTTCCCCACCCTAAAGATAGAATCAAAATACACATCAATTATTGAAAATTCTTGATCGCAAAAATGATGTTGTTCATGAGGAATTAAGGTTCATTGGTAGAAGTAAATTTAACAAAAGTACAAAAAATTATAAAACTCTTAAAGTGTTAAAATACAAAAAAAATATGAGAATGCTCTCTGAATATGAGAGTATCATCACTGAAATACGCATATACAACAATGAAAAATGATCAACAGTCAATTATTTTTTTTATAATTTATTTAATAAGTTCAGTGACAGAGAACCTAAATTTCACATTTCTCGATAGATATACAGAGACTTAAAAAAAGTATAAAACACTGTTTTTTGAAACTCGTAAAAAAATAATTTATCACATAAAAGTAGAATAGAATTACAAGTTTAGCCACACAAAAAAAGTATATAAGTATAATGCTTTCAAAGTAAAGAGATCAATTCATGGTTGAGAAACAAGCCTAAGAAAATAATAGAAAGTTTTATGTGATCAGAAAATACTAAAATCACGAAACAATTTCATTATTTTTAGAACAATAGCCTTTTTGAATAATAAAAGTTAGACTCAAATGAAATAAAATTTTCAAAATTTACACTAATTAATGAAACACAAAAGAGTGGTTTAAACATTTATAAAAAGCACTTACACAGTTTTTACTTTCTATTCTTGTTTAAAATTAGAAAATAAAAAATGGAAAATAATTAAGGGAATAAAATTTCCTTTTGTTATAAAATTACTTCATTTAAGTACGTAATTCGTTTACTACACGGTTTTTTCTAGTTATTTTTTAAAAAAAATGGAATGTTCTGCACATTGACGCTTTAAAAATGATATAGCATCATCATCGAAGTACGCAAAAGCAACAATCAAAAACGATTAATTATTTAAAATGGTTTATTTAGAGAACATTTTTGAGCAGAATTTTTTGTGGTTTATGGAATGAAAAAATAATTCAGTTGTAAAGGTGAATTTAGCGACAATGCCAGAACGGTATTATAATTGATTTAAAAATTTATAAAAAGTACTAAAATAAATTTTATTTTCTATTTTTATTCGCGATTTAAAAATGTGAAAGAATAAATAGAGAGGTAAGATTCCCGTTTCCAACGCGATTGCACCTGAGTAAATAGATATACAATGGTACCTTAAATCTTAAGTTATAATTATTTTTTTTTAAAAAAAGTGAACCCATAGTCAATAATACGGATCTAAAAAATACTTTCATATACAGGGTTTCTTATTCAACCTATTTCAAATGGCAGAATTGTAAAAATTCCAAGTACTAAATTTATTTATGGACATAAAAGCTGTATATTAAAAAATATGTGATAAATTATTGTCTAGTTATACATTTATCGTACTTTTTTTAATTTTAAAATTCAGAAATGTAAAATTTAACTAAGACAGTATTTTTAGACAATAATTTATTATACATGAAAGACGTGCTATATATATATATATATATATATATATATATATATATATATATATATATATATATATATATATATATATATATATATATAAACGTACCGAACGTTTTTTTCATACATAAATTTAACAGACATTCTTGTCTTAATCTAAATGTAAAAATATTCAAGTCCGTCTCTTTATCCAGCGTATTCTCATCATCTCTGTCTAACATCCGCGTTCGCACGTCGGTCCGTCTCAGTTTGGTACAACACAGGCATATGTCTCGTATATCTCCTCTACCGAAACAATCACAATCAACATACAACTGCAAGCGAAAGCTATGACATCTGCAAGAACTTGCACAACACCGTTGTACGGTGTCATTGTTACCATGTTGTTTGTCAGTGAGGTGTCTAACAAATCGATACAATTTAAATATCATTTAAAATAATAAATGTGTATCCGTTTCAGAAATGTAATTAATATTTTAAGAAATATTCATATGCAACATTCATGTGTCTATGCATGACACACATACACAATCAATATATATATATATATATATATATATATATATATATATATATATATATATATATATATATATTTGTGTAATATGTAATATTTACATAAATATTAATTAACAACGTTGATATTTGAATGGCAAACTCGCATGCTGTCGAGCTATCGAATGCTAATAATCAAACACAAGATACATTATACGCTCAATAGACAAATATTGTCACAGATCTTAACAGTATTACGACATGTATTTATGTAAGAATATATTTTTTAATTTAATTATTGATTTTATATGATAAATGAATTAACAGCAACGTTTCACGAGAATGAATTTATGAAGAGCAAATATTTTTTTTAATTGATTAACAAAAAAAAAAAGACAAGATTTGCTGCTGAAGAATGTTTTATCTATCGTGTTTAAGATTAAAAAGTCAAACGATGTGTATATTTCGATTAAACCGCTATTAGATTCTTTAATCAATTATCTTATTGGTTGTCGGCCTTTTGAATAAGCTCAGTTTATGTTCTCCAATACTAGTTTCGGCACGAGTGACATGCTTAAGTAGATATTGGAAAATAAATCGTCTTTCACGTTTACCGGCGATGGCACTCGTGCCGAACTAGTACTGGAGAACTGATAATTAGATAATCTAAAATGACGAGGATTAACCAAAACAATCTAAATGTTAAATCGATGGGGAAAAAGTCTATAAATAATTTCACATAAAACATCTAACTACCTACTTTCAAATATTCACAGTATATATTTAATTAAACTGGTCCACATTTTCGCAAATGATTTTTTTCGGCTCACATTAGAAATATTACTGTAGATTGGCACTTTGAAGATGATGGCATCACCATCTAAACACGTATAATTGATATCTAAAAATTATCAATAATTATTTATTGAATATTTTTGATCAGAAATGTTCTAGATTTTATGACGCACTTGAGGATGACGCACTTATTTCAAAAGTAATGGTGTAGAACAGACACTTAGCTAATCTAAAAGGAAAAATGACAACAGGATAACTTATTAAAATGATTAGATATACAAAAATACACAACTGTATAATGCATATAGTCAATGTTATGAAGTTATTAATATAAATTTACGTTACACCTAACGATAATCGCCTAAGAACAGCGAACAAATAAACGAATAGCGACTTGCACACAATAAGCACTTCACTTAACTTTTACTCTTGATCTCTCATTTCCCAAGACCCCGTTTACTCTGTCTTGTTTTCATTCAAAATTTTATGAGTGTAAACTCGTAACATGCAATTAAAAATTAAGTATCAATGTTCATTGTATTTTTTAAACATGAACAATATTTACAATCAAGTCATCTTATCGATTCACGAAATAGAAATTAATTTTTTTTTACATTTCAGTTAATTTAGTAACCAAAGGGTTAAATATCTATTCATAATTATAGTCATTTATATTTTTTTCAATATATACGTACATAAATATATATATATATATATATATATATATATATATATATATATATATATATATATATAAACAATGCAACGATTTAAAACAGCGCAGAAAGGTGTGGAAAGATATATGCTGACAATAACAAGAAAATATAAGAAAATAATATTACTAATACAAAAATAAACAACTGTAGTTACGGACATAATACGAAGAGTTAAGAGTCTGAAATGGAATGGGCGAGATAAATTGCAAAAATAAACTACAAACGATGGACAAGAAAAATTATTGACTGGGAACCAAGAATTTTTTTTAAAAAAAACGAGAAATAGATTAATGAACCAATGAACCAATGAGATAAAGACAAGAAAATTTATTGAAAAGAGAGGCATTAAATCATTTGAACTGGAAAGTGTAGTAAAAGACATTCATCCAGCAGTGGATTTAAAGAGACTAATGATTATATATATATATATATATATATATATATATATATATATATATATATATATTCCTTATAAATAAAACACTTGCGTCTTTATAGCCAGAACGTATCGACAAAACGAATTCGTATCCGTAGAACAATATCATTCCAATTAATATTTTATTTTAAATTATGAACGATAATCAATAAAGACGTCAAGAACAAATAATTCCCGAAATGAGGCGTGTATTTCATCAACTGCAACATGCTAATTCAGCAAAATCACAGAATCGGTTTCCGGCATCGAACCATTAGTTTCGAACGGATAAAAGTCGAAACGACAGAAAAGGATTTCTTTCTGTCATTTCTATTAAAGAATTTCGTTCGTATGTCCAACTATAAATCATATTTACGGTTTCATTGGGGGACTGCGGGTTTAAATTAAGCAAAAACGGTCGATTAATGTGAAATGTATATATATATATATATATATATATATAAAGTATATATACAAGCATGTGTGTATGTGTGTGTATAAACAAAACTATTAATCAAGCCCCACTGAAGTATATCATTCTTGAAATAAATCCAATTGACTGGAATATAGAGCGATCGAAAGTAATTTATCATCAGATTAACTTGACAACTTTCAAATTGCCAAGTCAAATGTCGAAGTATCTTTATGATAATAACAATTTATGGCGTATTAAAATAATAAATATATAGTACTTGAATTCGGTTCAATGAGCGTAGACCAGTTTCGCGGACGACGGGAAAAAATGAATATATTTGCATTGTAATTTTAATAAGCTTTGCATATATAACGCGGCAATGCGATGAATCACGATAAAAACATTCCGAACTCAATAATGAAAAGATATAAATAAATAAATAGAGATAAAATGTAAATAGAGGATCGTGCATATCCGAGGATCTAGGGAATACCACCTGAACGAACGAGCGAGCGTGTCTATTTTTGTACGGCGACGATGACGGACGATTTGTTTTGTTTTGTTCGGCGTGGTGAAAAACTGGACTTTGTGGAATCGGAATGTGTTTAAAAATTCAAACATATGATTTACACGCACAAATACATACATTTATATATATATATATATATATATATATATATATATATATATATATATTACAAAATTGATTATTAAAAATGAAATTTTTGGACAAATACATATATGTTGTCCTGATGATCTTCCAGTTAAGTGTCTGATCACTGCTAGTTTTCAACACGAGTTCCATCTCCTGGTAAAAAAAAAGTTCAAGAATAATTTGAAAACCGATTTACGATCTACGAGAGTGAGTCAAATAGAAACCATTATTATTTTTTTATCGGGTATTGTAAGGAGGTGACATATAATTGTACTATTTTTCAACATAGTCTCCAATGCATTCAATCGTCTTCCAACACCTAACTGATACCTAAATTCCTCTAGAAGAATAGTATTTTAATAGCAATCACTCATGCACTACTACCGGTTGCACTTTCTTCATCCAAACTGAAGGATTTTACACTCATTGCATCTTTGTATGGTCCAAACAGATGGTAATCTCTTGAAACATGAAATAACCACAATAATTTTCTCAATACTTATTATTTCCATTACGTTAATCATATCAATAATGTTATATCCCGTTTCTAAAATGCATTTAATATGTGTTCTTTATATCTATATTTAAATATTCTACCGGTTGACTATTACCCTCATTATTATACATATTAAATTTTCATTTACACACATATACCGTATAGATTAAATAAATTTGTATGCATGTATGTACGTATATATATATATATATATATATATATATATATATACGAAGAAATAAGAAAAATTAAAATTGACAAAGACGTAAGATAAGAAAATGCAATTTCTCACAAATTTTTCACAGTAGCCTAAGAATAAGTGTTCAAATAGCTTAATTAGGAAAATGAAAGAATAAAAGGCAAAAGGCAAAGTCCCTACCATTTTCCTAATGATAATTATTTTCGCAAATACTCCAGAACAACGAAAAAAATAATTGAAGAATTAGACAACGCCAGTTGAAAAATAAGATTCAACATTACTGTAAACCAAATGTCATCTTTGATGCGTTTGTTCTTCAGAAAAAAATAGAAATAATTGGAATAAAAATCATGAAGTATGTTTATTTCAACCAACTTATTAAGAAGGATGGAAGATTCATTGACAAAGTTAGTAGAAGAATGAAAATTGGATGAAGCGCATTTGAACGAAACGCTTCAATATTTAAATCGAATATCCCATTCTGTTGTTCGAGTATTCTACCTGTACTCGCATATAAAAGTGAAACATGTGTTCTTAATGCGAAAACAATGCAACAACTTAAAGCAGCGCAAAGAGGTATGGAAAGATGTATGTTGAGAATAACAAAAAGGTATAATAAAAGAATAGAATGGACTTAAAAGCAAACTAGAGTAAGAAACATAATAAGAACAGTGAAGAGTTTGAAATGGAAATGGTGAAGACATATTGGAAGAACAGAAAAAAATCGATAGACAAGAAAAATGATTGATTGGTAATCAAGAAATTTAAAGAGCCAGAAAAATATCAATGAACAGATGAGATAAGGTCATATCCCATCTAACATCCCAGTTAATATTTTCAATTTTTATATTACATAAATTCTATTCACAAACAGACGTGCTTTTTGCAAATAAATTTGTGTGTATGTATGTGTGCAAACAAATATAAAGTAAAATTTAATTTCAAAGGATATATGTTTCTATTATGGATTTAAGGTGGTTTTAATATTGTTTCCAGGCGATTCTTATATTATATTTTTCAAAAGTGTTGTTATTTTATCGATATTTGTATTTATGTAAGGTTTACACATTTTATATATTCATTAGTTACAATTTGTTTCTTTTGTTTTGCTAGTTTTCTTCTTATTTATATCTTTAAAAAGTGTACAATTTTTTAAAAGATATAAGTACAGGAGAACAGATATTCAGCTTATCCAAAAGGATGAAAATCATCAAAACAATGCATCAACAGAATCACAGTTATAAACACATTTCATTATATATATATATATATATATATATATATATATATATATATATATATATATATATGTATGTATATATATATATATATGTATGTATATATATATATACATACACACATGTATATACAGATGAAAACACGAAAAGTATTTAAAAGTGCATTGATGTGTTTTTTGAAAATTGGAAAAAAATGTGTTTACTTCAAAAATAGGTTTAATTTCAATCAAACTTTTACTATATTTTTTAGTTGAGGATTTATATTGATTTATAGATTTATATTGTATAAATTCTATGTATAAACAGGCGTGTATTTTATGAGCATATGTATGTGTGTGTGTATGTACAAACACATGTAAAGTATAATTTCATTTCGACGACAGTACAAATCCGAGCCATAAATTATTTTCACGATCAGTTGTGTGATACTCGTGCTGTGTTCAAAAAATTATAGTTGTATCGCATATATGCGTCAGTGAAACAAGAACAACATTCAGAATATAATAATCTTGTTACGAATTCATCGTTACATCGACACCCAATCCGCTCTATACATCAAATATGCAAGACAAACGAGAAGCTGCACGGCCGGATTAAAATCCGAAGCTGCTCGCACTCACACCATACAGATACAATAAATTATGAGCCACGTTTGAAATTGCATTATTTATTATCTTAACACCAAAGACGGAACAACAGTTGAACATTTCTTGCAGATACCAAACCCACACCGGGCGGGATTCGGTGCACGCTCGTCGAGAATGAAACATCGGACGATTTGTGTGTGTGTGTGTATATGTAGGTTGGAGGAGATGAAACACTGATGGAAATTCATACAAGTACGTGTCTGGTTTCTTTCACGAGGACATTTTCACGGAAACGGTGCAGAAATCAAAGTTGCATGCATTATACACCTGTGTACACAGTCCGTGTTGTGTATAAGTGTGTGTACGCGTATATAACGACCGTATCATTCGCCGTAACAGTAGCGTTTAATAAGCATATATTATTACTTGAATTATTTCTGAAAAATCACGTGGCTCGATAAAGCGGATTAACACAAGATACATGTGTATCATAAATTACGAAATAATGAGATATAGCTGTAGGACAATATCAGCACCTCTCTGATTAAAATACAAATAAATTACCACACTAAGTGATCTATAATCCAGGCAGTCAATATTTTTGTACCAGCATGAAATATTACGGAGATTATGTACGCAACAAGGATTTTTGTCGAAAGCGTTCTCTTTCCTTGCGTCATGCCGTGAATAATAGTGCTCGTCCGATTGTTCAAATGACGATTTCTTCGGACCAGAATATTTTTGGTTTAAAAACAAGTAATCTGAATAAACCTACTTGGCTGTTTAGAGTTTATTAACAACATTTACTCTGCACAACATTTATACTCACATATTCTGTAAAAAAAAGTTCTAAAAAGAAATCCACTCTTCTTTTAGTAAAATAATCTACTTGATTTATTAGCATTTAGTTTGAAGAGGCCTAAAGAAAATAGAATTGAATAAAATCAAGGCAATGAATTTACAAACTTATAACCAAAAGAAACGTTTTTTTCCTCCTTGTTATTGCAAAAGTGTCTTTTATTTATGTAAAGAACTAAATATTGACAAGAAACTTAAATATTAATAACATACAAGATCTTCATCAATAATTGCAACGTTTTGACAGCATTTCGGAGCAGTAAAAAGCATGCCTCGAATATAATACTTGAAATGGAGTGATCATTTCTCCAATAATGAATACACAATATTTCTTGTGTTAGGATGCATCGACGACTAAGGTCATTAGTGTCCGAACACAAATACAAAATAAAAACACACACACCTTGTACATTCGCGTTCAAATCGCTCTCTAGTTCAAACACAAAATACCTGTTTATCAAACATTAAAAGCACATAGCATAAAACTCTAATACTCTCAAAAAAAACTAATATATAGGTATTAAAATACCTGACGGATAAAATCAATAAATAGAATCAGAGCTAAGAAACTTTTAAACACAACACTACACTGTGAGCTTATAATAAACAGTTTTCACAAATCTCAGAAAACAGAACCTGATGGATCTCAATGTAGGATTTATGTACCTATTGTACTCGAATATAAAATTTGATTCTGATTTAACAGAAACCAATGGAATATTTTACTCATATTCTATAAAATATCTTTGTATACATATAAGAACAAGTGAAAAAGTGAAGATGTATTTAAGAAATAATAGCATCGTCATCAAAATGCAAAAGCAACAATCAAAAATGATTAATAATGAATTATTGAACATTTTCGATGTTTTGTTTTGTGGAATACAAAAAGAATTCGTTTATGAAAATGTTTTGGAAACCAGAACAATATTATCAAATAATAAGAGAATTTTTTCTACGCATAACATTTATACTTGCATTCTTGAAAAACCAGTTGTGAAAAATCATTCTCTTTTTAATAAAATCCTCTACTTATTATTCCTTTACTTTATATATCATTTGAACAAGCATAAATGAAAAAAAGTTGAAGAATAAAATCGAGACAATGAATTTAGAAAATTATAATAAAAAAGAACATGTTTATTCAATGTTATTATTATAAGAATATCTATATCTATTATTTATGTAAAGAAATATTGATAAGAAACTTAAAAATTAATAACGTATGTGGTCTTCACCAAAAATTAAAACCTTTTGATAACATTGTGGAATGGTAAAAATCATGAAAATAGTAAATCATGCTCCAAATATAATCCTGACATATAACTGATAATTTTTCCAATACATCAATACGAAATCTTCATATTCAACTAGATTCATTCCCTGTAATATCACTAACGTTGGTTGGTTAATTATCTAGGGTTTAAGGGCGCATAATATTATTAACATTTTCAGATAATTCCAAACATTTTATACTTGATTTAAATCTGGTGATTTTTCTGATTACTCCATGCGTATAACAGTCTCATCAAAAGAGTATTCTCTTACTTTATTCTATGAAAAATAACTGAACTACCAATAAATATAAGCACAATGCCTATTTCTTTGAAAAAATTGTAATAGTTGAAAATTAAAATATTTCAATGACGTGCCTGTTATCACCCAGTCGCATAATATAAATCCAAGAAATATCTCCGAATAAATTCTTTCACTTGAAAGTATAGTCTGTTTTATCTCTAAGTAAGTTAACAGAATCTATCTATGTCTAATATTAATTTATTCTTAAAAGATAGAGGAAGTCAATGAATGAACATGAATATTCTGTATTTACTATCCTTACAAAGTAATTAAAATAAAGCTTATCTCTTATTGTCAATAACGAGATTAAATAGAAATAAAAAGAAAAAAAAGATCATTAAGAATAAAAATAGCTGAACACAATCGAACTATATGAATCCGATTCAGTTCAATCATTTCAATTAAATAATGTTGTGAAATTTTCTGTCTATCTTCTGACTACATAACGTAAAGATAAACGAAACAGACTGTAGTATATATGTTTATTAAATAATAATAAAACGAAATGATCGAAAGAATGAATAATACGTCCAGTGTTTATTAACAATCTATGTGTTAAGAAATGCGTTCCTTTGAAATTTATATAAAGACGTTTGACAATAAAAGGCGCCTGGCAAATGATCACAAGCACGGAATCTATTAGTTAGAAATACGGATGGGTAAAGCCGAGTAAAGAGGAAAACGTAATCAACCGGCAGCTACTTTCGAACGTTTGTATACGAGAAAGATTTCAGAAGATAATATTCGTATATAAACGAAAAATGATTACTAAAATTGCCTTAGTTATGTATTAACATAATATCATTTAAATGAATGATGAAGTTGAAATTTTAAACATTGAAATAATTTAAATAAAATAGTTAAAAAGCGTACAAATTATTTTCATTGAAATCTAAAAAACAATCTTTGAAATACTAAATATTCCAATACAATTCTGAAATTTGTCTTGTGAAATAGAACTGAAATTGAGATTATATAATTATTAAAAAAACTTAATTTGCGACTAAACCATTTTAACTCTTTATATACTAGCGGAACTATCAAATTTCATAAAAAAAATGATGTTAAATAATCAATGTATCATCATCATTCACATCACAGCATCAAAACAATAAACATTTAAAAAATGTTATTCTTTTAGATAATTTTAATAGGCGTTACGGATAATAGACACATAGAAATTCTTCTTTGAAAATCTCTAATAATTGATTATCGTCTAGTTTAATATCTAATGCCTACTTCTAAATCAGAACAAAATAAATCTTTTATGTATTGGAGAAACTTGCAAGTCCTATAAACAAAGACTAATATTAAAAAAAACACTGATTCATCATTCACCTCATAGAAATTCTGTCCCAAATAAAAAAAAAACTGAAATACACATTTTTTTAAATCATTCATTTTTCATAATATTCTTTTTCATAATAAAATTATATTATCAATTTGCATTTTAATAATTCAATAAACAAAGGGCTAATAAAAATATATAAATATGCTTCAGTGCGAGTACTAATCCGTTCTTACATTATGACTAAATTCATTTTCACAAATGAATTGTTTTCTTTTCTTTCAGAAACCACAAAACAATTTTTTCCGAACGAAAATAGTTTAATTGTATAGAAAAATAGACTTTTATGTAATTTAACGCTCTAAACGTGTAATCGCCATCGAAACACAATAAACAGCACTCAAAAATAATCAATAATCAATTATTGAACTTTTTTGATCAGAAAACAATTTTGTAGTTTGTGAGAAAAAAAATGTATTTAATTGTAAAAAAAATTGTTTGTCTTTGAAATGTACATTTAGAAATATTTTCTTTCAAAAAAATACAATTTCCAATTGAGATTCAAATTAAAAACAACAATCTATTTATTGATTTTCAATAACTGTCTAAATTTATTTTCACTTACTCCTAGAGCCATGTTTGAATCGTCCGTCCATAATGCACCGTAACTCGACACACGTGTCTTGTTTAAAAGAAAAATGAACTTTTCAAATAGACAAACTAAAATTTAATCGAATATGAACTGAAACCGAACACAATTACATCTATTATTATTAAGAATCGTACTACAAATAAAATTAAGTTATTCGTCTTGTCAAAAGTGTAAACTACAATTTCGAGGTTACAAAAAACTAATACTAGGACTTGAAGAGCATTCACTTCAACGCGTGCTATCAATGCGTTATGCGTCATCAATGCACATAACAAATTCCAGATTCGGCGCAGTTTCATGAATAGGCGTCCTAGTGTTTATTCGAGTCTAATTAAATCAATTATCGACGTTGGCACTGAAAAAATCTGTATGTGAAACTACCTTCAAACATATACAGATATTTCAGCGGCCATTTTTATGAAATGTCATTATAAGAAATACAATTTATTCTCAATTTCTATATCTTTCGTTTATTACAGATCAAAATTGTATTTTAATATCGTATTTGGAATGAAAAACTGACATTTTTAGGCATTTTATATATCTAATGCAAGTATATATATATATATATATATATATATATATATATATATATTTCTAAAACTATATTTAAACACTGGTTGGACTCATTCAGAATATTTATTTTTAAAAAATGTAAATAAATTATAATATAGATGATTATAATTTTTTTTAAATAACTTACTGTTGAATTCTTATAACAATGATAAATATATGAAATAAAACTGACCAAATACATGAAAGAAAATAATCAATTATGTGGTAGTAGGTAATACTGACTAAAATTCACTGTTACAAAGCACTTCCTTTTTTCACCTCGCAAACTACAAATATTTTTCTGGGCAAAAATGTTTAATAAATCATTACTGATCATAATTATGATTGTACACTTTTATACGTGTGATCCTTATGTTCTTCGTTGTTCTGAATCAGTAAAGTGTATGTTCTCTCCACTATTAATTTCAGCAAGAGTGACATCTTCAGACAGATACTGAAGATACAACATCTAGCAGGAACTTAAATATTTCCAGAAGGACGAAGACCAACAGGACAAACGTATAATTAATCATTTTTGGTCAGAATGTTTTTATGAATTATGAGGAGAATAATATTAATTTATGAAAATCAAGACGGTGTTTAAAAAAATGATAAATCTTTTCGGAAACATGAAAATTGTAAAATTTCATTATTTAATCAATTTAATTGAATTTATTTGTTTCCTAAAAGAACTGTATCGCCACTGGAACGAATAAAATTTATAAGTAGAAGTATTTGAATAGATAATAAAACTAATTAAATTATTAAAAAGTATTTTCAAAAATAATCTTTTCTCATTTTTTTACAAACAATTTTCTTTATAGTTTATGGCATTTTATTATTATTACAGCTATAATAATGATAACGTTTCTTTTTAAAGTGCAATAAACTTTGTAATGAAATTTGGATGTTTGCAAATGAATTCACAGCTCACCACAAAATGATATTTCACTGTCCTGTTCGTCGTCCATTTGGATCAGTTGATTCAAAAGAATGAAGACGAGCAGAATAACACAGGATCACAGATATAAAAACATACAATTATAATTAAAATTACCTTTGTCAAGACCTTCAGTTATTACTAGCTATTTACTTTGATACACTAAAGTGTTTTCAATAGCTTTGACGTCATTTTCTGGAAAGAGATACTATGATTTATTGAAAATCAGAAGAATCTAACAAATGTGAAATCTACGAATATTTATATTATGAAATATGAAATATATTATTCTAAACACTGATATTAAAAATGAAGAAAACGTTTGTTAATAAACGTACAAATCAATATATGAGACATGATATAGCGATATAATCAAGTATGAGGTTGATAAATGAAGGCTTTGTTTTTAAGGTAAAAATATTCACTTTTATGATCATGTAGTCAACTTTATAAATGTATTCCGTAATCTTTAACATATTTTGTATATCTATTAGGTTGTGGAAAAATAATTGCGGTTTTTGTTTTCAGAATTCTAATCTTAATTTTTTCAATAAAAGTATCACTTCCTCTTGTTTATGTTAATATTATTTCAATGTGCATTTTTCGATCTGTATTTTGATAACATCGACTTTGGTTTTGTTATTAATTTGCTTCAAATTGGATTATTGAATTAAAAATGGAAAAGAAACAAATAAGAGCAATTTTTTGTATTAGTTCAAAACGGATGGTAAAGCACCAGAACTGCTCGTAAACTAAACGATGTTTCTGATGTGGATACTGTTTATGTATGTACGGTGCACTGGTAGTTCCAAAAATTTCACGCTGGGGACGAGAACCTTCAAGATGAAGAACATCGCGGGCGCCCTTATTCAGTTCATAACGACCAACTTAAGGCATTTGTTGAATCAGAACCACGCATAACAATTCGAGAGCTTGCACAAAAATTAGGTCTTAGTCATCCAACAGTTCTGAATCGCTTACAACCACTTAAATTAAGAAATGTATATGAATCTGAAGGTCATAAGCCGCAATTATTTTTCTACCAAGCGAATATTTCTTTGACACATGGATAATTATTTCGTCCCAGAAACCACGAAAACAATTGTATTGATCAAAAATGTTAAATAAATCATTATTAATCATTAATGTTTATTTGAATTTCGATGGATGTGCCACATACTCGAAGAGCCAATACATCCACATTTCAAAAGCTAAGGTACTATACAAAGTTATGGTATATAGGATGAAAAAATAATTAATTTGTGAAAGTAAGTTTAGACAGTGTTAAAAATGTACAGTACACTTTATCAATAATTATTAGAGTTTTTTTTCATATATTATCCTTCCTTAAAGTTCTTCAATTCTTAAAATCATCTTTTTGCATTTTTCTGGTATTATACCAAATATTGAAAGTTTCGTAAACAACACGGACACGCTGTCATAATCATAACGATTGGTTTATAATAGACAAACACTAATTCACATTTGAGCGAATTTTCCGACTGTGAAAAATGCTGACAATCTAATAGTAATTCCAAAAGAGCGTTTTTTCCAATTATTCCATGCAATTTTATCCTGGAAGAAAATACGTTGCAAAAATGTTGCTTTACATAGTTTCTGTACATGGATGATCCACATCCTGAATAAATAGTACGATGATAATATGAGATATGAAACAAACTATATTTGAGTAACCCTGCAAATAATAATTGGAGTATGATATTGAAAAACATACCACGAAACAAATGAAGATTGTCAATATTTCCGAGTCTAGAATGACTATTTTCAGAGCTTAACGATGAAAGTACAACCTTATACCAATCCAGCAATTGACTTGAAATCTAAGTACACGGTGTGATCGTTCAAATATTCACCATACGTGAGGTAAAGATGTTCGAATAAAAAGTTGGAAAGTGGCAGCCCGGTTTGCTGGTCAACACGCACATCGCATCCAACCTTGACCTTTCGCGGTAGTGGCTAGGTGAGTGCTTGTCTGCGGCGAGGGTGTCAGCACGGCCGCTGGTGGGGAGTGAAAGAGAAAGAGAACCATGGATAGTGTAGACACATTGATCAAACTGACACATCTATACACGCTCTTTGACACACAACTAGTTAACTGCAATCGTTAGAAGTCCTCGCATGATAGTCAATCGTTAAGTGTTGTCTGCTTGAATACATTATACAGTTACAGTTCTCTTAGTGATGTTCAAATACGTACACACACATATACATACATTTATATATATATATATATATATATATATATATATATATATATATATATATATATATATATATATATATATATAGTTGCGTAATTAATATTAATGTGTCAACCGATCTTCACTCGTACAACAACAATCTGCATTGTTTCGTTCTAATTATATTGTCATACAATTGTACTGTCTTTTATAACGCTCGTCTAAGGAAAAACAAGCATACCTGAGAGAGGTGTATTTGCTTAATTCTATTAACTCGAACGATATTCATAGACCGGTAATTAATATCTTTGACGTTGTGTAAATTTTTAGAATAAATTTATTTCGGTTCGAATTTAATTAATATTTATCAATTAACTAACGGATTAAAAAAATCATATTTCAATGTTTAATTAATTCAAAAGCTTAAAGTTACTGACAGCCGAGAACCATTTACAAAATTATGAGGTTATTTATCTTGTGCGCTAATACAAAGATTTATAAGTATTATAGGAGGATCGAACAAGTCGAACTGGAGGAAATTAAACAACCGTATGATTGATTCGAATAAAAAAATGAAATTTTGTACGGTATTCATGAGAAGAACGGATATTTGATAGAAATGAATTAATATTCAAGTAAAAAGGAAAGAAATATGTTCTTTGATATAATCAGGTTAATAATCAGAATACAGTTCTGCCACTATGATTACATTCACTTTCTCAAATGAATTATTTTTCCATCCAGCAAACCATAAAATATGTTTCTAATCATGAATATTCAATAATTGATTACTGATTTTTTAATAGTTGCTTATATATATTTAGATGGCGATACTATCATCTTCAGAGCACCAAAGTACCAGACTATCTACTAAATATTTTAAAAATTGAGTCTTCAATTTATATATCACTAAACTTTAAAATCACTCAATTTCAAAAGAGTAAGATGTTTCTGAACCTTGAAGATGATGGAATCGCCATCGAAATATGCATAAGAAACAATCAAAAATAATTAATAATCAATTATTGAATATTTTTGATTAGAAAATTTTTTATGGTTTGTGAATGGACAAAAAAATTATTTGTAACAGTGAATTTAGCCACATTGTTTGAACTGTTTTATAATATTTATAGTTGTGTCAAGTAGAGTACGAGATACAATTTGAGAAATTTCTCCATTAATAGCTTTCAGGTTTTTATAAATTTTGGGACATTTTTAGATTTCTCTTGCTACTCAAAATAAGGAAATTTTTCATAAGAACTATTGAACTTAAAATTTTAGTTCACTCGCCAATAAATATTTGTTTCTTATCAAAAAGTTCTATAAATTTTATTCGCAATTTTTGATTGTTACTAGGTATAAAAATTATTTCTGTCTTTACATTAAATAGATCATAACTCTGTTTCGAATTAAAATATTTTCTCGTCGTTTTAGGATTTTGAAGTGCCAACTTTAACATTTAAAAACTGTATATCTTGGTCAAGCAGTTGGTATACCCTCACGAAACAGTACTGAACATGATGGAATGCGAAAAGTAGCATATTAGGTACTGCATACGTTTCGCAATCCAGTTGAAAAAAAAATGCTATCGAAACCGCGGGAATGATTTGTTCTGCTTTGGAGGAAGGTGCTGTAATGCATTAAACATGCAAAAAATGCTAAAACAATAGAATAAATCCAAAAATGCATTACGACTTCATTGACTCAAAACCGCAATGTTTTTCTCGATAGAAAATTCGTCAGTTACCCGACAGTTGCGGCAAAATTCTACAAAATAATGAGATATTTTGACGATTGAAAATTATTCCAATTTTCCGTAAACATTCATTTTCTATAAAAAAAAGATACCGAATTAATTTGCGCAGCTAATACATAGACGCTTTTCAATGACAGTGTCAACATTTTCAGATATAGAAAGCTATAAAAGATTTTTCTAATACTTTGAGAGTAATGGAATCGTGAAAATTATCATTCAGATACTATTGAACTGGTTACATTTAAATGATATGTAATTTTTAGTCATGTTAAATGTAGATTCGATTCGATTAAGATTTTAATTTCTTTGGAATTTGTTTATATTGAAGGAATGAAGGAAGCATTGTTCAACTATTAGATTAAAACTGCTTACATAGAATTTCGAGAACGACCTTTATTAAAATCATTCACACCTTCTTTAAATTTACTGCACAATGACCAAATCACATTATCGTTTTATCCAATCCTTATTTTCCGTTCAATTATAAAATTCATAAATTATACATAGATAAATATTTTTCCGCCCTTTCCCATTTTGATTAATTAATCTTTTTTTTTAAAAAAAAAACATACAAAATCCACGACTACATATAAAAAAACCTAATACGGATGTAGAAATTAAAGATATTGAAAGTAAATAAAAATTCATATTTTAAACCTTACAACCCAAACACGCCGATCTGTCAGCGCGCCTTCAATATATGAAAAAGACGGCACCGCCGATCCGTCGGCGTGATGTTTAAAGGCCAGCGCACATTAGAACGGATTGCATCGTTTCGCAAAAATCCGCACGGATCGCTTTCATACATTTTATATGTGCCATCGCACATTACTGCCGGGGCGGGTCGAACCACAGCGCGTCGGAATCGGTTAGCAGGCGGATTTTTGACCGATCCACAACGATGCAATCCTCAATGTCCTAATGTGCACTAGCCTTAACAGTGTATATCTATGCTATATTTTTAGCCCTATAACGTATATTATAAAAATAATGTGTGAGTGTAATGTTTGGAAAAATAATTTCATGGAAAAAACAAAGGTGTAAAATATAAACACCTCTATTTCTTCCCTTATTGCAGTCTATTAATAAAAAAAATATTGTTATTTGAAATGCATGTTATTATTTCACGAAAAAACGTCTAGATTTTTTGGCAAATAACTATCAAAAAGTGCTAGGGTTAAAACTGATAAAAAAAATAAAAAAATAATGTATCGAATATGTTAAAGTCTTATTTTTAACTAACTTCATCATCTTTATGAATGAATTCTCTTTCATCATAAAAATAATAAAATAATTTGTCTGTTCGGAAATGTTGAATAAATTATTATTGATCACTCATTAAAATGTTTGGTGTGACTGTACTGTCGATATGTAATTTATGAAATTTCATTCCGGCAACATTATCTCAGAAGATCAGTCAAAGAATAACTAGAAATGTGAAAAGAACAAAAAAAAAAACGAATAAATATAACAAACTTTCTCTTAAAACGTATGGGAACAGGATTCTGTACCTTGGCGTTTCTTGTTGTCATGAACATGTGATTAGCAGCAATTAAATATGATCAAAAATAATTTATTGAACTTTTTAGCCAGAAATTTTTATAACGGTATTTGGTGGAAAAAATAATTAATTTGCGAAAATTAATTTTGGCGGTGTGAGGTCCATATTTTATCTTTATTATCACATAGCAGATTACTTCTTTTTAAGAATTGCATATTATTGTAAAAACAAATGAAGAAAATATTAAAAATGTAGAATTAAGAATCATATTTATTTGAGAAATACAAACTCACATACATACACTATGTGTTTATATATAGTGTGAGTATATTTGTATTTATAAAATTCAATCGAGAAAAATATAAAAAATATGTTGCAGGCGGAGTGAAATCCGATGTTTGTTGATAAAACGTTCGAATTTATTCGAAATCGTCTAGATGTTATACGATACAAAGAAAAAAACTATGTTATAAATTTAAAAAGAATGAAAAAAAAAATATTGAAAAATATATAGTTTCTATCCATTTATAGACAACGATTATTACGTGTGAATATTATATTAACCGGTAATCAGACGGTTTTGAAATCCTAGTCGTCAAATCCCCCTGTACGTTCATTTATTTATTTATTTTCGTTCTTTGCACTCCACGATTGTGAAAGTACACGCCGAGAAATGTGATAGACGTGTAAATGGCATTTGAATTCAATTTTTGACAATCTCTATTGACAGTTGTTTACAAGAGTTTATTGAGGAAAGTGGTCGTATTTTTTTCTCTCGTCTTTTGTCGATTGTGAAACGTGCGTGACGATAAATTTTATGAAATGTATTTATATATAAATATGTTTTTTTTAAAAAAAACGATTGAGCTATTGAATCGATAATGGGAATAGTATTAGATTTATGCCCATTCATGTGTTGTTAGATGCAATCATAATAGCGTATTTGAGATAAGTAATTGTTTTAATGTCAGCGGTGAATTAGTCAAAACAGGTTTACTGTTTTATATCACATGTTTGGGAATTATCCACGTTTGAATTTATGCAGAAGTATTTTAATTAATTTACAGAATTTATTCAGTTGATATACGCTGTGTTTCATTTGTTTTCGCGTTATCTAATCATAAAAGATACAAAACAGCAATCTTTAAATAAATTTCAAAGAAGGAATTTCTAAACACATCATTTATAAACACTGGACGAATTATTAATTCTTTCAATCATTTCGCCTTATTATTATTTAACAAGAACATATACAATCTCTTTCATTTATCTTTACGTTACATAATCAAGAAAAGGGCAAAACATTACACTATACCACTCAATTGAAATTAAACAGGATTCTTAATGTTTAATTGTGTTCAGCCATCTTTATTCTGAATTCTTTGTAGTTATTTCTATTTCTCTCCTACCTCACTATCAATGACAACAGAAAAATTAAAATTTTAATATTGTATACCTGTAATGTCGTTGATATTTGTCCTCGAAGTCCTCTACCTTTACAGCTAAAGAGGTCTGCTACCCGAGATCTGTTTTAGAACGGGTGCTATTTTCAAGTGTTTTTTGAAGACTTTCCTTATTTTATTCTTTTGAATCTTCAAAGCTCACTTGAAGATGGAACACGTGTCAAAACCGATCGCGGAAAAGATACATTCATCTGATTCTAAAGAATAGGCGCCCAGGACAATAGATAAATTATATTCTAATTATTTTATACGAACAGTAAATTCAGAAGACTCAATTTCGTTTGTTGACTTCTTATATTTTATATGTACAGTGAGTTTTATTTATCTTTCCGTGATGTATTCAGAAAATATATTGGGTTGATAGGAAAATAACTGCGATTTTTGTTTTTGAATCCAAACCTTCATTTCTTCAATGAAAGTGTCATTCATCGTCTTCCCGTTAATGTCATTTTAAAGTGAATTTTTCGGCCTGTATTTTAGTAACATAGACTTTGGTTTTATTATTAATTTTGCTTTAAATTAGGCTATTGAATTAAAGATAGAAAAGAAGGAAATAATCAATTTTTGTACGAGTTCAAAATGGGTGGTAAAGCAGCAAAAACTGCTCGTAAACTAAACGATGCTTTTGATATGGGTGCTGTTAAGGAACGTATATTGCAATGGTGGTTACAAAAATTTCTTGATGGAGATAAGAGCCTTTAAGATGGAGGTCGCGGGCGTCCTTCTTCAGTTTATAAAGACCAACGGAAGGCTTTAGTTGAATCAGAATCGCGCACAAGTCAAGAGCTTGCACAAAAGTTGGACTTTAGTCATCCAACAGTACTGGACCAATTAAAACAGCTAGAAAAATTAGGAAAGAGAAAAATGAATATAATAATTTGACGATCATAAACCGCAATTGTTTTTATACCAACATAATATAAAAAACATCAATTCCACATGGTTGAAATGAAACCAGATTGTTCGGTTGTGTTCGACCATCTTTATGTAAAGAATTTTAGAATGAAATAAATTGTGTTTAGAAGAAGATAAACATATATTTTAGTTATGGATTGCCAATTTTGTTCTAAATTTTGACTGTTATTCTATGGTTGTCGTAAAGACAGAGGATTCATTTTCATTCGTTGACTTTTCCTATCTTATATCTATAAACCAGTATTAAATGTAAATAGAATCTATTGTACAACTCAAAAAAAAATGAAACACACTATATACACAAAGAAATTGTTTTCTCATTCAACTAGACGTTTATAGATTATTTCTATTTCATCATATAATTCTGATATTGTAGCTAAATTCATTTTTATGAATGAATTTTTATCTCAGTTCACCTAAACAAATTTTTACTGTCCAAAACATGTCAATATTTGATTATTCAACACTTTTAATTGTTGATTTACATATTTTGACGGCGATGCCATCGTGGTCAGAGCATTAAAGTATAAAAAAAATTTTTGTTTATGGAATGAGTGACAAATTGTAAAATCATTTGTAAAAATCAAAAATCTGAGACAGAAAGTGAACATATAATTAAACTGAATCTTAGTGCCAGTTAAAAATTCTTTCTTATTATTGAAGACTTCAAATAGTCCTAAAATTCAATCGTATCATTTTAATGTAACTATCATAGTTCTCTGCCTGAATTTTAGATATGCGTTTAAATCGATTTATGTTTTTCTATTAATTTTCTATATTTCATTGTTAATGTTTTGTAATAAAAGATTTACTTTTGATAAAAGTTTATGGGTTTCTTTGTACAATTCTATAGACTTTTTTAACTACAATATTTTCTTATTTTTACAAATTAATTCTTTTTTCACTCTGCCAACCATAAATGTTCTTCTGATCAAAATTATTCAATAAATAATATTTGATTGTCAATTATACGCGTATTGATCATGATTCGATCATCCTCAAAGGACCAAAATACGGAAAAAGGTCCAAAAAGAATACACTTGTGAAAGTGAATATAGTCACAATGTCAGAACTGTATTATTGGTATCTGTTTATTAAAAATTCAAATTGTTATTAAAACTTCAACCTAGTTAAAATATAAATAGCTATTTCTCAATACAACCAGATTACATGAAATCGCACAATGAAATTCAATTCACTTAATTCATTATCAAATATGAGAAAATGAGAAAAACACGCAAAGTCGAAATTAAAAGAATATTTCAGACAGATGGTTTGAAATTCTGAAAAATACATTTGATAACATTAAGTTTCGCATGGATTTTCTTGGAATTTTTATATCATACGTACCTACACATCATATATACCTACACACAAACACACACACACACACACATATATATATATATATATATATATATATATATAATAAATGATTTCAGTATATTGAAGTGATCTGGTAAATGAACCGACACCCTAGAGAAACGGCAAGTTTGTATACCTGTAGACCAGTAATACACCTGCTATTCTTACACGATGTGCATCAAAATTTAATTAAACTTTGCCAGGGTTTGTATGCGGGAGCGGGATATAGAATTTTAATAAAAGTTTAAACACAATATGTGTTATAGGAATTGAAATGAACGCAGATGAAAACATTAAATTATGTTGACGGTTGTGCGAGAATATGTGAAATTAATTAATTTGCAAATTTGTTTCATTTAACAGCGTCCGCACGGTATTCAAGTCTTGGTAAATTTTCATCCATTCTGATAAAAAAGAGTTTGAAAATCATTTTTCGCGATTTTAAATACTTAAATTCATGTTATTTTAAAAAAATGAATAAGTATTAGACTGAATTGATTCTTCTGCGTGTTTCAAATAAAAACCGGGGTTATTTTTATTGAAATATTTTTATAATGTTTAAGTAATTAAATAATTTCTATATTGTTATTATTATAATTGTGTTTTTACACTTGTGATTCCGGGCATGTTATCATGTTAGTATTCGTCTTTTTGAAACAACTAAGTGAAATAGAGTGGAGAACATACCCTTAGCTGATCCGAAAGGAGGAAGACTGATAAGACAATCTTCTATTCATTGTCTGTTTTAGTATCACAAAATTGTGAATTTGTGTATTTTGTTTTGATCTTGATTCAAAAAATGCTAAGGTAACACCTACGGCCTTTATCAAAAAAATTCTTTTTTCAGTTAACAAACTAGAAAAATGTTTTCTGATCAAAAATGTTCAATAAATCATTAATTGTTATTTAATCTTATTTCAACGGCAACAACAAAATCGCCAAGAGTTTAGTATTTTTCAAAATTCTTATTATTTTATAATTCTTGACAATGATATTCAAAATATAGACTTTTTTATAAAGCGCGAATAAGGATTTAACTATTAACAGTTTAATTTATAAAAAGAATTAAACGTATATTAATCATTTATTATATATTTTTTAATATAATTATTAAGACACATTAGAAAAATATACAATTGTGAAAATAACAGATTGTTAATTACAGGTTTGTTTATAAACACTAACACAAATTCGTTCTTTGCTTACTTAAGGAAAGATACAAAGACGATCATCGCCATACTCAATGTCCCATAAGAGCCTTATTATGACACAATATTGTTTTAACTTTTTTCGATCATTTTTGTATGTTATTTATGCATATTTCAATGGTAATATCAAGAGCGCAAATATTTCAAAGTTCTAATTATTTAACATTTCAAAGTGATGATTGACGTTTAAAGTGAATACACTTAGGTCTTTTTTATGGAAAAAAATCCTAAATCGTGGAATCGTGTAAAAAAGTTTAGCAAAAAACCGTATAAGGGTGAATATAACGTATTAAAAATTGTATAACTATAAATAATTCGTGTTAAAAAAATGTGTAATTGTGAATCGTGTAAAAAAAATACTGCATAAAAAGAGACTTAAGTGTACTTTTTCCAAAGTTTGAAATAAATTAATGAATGGATTTATTACACACTAACTTATAAAAAGAACTAAAAATAATTTACGCCTTTATTACATGTTTTTTCTAACATAATTATTGAAAAAAAATTAAAATAATTTCTTTCTGACTTAAAGGCAGATATAATGCCGAAAAACAATTTACATCACGGGGCTATAGGAGTCTTATTAGGCCACAATATAGTTGTGGAACTGTGGCCACATTCACTTTTATACATAAATGTTTTACTCATTCAAAAGACAACAAAAAATCTTTCTAATCATTTCTGATTATTTATATACGCATATTTCGTTATGATGCCAAAAACGCTAAGAGCTTTGCATTTTTCACAATTCTTATTATTATTTAACTAAGTTAAAAATGAATTTACATTTTTTTTACAGTCCTAATACGAACTAATAAATAGATCTATTATAGTCTCATTTGTATATAAAAATATTTTCATTACATATTTTTTTGATATAATTATTAAGACATATTAGAATATATTTTATGTAAAAATCAAATTACAATTGTAAAAAAAATAGAATAATAATTGCAGATTTTTTGATACGCAACATAACTAATTTCATTGTTTTACTTAAATAAAGACACAAATAAGTAAATTTACTTGCAACATCAAGGCAATCTTGTTATATAATTTATATTTTCAATAAAAAATTGGATTTTGTATTTCTATCTTTATGGGACAATTGAAATGATATACTTATTTACTATTAAATTTATCTCTATTATACTGAAGTATATATTTACAAAATATATTTATAAAAGTTAATTAGAAATTATAATTTAAAATGAAAGTATTATCATCGAAGATTTTTGCAATGTCATAAGACTATTTATTTTGAACCTTCGTTCACTGAATTTATTAAAATACAAAAATTTAACATTTTTTACGAGAAAGAATATTTAAAAACACAAGAAAATAGAATTGTTTTACAATATGTAAATTTCAAAACATGTTTTTTCTTATTTTAGAAATAAGAATCTCGTGATAAGAATGATGAATCATTGATTACAAATACTTTTTTATGGGGCTTGAAAGTTCCGACAGAACATAACAAGTTCATCAATTAAATTTTAAAAAAATGAAAAAAAAAACGATGGTCTTACAATTCGACGGTTGTTATTTCGAATTTTAAGAAGACATTATTTCTATTTTTAAGAGATTTTTAATCAATAAAGCTGACTGAAATTAACCTTATTAAATAGTATAGCATACAGTCCATCATTTTTAGTATACAAAGAGACATATATATATATATATTTGGTAACATTGATACACAATATATAAATAATTCGACTGATACAAAAAACTAAACGTACATTTCATAAGTTAATCCTTTCTACCACGCTAACACATTAACCAATTTCCATTTAATATAACATTTTATGGTTCGTTCATAAAATTGACTATTAAATACACAAAATCGTCAATAAAAACTCGATACAAATATTTCCACTCTTGGGCGATAGTATGTCTGTCGAGTTTTGATCTCACACGTTTCGCAGCCATCACCTACGGTACACATTATCAGTAAATAACAATTACAATAAATCATTATATCGTTACGACTGTACACCGTTCGTAAACGTCTTTTGAGTATATTTTATTATCTGCATAATTACGAACGCCAATCCTCAACCGCTAGGAAGCTCTGTTATTTTATATAAATAATAAACGGTTCGATAGTTCGGTTACAATGTTCGGACGACAGGAAAGTAAATAATAAAAAAGTATTTCGCCGTATTAAACCGTTTATCTAGTCTACGATATTTTCTTGTAGTTTTATCATCTTTTTCAAAGCATGCATGCATGCATATATATATATATATATATATATATATATATATATATATATATATATATATATATATATGTTTATATGTGTTTGTTAAAATTAAGGGGCATCGATGTGTTTAACTAAAACGATTCACATTCTTCGAAACAACAAAGGATCCCATACGAGTCCCGTGGCCGTTAAAAACAAACCCAGATAAGTGATTATTTTCGTTGTAATAGACCACCGCAGAAGCAGCATATTTCGGACTTTAATAATACAATAAAAGTAAATGTTACTTAAAAATGTCCGTGAGGAAACATATTACATTTAATTCTAATTTATCACTGTCACAAAAAGGCACAAAGAAATTCTCGAGTCATTTGCGCCTTCTATAATCATCACCAATTGTTAAAATGTTCCACACAGAAGTTTCCATTATATTTCTATCATCGTGACTTGAAGTGTTAATACGATACACTGTGTTGTTTCATTATAATTAAGTCAAATAATTATAACACATGGAGTGGATGACGTGCGACCGAACGAGCGGACGACAGTGAGACGGAAAGAGAGAGAGAGAGACAGAAAAACGGAATTATTTATATGAGATCGTTTGCGAGGATTGGTCAACGAGATGTGTACGGATTATTCGGTTATGACTTATTTATTATAAATAAAGATCTTCGGCTTGGCGTTTCGGATCAGTAAAATATAATGATACGAATTGTTACATATGTATACATATACATTATATATATATATATATATATATATATATATATATATATAAATACATATATATATATATATATATATATATATATATATATATATATATATATATATATATATATATATATATATATATATATATATATATATAAATACATATATATATATATATATATATATATATATATATATATATGTATATATATATATATATATATATATATATATATGTATTTATATATACATGTATGTATGTATATGAGGAACATATCTACTAGTTGTTAGATAAGTCATATCGTTTTATATAACTTTTATCGAAAAACAAAAATATCTAGATGTTAAATATTATTTTTTCTATATCTTATCACTGTGAAAATAATCGCTTTGACATCGAAATATGTACAGGTAACTATCATATAATATGATACTTCTAAGACACGATTTTACTTTAAGATGTTTTAAGAATTTCGGTAACGTTCGTATAACACGGTAGTTCTACCACATGTCGTCGCTCTAAAACGGTATGAAATTACTTTGAGGGGAAGGTTTTTCATAATATGACAATGAAGATATTTAAAAATTACTGATAGAAGAAGCTGATAAAATTCAAAAGTGTACGCTAAAAGACATATAGCAAGGCATAAAATTAGCCGAGCAATTGGAATTCTGTTTCTTGAATACAGATGTACCCAGTGAAAAAAGCGTAAAATTCAAAAGAGAACCAATGTTTGACTCCATACTACAAAACTTATAAAGATCAGCCAATCAAGCGAAATCAAAAGAAATTGACAATTTTCTAAAAAAAAATCTAGAAAAATTTTTGAAAATGAAGGTATTTTGCAAAAAAGAAAATGCTCTCGTTTATTGTGCTAAGCAGCGATGAAAAAGAAAAAAATTATCATTCATTAATTAATATATAGACATATATATATATATATATATATATATATATATATATATATATATATATATATATATATTAAAATATCAGCACCCATCTTGCCGATAGCTTTTTCATACCTACTCTTCAGTTAGGAGGTGATACACGCTTTTATCTGAAACATCCACAACCTTAGTAATTTCGGACGCCTTAAATCGCTGATCCTGTAAGATATAATACGTACACTTTGTGGATGATTTGTTGTGTTGTAATTTTCAAACGTCCACTACGCGGGTTATCTTCTGAGCTTGTACGCCCACATTTAAATTCAGTTGCACTTCCTTACGATTGTATATGAAGATGCACTATCAACCAGTAGATTTTTCATCATATTAAATATTTTTGTTGGCGTTAAGCCTTTTTTGACAAAAAACATTATCATCGCACGATGTTCAACTTTCTCTATTCCAACAATGGCACAAAAAGAGCTTTATTTAAATTGATATTTACAACAAACTGATACATTAATTATAAACTTTTAGGTTATGTATAAGATAGGTATCACTTTGTAATGCGCTATAAATATTTAAAATATTATCACTTATATGTTAGGCCACGAACTTTTCAAATTGCCCTCGTATAATACATTTGATCAATTATTAGTATTTTTAGTAAAAATATTTCTGACAATTTTGTGTATTTGTGTCAGTTTCTGGAACCTAATAGTGTTTTTCTGCTAGTTCTTAGTCCTGTATAACACGATTTAGCATAACACGGATTTTTTAGAAATCTCACTACCAGTTTTCCTGTACAATCAACAATCAATAAGAGAACAATCAACTACTGAACATTTTGTGGTTTGTGGGTTACAAAAAGAATTCATTTATGAAAATTAATTCAGCGACAATGCCAGAACCCTATTGTTATAACATTTTATATAAATTTATATTTACAACATCCTATTCTATTTTTTTTAATACTACACATCTTAATTGTAATACTCGAATTTTATATTATATCGCAAATACCAAGATAAAAATCTAAACAGTCGCAATTATACAACCTACAAGTTACACGATATAAAGTTATTTAAAAATATTTTTGTAGAAATGAAAATTTGAATATCTATATCTAGATAGGAAAATGATAATTATTTTACCTGTACGAAAATTAATTCGCAGCCTATAGGAAAAGGAAGTATAGTCTATTATCTTTATAGATAAGATCCATTGCTGTCTGGTCTCAAAAATTTACAATCCATATAAATATGTATATTTATAACAAACAAAAAAATACTAAGCAGAAAATGTCTCAATCTTTAAATAAATGTTGTTTATCAAGATATGAAATTGCGGAACATCAAATCGATCTTTTGTTGTTAAGTCTAATTTAAAGATCAGAAATTAAGACAAAATACCAATCAAATAATAAACCATCCCATTTATATATATATATATATATATATATATATATATATATATATATATATATATATATATATGTATGTATAATGTAATAATAGCTAAAAATTTTATCATATTACATTCGATTTAACGAAATCGGTAAACCGTTTGACAAAAAATTGTATTTTGTTATAATTCAGAAACACCTACGCAGCTGCGGCAATAGAAGGGGTCTCGTTCAAAAAATACAACCGTACAAATCGGGTTGTCCGTTTCCCACCACTCGAGAAATATATTCTTTCTGAAATATGTGATGGAAGGGAGATAATTATTGTACAACAAATAGACTTTTATTCGATTACACTAGACGGGCACGTGTTTCTCCGAACAACAAGGGTGAATATTTTGTATAAAAAGAATATATTCGAATAATGACTACTCTTTGTTGTCTTACATTTATTTCATTCTGATTCATTTACTTTATAAAAGATGGTCATTCGACACAATACACTTCTGACACTAACTAAATTCCCTTTTAAAAATGATTTTCGTCTAGTATATTAATTATACTTACGATATTTATTGTGCATGCAAATATAGTCAATTTCTTAACATTGACTACCACAGAAAAGTATACTAAAATATCTAATCAATTAGTAGTTCTCAGCCTTTAAAAATATGTAACATACTTCTTATTAAAAAGAATTTGGCGGAACATGTAGAACAAAATGCATATATTTAAAACCACAGAATTTTAATTGCACGAATAAATATTAAAACTCCATATATATATATATATATATATATATATATATATATATATATATATACATACATATACATGTGTATATATATACACATATACATATATATATATATATATATATATATATATATATATATATATATATATATATATAAAGAATCGAATACCTCGATATTCTCTTATACAAATGATTTTTTTTTTACCACGCACCCTTAAAACAAATCAAAAATCTAATCAAAAATGTTTGTGAATCATTCTTTATCGTTTTCAATTATTTCTTACACGCATTTCAAAAGCTACAAATATCATCTTCAGACTGCCAAGATACAGAAAATCATCCAAATTTAAATATTTTCATTTAAATATTTTATAAATTCATTAAATATCTATAAACAAATCGGATCAATTTCTAAATTTTTGTTGAAATCATTTACTTTTTCATGCTGTTTATTTTTATTTCTTACACCACAATAGACCCATATGTCGATGTTTGTATTCTCTTGCATTTCATAATATTTATTTATAAATGAATTAATATACATGCCAGATCACAAAAAAGTCACCCGAATATTCGCTAATTGATTATTATACATTTTGATACATTTTTTGCTACAAATATCTTCAACAGATATAAAATTAAAAACTAAAGATATCACGAAACTGTTCTGTTACTGTGACTTAATTCCGTGTCACGAATAAATTATTTCCCCTCCCCCATAAAAAATACAAAAACATTTTCTAGTCAAAGATGATCAATAAGTAATTATTATTCCTTATATGCATTTCGATGCCACTGATTATTCTAGCATCACCATCAAAATGCTCACAAGAAATAATAAAAAAAATCAATAAAGATTTATTGAACACTAATAAGTATTTTTTTTAAGTAATTTATATAGCGAAAAATAACTCATTTGTGAAATTGAAGACAACTTTCACCTGGACTTGAATTTAGTAAGCTTCTTAGTCTTCAGGTTTTACTAACGAATAAAAGTTTATAATCTTAACCTGTTATTACTTCTTATCCGTTTCGATATTTTTATTCCGTTTTATTTGATTTGTCATTCTTTCAATTTTGAAATTTTCTAATAAAATATTCCATGAATTAAATATGATATTACCTATATGGATATTTTTTCTTCTTTAAATAATTATATATATATATATATATATATATAATACTATTGCTATTTACGCTTATTTGTTAACCCATCATTGATCTGCATATTAATGATCTCTTAATTATTATTATTTATTTATTATTAATTACATTTTAATGTTTGAATATATGCTTATTATTTTCATTTAATTATTACTATTTTTTCATATTTCCAGATATATTTCTTCTTTATTTACAAATAAATCATGAACCAGAACGTTTATCGAAATGTCTGACTTCATTATTACCTTTTTGATACAAACACACTGCGATTTTTTAAATCCTACAAAAAAAATGGCTAGTTCTTCTAAACAGCGTTTCCGAGAAATAATAAATTAGTATCACTATCACACATTACGGTTGATTTATTAAAAAGATAATAGAAAAGGAGTGAATAATCCAAGATTTGTTTCTTTAATGAAATGGAAGCATACTTTGAATAAAAAATTAAATAAATTGGTGAATAAAAACGAACCGGCATTTAAAACAGACAAACGTAAAAGAAAAACTTTAGTTATTAACCAATCATCGAAGAGTTTTGATAATCTGAATTAAAACTATTGGAGCTATCAGAACTGCATGATGTCTGTTATTTTATTTTCTCTGTGAAACAATAATAAATGTTTATAAAATAAAATTTAATTCCAATAAATGCGTACATATACTTCAAAGATCGCGATATTAGTGTCCGATTATGGCAAAAATACATAAACGACTGTGGCTTTCTTCGCACAAGAGCTCCATTCAGAACTGTTAACGATATCTATACGAATTGGTGAAGAATCAGATAGTCGACAGTCTAGAGTACGCGGTGGATATACATCTCTACGGACCACGTTGCAGCAGGTTATTTCAACTGGAAACATAATTACCAGTTACACTGGCCAGTGGTAATTTACGACATTTCGAGTGACGGTGGTTGGTGCTCACCGTCACGCTCGCACAGGACGCGCCGCCTATGCGGGTGTCTCGTTTCAGGGCAGGCGACATCCGAAACGAGGATCGGGAGCGGTCGTAACGACAGCGAGTGGAGCGAGAGCGCCGAAAGCGGAGATTGAACCGAGGAAGTCCGCGATAATGTGATAATGATAAGTGTACGCCGTCAACTAGAGAACTGGATTTCAACATTTCGGACGGGACGAGCGAGAAACAATAGTCTCATCCACCGCCGTCGTTGCGTGCGTGGTGCTCCATCTGTCTGTTCGACTGTTGTTCTATGGAACGGACCATCATACTCGAGTCATCCTCTCGCGTACATCGATGTTTGTTTTGTATCCGTGTTCTGATTGAATCCAAACAGGTCCGACGTCGGTTCGTGCACGTACGAAGATCTCCTCCGGTTCCGGCATGCGAGCGATGAACGGGTCGCAGGCGCTCGATCTCATTTATCGTGGGAGTAGAGAAGATGCAGGTCTTTTTGTGTTTGATTAACTGTCTTGTAACACTATGATTGCTACATTTCGAATGATATGTAGGTGTATCCTTAGCTTATTAAATAATCCGAGGCGTATAATCATCTCATTTAATAAGCGCTGACATAAGAACACCATTAAATACACATACATACGTGTATTGAATAAGGTACGCAAACATTCATGCATACATATATACACACATACACACTCACACATTCACATACACACACATATACATACATACACACATACGTTCATACATCCACACATACATACACATACACACACATTATATATATATATATATATATATATATATATATATATATATATATATAAAGAAATTATGGACGTATAATTCAATAAAATAATCCATCAAATCAATACATTAAATGCAAAAAGTTATTTCAGTGTTTTTTGATTAATATTTCATCCATTTTTCGACAATATAAATATTTGTTTTTAATAAACCGGAATTATTGTTTAATATGGGGATAAAATATAATGTATAAATAGGTTATTCAATACTCCATAAATAATTATTTAAATAACACAATTTTAACCTTAGAAAAAAAACGTCTATTTAATCATAACAGTTCTGAGTGAATCCTGGAGACCAAGTATGATATGTGGTTCACTCTTAGTCTCCAAAATTCATACAGAAGAATTACGAGCAATTGGTACCTAGAAAAACCACACAATAAATCTATCTATTTAATCTTTTTTTTACATGACTGTAACTATTACATCAGCAATGTAAAATTAATACACATAACACTAATACTGTATATCTGACTGAAATTCATAGTATGTATGTATACAACGTAAAAATACATACAAAACAAATGACAGTACTGATGCCTAACTAGAAAAAAATATAAAAAGTTTGAATTTAGAATACTCACAGAGACATCAATGCGCGATAATGCACACCTTGAAATATTTTCTCTATATAAAAATGTAAAATACTATGTATTCGTTTCGATTTTTTTTATTATTTTCAATTTATATAATAATAATTGCTTCTACTTTGAAAATATTACCGTAAATCCTGATTCAAATAAAAAATCAATTCTTTTTTACCGGACAAAACACAAAAAAATATTCTGATCAAAAATGTTTAATATCATTTTTTACTGCTGCCTTAATGTATTTCAATGGCGACGTCATCCTCAACGCGTTATAGAATAGAAAAATCTAATTTCAAATTCTCAATTTTAATTTATCTGAAATCCGATTTTTAAATTCTAAATGTTTGTGTCTCTCTAGATTTTTTTTAGCTTGGATCATGAAGATGGCGTTGCCTTCGAAATGCGATTATAAGCGACAATCAAAAATATTAAATAATGATTTATTGAACATTTTTGATCAGATAAAAAAAATTTGTTTGTACATAGAAAAAATAATTCATTTGTAAAAATAGGTTGCACACAGTGTAAGAACTATATTGTGCCTAATTCAGATTTATTATCTATTATCCAGTAGACAGATTACAATCCATTTGTCTATCCCCCACCTCTATACGTTCTAAGATTCCACAATTTAATTAGGCCTTAAAAATGTTTATTTAAAGATAAAAAGAACTACAAATAAAAATAATTATATACAAAGTAACTTGTTTTATTGGTAAAGTATATTTGAATAATATGCACTTCAAAACGTCATCTATTAGCAATTCAATTTCGAGCTTTTCTTAATGACCGTCCATATTTCCAATCGTCTTTAATAAATGAACACATGTTTAACACGTACGTACGTATATTACACAACAGTAAATGCACGCACAGGCAAATACATATATTGTTAATGCGATATTCACAGTTGTTAATGAAGCTGTCAAGAAAATGTTTACAACAGTAGTAATATAATCATTATTCGTGCAGAAGTTGATATCGCGCTTACCGCACATATATACGTGCGATTAATAAATAATTCCGTTGGAGCAAAGGCGACACTGGAACAGAAATATATTGCGGTGACATAGTCATCACCTTCGGTAATGTAAACTACATGTAATGCGGAGACGGTGTCGGATTTTAAAACATGACGGTTTGTATTAATGGAGTTTTATTGACTTGGAGGAAAGATAAGGTTTTACGCAAAAGAGAAGAAAAAATATTTATCTTTTTACGGGCGAATGTCGATGAAAATTTACAGTTGACGTTTTCTTGTATTACAGTTTAATTAATTACTTTTTATAAAATATATAAACACTCTTGTATCTTTAAAAAACCTGTATAAATTAAATTAATAAAGAAATTGTTTTATATATTTTCTTAAGTACAAATTCTGATCAAAAAATATCCAGGTTGCGCGTACAGTTTAATATTTAGTAAATGGAGGAAGAAATCAGTGAGATGATAAAACGTGGTCCTCATTTATGAGTTGATTGCCAAGAGTTCATATCAAAATTTCATTTTTTCACAAGTTCTAGTGGTTTTCATAATTATTATAGATTTTCTTTACCTCAGCGATTTTTTAGATGGTACTGATTGAAGAACAGCGCATCTGTGTTAAGTTTTGTTTTAAACTTGGAAATACAACGATAGAAACTTCTATTTTTGGGAATAAACTTTGGAGATGCTCTGAGTCAAACCACGTATTTTTAATGGTTCAAGCGTTTAAAGAAAGCAGAACTACAATAAAAATGGTGAACGATAGGGTAGACCTTCAACGTTTAAAACTGACGAAAAAATTATTGAAGTTTGCAAATTTATTCATGCCAATTGACCATTGACTGTTAGAGAGATTGAAGATCAAGTGAGGATATTCAGACGGGTCTTTTCAAATCATTTTGAGTAATGCTTTGGTCATGAATAGTGTTGCTGTAAAATGTGTTCCTCATCAGTTAATAAAAGACCAGAAAGAGAACAGAATGAAAATTTCAATAGATCTTTTAAAAAGGTTGAAGCCGAACCAGCCTTTTTAGATGTTCATATTGAAACTTCTTTCTTTATCTAAAACTATAAAGCTCGTCAAAAGAACGCCATTTTCAAACGATTAAAGAGATAAAAGAAAATCTTGAAGGTGATTTAAGAGCAACTCTGAAGTGCCAACAAGGAGTCCTTCCATACGTGAAAAAGGCGTTGGCAACAATGTGTACTTGCTAAAAAGGACTATTTCGAATCAGTGATTTAGAATATCTTTTTATAAATAAAATTTTATGACACTTGGTAGATATTTTTTATCAAGGCCCGTATACGAATTTGACAAAAAAGAAACAAGAAAATAACAAGAAGACTTTTATTATTAAAAAACAACAGAATTCCAAGGTGGTTTCCCTTCAAAGTAATTTCCGTCTCTTCTACGATTCGAAACATATCTGGAAGTTACTATACAGTCACAGAATTCACAAAACAATTCTGATATTATGTCTAAGTTCATTTTCTCAAATTATTTTTTTTCGCCCCACAAACATTTTTCTGATAAAAATACTCAATAAATCTTTAATGATCCGTTTGAAATGCACAAAGTAACAATAAAAAACAATCATTAATATTTACTGAACATTTGATTGTTGTTTATGAGCATTTTGATGGCGATGCCAAATTCTTCAGGGCGCTAAAATACAGAAAAATTTTAGATTTCTCTGTACTTTTTAAAACGATTAGATCTATTAAATGGGTGGTAGATTGCATGAAGAGAATAGTAAGTACATAATGAATAAGAGAAACAAGGAACTGAAAAGGATTAAAAAAGTTGAAGAGATGTACTTTCATTATAGAAGAAAAATGACTGGCAACGACGGTCATATTTAATTAATATGAAAATTTAAAATTTCAATCGAATAATTTCAAGTAACAAATACATCATATCTATTTTCTCGATTCTGCATTCAGCAAACATAGAAAATATTTTTATTCAAACACGTATGTCATTGACATTTTTAAAACCTATGTAAAAAATAAAAGGTAAAACACACAAGATATTTCTGCAGATTTTACAGTTTAACTATTTGATTAGTCATCATAGCATCAAATCATAATTCTATAAGTATAAAGTAAACCTATAAAATGATAAATACAAGTTCCTCCCACGTAAAAAAAATATATTTAACACGTTGATGATATCTAAAAAAACCGAACATACTAAGAACCCAGGTGCTGTATTGAATCGTTCACGAAGTGATTTTTTTGGTATTTGGAATGAAATACAGTTAATACTTGAATGCAAATTCTAAAAATGTGTACATCTGTTGTTTATTTTAAATACATATATTCCGTAAGATTTATCTTCAATATACACAGGAAGAATCAATCGTGATATAATATAAAAAGAAGTTTGTCACAATACAGTTCTCATACTATGGACACATTCAAGCTTACAAATGAATTTTTTCACTTCTTAAAAATAAGCCACGATCAAAAATGTTCAAAAGACCATTCATTATTTTTTAGATTTTAGCATTGTTAAAATGATGACATCGTCATTTAACTGGGCATAATGAACAATTAAAAATAATCAATAATGATTTTTTGAATATTTCTGACAAAAAATGTATTTGTGATTTGTGCGGTGAAAACTTAACACATTTCTGAAAATAAAAATAATTAAAGATCTATCTGAGAAGAACGAAATCGGTCATAAAAGAAACAAATCCATACGTCACCTACAAGATTCGCCCAGAATAATAAACAGTGGGTATACAGGAGAACAATGCAACGAAGATAATATAAAAAAATTAACATGCGACATAACATATCTCTTAAAGAAAGCAATTATAATAAAAATACAACGTAAAGTAAACCATAAAAATATTAATTGTAAGTACCAAAAGCAATCCACAGTGATACACAATCCTAAATATTTATTCAAATAGTTACAAAAAGGCGAAATAATAAATATCTACCAAGTTTTGGAACTTACTGACCAAATCTGCGTTACTTACAACAGCACACAAGAATAGGAAGAGAATATGACTAAAAACTGACCATTTCTCCAGCTGATATTTGACTTTGGATCTGCACAGTAGTGAATCCAGGCTCAACCGGCCATAAATATATATATATATATATATATATATATATATATATATGTATATATATGTATGTATGTATATATATATATATAATAATAATCATAAGCACATCTTAGAATAATGAAATCAGTTGCAAGGGTTCCGAAAAAGAATAAAGGTTTTATTCTTCTCCGATCCCAGTCTATAATTTATCCCAAGGGTGAGCAACTTATTCAATAGTAAGAGCCACATATAATACTTTTCATATATTTTTGAATATTCAAGAGCCACAGAAAATATTATTTTAAATTTGTTTTTATTTGGTTGATAGAAAAATAATTACGGTTTATGATCTTGAAATTCATACATAAAACCGCAATTATTTTCTTACCGATTTAATATAAATAATAAAAAGTACAGCTATATAGTAGTCCTACTGACTAAAGCAGCATATGTTTAATCTCTACTCGTTGAAGACTTTGATTGGGTAATCATTTTTGCAATTTAAAATTAACAAAACCGTATTACAAGTTGCATTTTTAAAGATATTTTTCTCAAAAATTTACACAGTAACCCGTCCCAATTTTAATTTTATAACATTCAGCAACTCTTAATTAACAAAATTGTTTAGTTTCATATCTTTTTTAAGGATTATCCATAACCTTAGAGCCACCTTAAACAGCAGTTTGGACGCAATGCATATGAATGTTTGAAAAGATAATGTGAAATACCCGTTTATATATAAAATATTCTAATATTGGTACATACTATATATTACTATAGATTATTAATATAAAAATGGCAATGAAAACCAATATTGTCTCGGAAGCCCCACAGAGTAGCTTTCAGAGCCGTAGTTTGCCCACTCTTCGTCTATCCTAACAAGCTTTTACTAATTACGATAATGCATTTAACATAGAGTTATAAGTAATACCAGCCATGCAGACCTCTACAAAATATTAACCACGCAATCCGCATGCTTTTATTAACTGGATAAATTAATTTAATTCTATCAGAAATAAAAAACTTATTAAATGTAAAAACAGAAATAAAAGCAAACGACGTAAATACTATTCGTTGTTATTATTTGAGGTTAACGGGCACGTCGACAACTAAGTTCATTATCGACTGAACATAAATAAAAATACACCGCGTTTGCACACTCACGTTCAGATCACCCCTTAATTCGAACGGAAAATATCTAAATAATAAGCTCTATATAATCAAATTTTTTAAAAAAATATTTCTCTGAAAGTTAAAATATTGGACAACTTTTATAAACAGAATAAAAAGAGCTAAAACATTTAAAGACAGAAACACATTTAAAATACTGTGAAAATGCTATTCGTAATTTTATATTTTTAAACAATTATAATTTCAAAAAATCGATTTTCTATTTTTTTCGTCATAATTGTCCTTACGTCAAACTAAAGTTCAAAAAAAGCACATAATAGATTAATTATAATCTTATTTGCAAAGAAACTCGATCAATTTATAATCATCCTCCCGTGAAGGAATTAATTAATAGAAATTAAAAAACAACAATCAGACAAGTGTAAATAAAGTTTAAACTGATTTCACAGACGAGGTTAATAAATCTGTACACTGAGATTTCTTTGAGACGATTTTGAAAAGAGTTCGTCCGGCATCACGTCTCGATCGCGATGAATAAGTGTACAAACTTTTCAAAAGCTGTCAACGATCTGACCACATTCTTCACTGATTAACAATGAACCGATCTATTTGCAGTCGATTAAAACTGACAACTATTCTTGCAATTCGATTAGAAACATTTTACAGATTCGCGAGTGTGAGTTAATTGGAGTCAATACAGCACGATTGTATCACTGATGCAAGCGTATTGTGTGTTTGTGTATTTCGACGAGAGTGAAACGTGCATCTGTGCAATCAGATCAGCATTGTTTGTAAAACTATACAACACCGAACGCCACACGCATTTTATGAATTATCTTGTATGACGGGCGCGAAATCAAAATCCAGCGTACCGTCTCGTAAAACAAACACACACAGAAAGCGAGCAGTTTTCCTGCAACGAATATTAATCTCGAGCAGCTATAAATCAACGAACGATACGCCTCAGGATAATTAATACTCATATTTATAACCGTCCACGGGTCTCGGCGTAGAAGAAAAAAAAACGGCCGATGATAATAATAATGTCAATAGTTTTTTATTGTAGTGTTTATTGTTCGAGACATATTTTTTGTGTTGCTGTAGTCATAACGAAAAGGTATGAAACAATAGTGAATGTGACTGTACACGCGTATCGGGATTCAGTCTAAACCTTTACAAAATAAGAACATTTATTCTTAAAGAAATATCATACGATCGTGTTTACAAATAATTGGACGGACGATGAACGAGTACACGACTACATATGATAGTACAGAAAGTATTTCAAGAAAATGTTTATTATAGTCGAACACGCTTTTATGAATCCAACTGAAATGGAATTATCCATATAGGACGATGTAAAATTTACAATTTGAACTGATTTCAAATACAAGTTTCTCTTTCACAAATAAATTCTTTTTCAATCGCTCAAAGCACACAACATGTATCTGATCAATTGTTTTTAATAAATGATCATTTTTGATAGCTCCTTATGAGCATTTTAAGGATGATGTCATTATCCTGTCCAATGACATATTTTTGGGTCCTTTTAAATTTCTTGGTCCTCATTATGGCACACGAGATGGCACTAAAGTGCCATACGTGCATACACCTACGGCAGAACCGGACGTGTGACTTAACTTTGACCAACTATCTTATTAACACGGTCAGTTCGTGTCAATTTAAGTTACCGTAGCGTGTGTGCATGTGTGTATATATGTGTAGATATATATATATATATATATATATATATATATATATATATAAATATATATATATAAAGAGAAAGATAAATATTAAATAATTTAAGTTAGCAATTAATTATTTTTGTTATCAACCACATGCTTGTATTTAACTGCATCGTATTCTCATTATTTTACTTTTTCTGGGCATATGTATGCTTTAGTATCAGAATTTTTAATATAGTTCTAAAAGTACAAGTTGTAGTTAGAATTTTTAAAAAAGATGCGAAACCTCAATCTTTTCAAGGATACGTAACGTATAACGAATCGTCTAATAGCTAATTAATCACATCGTACTTAAGACAACATTTCCACAAGAGATTAATGAGATCATATCTTAGTAAAATTATCTTGCTAAAAACAATTAAGCGCTAATTACTGGAATGAATAAATAAATATTTAGAAATTTATGACGTGTCGATAACCATGATTACTAGCACTGTCACATGAGCTTTAAGGACTCTAAAATATTCGAAATAAAAATTCATAACCTTGGATTAAAACTAATTTAATTTAAAAATTGTGCAAGAAATACTTAAAAAAATATTTTTTTAATGATAAAATGACTATAAAATGCCAGATGATTAAATAATAAATATTAAAAAATTATAATAAAAGTTATTAGTAACATAATAGGTATTTTATCACAGATTAAATGAACAGGAATCAAAAATAATTGTTTATTGGTCGTTTTTTATTGTTTCTTATACTCTATGCCATTATCCTAAAATACAAAAAAGTTTCTTTGTGCCTCTGAAGATAATAATATCGTCATCGAAATACTCATAAGAAACAATTAAAAATAATCAGTAATCAATAGTTATACATTTTTGATATTCTTACCTGTCCATTTTATTCTTTCATAAAATGTTTATTTTGTTTCTAATAATTTCTATTATAATTTTTTAATCTTCATAATTTAATTATATGATATTCTCTGTTCCTTTACTACTCTGAAGATAATAACACCAGCATTGTAATCCTCATAACCAACAAAATTCTCATAAACAATGGTCAATCATCAAATTTAAACATTTTTGATTCACTGGCCTGTCCATTTAATCTTTCATAAATTTTTTATTTTGTTTCTAATAATTTATAGAGTAATTTTTTGATCTACATTATTTAATATTTCAATATTCTATATTCTTTTATCGCTCTAAACATGATGAGATAACTATCAGAATGCTCATAAACAACAATGAAAAATGATCATCAATCAATTAATATAAATTTTTGATCAGAAAAAGTTGACCAATCAAACACAAGTGCTGATACTTCACAATATCGTACTGACACTGCCTGAATTCAATTTCATAAATAATTTTTTTTTATCGCACAAACGAGAAAACATGTTTCTGATCATAAATGTTCAATAAACAATTATAGATCATTTTTGATTGTTTTGAAGTTAAAAAAGAAATCTTTCAGTAATTTGGTACTCTGAGGATGATGGCGTTTCCATAAAAATGAGCATAAGTGACAAAAGAAAGTAATCAATAATAATTTATTGAATATTTTTAATCGGAAAATTTGATATGGTTTATGGGATGAAAAAAAAATATTTGTTAAAATTAATTTATACGAGTAGTGTTGAAATTATTTTTGCGTTGAAAAAATAGCCATTTGTAAAACAGAAATTTCATTTTAACGAATAATATCCATCAGTAACTTCAAATTGATTTAAATATTACACATTTCTGTCATGAATCCAATATAATTTACAAACGACCAAAGAAGCTTCACATTGTCACATCGTAGTTTTATATAGAGAAAATTCGATTTGTTCAGTCTAAAATGACTTATCAACATATAAACAGACGTAGTTTTAGTGCAGCACTACCATTATGCAACATGGATGGGTAGGTGTATGAGGAGAAAGAGTGGCATAATATTTTGTGCGGTCAATTATGTGTGGAATAAAATCAACATGGTAGGAGCAACAGAAAAAAATTAAATAGACTCATCAAGATAAAAAATTACGGAAAAATTATTCATCACAATGAATTTAATTTAAATAATTCATAACCAAATAATACAGTTTATCATCACCATTGCTCTTACCAAAATTGAAAAACGATCATCGTTACCCACATCGCACGCCGATGTATCGTTCGATTCCGATCGAACAATATTCAAATTCACGATTTTAGTACTGCGAATATCTTAATGACGAAACGATAATCGCTGAAAAAGGCAAAGAAATAAAGTTCACCGAATAGTCTGGAATTTAGTACCAATAAAATGAAGTTACTCAAGGATTTATGGGATTGTATTTTCAGCAAATACACACGGCTCTATACATATATAAGAAACTAATATAATTGGCTTTACGACTCGTATTGTTTAGTTCGATTCGAGTATTCGTGTGTGGGTAGACCGTGCACATTTATACACACATTATATATATATATATATATATATATATATATATATATATATATATATATATATATATATATACTTGTTTCAGTGTGTGTCCGTATACACGTTATGAATTTCTTTGTTGTATGCGTTTGCACAGAGAAAAATATTTTAACAATCTCACGCGATGCTCACTACGTGTATTTGCGCTCGCTTGTCAAAAACAATTTTACTGATCGGATGATTAGTTTTAAATATGAGATTCGCAGTACACACACTCGACTCCATTATATGTACAAGATAAGTAGACTTGAATTGGTACTGTATTTTTATAACAGGAACTTATCGAAATACAAGTACATGCTGCATCGTTAGAAATGAAAAAAAAATGTCTATGTATTTAATTCGGTTTTTATAGCATGTGTGTAGTGCCATAAATGTTTAATATTATCGAAACATTAGATGTAATAATTAATTCTGTGCCTTTAAATTAAATCAATGATTACTTTGATTTCAATTAAAATATTTTCTCATTGTTTTAATATTTTGAAGTGACAATCTTAACATTTAATAACATTATACTCGTACATCTTGTCAGAGCAGTTGAAATAATCTCACAAAACAGTAGTGAATACGATGGCGTTCAAAAAGCAGCATATTAGGCACTGCATACTTTTCGCATTCCAGTTGAAAAAGCGGTTGAAGCCGCGGGAATGATTTGTTCAGCTTTAGGGGAATGTGTTGTATCGCATAAAACATGCAAAAATGCTGAAATAGTAGAAGAGGTTCGAAAATGCATTACAACTTCATCGACTTAAGTCCGCCATCTTTTTTTAGACAAGGTCGTCAGTTAGCCGACAAATGGACCACGGATATACAAAATAATAAAGGATATTTTGAGGATTGAAATGGATTCCATTATTCCGCAAACATCCAATGTCTATACAAAAAGTACCGAATTAATTTGTACACCTAATATTCATAAATAAATATATATTTGATTTGTTTAGTACTAAAATATTTAAGTGTAGCTTGGTTTCTTCTTTCAAACTACATAAATCCTTAAGTGTTCGTATAATTAGAATCAAATTGTGTTTCGGTATTGCGGCTCAATTTACTTTTTTTATAAATTTATCACTCATATTGCAAATTACAAAAAAAAAACACCTAATCAAACATGTTCAATAATCGATTATTTACCATTTTAGTTTACTTCGCGTTCACATTCCAATAGTGATACTAATCATATATGATCACTTATTAAACATTTTTGAATAGACAAAAATTTTTGTCGCTTGAAGGTATGAAAAATTCATTTGTAAAAATATGCTGACTTAGATATAAGGTTCAAATTAAAATATTTGTGGCAATTCAATCAATTTCGTGGTATGCAGCCTACAAGGATTTGTTTTACTGGATTTCTTTATTAAGATTACTGATATTTCAACATTAAATTTGAAATAAAAGTGTTTACTAGATCTTAATTTCGTTTATTCAAGTCTGAAGAGTTATTTTTTGTTGTTTTATACACCTGATATTTTGAGATAAAGTCCAAAACAAAATGTTTGTTAGATTTTAAACGATTTTTTTCTACCTAGATAATTATTTTTAAGTCGTTTTCTACTGTTGATATTTCTAAATAAAAATGTTTGTGAGATCTTAATGAAATTCGTTTTTTTGCAATCTGAAAAGAGTTACTTTTTGAGCGTTTTTCTATGACTGATATTTCAACATGAACTACAAAACCAAATATTTGGAAGATTTTAATCAATTCATTCTTTTCAGCATGCAAGGAATTACTTTTTGAGTAATTTATTACTACTGCATTTCGACACAAAGTTCTAAATAAAAATGTTTGTAAGATTTTAACCGATTTCTTTTTTTGCAGCCTGGAAAAAGGTATTTTTGTATTGTTTTCTACTACTAATATTTCAACTTAAAGTCCAAAATATAAATGTTTATATGGTCTTAACCAATTTCAATGATTGCAGCTTACAAAGAGTTTTGTTTATATCTTTTTTTACAACCAATATTGCGACATAAAGTTTCAAATAAAAATGATTGTAAAATTTTAATCAGTTTCGTTTTTTATAGTTTCCAAAATTACGTTTTCATATTCTAAAATCTACCTGAAGATTACACGTGTCGAAACCAGCACTAAATATCAAAAACTCACATGATTCAAAATGATGAAGACAATCAGAACAAATCATCAACAAGATCAAAAGTATAAAAACAGTTACATAATTTTAATATTATTTTTTTACTCAACCTCTTTATATGGAGCACGACATAAGGATCTTCTGTTATATTATATATATATATATATATATATATATATATATATATATATATATATATATATATATGTATATGTATATTCGTACAATATATGCCATTATTCCAGGCACAATTATCAAGTAAAATATAATTACAGGAGATCATTTTTCGTTCTTCAAAAAATACTACACATTGCATCTATTATAGTTTATAATGTATATCTACTTCTGATTATGATTAATTATAGAAATTAATTCATTCGAGCTTTTTCATTTCCATTCCCTTGTGATTAATGTAAAAAGGAAATAAGAAAATTCACCATATTTTAATTTGGTACATACAATACCTCGTCATATTTTTAAACAAACCAAACATTTTACTATATTTTCATTTCAGAAATATTCTGTAGAATAATCCTCATTTATTATTTTTTCACTAGTTTTTTAGGAGTTCTATATTTTTATCAATATATATCGTTCTAAAATCATACAATTTTTATACTATTTCTCGTGCGTTTGAATGTCATCAATTAATGTAAAATAATTACTTGGGTTAAAATATATTTAAAAATAAAACTTGACACTTTTTTCTTAAGAATGGTATTTTAGAAACGGGCACGAAGGGTCACTTTTCATAAATAAATATTACATACACAAGCATAGAGCTAAAATAAAAAGGAACTAACTTACTTAACCTGACTATGCTAAAAGACCAGTATGATTTTTTTTTCTTTCACAAATGAATTCTTTTTTCATTCCACCAAACATAAATTTCGTTTTGATGTTCAATAAATGATTATTGATTATTTCTGATTATTACTTATACGCATTTCTATAACGATATCATCCTCCTCATATATATATATATATATATATATATATATATATATATATGTACACATAAGCAACAATCGAAAGTGTGCAATAATCATGAATTAAACATTTTTGATTAGAAAAATATTAATTTTGTTTATCAAAAAAAAATTAATTTATGAAAGTTATGAAAGTGAATTTAGCCAGAGTAACAGAACTATAGTATCCATATCTGTTGATTATTTCTTTTTTTTTGATATCGATTCAATTTTATATGCATCCCTAATTTTTTATTTCCATCATTATATGCGAATTAGTTAACGTATGAACATCTGTGCATATCTTAAAAAATTAACGATAATAAAATAAAATGTAACGCTGTGTAAAATTGAAATAAATATTACTACCGTAATGCCGTTTTATGTATAAAAGAAGTAGTGCTGTTTATAGTCTTCGGATTTTATTACATATTTTATTTATTAAACTGCAATAAAATGCAATAATTGAAAAATAAAATCGTTACGTACACTGCGAACGTATTTATGAACTGTTTTATTTATTATTCGATGCTGTATTAAAGTTTTATTTTCGCAGAAAGATCTATAGTTCTTCAATTATTGAAGAATTGTCTGTGTTTCATATTTTATATTTCTGTTCTACTTATACTTCATATCTATATCTTGGTTCTATGAAGATAATGACTTTGAAATGTGGATAAGTAACAATCTTAATGATCTATTACATACTTTTGATTAGATTTATCTTATGTTTTGTGGGATGAAAAAGTAGTTAATTTGCGGAAGCAAATCTAAACATAATTATTTAATAAAATTGTTTATTGATTAAACAGTTTCATTCGAGTCTTTAAATATTTCTTTTAATAAAAATGCATGTACGATTAAATATAAGTATATGTAGTGCAAATAAACAACAAATATAAATGCGGGGAATATCAGAAATCATGAGGAACAATAAAATATAATAAAACAGTAAAGAAGAAAGAGTGCCACGAAAAACAGAAGAATATAAATAAATATAAGCTTCATTTAATCTTTAACAACTTCCCAGTTTAATTTTTTCAACAAAGGGTGAAAAAATTGATCGTCGGTGTCATCTCACTTAAGACATAGGTCATGGGCTCTGCGTTCGATCCGCAGTACCATCACATTCCTAACTGTCGCACCGAACAAGTGTATCCAGCATAACAGGGGATCGTACTGACTCCACTGTATATTTTCTAGAAATTATTTCTAATCCATTTTCTAGGAAAAGCATGTAAATTTCTCTAGCTTCCTGTGTATTTGTGGGAATAGAATCATTTCGTTTTTGACTTACATAATTTCACATATATATATTTTTCACTTTTCCATGCGTCTTAAAGAATTTTTTTGATCAAGATGTTCAATAATTGATTATTTATCGCTTCAGAAATGGTTTGTGTATATTTCTATGGACGATTCCCTCATTTTTATTAATGAATTCTTTTTTCAGCCCACGAATCACAAAAAATATCAATAAACTATTATCGATCATTATTGATTGTTGCTTTGGTCATCTTTGGTCAGTAACAGTCAAAAATGATCAATAATGAATTATTGAACAATTCTGACTAAGAAAAAATTTTGTTTTTTTTTCAAGATGAAAGAAAAATAAAAAAAAAATGTTCGGGAAAGTAAATTTAATCAGAATGTCAAAACTGTACTGTGATATAAAAAAAAACAGCTAAGTACTTCACAACTCATTAGCTGTTTAATAACGATTTCAACAGTTTAAAGATTTTAATTTAGAGATAAAAAACGGCGTACGCTGTAAAAGTCGATGCAGCTAGATATTCTCAGAACCATTGTACATGATATAAAAGTATCAATTTAAAAAACCTGATATTAGATTCGTATTTGTTTAAAGTGTGTGTATGTGTGTGTTTGTACGGGAAACCCAATGCATATAAATTACCTGTCTTCAACGTCAATAAAATAAAAATAAATATTTTCATTTAAATATTTTTTCCGTATAAATATTTCGTACGATGTTCATATGTGTGTGTGTGTGTAATGTCAATACAGACATATGAGTCCGGACAGACAAAGCAATCACATTAGCGAGTTTTTTCCGCGATAATTCGCTAAAAACTCCGCCGATATACAATCATCGAGCCAGGCATCAGAGTCCGACCTACCATTAATCAGATGCGATGTAAAAAAATCGATAATAGGTTGGTTGCCGCATTCGAGACGGTCATCTTGATCAACGTATATTCCTTCATATGCATTTTTTTTGGTGTGCGAGCGCGCCGTCGCCGTCGTCTTGAATAAACAACCTGACGGCAATAACTCACAGAGTACGTTGGACGTTGTGCAGATTATATGTTTCAATGGCGACAATTAATCATATTGTAAAGTACATCCATGTCGGACAACGGATATATTCGGTACGTCCTGAGACCAATAGATTCGTTGCCAACTATGTGCTGATCCGCTATTGTGTTTGATTTATGACGCATTTTTCATAATTTCCATACACGGATAATAACAGCCGATCTGTTCTGGCTGGAGCAGGGTCGACGTTCTGTCCGATTTCGTGTTTTAGGTAGTGCGCGCGAATGGACGAGGCTATACGTACATGCGACTCTGATGGAAGAACACGTGTGTGGATTTCTGTGTTCGAGTTTGTATGAAAACTGTATCAGAATTCGAATCGCTCTCGTGAAAAGTGATAACGCAGCTTTAACATTTTATATTGGAAAAGTTTAATTAAATAGTCTGTGAAATCATAGTACAAGTTCTCTATCCAGTCAGGAAATTTAATTGTAACTTTTCCTTTCAATTCGAATATTTATTCGTCCTTAATTTCTATTTTCATTCAATATTAAAATTAGTGTATTATTGTAATGGAAAAATCGAAATTTCACCTCAAAACTTGCTGGAAATGCCATAGTCTTTCCTTTCAATTCTCGTTGAATAGTCATTTATTATCACAAATGTATTCTTTTTTCAGCATGCAAAGCATAAAAAATCTTTCTTGTCAAAAATGTTCAAATAATCATTATAGATCATTTTTGATCGTTGCTTAGCCACATTTCGATAATGGTGCCATCGTTATGAAAACAACAGTATAAAAAATTTCTCAGTTAGATTTTTTTATATTTGGATACTCTAAAGATGATGGCATCACTATAAATCACAATTAAAAATAATCAATAATGATTTATTGAACATTTTTGATCAGAAAATAATTTTATGGTTTGTGGGATGAAACATGAATTCTACTATAAAAATTAATTCATCCACAATATCAGAACTGTACTGTAAGTTTTCACGATTTTTCTGAGCAGTATTTGTTAAAGCAGAAGAAAATGGAAGAGTTTGCCCGAAAATGCCAATATTCTTTCATATTGTAGACAATGTGACCGTTTCCTGTTTCATTTTTATACTATAGACTCGTTATAAAAATTTAAAACATTTAAAACATAAAAAATAATTATTAAATATTGATATATTGTGAAAATGTTATTTAATAGTATCACACCGAACAGTATTATCAAATGTTCATGCATTAAAAATATACTTTTTATCTCTCAATTTTTTAATGGATTGTTACAGAAGTTTTTAACTATTTATGTATGTTTAAAAACATCAATAAATTTTAACTTATTTATTTTCATTTTAATCTACGCAATAGACAAGATCTATTCAAAATAGGAAACATTAATTCGAAACAAAAATCTCAAAATAATAGGAAGAACCACTTTTTTATAAAAATAAAAATAAAATGCATAAAAAAGTATTTCTATTATATTTTTAACTTAATTTAGTATCTTGATTGTGGTTAAAATATGAATTGAAATATTATTTCTAGCTTTTCAGAATTTTCTACAATAAGTATTTTTTTAATAGAAGAACGTTGATTTATTATTGTTTCTAAATATCAACATATACGACAGTGGTCCAACTGAAATAATCCAAATCAAAATAAAAATTAAAAACCAATATAGAAACATATGTTCAATAGAATATTTTTGGTATCTAACATTCTTAGACAAACTATTTTTTTTTTGTTTTAAATAAGCACCTTAAACATAGCATCCATGAATCAAAAAGACATTTGTTCAAATTATTGGAAGTGAGTGAAAGTGCTTTCGTTTTTCAAAGCGGCTAATTTAGATTTTTATTATGTATAAGTCACAACATCTACTTCTAGATTCAACTGATTACTGATCGTTACTGCTTACAACGTAAAGCGTTGAATTCGAAAATCATAAAATACAGACTAACTTTGGCGAATAAAAAAAGTAGTTTTTCACCATAACAATGCGCGATTGAATGTAGTTCGGAGAACAATTCAAGATAAAAAAATATTTGGTGTTTATGGGCGCGTCGACATCTAAAGTCATATGCGGCCAAACGCGAATACAAAAATAATACAACCCCGACTCAACGTCTAAGTTTGAATCTCCCTTTATTTATACCTAAATAAGTGCAATGATCAATTTCCTGAACATAAATGTAGTGATAAAAACACATAAAGAACTGGCCTGTGAAAATTACTATTCGTCTTAATCGGACAACACATATATAAAGTATCTGCAATAATATAGTGTCTATAAGTCTTACATGAAGACAGAAAGGCGAAAGACAATACATTTAAAACACTGTGCTGGTACATTAAGATTCATAGATTTTGGGTTTTGACACGTTAAAATGATGTCAGATACTATAAGGAGTTTACAGCATAGTAAACGATCCAGAAAATTTCTGAATTAAAGTGGAAAGCATCTTCCTTTGTATTGACTAGATCTTGCACTATTCAATTTTCACTTGTTCAGGTCCCCGCAAAACTTCTTAAACGTGATGGAATTTATTAACTTTGACGATATAAAAATGGCAGTGAACGAAATATTCTCTTCTAAATACATATCTTTCTACGCTAATGGAATTGATAAGTTACCAGATCGATGGCAGACTTTCATAAGTAGCAGGGTATTTTTAGGTATATAAACAATTTTAAGAAATAAAAATACTTTTTACAAAAAAAAAAAAAAACGAAAGAACTTTCTTTTACAATCAATATACTATTTAATTCCGTTGTTTATGAACAGATGTTTAAAAAAGTATGAATGTATAATTTTCTTAATCTTCAACACAACAATCATCTTTTTTAAGTGTTTAACATATGAAGACTAAAACAATATTCAGTAATGGTTCATAAAATAATAATTCTAAATACTATAACAGATACAATTAAATATATATATATATATATATATATATATATATATATATATATATACATATTTGCATCTACTTTTAAATAATTATCGAATCAGTGAGCCAACTATTTCATTTAAATTCATAACAAAGAGATACTCGATGAAAGAACAGATTTAAAATATGCAAACATACAAGCATATGTATGTAAGAAATTACAACCCGAAACAATTTCCCCTCAATTTATACTAAATAATTATCTTCGACTGCACCGAATTCAAATTGAATGTCAGTAAAAATGTTTACGTAAATAAATAAGTGCTCTCCAGTTGTTTGAAGGCTCGTTAAAAAACCATTAAGAATGTATTTTGAAGCCATTGGCATTTAACAATAGAATCCTTTTTTTGCGAGCGTATAAAAACATTTTTTCATACGTCGTATGAAAAAAAGAAACGATACTCGAAACATGTGCAACGTTTCAATAATTATCATTCGGAACAGAAACGCATAATTTAAGAAAGAAGATTTAAATATATAATTTTTGACTTGTTTACATTTGTAAGTACAATTGTATGATTTCGAGAAAATCTGTATTTTTTTTTTATTGGTTCCAATAATCAACGATGTGCTATGTTATTCATAGATTTATATAATGTGAAATATTCAAAATTATATTTTTTATAAAAACATATCTACATATGCCGACCATCAGATATAAAAATCAGCATCGTACATCAGCAAATACGATTGTGCTGTAAATGGAAACTAAAACTGTATGATTATGTATTTAAATATGTGGTGAAAAAATCTCGGATTTAGGTTAAAACTCCGCGTGTGGAAGGAGCGCGAGCTAGGACGCGGGCAGATCTCGTTTGCAACGATACAGAAAGAACATGTAATTTGCAGTTTTAGATTGCGCCGCGCCGGCTGGCACCGGCACGAACATGTATATATATCGTGAGAGTCAGCGATCTTGACTAGATGCGAGCGAAGCGATCGTTTCGAGAATACAATATTGATATTAACGTAATAAGCTGATAACAACTGTAATCAGTATAAAAATACAATGTAGCTTTCACGGGAGATCGGTATGCGCCTTCAGTATTTCACGTGCTCTATTGTGTGTTTTCGAGGCGGAGGTGCGCGTCCGTGTGCGTTACACTATTTTTATTTCATCTATATTTACACATACGCGCTCTCTCTCACACACACATACACAAAACAACTACATGCAAACTCATTATTTATGGTATCATTTATACACACACAAATATAGCCATATTCGAAATCTACACATTTATACAAATACACAATTTGCATTGTAAACAAAAGTTTGAAATAATATTTATGAATAAATTAATAGACAAAATTTGTTAGAAGGTGCCTTGATAGCACTTTGGGAGTTCATTGTATGAATCGAGAAAAATATCTCCATTGAGAGGTCATGAAAAGTACTCCATATCTTTCACAAATGAATTTTTCAATCGCCCTACAAACCAGAATAAAGTTCTGATCAAAAATGTTCAATAATTAATTATGAATTACTTTTGATTGTTGCTGTATATATTTCGATGACGATTCTATCATTCTCAAAGCGTCGAGGTACAGGAAAATTTATTGTTGACTTTTGTTTTATTGGTTTTTGTTGCTTATTGATTTTTCTATATATTGACGCTATGAGGATAATGGCATCGCGGACATAATGCACATAAACAACAATCAAAAAGAATCAATAACGATTTATTGAACATTTCGGACGAAAACATTCGGACATGATTAGTAATTAAAGATGATTAACAATTAATCGTTCAACATTTTTGTTCAGAAAAAATGTAGTTTGTGGAGCGAGAGAAGTTGCAAATATGTGGTTTAAGGTGAGTGAAAAGTCCATTTAATTCATCAATTTAAATTTATTGGATACTAAAACTACACTATAAAAACCTTCCGATCCATGAAACGTAAGTAAACTTAAGCGACGGAAATTAGGTTTCTCTGTGCGCGGATCTTTCATTTCAAATAAGCATAAGGAAGCATCCGATTACAAACCTGACTGTTTACAAAATTTTATTGAAAAAATATTCATCTAGAGAACAAAATCTAAAATGTGTATTTTTACTTCTATATATTTTCTTCTAGTTAGGGTAAATAATATCTATATCGATTCAAAAGGTTTATTTATGTCTTTAATCTCGATTTTCCAAAAACAACAGATGATTTTCATCGAAATAAAGTTTGGATTTATTGATAATTTCAGAAATATTTACAATGTATCAATCCAGTCTTAATACTGTGACTAAATTCACTTTCACAAAAGAGTTCTTTTTTAACCTCAGTCACAAAACCAATTTCAAAAACGTTCAGTAAATCATTACTGATCATTTTAAATCATTCTTATGCGCATCGATGATAATAGCAACATGTTTTGAGCATCAAATTATGAAAAAATATATTACTCGTATCGTCGTTACATCCGCTATCATCTTCAGAGATGATGATGATGTAACCAACAACAGATAAGAAGTCATTATAATACAATTCTGCACTGGGGCTAAATTTACTTTCAAAAATAAATTATTTTTTCACTATATAAATCATGGAATAAACCGAAGGTTGATTTAAGAGCTATTCTCAAAAGTGCCTACAACGAGTGCTTCCAGGAGTGGAAAAGGAACAGTGTGTAGTTGTTAAAGGGAACTATTTCGAAAAAATCCATTTTATAAATAATGTTAAGAATATTTTTTTATAAATACTTTTTTATGATACTTGCTCGAGTATTTTTTGATTAAAACTCATATACGAGATCAGACAAAGACAAAAGAAAAAACCAATAAGACTTTTGTTATTAAAAAATGGTCAAATACAAAGGTTTATTCTCTTCAAAGTAATTTCCGTTGACCACACTGTTTTTACGATTCGAAAAAAATCCAGAAAACACTTTGCAAACACAAAATTCACAATAAAGTTTTGATACTATACCTAAATTCAGTGTCACCAATAAATTCTTTTTTCACTCCACGAATCACACACATTTGATCAAAAATGTTTAATAAATCATTCTTGGTCATTTTTAAAATGGAACTAAACAACATTGAAAAATGTTCAATATGTGATTATTGATCCTTTTTGATTGTTGTTTACAGACATTTAGAAGCCGGTGCCATGATTCTAGTACTCTCAGAATGATGATGTTTTTAAGAATGATGGTATCGACATCGAAATGATCATAACAACAAAAATGATTTATTGAACATTTTCGATCAGAAAAAATGTCTTGTAATTTGTGTAATGAAAAAGTAATTATTTCGTGAAAGAAAATTAATATCGTAATTTAAAATCTAAGTATATGTATTTTTGAATTAGAACCATCTGAAAGTCAAAACCATTCGTCGAAAACAAACTCAAGAGCGTACTCAACGATTGAAACTGACACAAAAAAAGATAAAACAATGATTATATAATAAACTGTTGGTCTATAAGAAAATGGTAGATGAAAATCACATTAATACCAGATTTGTACATTTTTTTTAAAATTGTTCTAAAATAAAACTACATCCACGTTACATTCGAAACATATGAATAACAAAGCGAGTTAAATAAATGTTTATAGTATATTAAATTATTTCAGGAACAGCAAAAAAAAGATTAATAAAAATAAGATTTCTTGTCAATAAACACATGTGTCTCTATTTATATATAAGCTAAGAAGATATTATTTATTAATTTCAAGTAAGACGTCATTAAGACAATAACGAATTCAATCGAACGTTCTCGACCCGCTGTCCAACATACAGACAAGGAACAAAAAAAGTGAACAATAAAAAACAAATCGCCCCTTATCAGTGTGTTTTATTTATTGGTTGGCAATTGGCTAGTTATTTATACGTGACTGCGCCATCATTTTTAATAACTCTCATGAAATTTTATGCCCAAACCAGTTACTATTGAATTACAGGTTGTTGTTGTGTAGAAAAGCGAACCCACCGCATAATAATAATAATGTAAGCATACGTACGGACTAGTTCACGGAACTAGACGGCATCTACACTAGGTGTTCTAGTATCACGGCCGATGTTTATGGAGCAATGAGTCTGTGTTGTAGAAGAAGGTTAGAATACACATTAGTATACAATATGTAGAATCGATAGCAGGAACAGGGAGATCGATAGAAATTTGAATGAAATAAATTTAACAAATGTGGTCAATGTTTATAATCGTTTTCATAGGACAATATTTCCACTGGAACTCACATTAGAGTATCAAAAACGTACTGAACATTATTCCAAAACTAATTTAGTGCTTTGTGGAGCGTTAATAGATTTGTACAAAATTATTTTATATTATATTTTTCAGAACATGTTTTTTTTACATCATAGAAAAAATTAAAAGCTTATTAAAGAAAATTAGATTGTTATTTAATTCTACAAGACTCCTAGTACACATACTACTATATTTTATTGACATTTTAATTCAAATTTAAAAAAATACAAGTTATAAAAAACAACTTTTACTAATAGTTTTTTTTAGAAAAGATGAAAATTAATTATCTCATAAACTACAAAAATTTTCTGATCAAAAGTAGTAAACAATTATTAGTGACCATTTTTGTTGATTTTTCTATACTTTGGCGATATGAAGATGATAGAATCGTCGTCAAAATCCACACAAGTAAAAATTCAAAGCAATCAATAATTATTTATTGAACTTTTTTGATAAAAAAAGTTAAGAAATAATGAATTATGATTAATAATCAATTATTCAACATCTTTGTTTACAAAAATTTGCATTTTGACAACGATATTATCATCCTCAGACAGATGAGATTCAGATTTTTTTTAAAAATTGAATATTTCTTATATTTTCAATTTAAAAAAATGATTTGGTTTGTATTTCATCCTTCTGAGAATAATGGCATCATCGAAATACACATAGGCGATGATCGAAATTGATCAATAATCAATCATTGAACATTTTTTATCGCAAAAACTTTTTTTGTAACTTGCGGAGTTAAACGTTCATTCGTATTCGTAGAAGAGAAATTAGTCTTAAAATAGTAAAGGTATATGCACGTTCCTTATCTTAACATATTTTTTTTGCATTTGAGATTTAAATCCGATTTTATACTATCTATTTAAAATGTATACAAGAAATAAAATAATCATAATCAGATAATTAATAATGTGAACGAGCAATGAATTCCGTGAGACTTTTATTGGCTATCGCAGATGTACACGAAGAAGATTTTTTCGTGCGCGACTCGTTATATTCTATAATAAACAATAAACGTAATATTTTATAATGAACGTGGTGTACAATAAATCCGACCACCCATACAAAGAATTTCAAATAAGATGATTATTAACCCATTTCGTAAAATAACGTGCAGCAGGAAATAAATATAAAAGAAACCATTAAAAAGACATCACCGGTAACTGAAATCTCGTTAACCATACTGTGATATAAAATAGACGACGATATTGTAATTATAAAAGAGGGTAATTCTAATTTTATATTCGAGTTTTATCGTCGTTCGACGGATATATTCAATTTTTGAAGTGAAGAGGAAAAGTGTCGTCAGTAGCGGCGTATGATCATAAAAGTAATTCTCTATTGTGTGTTGGTCTATAAACGATTCAGAAAAATACACGAGGAATTAAATGTTTTATGGAGAGACATTGTATTATAGTATAAAATAGTTCGTGTTGGATTGGACTTGAAATACCTACAAAGTCTACTTTTTCAGAAGTGAATTCTCTTATGCACATCGCACAAAACACAAACGTTCTTTTCTAGTTAAAAGTGTTCTATAAATCATTATTGATTACAATAACAGTTCTGTCACTGGCTCGATTCACTTTCACAAATAAATTCTTTTTCATTTCACAAACCACACCAAACTTTTCGATCAAAAATGTTCAATAAATTATTACTGATTATTGTCATTTATGCGCATTTCGATAACAACGCCATCCTCAAAACCCTCATCCTCAGAGCGCCGGGTTGCCGAAAAATTGATTATTTTTGACTGTTGTCTATGCAGATTTATATTAAGATGTATCATTTTCTAAACACCAAAGTACAGAAAAATCTTTGTACCTGACTTTCATGTACGTTAGAGTTTTATGGGGTTAAAAAAAATTATGAAACAAAATTTATTCAGTCAGAGCTGTACTATGATCTTTTTCTTGTTGTAATTATTTAAATTTTAATACTAAATATTTTCAATCTACATAAATGTATTACTGAATTTTCATAGTTACTGTATGTTAACTTCTTATTGGCATTTTACTTAAACAAAATCATCTTTACAATGTTATAAAAATCTTGTAATCCTAAATACATTCTTTATATTTGTAATTTGTTTTGTTGCTGTATACATGCCATTTGAATTTATATTTTTTTTCCGACGATCAATATTCTTTGTTTCTGTTTGTCTATACCTGTTTCTTATTTCGGCATCTTCAGTACCCATCTGAAGATGTCGAAAGACAAAATTAGTACTGAAGAAACAAAAACAAAACAGTAACCTCAAAGAAAAGAAAATAACTTTATACCTTTATATATTCGTACGTTTAGTAGGTTGTGCAGAAATGAATTCTTTTAGGAGGAATAAAAATTACGATCGATAATTAAAAACAAATTATTTTATAACTAGGTAATTTCGATTGGTTTAATTATTTAGGGTTTAAAAGCGCATTGACAACTAAGATCACAGATAATTTCAAATTTTCTACTGGTGACAAGTAATATGAATGAATTATTGAATTATAACAATAACTGGATGTACGTCCACTTAAGACATTAAAACCGAGGCACGAATAAAGAAATTGGTCGAATTTTTACTGACTTCGTTCATCAATCAATTCTTAAAAAGAATTACAATAGAGTAAGAGCATCTTTGTACTTAAAAATGTTTGTAAAGCTACTTATGATGTATTCATAATTGAATTTTTTATTCACCCTACACGCCACAATTATTTTTCTATTAGAAACCGTTTAATAATTAATTGTTGATTATTTTTGATTATTGTTTATGTTTATTTCAATGGTGGTACACATCATCCTTAGAACTCCAAAATACAGATAATGATTTTTCTGTAACCTGGTGGTCTGAGAATGATGACATCTCAATTAAAATGCACATAAACAAGAATCAAAAATGATCAATAATAATTTATTGAATATTTTTGATAAAAAAATGTGATTTGTAGAGGGGAAAAAATAATTCATTTGCAAACCAGAAAATGTACTGACGGGGTTTTCAAGTTCAGATATGCATTTAGTATAATATAGCACGTCTTTTAGGATAGGTTTCATTATTTTTCTTCCAACATTCGTAATGAAATGAATCCTGATATCAGACGAGTAAGTTTTTATTAATAGATATGATTTTCAATACAGCAATGTTTTTCAGCGATTTTAAAGTAGGCAATTATTCTTTTGCTACTCCAATATTAAAATGAGGAATTAAATGAAGTAGAATTGGAAATTATCAGCGGTAGCAGATGTCACTTTAGCTATTAAAACTATGGTTACAATTGAATTCTGTAGTGCTATCCATTTTGCCTTGTAAGCCAATAAAATATTTTTTTTGAGATTTTTTTCCATTATTATAACAAATTATTTTTGTATACCGGGTAACATCAAGATTCTAAGTTTTCGGCATGAGATACTGATTAAATTTACCTGCAAACCGTTATATTAAACACATTTTGTTACCATGACATGTCTTAATTGAATATAATTAAGTTCCAATAATCGTTTTGTTGCCTACGCTTTAAAAATAAGGCATCTTTCTCGAAATTTACCTAAACTATCAAAGTGAATAACATTTTAATAAAGAAAAATGCTAAGCTATTCGAGAAAGTTATTCATTTGTGAAAATAGAGCATAGTTACTTTCAAAGAAACATAAAATGAATAGAAAAAATACTACAACTTTTCAAATTATTCAGAAGTGAGTATAGGGATGATATAATATAAATGAATTCTTAGCAAAATAAAACTGGTGGAAAATAAACTACCCTGGAAATCAAAACGCTTATGATTTAGTTAACTGTATAGACTAACGTAGTACATTCTTTACTGCACTATACTGAATCACAACCTGCGAAAGAAATGAATTTTGTACATTAATAGGAAACAATCTAACATTAGATCTACAAAGATGAAACTTCAATGTCATTACTATACTATACAAAGATAACACTTACAGTATAGATGACTAAATTAACTGGCATAGTGCATTCTTGTTTTTTATAACATGATATTAGATTGGTAGAAAAATAATTGCGGTTTGTTATTCGTGCGACACCCTGTTTTTAGATGTTTTAAGTGGTCTATAACTGTTAGACGACTAACGCCTAACTTTTGTGCAAGCTCTCGAATTATTGTGCGTGGTTCAGATTCAACTTACATCTTCAGTTAGTCGTTATAAGCTGAAGAAGGACGCCCGCGACCTCCTTCATCTTCAAGGTTCTCGTGCCCAGCATAAAATTTTTGGAAGCATTTATATTATATGTTCCTTAACAATACCCACACCAAAACTATCATTTAGTTTACGAGCAGTTTCTACACTTTTACCACCCGTTTTGGACTCGTACAAGAAAATTTCTTACTTGCTTCTTTTCTATCTTTAATTCAATAGCCTAATTTCAAGCAAAATTAATAATTAAACCAAAGTCGATGTTATCAAAATGCAGATCGAAAAATTCACTTTAAAATGATATTAACACGAACAAGATAATATGACATTTTCATTGAAGAAATGAAGGTTAGAATTTGGAAAACAAAAACCACAATTATTTTCCTATCAACGTAATATTATTAAATTACAACAAAGAAATACAATATTATAAGAAAACCACCGAAATGAAAACAAAATAAAGGCATAACAATTATCTACAGTTGTTATATTTTGTTTTCAGTGACATGAACCTACCACTTTTTCACTAAAAATATTCAATTCATACTACATAAATGACTGTGAAGATAAGAAAGCAGAAATAGGATTTTTTCTAAATTTTTCTTATTTATTTTATTAATTTTCATTATTTTTAAACGTATGAAAGAAATATAGATTAAAATACGAAGATTATAGTACTTATTGTATATTACATTAGTACTACGTGCAATATTAGGTAAATATTCTAATAAATTTCTTTATTAAATCAATGTATGTAAAAAAGGAAAATTCATAAGAATAGTTAATACACTTGCCAAGTTAAAATCTTTATGGGGAAATGATTGAAAAAGTATAAGTAACTTGTTAAGAACAATAATCTATAATGAAACATTCATTTGTTTTGCTTTCAATGATATAAATGAAACATAAAATGTGAATGATAAATTATTATGTTTGATATCAAACCTTGATAAATGTATTTGATTTTTACTAGTAAAAAAGCATTGTGTCTATTCAATTCGACATGAATCTTGTATTAGATCTCGATCGTATTCCACGCGATCATCCCAACAATTTCCGGTACAACACGCTGCATCACCCCTACGCCACTGTTGTGGAAGTCCACTACACTGTGGGTACGTACTCGAAAAAGAAAACGAAGATCTCTTCGGTCGGGAATTAAAAATGAAGAATGTAGAGAGCGACGGTCACAAATCACGCGCTGCTAAACGGACATCACGCTCAATGCACGCACACATAAATCAACGGACTTTTTCCACGTGTAATCTCCGTGTTGATTTATCAGTTCCCGCGTTCAGCGAACATAAATAATTCAGCAGCGCCTACCGATCATTTTTTCTCAAATACTTACGGTACGGAATCATCCTGGTATTGTAAACGAATGTGCCATTCGTGTTGTATTATTAAATTGTCATCGAGCACGCACGGGACGGAGGACGCTTTTTTACAGGCTAACATGTTATGTGCGTCATACATTAAATATCAATTGAATAAGACGAACGAGTAATGAGAATAATATTTGACGAAATTAAAAGAAGAGATGTGAGCAGGTCGAGCTCGACGAGGCGAGTCCACATAAAAATTGCTCTATATAAGGAGCGAGCATAGGAGGAGATCGGTCGATCCTTTTATAACACTACTCTTGTGTACACAAGAGTATTACATATAATGTAAGATTATTGATCAGTTTTGACCGTTGCTTGTACACATTTCTATAGAGATGCTATCATACACGACCCACTTTTTTCACACTACAAACAATAACAAAAATTCTGATAAAAAATGTTCAATGATCATTTTTGATTGTTGTTTATGTGCATTTCGATGCCAATCCCATAATCATTTTTAGAATGCAAAGACACATAAAAATAACCATTCTTGCATCCATTTATGTTTTGATCAAAACTCAATAGCGTGCAGCTAGATGAAATTGCATAGTTATAGATATTCGAAGACTTATCAATATGTGAAAATACTACATAACTGATAATAATTTTATTGTAAATGAGCAGTTTGCGCTAGTTACAGACGAAGTATCAATCCAATTTGCATTTCGAGCATTAACAGCATATCCTGACATTATGAAAATCTTTTCTTCACTTTTATACTCCATATTTTATTTTCCATGTTTATTATAACACAATAGACAAATGTTAATCAATGAAAACAGTGCAAATTTGTCATGTATGTCTCAATAACACACCATGGTTGTTAAGGTTATAAAAATAAACTGATATAATTATTTTTAACAGCTTTCATTTAAGTGTGAAATTTCTCACTATTGAAATCTTACACTATAGCTAAATTCGCTTTTACAGGTGAATCCTATTTTCGCCTCATAAACAGAAAGCTTTTTCTGATCAAAAATGTTCAATAAATCATTATCGATAATTTTTAATTACGTCTTATTCACATTTCAATGGCGATTTAACCGTCTTCAGAACGTCAAAGTAAAGAATTCTATGTGTTATTCATAAATATCTAAAAATGTTATATACTACTTCAAAGATGGATATTTAGAACTCTAAGCATAGTTCAAAAGGTAAAATCCTGTAGCAACTTTGATAGGAAAGGTGGAATCTAGTTGTTTGTGACACGTGATATAACCATGATTCTGTATGATAATTCTACATTCGGAACAGATTTAATAAAATGGCATATAAAAAATAAATTAGCTCCAAAAAAATATGATGACTTAAAGTAAGTGAAATGTAATCATAAAGATTTTACGATTGCGAAAAATCATTTTAATATTAGTATAGTGCAAAAATAATTGCGGTTTTAACCATTTTAAGTTATGCGCCGATTTTTCTGGTTACCGTCATCTTTTGTTATAGTCACGTGATACATCATTGTATTGTCAAAATCAAATTAGCACTACTGATTTCAGCTTATGTCTATTATTTTCATTTTTCAATATTGTTGGATATAATCTATTAAATTAATCATTGAAAAAAATCAAATTCACCCGATTTTATTGTATGAGTTTAAATTGGACGTAAAGTAACAGAAACTGTTCGAAATATCAAATTTGTTTTTGACGAAGAGTCAATTAGTGAACGTACAGCTCGACACGCGTTCAAAAAATTTCATTATAGAAACGAAAACGTTGATGATGAGGAGGGTCGTAGACGTCCTTCAGCTATAGTCAATAATGATTTAAGAACCATTATTGAAGTGGACCTACGTAAAACCACTCGAGCGGTGAGAAAAGAACTCAATGTTGATCATTCAACAATTGTTCGACATTTAAGCAAAATTGAAGAAACAAATATCAAGCAATTCGGCGATATGAAGTCTGCTCTGCGCTTCTTTTGCGTAACAAAAATGATCCCTTTCTTGACCACATTGTCATATGTGATGAAAAGTGAATTTACTACAACAATCGGAAACGTTCATCATAGTGACTAGACCAAGGAGAAGTACCGAAACAGTTTCATAAACCTAAATTTCATGAGAAAAAGATTATAGCCACTATTTGGTGGTCGGCAAGTGACATCATTCACTACAACTTATTAAATCCTGGTGAAACAATAACAGCTGTCTCAGACAAATTATCATTTTTTTAAACATTTAAATAATTTCATACGAGAGAAGGTTTTCAAAGATAAAGCATCGGCTCAAAGCGCTTTCGATGAATTCGTTAATTCCAGGACTCCAGAATTCTATTTTGTAGAAATAAACAAACTTGTTTCCTGTTGTGAGAAATGTGTGTAGGCCAATGGTCTTTATTTTGATTAGTAAATATAGTTTTTAACTGATATATGCGTCTTTATACTCAATATGTAAAAACCGCAATTATTTTTTCACCGATCTAATAGATTTCAATGAATATATGTCACCACTACTATAAATACGGCCTATTATTATATTTTTCTACGTCAGTTAACTTGATCCACCGTGGAATAGTATGGAAAAAAATTCAGACGAAAAGTTTGTTTGTTACACAGTAACTCTCAGATTCACGCTCTTGCCACAAAAAAGACCAACTATAATATTTTTTTACACTGTGGCTAAATTTACTTTCCCTGAATTTTGTAAAGATTGTAGGAATTGATATGTGAGAAGATAACTTATCACAAATGTTGTCGGTAGCATGATGCTCTAAAAGGCAATGGAATTAATTATTGAGCATTTTTGAATACAAAAAAAAATATGGTTTGTGGGTTGAAAAGAGTTCTTGGAAAAGTATCATTGAAAGATTTAAATTTGTGTATTAATTTACTACATTATAGAGAAAATCATCAGAAGAACAAGTTCAAGTCGATTTCATGAATTGAAATTTCTCTCAAATATCAAGCGACGGATTAAATTATATCATAAAACGAATATCGCAATGTGTAAGATTTTCTAATATAATTGATCACTGGTCGCTCGCACGCCATTCATCTCGACTATTAGAGAAAAAAAGAAACATAGAGAAACCACTCGGTAATAAATTACAAATAAACGACTACGAAGTTCGTGGCCATAGTATTCGAGTTACAAAAACTAAACTATGACGTAACCGAGTACAATAAATATTTACATACACTACAGGACATTCCATATATCAATTCGTAATGGATGTAACTAAGCGACCTGTTACATGGAAATTACCGAGCTCGAACACACTGAATACCACCAAAAAAGTATTAATTTATTAGTAATTTGAAACGGTTTTACAAAATCGTATGCATATTACCGTACACAAAAGTTTCTTTTCAATGTGATTTATTTACTTTTATAATTACTGTTTAGCGTGTAGATGAAACATTTGTGGCGTCCGATACGGACGCGAGTACACTTTGGTGGGTGGTTCGAGTGCTAATATTTTATACATTCTTAATAAGGTGAAAATATTTCTTAATTATTAATAATCGGAAATTATTAACAGATTATTTGTGTGAGGACGTTTTGTAAATCTCAATTTCGTTATTTATTGCCGATTTTTTTCCATTCAACCTCACTCAGAAATACCATCGTCGCGTTATTAATTTCTGTACAAATATCGTTAAATAAATAAGTTTTGGGAGACTCGTGTTGTATTTATTTTTTTAATTGCTTCGTATTTTCATCGACTCGTAAATTTTTGAAACGTGTTAAAGTAATCTGTTAATTTATTTGAGTAAAAAAATTTTCATGTCACAGCGGAGATTTGTCTGTGGTTTAACACTATGACCATCCAACATCATCGAATTGCTTTCAGTTAATAATCGAAATAAACAATAATCTAATTTATGTATAAAAATCAGCACACATACTCCATAAAATAATGATGAAGTATAGGTGTTCTAGAATAGACTGCAACAATGGGCGGTTTTAAATTGAATATTCATGTTCGTGTGTGACAGCGGTTGCTCCAGACATGTACACTTCTGGCAGTACATTAGGATTGATTCGGAACTGATGCTCTGCGGTTTGTGTACGATCGGGAACGACGCTAAAACATGCAGTTCGAGGGACTGGGTCACACATCAATCTAATGCACTCACGGTGCATTACCAGTTATTAGCATCAGAACTAAAATGCACAATGTGAACACTTAGTGGTTGAAGTTGCGAAAAAGAACATCGATCATGAAACACAAAACATGAAATTCATTTTATATAATCGGCTACAAAAACTACACTCTATCTCACTCTCTCCCACCCCTCTCTCACTCTCTCTCTCTCTATATATATATATATATACACACACACACATATATATATATATACACACATACGTTGCAAAAAACAATTTATTGTGTTTATATGTGTTGCTATATATCTGATAATAATTATATAGACATTATGAGCTTTAAAAAATATGTTTATTGTTTCATTCGGTTGCATGTACAAACTTATAATTGAGAAGTGGGCGAGCGCAGCGAACAACAGGCGAAGCACCCTAGTGTATATGTATATGTGTATATATATATATATATATATATATATTCATATACATATATATATATACGCACACTATAAAAAAATCTGATTAGAAAATATAGTGTAACTTGTGGGGAGATGAAAAATTCATTTGTAAAACTGGAGAAAAAATATTTTGTTAAAAATGTAACTATTTGTAAATTGATGCCCAATTTCCCAAATAAATTAAAATGTTTATAATTTCATTTTGGTATTACACAAAAATTTCGTTGGGTAAAAAAATAAACACGATAATTCAATTGTACTAAAAGATTGGAAATATTTCTGGCAAGTGGAATCCGACAATACAGTTTTCAATCAGTTCACTAAGTTCAGTTTCACAAATGAATACTTTCTCACGTCATAGACTACAATAATTTTTTCTACTCTGAAAATGTTCAATAAATCGTTATTGATCATTTTTAATTATTGCTTATGCAGTTCGATGGCGACTCCATCATTCCCAAAACGCAAAACGTCCCAGAATGATATTTTTTCTGTACTTTGACATTTCGAATATGATTGCATTACCATCTAAATGCGCATAAAAACAGTCAAAAAGTATCAATAATGATTTATTAAACATTTTTGACTAGAAAAACTTTGTATAGCTTGTGAGGTGTAAAAAGTGTTCACTTCTATGTGGCATGCGAAATATCGACCTGGCTTCGTCATTAATCATTTTGATTTTTATCTATGAGACAATCTCAAAGACCAAACTTTATGCACATAAAATTAATACCAGGGCTGAACTTTCAAATGATTTATGTACGACCAAAGGAAAATTTAGAAGGAAAACGGGAATATTGTAAAAGGTCGTCAAACTGTACAACACTGCTGAAATTTTGCCAAAAAAATACGTTCTGTGAATTAGCAGTAGAGATATTTGACATAAAGATATTTGATTATTGATGATTTTTGATTAATATTTGTGAATATTTCAACGATGATCTGAGCATCTTCCGAGATCTGAGTTGTAGAAAAATTTCATGTGAATATTTTATTTGTAGTGATAGATTTAGTCAAATTCAAATAGTTGGACATTTAAAAGTGTTTTTGCAAAAAAATAAAATGTTAATAATTTTATTTTAAGATTAAACCCAAATTTTATTAGATAAAAAAAACAGTTATACAATTCAATTATACTAACAAATTGAAAATCTTTATGGTATGCGTAATACCAGTTAGTCTCAGATAAAAATCAAAGTCATTACTATCTTAAAACGTACAGTTTTTACACAGAAATAGGAATTCCAGGATAGACTTTTATATTCAATAAATTATGCGGGACCGTTGTAGGAGGAGTACGAATATTTGAGAGAAACCGTCAGTCTTTAAAATACTTTTGAATGTTTTCAGAAAAGAAATTATGAATGTACTGTAGATATTTTCACGGTCTGTATTTATTTGAGAAAGTGTTGTTCCTCACTTGCCCGCAAATCAGAATAATTATTTAATGACTACTTTTTTCACACTAATATTTGACAGAAATCGATAATTATTACAACAGTATGCTGAAATTTCTCAAAAAAAAAGATATTTTGTAAATTTACTGTAAATATATATAGCGTTCTATGTTTATTTAAGAAAATGTTTCTTTTTACTTCCCTGCGAACCGAACTGTTTACTAGCCATTCAGGATTTTTCCATTCAAATATTTGAAAGCGTACGTGAATCATTACCACAGAGAGTTATAATTTTCAGAAAAAATATATTTTGTAACTTTATAGTAATTATTTCACAGTCTATATTTATTTAAGGAGATGTTTTCCATTGATCCGGAAGTAATTGCTACTATAATTACTTACTGGTCATTTTAGGATTTTTCCATACAAAAATGAATATACTGTAAATGTACTTATCGTTCTGTGTTTTTTTTAAGAACATGTTTACTTCACGACAAACGACAATAATTATTTACTAGACATTTTTAAGTATTACTTTACGCATTTCGATGGCTATTCCATCATCTTCAAAGTGTTAACATACCGAAAAATAATTAGATTTTTTCATATGTGTAACCTCGCGAAAGGAGCAAATAAATGCAAATAATGATGCTTTATTTTAAATACTAAAATTATAAAACCACTTCCCATAACCGATTTATATATATTTATTTATATATATATATATATATATATATATATGTGTGTGTGTGTGTGTATGTATGTATGAAAATCGGTTTTAAAATTAGTCTTCTCTACCCTCTATCTACCTTAGAGTGGCATTCATCCCAAAACTAATAATGGGAAAAAGACTCAATGATACAGAAGGACGAAGACAAACAAGGCAAAATCTAAATATGAAAAATCTAATATGAAAAAGTCTATTGTGAAAGTAAATTTAACTAAATTTTGATATTTTTTATACAAAAGTAAAATTACAAAACCTATATTCAACAAAAATTTAAATAAAAGAGAAATTCAAAAAAACAGATAAATAAAACTTTCTGTATCTTTGTATAAAGCTTCGAAGACCACGTGTCTATATAAATTTTTTTGAGTACTTTTCATTTCTGATTCCTTATACAAATTAAAGAAACTCCTTTGTGGAACAATTCATCTCTAACACTATGATTAAATTCACTTTCACAGATGAATTCTTTTTTCATCACACAAACCACAAAAAAAGTATGCTGATCAAAAATGTTTACAAAAACAATTCTGATATTGTGGCTAAATTTCGGTAACTTGCCACTATGCGGATGATAACATTACGATCAAAATGCGCATAAGCGCCAATTGAAAATAATCAGTACCAAATTTTTGAATATTTTTGTTCGAAAATGTTGGTGTAGTTTATGAGACGAAAATGAATTCATTTGCAAAAATGTTCAATAAACCAATAAATTGTACTGACTTATAAAAAATTTTTCACCAGAAAAAAATTTTATGTTCTGTAGGATGAAAAAAGTATTCATTTGTAAAAGTCCTTTATAAAACATCTATATATCTACATATAAGAAAATACCAAACGAATGTATTTGTTTATAAATCTCAAACTGCTGCGAAGACACTGAAAATTAATGGTAAGTATTAAATTTCAACCGGTGTAAGTAATAAACCCAGCCTCTGTTTCAGTAATGTATATCCTTAAATAATACACAAGATATTAATGTATTTCTGACAGAGCGCAGTGTTTTCTTTCGAACCACGTTAGGTCGACAGACCAGACCGTGCGGATTTCAAATATCTATCGGCCTGATAAGATCCGATCGCATTCTATGTATCTATTTTATTATTGTATTAACGCAGTAACAATTACTTTTCATACAGTTAACACATGTGCAAAAATGAATGCAATACACATCGGCCCACGTATTCAAGTTAGTAGATGCAATTCTGATTACTGCACAGAGAGTCCAGTGAACCCGGCGGACATGGAGTGTATGTAACATTATAAAAACGTGTACACGTCGTAGGTGATTTCGCGTTGATTGCCAACTATACGTTTTATTAATAATTTATATTCGTGTTTGTTTAATAAAACGGAATTTATTCGCATCCACGCGACGTAAACTTCAAATATCAAAAATACGAAAGCGTCGAAAAATAGTTATCAGTTGATCTATAGAATGACGTGCCTATAAATTATGTACTTTAAACGATATACATTTTTGTAACGCAAGTACAAGCTTTATAACCACTATCGTTTATGTAAATATATCAAAGTAAAGAAACTACTAATCTAAATTTATGGGATACGATGAAAAATAATTATATCGATTTTATAGTAACTGTGTATCAAGTTGCAAGTCTTGTAAATAATAAAATCTTACAGCACTTGATGGATTTCAAAAAAGATTCCTAAATAACTATATGATAAATAAGTAAACATATTTTATACACAAACAATAATTAAAAAATGTTATTTTTTCGCCTTAATTTTTTTGCAGAATTGCCAAAAATTGACTTTTGCCACGAATATGAATCAACATACACTTAAAGAAAATGTCCCATAACGCAATCAATAGACGTTTATCCAGACAAAATATTTCTGGCGTTTCAAAATTGAATTATTTTTCACCCTACAAACCATATAAAAAATTCGGAGATCAAAAATAACGTGTTTACCACGACCTGTGATCTAATGCACTTAAGATATATGATGTACGAATTTATTACGTTGGTAGGAAAATAATTTCAGTTTTTGTTTTCTAGATGCTTACCTAACTTTTTTTCAATAAAAATTACATTTCATCATGTTCATGTTAATATCATTTTAAAGTGCATTTTCGGTTTGATTTTAGTAACATCGACTTTAATTCTACTATTAATTTTGCTTCAAATTGGCATATTAAATTAAAGATGGAAAAGAAGCAAATAAGAGCAAATTTTTTTTTATGAATTCAAAAAAGTTGGTAAAACAGCAGAAACTGCTTGTAAACTGAACGATACTTTTGATGTGGCTATTGTTGAGGAACGTACAGTGCAACGGTGGCTCCAGAAATTTCTTACTGGGTACGAGAGCCTAGAAGATCAAGAAAATCGCGGGCATCCTTCAGTTCATAACAGCCAACTGAAGGCGTTGTTTGAATCATAACCACACATAACAATTCGAGAGCTTGCACAAAATTTAGACGTTAGTCATCCAACAGTTCTGGACCACTTAAAACAGCTAAGAAAATTTAAAAAAAATGTATATGAATTTGAAGGTCATAAACAGCGATTACTTTTCGACCAACATAAAAAAACAACAAACATGCAAGCATAAATACAAAAGATATTCAAAATGCTTAAGGTAAAGAATGTTACTTTGACAAAGTTGGTTTAAAAAATTCTTTCAAGAAATTAAAGCCTCGAAGTCAATGTTTGGTTAATTATTTGGGGTTTAAAGACGCGTCGATAAGTAAAGCCGTTAGCACCATCCTTGAAGTCAAACCACGATCAGGATGGTATTCAGCGATCAGAAGATAATATTATCATAGTGGATTTTGACACAAAAATCACTATACGTGATTTAACAGAAAAGATGAAGATCTCACAATCAACAGTGCTTCGATATCTACATAAACAAGTGCGGCATTCAAATATCGCATCTTTTATTCAAATTAAATTTATCGGACAGAGTTGTGACCTGGGCTTTAATCTCTTAAATCGTTAAAATCTAACAATTTTTTAAACAAGATAATGACCAAAAACGAAAAGTGTATTCTCTATAATATGTAGAGAGAGAAAAACAGTGGTTAAATCTAGAGGAGCGCCCATACAAATACCAAGGATTACATTTGATCATAAAAAAGTTATGGTTTGTCTGGTGGGATATAAAATATGTAAGTCATGAGGAAATTTTAAACATAAATCAAACTGTTGATTAAGCGCTATACTATCAATAATTGGAAAAATTAAATGAAAAACTTCAAGGGAAGTGTGGATACTGAATCAATCGTAAAGAAGTAATATTACATCATTTCTACGCCAGATTGCATACGGCAACAGAACACGGCGCAAGCAATACGAACTGAATTGGAAAAGCCTACCACATTCTTTTTGTACAGTTCAAAGATCACTCCATCTGATTATCACTTATTATTATTCAGTTCACTGCAACATACTCTAAGAGAATAATTTATCCCAATAGCAGATATCAAAAACCACATGTGTGGTGGTTGGTTATCTTGCATCGAACACACCATCTTTTTTCAAAAATAAAATTGAAAATCTCGTTAATAGATGGAGAAAGATCGTACCAAATGACAAAAATTACATTATTAAATAAAAAATACTTTTTCAGAATTATGTATATATTAAATTATAGCTCTCGAAAAACAGACGATTTTGCGTCTGAACCTAATGCACTCGGTAAAAAATGTTTTTTTTCACAAAAAAAACCCTCGAAAGAATCACTTAAACATAAAACATCTCTCCGAAATCCGATATTTAAAAACGATGAATAATTCTGACGAATAAATAAGTAAACAAACAAAAAAAATATTATCGATTCCCAACAATATGATTGATGAACGTAGTTAACAAAAGCTATGTAAAACGATTATAATGCTGTAATGTGAGTTTTTTTCGTATACTCCGCAACGTACTTATTAAAATATGTTTAATATCCTTTTTTTAATAGCAAAGCAGGTTTCGTTGCCGCGTATAGACGATTATTAAATTACAGATCGCCTTATTATTATTTTTTTCTCTGTTCATTACGATGATAAATATTAGTTTATAATGACCAAAAGAATCGTTGTGTAACTAGCTTTTGTGAAAGTCTCTCGAGGGATACGTTCAATTATCTACAAATTTATTAATTTCGAATTACGACTACCTGTTATTTGCACGAACGGTGTATGTGTGTCCATGTCTAATAATGCTTATTTGTGACTTGTGGGTTTTTAGGTAGTTGAATTTTTAATCAGAATCAACGTACAGCGCACGTCTTATAAGAGAACTATTTTTTCTGACCTTTCCGATAAATAGTTTCAGTAATTGTTTATGAGCATGTGTGGATTCGAGCAATAAATACTTTTTATAAAAATTAAAATGAAAGTGTTTCGTTCAGCATGTACTCATTTGTTCTCTATGTTATTATTATTATTACTGTTTTATTATTTTTATAACATGCATGATATTTACATACGTAATTAGTGTATATAAATAATACCATTTTTATGACATACACTATTGATCTGACATTTATGTTATACATAACTTTATCATTTATGTTTTGTTAATCAATTTTCGGAATTACGAAACGATTTTTATAATTGAGAATATACAAACTTAGAACAGAAATAAAGTCCAGAATTCTACAGAAAAACAAAAATTTTTTTTCAATTTCATCAATCTTTTCAATACAAAAGTTATTAAAATTCTGACAACATTATCGCAGTTTGACCATAGCACTAGCTATGTTACGACCACAGTGTTTTCGTTCGCAGAGTGCCGGGCACAAGAACCCATGACTCGTGCTTCACGACTGGACAATAGATACACTTGTCGTGGTGGTACTTGGAGCTTTGGGTTAAATTAAAAATCTAGAGAGAGGCTACTGCACTGAGATGTTCCAGACAAACGGTGACAGTGAGGCACGTAGCCAGTTCAGTAAAAACATTCGCTTATTAAAATTGATTCTATGCTCTTTTCGACAAAAATATCGAATATATTTAACCAGAAGTAACTAAGACAAAAAATACGATTTTAATAGAAACATAATTTCTATAAATATATGATAGTAGACAAAAGATTCGATAAAAATTGATAGTCTTTAAATACAATAACATAAATAGGGCATTGACAATTCTATCAGGGTATCTAGTCCTGGAGTATCAGAAAAATTATTTTCTGCGTACTTGTTTACACCTTTATATGTGCTCAATTTTGTTATTTATGGGTTGAAAAAAATAATTTGTGAAATTAATTTAGCCACTGTCAGAAATGTATCGAGTATTATATTCATATTTAATTCCAGATTTAATTTTAAAGAAACAATGTTCCAATAACTTAAATATCTCCTAGCTTTTTTTTATTTTCAAGTGACAGACTCTGCAGTATTTCACTTGTATTTCTTTTTTGTATACCAAACAAAATAAAATATATTTTAAATACAAATTAAAAAAATATAAGTGTAATAAAAACGTTACATTTTTCTATTCGTCCGACACTAACAGAGTTTCAATACGCTTGATCAACAATAACAAGAGTACAAAGAACAGCAAATGTGTTATGTAGAAACGAGTTCGTACACTACAAACAGCTCTTCATCCCCTAAAGGTCTTATTTCGTGTTTAGTACACTGTAACATGTTAAACTATATTATCATTATCTATGTTAACATGAGAATAAGATCTGTGCACGAATTGAATTTATTCGCTACTCTGTATAATTTATATCAACTTAAAATATTTATATTACGCTTTGAAATTTATTAAAATAAAATCGCTAGAAAATTAATTTAACGATTTACTTTATGTAACAAGAATCAATTACACTGCACGCATTCTTTTAATCAAAATTTTGTAGTATAAATCTAAATATTTTAAAAAAAAATATTGCAGTTAAAAGTAATAAAACTTTCAATCTGTAGTAACTGTTACAATCTTTATCACGTGATGAATTTAACCTGGCAAATTTCGAATAAAAAAAAATTCTTCGTGCACTCTTGTTCAAGAAGAAAAAAGGCCGACAAACGGTTTTGCCTGATATACGTTTCTCAATTCTTCGACTATTGAAAGGCGTGCACATGACAAAAATGACGTCGGCCCGGATTGTGCCCTAATAACAGTATTGTGTTACATTCAACTATGGTCAACAAGTGTACTCCAGATTATACTGCTTCCTGATTAGATTCAATCGTTCTTGTGATGACGACTACTGTTTTGAAATAGTTATTAGACGCACAGTAGGTATATAAAAGTTTGCTACATCGACCCTTTGATACCCTTGATACCTTTTTTCAAACAAGAAATATGTATCGAAAGAGAAATAGAATTCACAACTCAAATAATCAAGGATAAAAGTATAATTGTCTATTTTTATACTTGTAATACCATTGACATCATCATGAACGATTAAAGTTTCAAGGTTATAAAAAAATCACACATACCTTTGTTCAAACATCGCCAATGGAAATAAGGAATCTCAAGAACTTCCAGAAATACATAATAGCAGCTAATAGAACATATTTCGTGCTCTTGCCAGGTAATGAAATCAAAAAATGTGGATGGGAAGACCAAAACCAGATTGTATAAAACTCTCATCCGTACTACTATATCTTATGGAGGTGAAACGTGGATCATGTCAGCTAAAACCGTAAAAATGTTGGATACCATCGAAAGAAGAATAGTGAGAATGACGTTTTGGTCAGTAAACGATGGATGTACATGAAGAATACGCTACAACTTTGAATTATATAAAGTCTACAAGGAACCAAAAGTAGCCATCTTTATAAAAATGCTACACCTGCGATGGGCGGGTCACAATGAGTCGATGCAGGACTCAAGTGTACCAAAAAAGGTCTTAGATGAATAACCAGACGAGAGACGACCTGTGAGAAAACCAAGGCTCAGATGTAGAGAATGATGCAGTGGAACTGTGGAGAGTAGGGAACTGGAGAAGGACAGCCATGGAGAGAGATGTCTGGAGGCAGAAAACTGTAGAGACCAAAGTTTTATTTGGGCTATAGCACCATCAAAAAAGAAGACACCGATGGTATATTATCTTGGTAGTCGTAATTCTGGCGAATCGAACAGTATTTATTTACCACAATTAGTTTAGATTCCTGAAGAATCTTCAGAAGCTTGTTGATAAACTCATTTAATTTATCAACAATATGAGAATAATTCAAGAACCGAAGCTAGTCGTAGCAGACAAATACTTAAGTGAATCACCAGGACCAAAAATCAAGGATAACCCATTTTTTTAATTAGATTTATATAAACAAAATAGTACTGAATACTTATTCATCATCATTGAGGCTTGCTTCATTGTTGCAATTAATCAATTGAATTCTTTGAGATTCAGCCGTAATAACTATGATTTTATCTTAGTTACACTTTAAAAAGTGACATATTATTGACGCACTCAGTTACTAATTCGAATAAGCACACTACTCTTACTATTTATTATTTTACAGAAAACGTAATGGCTGTATAAAGAAAAATAAATTTTACAAAGAAGAGGTTAAATATAAAAGAGATATAAAAAATTACACTCTCAATACCGTTTAACATTTGAAAATAAAATTCAAGCGCTTATAATTCATATTTGTTTGTCTACAATCTTTTTGTAATGATGTATTGATTTATGTTGTATTTTTCATAACTGCTGTTCTTTAAACTGCAGCAACGAAATGTATCTTTTCAGTCATCTTTAGATTTTATTTTCTTTGAATCCTGTATGTCTATTGTGAGTTCGTTTCTTTTTCTGTAGGAAAAAATAAACTCGCACATCACCTACCATATTCGTATACCAAAATAAGCAAGACTGACTAACACAAGAAAACAACACAATAAACATTTTCAAGTAGTTTAATTTTATGTTATTCGTTGTTTTCTCTTCTATTTTAAGCATGAAATTTAAATTAAATATAAACCAAAAATTAACTTGAAGTACACTTCCTGGTAATTAAAAAAAATCTCAACTAATTTTAGTAAATAACTAGAATAACTGTGTGAAACAAATAATTAAAAAATGTTCATGACTGATCTCTTTCGATTGATGCTTACAGGTATTTCGATAGCGATGCTATTAACAAAAAGACAATTCTGTATTTTGACGCTGTGAGGATGATGAAATGCGCATAAACAACAACTGAAAAAAAGATCTATATACATTTATTGAACAATTTTAACCAGACATACTTTTAATGATTTATGGAGTATTTTTTTTCATTTTCATATAATTTTGTTAATCAAAATTTAATTGATTTTCCATTCAATACTTGATCTTTTATACACAGATACACTTTTATAATATTATCTATTTTACAGACTTGTTTTTAATCGCAAAATTTTAGCAAAATTATTTTTTCCTATCTTACATCTTTCTCCAGATCATTTTTCCTTATCATTTTTCATTGTCACATGAACACAACTACATGTTTATAAATATTTTATAAAAAATCAATATATTTCACTTCTATGCCTTGATTTTCGGTACAAATATATATTATTGAGGTTAAAAACTTTTCAAGAATCTATAAATACAAGATGCATTAGTACTTGACATTCGTTTTATTGGTTTCTTATTGCTCTCATTTAATGAAAATGATTCTCGATACTACAATTGGTTTGCTTTTTACAATCTAGTGTATATATATATATATATATATATATATATATATATATATATAGATAGATAGATAGATAGATAGATAGATATAAAATCAAAATTATCCACAAAGAATTCGATGACGTTGACTTGTTTATTTATGACGTTGACGTCGTGGTTTCTATGATACCCAAATATGTATTAACTCATATATAAAATAACACGATGCAATCTGTCTACGATAATCATTATAAAAACATACTAATATATATATATATATATATATGTATATATATATGACATGCTTATAACTGACAAGTGGGCGAGCGCAGCAAGTTTGGAGGTTACTGAGCATAGCGATCTAGGGGCGAAGCTCCCTAGTGTGTATATATATATATATATATATATATATATATATATAGATATGTATATATAAGTATATATATACATACATATATATATATATATATATATAGATGCTTGTGCGTATGTATGTATTTCGTGTATTCTGGTTTCTCTTAAACCGACAAGAAGGTCGGCCTCTTCACACACCGTCCGCATCAAAAAAAGGATTGGAATCGTCGGTAGTGTTTGTTTCACATAAAACTTCCTGTCGTGAAATGAAAAAAAATTCTATACCGAAAGACATTGCATCAATGTATACGTTTCCTGCGTATCAGTTTTCAAAAGAATGTGCCGTTCGTGTCACTTGCACATTTTTTTCGTCTAAAACGTTCATATACGTTCTTTTCATAGCAAAGGAAGAACTCGTGTCACTTAAAATAAATGCTAGACGTTCCGTGTAGCATAACGTGGATGAATGAGAAGAATTGTTGTTTGTCTTTTGTGATATTATCAAAAATTCACCACTGAATTTCATTAACAAAAGTTAATCTGTTTTATAGTGGTGAAAATTATCAATTTATAAAAATAAAATTCAAAATTATAAGAAATACTGTTGATAAATATTTTATTTTCAATAGACATGTTAGAGAAGAACTTAAATATAAGCGTGTTTTTTGAGTGTTAGATTTTATATGAGAGAAAATATTATCAAAAATGGATAATACAGTCAATCTTGAATACAACGAAAGTAAATATGAAAAAATTCACGATTTAAGTGAAGAAAAGAGGCCAGTAAGACTGTGCTTTCGCAAACAAAACATTAAAATTGTAAATATTAAATATGTTATAAATCGCAAGAATAAATGCTGATAAACATTTGATATTCAATATAGAGATGTAAGAAATTGAAATAAAAAACATATTTTTTGAGCATTAGATTTTTTTTAGAGAAAATATTACCAAAGATGGATAATACGGTCGATATTGACTATACCTAATATGAATATAACGAATTCACAATTAAAGTAAACAAAAAAGATCAGTAAGATCAGTATGTCTTTGTGGATAAGAAATTATAATTACATGTAATTGTTGAATATATTAACTATTATAAGAATAAATATTGATAAATATCTGACTTTCAATAGAGATGTGAAAGACTGAAATAAATTGCATGTTTTCTGAACATTAGATATTTATTTGAAAGAAAATATTACCAGAGATGGACAATACATTCGATCGCGAGTATAGCGAATGTGTGGTATTTGTATTGATATATGAATGTGTATATGAGACAGATAAAAATAGATAATTTTTCTCGGCAATGCATAACAGTAATTGTCTGTTATTAAATTCAGATTAAAAAAATGTAACAAAGAAAATTAGATCAATGCTAGATTTTGAATTGAATTCGGGACCTTTCACCCTTATACAAATACCTTTTTAAGTGATGCACAGCCCTATTCCTTTCAAATGTACGATTACAATAAACGCGGCTTTGTACCATTTAATCTTCCAGATTAACAATATGAAACTGTGTTACGATCGAATTTCCGATATTGAAACCCGATATAGAAAGACAACCCGACTCTGTTGATACCAATACAATGGATTAGATGAAAAACTTAACCTATTGAAAATTATACAAAACATTTTTGAATAATCATGTGCACTATACGAATTAGAAATCTATTAGAAATTATTAAATATCTGAAATTTGAATAATATTGAGAAGTTCGAGCTGTAAATAGGAAGAAATTAGATTGAAAATAGTTAGTAGAGCAACATATGAATTCATAACTCAACCTGTGCTCGTTCACACTAATTGTCTCGAACAAATATTTACAAAAGTAATGAAAACAAACTCAAAAAATCATACGTTCTTATACCACCGTAACCATCTCATTAGGTCCGTGCAAACGATCTGTTGTCTCTGTCTCTCGCACGTATCGTCCGTATGGTATTTTATGTGGCGTTGTTAATTGAATGGCCGATACACCGTATCAGTGCGTATCGTTTATGGAATTTACAATCAGATTCCCGGAGATAAGTGATTTTCGGGGCGTTGAAAAGCGAGAGATCGTATCGCGTCCGATATTTATTTACTTATACGTAAATGAATACGTGTTGCAGACTTTGATTTAATTAAAATATATTATTGAATCTGTTAACAGGCGTCGTCGTTTATTTGTCGTACGGACCAAACTTTAGTTCACTGTTCGTGCGAACACGTCATCATGTACTTTTATATATATATATATATATATATATATATATATATATATATATATATTCAGTTCAATTTCATAGAAGAGTACTTCTCGGAAATCGCACAGATCAAATCGAAGATTTTTATAAAAATATAGATTGTGGAAATTTATGATTCTTTGCTAAAAAACTACTTTATTTTCAGGATATTTCAAGTAGGTACCACACAGATGTTATAATAATTTAAATTTTTGATTCTTTACTTCACATAACTTTCATTTAGAACCAAGTTGGAAGACTACTTTGTAACTCAATTTCTGATACTGATTTCAAGCAGAACCATAAATAGTTTGATATATTTTATTTTGAGACGTTATAAATTTTACTAGTTATGCTTTGGACACAACGCAAATTAACGTAGTATAACAGTTCAATCTCGATTTCGTAGTCAACGACCAGATTATTTGAATTAGTTCAAATTATCAAATGAAATACAATCGTTTTTGAATTTTTTTTACTTTCAATACAATCTGTCACTGTAGCGAAATTCACTTTCAGGAATGAATTTCTTTTTCACATTACAAACCGCAAACAGGCAATGTTCTGGTCCAAAATGTTCAATAAATCATTATTGATCATTTTTAAATGTTGCTTACGCGCATTTCGATGAAAGTATTATTATTTGAAGGAGGCATATTACAGAGTTAAGTACATAAGACGCATCATGGTAGCGAAAATGAAGTTTTTGTGAAACGTAACAGGGAAAACAAGGAAAAACTACATAAGAAATGAGAGGATTAGAGAAAGCTTGGGGATACGGGCCATGAAAGATATTCTGAAGGAGAGACAGTTGAAATGGTATGGATATGCATACAAATCAAATGAGGAAAGTAAAGTGAGGAAATGTTTAGAAGTAAGGTGCCAAGAAAGAATAGGAAGACGGAAACCAAGAACTATGTTTCCAAGAGTACATAGTAGCTTGGACGAGGGCAAGGAAGCACCATGCAAGAGATGAAGAAACTGACCAGTAGCAGAGATGGATGGAAGAGATGAACTGAGACCGTTCCCACGCTGAAAGGCAGATAGAGAGAAACGAAAAAGAAAAAAAAATAGAAAGTGAATTGGACCCTTATTTACAGAACTTTTTCTATTCGAAATAATCTTAGGAAGATGCCTTTCAATTTAATCCACTAGACCATACAATACTGTTTTTTAAAGCGACGGTTAATAATATTTTAGGTTTTACAACACAATACTGACACTGACTAAATTAACTTTTACAAATAATTGTTCTTTGTCCCACACATCACAAAAATGATTCTGACCAAAAACATTAAATAAATCATGGCTGATATTTTTTGTTGCCAGTACGCATTTCGATGGTAATCCCATCATCTTCAGAAAGCCGAGGGACAACAAAAATCTAACTAATTTTTGTACTTTGTTGGATGAAAAAATAATTTATGAAACGATTTGTAAAAATAAACATTTTAGATGTTAGCTGTTAAAAATAAATCTCTATAAAATCAAAAAAATATGTATTATTTCAATTGTAATTTGAACAAATTTGCATAAATAATATTTTTCATTCCCCGTAAATATACACATACTTTCTCGTTCATTTTCGTCGACCGATCTGTAGGTCAACTCGACAAAAAACAAAAATCGGAACACAACGAAACGTTCTTTTTCTCTCGTTGATAGTAAAATGTCCTCGGAATATTTTCCTCATTAGCTCGGTAATTGTGTCTTGTTAAAGCTACATGCTTTATGGCGCACGAGATGACACTTTAACGTGCATACACCTACGGCAGAACCAGGCGGGTGGCGGGTTAACTTTGACCAACTATCTTATTAACACGGTCAGTTCGTGTCAATTTAAGTTACCGTAGCGTGTGTGCATGTGTGTATATATGTACACACACACATATATATATATATATATATATATATATATATATATATATATTAATTACTAAACCCTGTAGGCGCAACAATACAAAATTAGTGACAACGTGGCATTGGAATTGCACACACAGTTCTAAATTTATATTTGTATGTGCATATGTACTTACACATGCGTACATATATATATATAACCATTGACCAAAAAATATATATGATAAAATTACTTTTATGTTTCAAAGTGTTTTTTCATTCTACTTTTTAACAATAGTAACGCCTTTTATTATAAAATATTAGCGTAAGACTTGGCTGCATACTTCATCACTTTAATGAAAATGTCAGTACTAGAACAATTCGCAAAAGACTGAATGAAATCCATTTGTATGAAATATCACCTCGGAAAGTTCCACTTTAAAAAAAAGAAAAAAAATTGCAGCACAGTATAAATATTGGAATGATGTAATAGGGATAAAAAAATTGACGAAAATTCTCAGTCAGAAGGTTATTAATTTGTGTAGTCCTGATGAAGCAGCATTTGTTCGGCGTCCACGTAATACAAAACTCTTAGTTAACAAAAAGATAGTCAAACATTGCAGATGTAAATATTATGACACTGGACTGTTTTTCGTGGTAATGCGTCGGGCCATATGTATAACAGATACTATGTCACAGCATACTCATTTCGATATTCTTGAAAACGTAATGCATCCCCGTGGTGAAGAAAATATACCACTAATTAGAACATTGCATCAGGACAATGATTCAAAACACATTTCAAAGAAGGTAAAAAAAAAATGGTTACGAGAAAATACAATATCAGTTACGCCCTCGCCAGCACAATCTCCGAATTTATACCCACTTGAAAATTTCTGCAGTGAAGTGAAAAATACAGTTTATAAAAAAACGTTTCGAAATGGAGATTAATTGAGGAGGAAATTTCAAGTGCATGGTACCACTATTCCAGCAGAAAAATGTCACTCATTGGTGGTGGTCGATGTCTCGACTATGCGAGCTAGTGCTTTACAATAACGGATAAACCATTAAATATTAAATAAAAAAAAACTTATTTAAAGAAACGATCTTGTACAGTATTAAATACTTAATTTAAATTTTAAGCTTTATACTTTTTTACCAACGCTTTTAGGTGTAGCACAATTACAACAGGTGTTTTCTATATATTAATAAATAAATTTTAAATATCTGTGAATTAAATAAAACATCACTTAGTTAAAAATAAATAAAAACAATATTATATAAAAATGTTACTCATTTTTCAATTGGAAGTAAATTCCTTAAAAATTTTTCCTGTGCCTATTTTTTAGTTCATTGCTGTATACATATATATATATATATATATATATATATATGTATGTATGTATATATATATATATATATATATATATATAAAGACAAAAAAGAATTACTACAAATATATTTGTAAGTATTTACATGAAGCCCTACCCGTACACAATTTAAAAATAGTTGAATAAATTGAAAAAATACAATAAACGAAACCTGAAACCTTATTGACGACATTAAGTTATTATCAACTATTTTATTTTACACAAATCTCCAAATAAATAAAAATAATCTATCTGTAAAAGTATTTACAATGTAATAAACGCGCACCTTTATCCGTAATCATTCTCAGTCTTGTACTGTATAATTTTCCAATAACAATTTGTTTTAAATCATCCGCCTTTTCTGTTACACACTTGTAATTTTTTCCAACAACGAACATAATACTCTTTCGAGTCATTATCGTAACTCTATACGAAAGTTCTGCACATAAACGTCGAAAGAACAATTTTTTTGATAGATTCATATATTAATTTAATTGTTTTCCTGTCTAATGTAATACGATGTCACACTGACAAATATTATTATTATTTTAAATGAAAACGACGGGTCGGTCACATGTTTGGTATTATTTTATAGAGTTTTCTAACACTTAAATTTTATTTCAGCTGCACGAGATGGTTTCAATTTAAATATTTGATAAAATACATGTTTCGTTTATCTTCGATCACGGCTTGACAAATATTACAGGTTGAAGAAAAATGAATCTTTCATTTATAAAAACTTTATCTTTTGTTAAATTATTTTTTTCAAAACAAAAAGTCAAACAAAATAGACGACGCGTGTAAAGTGTATTACAAAACAATATTCGCATCTCCTGTTGTATTTTTTCAAACCGAAAACCATTTTTCCCTCGTTAACACAGAGGCTCATAATTAATGTTTCTCGAGTGTACTCTATGTCTCATAAATCTATATTGTCTCTCTATATTGCCGTTAAAAAATGGAATATTTTTCGTGCCTGTCCCAAAAGAAACCACTTCTCGTAATTCAACCAGCAGAACTCCAAAATTCCTACGAAGGGACTCTCTAATAGCCTAATATACATCTATTTCAATAGTTAAAATTTATATCGGGAAGAACTGTTCAGTGCTACAAAAAGAAAATCGTAGAATTTACAAAACAAGAATGTTACTGTCTTCTCAAACTATTTGATTATTCTTTTCGCAATTTCGACAGTTGGGTACAACTTCAAACTCAAGATATACAAACAGGTTGTGAATAAATCACTTCAACACATATACAAAGAAAAAGAATTGTAAATTAACATACTTAAATATTGACCAGAAGAATTTAAAATCTAATCTAATTTAGACATGTCTTAATAGTAACTACTAGGTATTAATACGAGATTTATATATTTTCCTCTGTACAATTTATATGGTACAACTGACTCTAAAAGACTATGAATATTCCAACAGTACTACAAAGACAACATTTTTTTATATGTATTGCAATAATATCATAAAAAAGAAAAACTATTTATAATTTCCAAGTTGAGTAAACAGAATTGCATACTGTATAATTCAACAAATCCTTGAAAAATAATTCAAAATCATTGTATGAATTCTGAGTTAATTTCTGATTTAGTCAGTGCTATAAAAATGTGTAAACTCTATTTTTTTAGAATGAAATACTGTATACAGACAGTGTAGCAAAGAGAATGGGTTGTTGTGTAATTCAAGAATCCTAGAAAAATAAATCAGAACCATTGTATTCATTCTACATTCATTTTTGATGTATTCATCATATAATAAAGATGTATAAATCCCATTTTTGGAGAAAAAAATGCCGATAACTACTGATACAGAACAGTATAAGGCGATGATAAAATTATCAAGAACACTTTTGGTTTGCAATAACAATTCTACAGCGCACACATCTAAAGACACTATAAAAGTTTGAGACATTTTTTTCAAAACTAATCTATTATTACATTCTTGCTAGATTTTATACGGCTTTCCATTTACCTGATTTAGAGGACGTCGGAGTGTTTCAATCGGTTATTAGTTATACCAACAATAAAAGAAGAATAAATAAAATTAATAAATTCATCTGTATATCTGCTACTACAAATTTATAAAACGGACAAATCATCCATGTGATATATAAACAAAATAATTAGTATACAAATTGATGAAATGAATATACACCCTTAGTTTTAGAAAATTAATTTCTCACTACACATAGCAATGATATCAGCACACTAAAAGTGACGCGAGTTCAAATCATTAAAATGTTATAATTATATCTAATTATATATATATATATATATATATATATATATATATATATATATATATATATATATATAAACCATATTATCGATCGACTTACAAATTATAAAACTGCTAAGAAAGAAAATAAAACAAATATGTAACAATCAAACTCTTAAGAATTTAAAAAAGTATCTCCAGAAACATAGAAAAATGTTATTGAAAATGACATATGAAAAAGAATTTCTGAAGAAGAAGCAGTCATTTAAAAATATTGTTTTCATAACTAGTGTAAAATAGTATCTGTTAATTGTTTTTTAACATTTATAGTTTTTTCTTCTATTACATCTTTTAAAAAATGTAAAAAAAAGAGATTATGTTTGATTATCTAATTTTATAACCCCTGTACATGAATAACGTACGTCGTTGTTAGAATCTCATGCACTGTAAGAATTCCCTACGTGTTAAACATACAGAACTATTTTGGAAACAAAAAATACAAAAGCCTCAACATACAAATTGAATGTGTCTTAACCAGAACTATACGCCAGGAGCGTAATTATTATTTGCATAGTCAATTATAGAACGTTTTGCATATTATTTACAGCAGTCTATTTTGAAGACAACGTACGAAATTACCATTAAATAAAACATTTAATTTTACGATATTTATTCAAGATTTATTTTGATTATTTACTTGGAAACGTTTCTTTGATTCGATTAGAAAATGTCGCAGAAGAAAATGATTTGAATTTTTTATGTTCTATAATTTTTATAATTATTTACAAACACAATTTCAAATATAAAATATACTAAATTATGACGAATTCGTAAACAAACGATTTTATTGTTAAATTATTTTATTAACTTATTAAGATTTTATTCAATTAATTGGTTTCGTCAGCGCGTGCTTCAATGCTTGGTCGTTCAGAAACCATTTTAACTTTCGTCGACATCATACAAGTATGACCATCTATATACAATATTTTAAACTATGAACAAATAACGTGTTTTTATAAGTAATTCATTTTTAATATATGTAAATTTATTATATCGAATCCTCAAACCATTTTCATAAGATGTCTATATAATACTAAAACAATTTGTTCTTATCTGTGAAACATTTAATTTTAAAATAGTTGTTTATTATAAATTAATTAAAAGGCATTTAAAAATATATATTTAATTTAAAATTTTACTACTCTTAGTTAGAAAACAGAACATTTTGTGTTTTTATAACATAGGGCAATGTCTCAAAATAGTGAATAAAATGAAATGAATTAACGGTCATTAAAAAAAAATGTATAAATGATTTAAAATACTACAGTTGACTGTACATTTCGTGCTTTTGAAATATAACAATGCCTCAAAACCTCAAAATTACTTGAAACCTGAAATATGCTTGTGAATGAAATAAAATAAATTACAAGACAATAAAAAAAAATTAAATTTATACATAGTTTAAAATATTAGGCATAGTTGGCCAAATTTTATATTCTCGATATATGACAATGTCTCACAACAACCATCTATTAAAACCCGAAAAGAGCTCAAAAGTCCATTTAGCTGGTTAAACTAACAACTATTTAAAAAATTCAAATTCTTAAAGTATCAGCCGTAAATAAATAAAATCAGTAGATTAGATGTATATTTGCTACAATAAAATTATAAAAAAAAATACTTATAAGCGAACAACCTGTGTAAAATATAGATATAATAACCAATATACAAATTACAGGAATGAACATAAGGTTTTAATCTTAGAAAACGAATTCTGCAATATTCATAGCAAATATAACAGCACATTGAGCTAACAATTCAAATTAAGCGATTCAAACTATAAAAATATGATGTTAAAATCATATCATGATCATACCATCAAAACAAAATTAACTTTTTGCTATGTATGAGTAACCCTATATTCAAGTTTCTCACTGAGTGTGCTGCAACTTGCCCAGCATTTCTGTACAGGACATAGTAATTACTAAAGAATATGGAATGTGAATTTTCTAAGGAATTAAAACAAAACTTAATATTATAATAACTTTAATATTATAATCCCTATTCAAATTTGTAATTGAACGGATTTATATTTCTTATTTCTAAAATAGAACTATTTATTAATTTTTAACTACTATATTAAATTTGATGATTATTTCAAAAACTATTATTATATTAATAACTATATCTTTTTTCCATTTTTGTTAATATAACAACTTAATGCTTTGAGTATTAAAAGAATATAAATACTAAAAAATCCTACCTGTTAGATGATTCCCAGCAAACTCGAAATCATCATCCTGGTCCCAGTGTTTGAGTGACAGGTTGGACAATGGTGTAGCATTGGCAAACTCCAGGTTAGCAAAATGCCAATCTAAGATCTGGCGATCCTTTGAAGACAAATACACATCACTGAAACATAAAGAACAAATTCAAATTTAAGCATATATCTACATACAAATTCATATCCAAAAACGATATAATGTCTTTTTATTTACCTAGGTGGTGAAACCTCTAAATCATGTAATTTTTGTTCTATTTCTCTCTGTTGCTCCATCAATAGATCCCACTCCTTAACTCCATTATGCAAGTCACGTAAGCTGCTCCTCATTGCAAATTCTTCAATAGTATCACGTTTTTCAACTTTTTCTGCATATTTTTTGTAAATCATATTAGCTTCCTCCATATGCTTCAATAATTCAATCTTTCTCATTTGATTCACTTTTAGTTTCTCTTGCAATGTAATAACAGATTTCCAATGCTGAATTTGCTTTTCTTTCACATGTTTCTCTTGCAGTTGAATCACCCATTCTAAAGCCTGTCCCAAGCTAACCGGTTTGTTTCCGGCATAATTAAAATCCAACTGATGAGACAGATAACTCGTAGCTTCTAACAACCTATTGAATTCTCTCTCCACCATTTCGTCCTTATCTTTATCGACAGTCTCTCCGTTTGATTCATACAAAGGACACTTCTGTTTAATTTTATGGAGTTCCATATTAATTTGTTTGTATAGCACAGTCACAGGATTCCCTCCTAGGCCTGTAACTACCATGGCACCGAGATCAGCAATATACGGACCTTTTCTAAACGTTGCTATTCGACCTCCAACACGGTCACGAGCTTCTAGCACAACAACTTCAAGACCAAACTGCTGCATCTGTTGTGCGGCCGCTAAACCAGCAATACCAGCCCCGATAACAATAACTTTCCCAAATTTCTTCGAAGGTATTGGTTTCAGGCGTTTAAATATTCCAAAATTAATACAACCGTGCCGTTCCAGAAATGCATGTACTCGCCGTACAAGCTGTTGATCGCTGTTGTATGGTGGTTCTACTTTAATTATCGCGTTCTCCAAGGTTAGTTGAACCTTTGGATTGTCAAGCCACAGCTGCAAAATTCGATTCCGGATGTGCAAATAAACTTTCTGTGTCGGCAGTGGTGACTGGGCAATATCAGGAAAGCAAGCGGCTTCGGTCGATGTCATCTTTTCAAATGGCATTCTACTCTGAAACGCGGCACCTTCAAGCCCGGACAAAAGTTCCTTAAACGAAGGGTCTTCTATGTCGGATTCATTCTCTTCGCCTGTGTTCGGTTTCACTGAAGACTGTTCTTCGGTTTCACGTTTCGAGTTTTCTTTCTTGTTGACCGATTTATGTATATTCTTCTCACTAGTACCTGTCTTCGACTTTTCTGATATGTCGGATGCATTATCTTCTTCAACAACATTCTCTACCTCTTTATATTCGACCTGAACAAAAATGTGATATTTATAAGCCTTGTAAGTATTTAATAAAAAATAATAAAGTACAATTTCTTCTCAATTAAATTTCATACAAATGAATGTCAGTATTGATTTTATAAGTAGAATTAATATTGTTATATATTTTGTAAAAATAAAAAAAATAAAGCTTCAAACAATCCCTACACATTAAGTTTCGACTAGTTAATTAATTCAAATTAAAGATATAAGTATTTATAAAAAAGCATAACCTCAATTTCTTATTAATCTAACAAAGACGTATTCTTGATATAATTTAAGACCCCTAATATTAAAAACGTATATTATTTTAAAGTAGTAATATTCCTCTAAATCGAAATTACAAGATTACCTTTGCTTTCTTTCGTTTACTCATTTTCCTGGATTATTTGAACGCCGGCTCAATCACTTCTACAACATAAACAAACAATTCTCGTTTTGACATTAAAGTACACGTGCATTGAATGAGGTTAAGTGTTTTGAATTGCTTTTAAAAACAAATTTACAAATAAAGACAAACTATACACAATTGGTTTTCAGTCTCTCTCATCGAGCACTTTGCAATATCTTCCATCTCTTATCTAATTTATCATATCTCTATTGGAACATATAAAATAAGCACTAAATCATTTTACTAGTAAATAAAATTTCAATTTTTTATTAAATTTCGATTGGACTTCTTCAATTACCTATGAATGTTTTTAATACAACATTCTTCATTTTCTGACATTTACTACTCAGCTTTTCTCTTATTCATATTTTGTTCTATATAAATCAGTGATTGTAATTTAATAATTGCAATTTTTTATATTTTCTATTAGATTTTCTTAATAAATGTTTTTATCAGATCTTAATTTTTTCTCATCGTTTACTAATCAACTTCTCTCTTATTTAATTTACATATTATGTATGACTTTGTAGTTACAGTTTGGCATTCTAGTATACATTTTCCTGGAAAACTTGAAATTATTCATTAAACACCATTAATTAATTAATTTAGTATCATGTTTTTTTACTTAAAACACCATCATTCTAATCGATCATCTATTGTTATCTTTAAAACACAGTGTTTACTAGCTATTTAGACCTACTTTAGATAAATTAAAGATTTAATTTTCTATCTCGATCAGCATTTCTAAACAAATTCTTTAGTTAATATTTTATTTTATTCTCAAAGTTATTTTTTAGGTTTTCAATAATAGATTAACAGAAAAAAAATAACACTGATTTTCCTGTACATTAGTTCTCTGTATGTGATAACATTGCCATCGAAACACCAACAATTAAAAATAACTGATACTTATTTATTGATAATTTTTTGTCAAGAATTTTTTGTTGCTTATGGGCTGAAGAAAAATGTATTTGTAAAAGTCTATAAGTTGTATTTGATTTTTCTATTCAATAGAAATATTATTTATATTTTATTAGTTTTAAATTTAAAAAAATACATCTTTTAATAAGAGTTAATCTTTTAAGCATATCTTCGTTGTCTTTGTCCTTTAGATTTATCTATGTCATCCAAATTATTTCCAATTTATCTAAGTGATCCATGTCAATCTTCACCAAAAGAACGTATCTCTTACTCATTTTTTAGTTACATTTTAAATAAATCGAAAATTGTTCCCCTCTCAACCAATAAATCCCAACAAAATCTGTAATATTAATGTCATTTTATTCTAAAAGCTCTATTTAATTTTCCTACTTAATATTGATTCTTAAAAAAATCTATTGTTTAAATTTTACTACTCGTAAATTTTACAATACTTCTTCATAATTTTTTCACCTTTTATCTTTCGTTAAATTGTATGTTTTTAGTATGTCTGTAATGCGTCATTCTAAAAATACAATTTTCTTAATTAATCCTATTTAATTAAAGAAAACATTTATAAAGAGTTATACAGAGTAATTAAAGTACTGTTGACACGCGACACAGTTGAAATCACACATTAAATTGAATTTTCGTAGATAAGATAAACAAGTATTTACTCAAAGATAATATTTGTTCGCGAATATTTCTCAACTGAGTGTTTATTTAATTCTATTTTAATTTTCGTCTAGTTTTACACAACTTTTACATAATATTAACTTTTTGTCTTTTGCTAAACAACGTCGTGGAAATTTTTAAACCGAATTTTGTTTTTTTATGAAAGTAAATATAAACATTTTTTCTATTTGTATACTGCAATCGTGGTTGCACTTTATAAAAATAGGTTTATAAGTCAATTAAATAAAAGTTTATTGTTAATCGTTGAAAAGTGTTTTATTTTCGTTTTTTCTATGAAAAATGTTTTATTGATTATAAATATCACTCCAAAATGGACTTATAAATCTTCAATGATTTGAGATATTGGGATGAAATAAAAACAGAGAAACTTTAATATAAATCATTTGAAAATATATATTTATTTTCGAACACAATCTCCACCTTTATCAACTCATTTTTATCAACCTGTAGAGTATCTATTGTTTACTTCTCCAACCAATCTTTAATGACAACTTTAACTTGGCCGTTAAATACAAAACACTTTTCTTTAAGATTGCATTTTAGTGCTAAGAATAAGTAGAAGCCAAATGGACTAAAAGCAGAGTAGGCGAAGTGTAATAAATGAAATTTGTTCCATTTTAATTATTTCTGGGCGTGTATTAAATTATGTGGCATTGAATTGTTATGATGAAGCACAATTCGGTTATAGTTACCTCGATAGCACATATACCTCAGATTTGCTACTAAAATTATTAAAATTTGCAAAGGTATCCCAATATCTACAGCAGAAGACCGATTTTCAATTAAATGAAGATTGTGTATAATGTTCTATGAAGACATAAATCCATTTTTACAAATGAAATTTTTCACCATACCAACCACGAACTTGTTTTTCTAATCAAACATATCCAATAAAATATTATTGATTCTTTTTTGGTTGTTGCTTATGTGCATTTCTATGGCAAAGGCATCATCTTCAGTACATTAAAATATAGATAAATCAATTTTTCTATACCATGGCGCTCTATAGATGATCATATCAGCATGGAAATGCACATAAGAAATACACATCTGTAACAAAATCTATCCGGGAATATTTTAAATAGATTTCATATTCAAAAGTATCTTCAAAATAATTACATAATGTTCGATAAAAATTCTGGAAAACAACTAGTATTTTTTAAATATATATATATATATATATATATATATATATATATATATATATATATGTACCAAAATTTTAATTAATACTTTGTTAAATTTGTTTTTAATTAAAAACCTTAAGAAGAAAAATCGAAAACAAGATAAAATGTGGCTGAGTATTCATAAAGATTTTTCAGACTTTTTTAAATCTCAATAATCTGAAGATAATGATATTATCTGCAAAATTCTCGCAAAAAAAATAAAAAAATCAATAATAATTATTGAACATTTCGTTCCAAAAAAATGTACCATTTATGAGCGATGAAAATTCATTATAGAAAAAATCTATATACTTCCCAGATTTATAAGCTCTCTTGTACACTTCATTTTGATATTATGAACAATTCAACTTGTCTTATCAGTACGTGTGTTTCATTTTCTCAGAAAACAGTAAATAATAATTCGGCCAATTGGTCAATAAAACCCAGTAACTATGCCAAAACAATCTTGGATTGACGCCGAAACCAGATAAATGTGATTATTCAATCTATTTTCTAGACTAATTGGCATCTAAATAATTCGTTTAAAACGATCGTTAAATTAACATGGTACTGTTTACCGCTATTTCGTATTGTCACGGAATCTTACAATTAAACGAAAATATTTTCAGATATTTTAAATTTGAGACACATGAGCATAATTTAATTCTGAAAATGACTTTTTTTTATTAAAGAAGCGTATCTAACCATGCGTAATTTTCCAGAAACAGACTTCAAGATGGTCAAGAATGCATTTAAATAATTTAAAGTCGAGTTTATATTAAAAATAAGTTCACGCGGACGCACTCATTCGTTGTACTAATTGATACTTAAATTATTAAATCGGTTTGAAAATTATTAACACAAGTGAGACTTCCCGGCAGACGCAAATTACACTGCAAACTTGAAAATTCACTGAAGAATTCATGCGGGTCTTTTTGTGAAACGCGTTTGCGGTCTATTTAGTCTGATTTCTAATAAACGCTGTATTTTATTTTGTTTTCTATTAGTAACAAAATTATCTTACATGTTTTAAGACTTTTGAATTTTTAAATTTAATTTTTCTCTCGACCCACATACAGCAAAAAATTTTGATCAAAAATGTTCAATATTCTGATCATTTTCATTTGTTGCTCATACACATTTCAGTGAAAATGCCATCATGCTCAGGGCACCAGATTACAGGATAGTCTATTAAAAATAATGAATCAAATTTGTGGATGGTCGCGAGGTGAATATGAATTAAGAATATGAATTAATTTATATATATATATATATATATATAATGAAAATAATTATTAATTACATTCTTATACTATAACGAAACAGTTAACAAAATCGATGGCCTCTATATGAATTTTAATAAAGAAATGAACGTGTATTGATAATGAAGACAAAATTATAATACTTTTGTTAAAATTAGTAATTAATATTTTATTTACACATAACGGAGTTTTTTGTACTGAAGTACTCTGAATGTGATGGTATTGTCATCAAAAAAGCACAAGCAGGTGTCAAAAATTATCAATAACAAATTATTGAACATTTTTTATCTGATTTTTTTATGATTTATAGGGTGGGATGAATTTAGCTACAGTACAAGAATTATATTGTGAAGACTTTTGTATCTAAAACGGTATTTTTCAATCTCCCATTTGAAAAATTACAATTATTAACTAATTATTGTATAACCTAACTAAGGACAATATAAAATGATAATTTTATCTTTACAACTTTTTACAACAAACTACTCACTTTTATCAAACACCCGTATCTTCTCCATTTGTTAAAATACACGACTTATTTTGATTAATATTCGATTATTTAAAACCGATAATTAATTCCTTAACAATTTATCTTTGTCTTTCTGTTATTGTCATTAAGTGTCGATGTTAACTCTATTTCAAAATAAAAACAAGATGAATATTCTAGACAAATATGTAAGAGCATACTTAAAGATTTCAGTTCGGAGGAAGTGTTGGAAATTATTCACTTAATTGTCACATGTGGTAGTCATGTTACTTAAATCTTATCTTTTTGTATTGTAATATCGCTGTGAAGTTTATTCAACTTAAGTGTAATTATCACTCTTAAAAAATAAGTACGAAATTCAAAAAAAATCATTGATCGCCTGAGTATTTAATTGATTTATCTCTATAAGTTTGATTTTTCATGCGTCAATTATATACTGATGATATTATTTTTTAATCGCACTTGTTTTTTTCTGAGATTGATTTCGATTTGATTGATCTCCATTCAATAATCGCTGTTCGAAAATCATATATGAATAAATTATGATACACAAATTTGATTACATATTTGAAGTTAATTGTGAGAATTATATTTTTGACATGTGCCTAAATTCACTTTCACTCCTCTCATACTAGAATAAAAAATACTCCTGAACAAAACTTGGATAAATATATAAAAATTAAATTATCATTGTATATAGGCCTTAGATTTTAAATTAATTTTTTGAAATCGATCTGGTGATGAATTATCTCTTAATATTAATATAATATAATATTAATATTAATAAATTATCAATTGAATGTGTGTCCATTCTTTTATTGAATCATTTATAATTTTTTAAACCTTAAAAGTCTTCAGAAAGAGTTTGTCAATGGGAAATTGGATTGTTCTCTCACCCTACAAACTACAAAAATTAATCGAAAAGTTCAAAAATTGATTATTGATTACTTTTGATTGACATTTATGCACATTGAACTGATAAAAATGCACACATCGCAAAAGCGCTTAGATACAGAATTCTCCGTTATATATAAATTAATTATCAATTAGTAATAATGAACAAGAATAAGTTTTACAATTCTATCTTTAATATCAATACATGTTCTCTTCTTTATTAAGATTGTTATAAAGATATAGACTATTACAGTACAGTATAAAAGGCTTTTAGAAACAGAAAAAAAAATACAATAAGTCGTATTTTTAAATTTATTTGTTGAGACTGTGACATATTAAAGGCTGAACGCTCTAGAAAAAGCAAGTTCTACGCAGCACTACTCTGTATGTCACAATGTAAAGATTGGCAGAATTATTTATCATCTTTATTTCCATTAATGTTTATTTCAGATCATAAATGGAAATCCTTTAATTACGGATACTAATTTCTAACATCTACGAAAGTAGAGACAAATATTCTCGGCTTAGATACGAAAAATGTAAATAAAAAAACAAGGTTTTATTATTTTTCTATGTAATCCTCTTTAACTTTAATAAATTTTTCACAGCGTTTAATTAGAATTTCTATACCGTTATAAAAATAATCTCCCGTTTTTGTGTCAATGTTGTCAGTTACGGCTGTTTTCAACTTATTTTGAACATTAAAATGGTGTCCATGTAAGTCATTTTTCAAATAACAAAAAAGGTAATAATCGGTAGAAGACATGTCTAGACTATGGGATGGATGATCCAGTTCTTAGAAGCCACACTCTCAGACAGGGGCTTGGAAAACAGTAGCGGTGTGAACGTATGGATTGCCAAACAGAAAGCACGCCTTCCTTGTTTGTAAAGACTGGATATTTCTGATAAATCTTTAACTTTTAAGTGCTGATCACTAAGCACCAGTTCTTTGACAAGTGCAACGGAATCGATTGTGAACACTTCCACAGGGCGACCGAGACGCGATTCATCTTCCAATGACTTTTCTTCTTTCCGAAATCTTTTAGGTCGTTCTTCTACCACGGAGTATAGAGGGGAAGGTTCCTCATATGCGCCATCTAATCGTTTTATTGGTGCGATGAACCTCTTCTTTTGTCAGAATCTTTTTTTTACCGAACGATACTCAATTTTGGTTACTTGTGAAATTGTTAAGAACACAGATTTTTTATGCATTCGCATATGCAAATATATTAGACTGAGAATATTTAACACTACTTTCGTGTTGACAAATACAGAGACATGTACAATATTAACATGCTATTTAACTCCCTTCTTTCCCATACATAACACAGTTCTGACACTATGATCAAATTCCCCATCACAAATGAATTCTTTTCGCAGGTCGTAGACCACAAAATGTGTTCTGGGCAAAATTTTCTACATGTTATTTAGCTGTTGGTTCAACAAATCATTTATTCATCCGAAATGACATGGAAACAAAAATACTTTTATACTTAAACAATTGTTTCGTATTTTTATAATTCTTATTTATTATTTACACAAATGGACACTTTTTTTAACCTCACATACCACAATACTTTTTTCTAATCAAAAATGTTCAGTAAATCAATACTGATTCTTTTTAATTTTTATTAATGCCTATTTCGATGGTGATTCCACCATCTTCAAAGCGACAAGATGCAGAAAAATATAATCTTCTGATCAGAAAAAAAGAATTCATTTGTGAAAATCTTTTTTACTACTTTTCAGTTTCTTCAGTCGCTACCGTTGAAGGCAGCACTGGAATTTTCAGAAAATATAACAATTTAAAATTCTACTCCTGCTAGCGCTACATGTGATTTAATGGTATTAACATCAAAAAATTAAGATAATTTTTAGTTCTTTGACATCAGTATAAAAATATTTGTTCTTTTTTTTTCTTTTCTTTTCCGCTACTACATTCTTTACTTTTATCATAGCTTTTATACTTAAAGCGCTATGGCACAGAAAATATTTATATTTTTCTAAATACTTTCTCTATCATACTTTAGCTCTCGCAAAATAATGGCATCGCCAAAGAAATATGCATAAATAATAATCACAATGATCGATAATCGATTACTAATCATTTAATCAGAGAAAATTTTTTGTGCAGTTTGTGGAAAATGAAAGGCAATTTCTGGACGAGGAAGAAACACTTCATTTAAGGAAATATCTGTTAAACAATGTAACTAATAAATAAAATTTCATTTCTATAACTTTACTCACCTTACAAGTTACAAAGAATGTTTTGATCAGAAATGTTCAATAAATAATTATTGATCAATTTTTATTGTTTTTACACGCTGTTTTTTGATCAATCCCATCATCCTCTATAATAAATATTTATACAGTATATATAAATATTGTATAAATGTTTATACAATATTTATAAATATCTATACTAAATATTTTACAGAAACGCACAGGTACAAAAAAGATATTTTTTGTTCGTATTTGTATGTTACACATATTATTGCATTTTTTTTTAAAAAAAGATAGGTTTATAAATCAATTAAATATTATCTATTGTAAATCCTTGAAAATTGTTTTTTTTTCTTTTTCGATGAAAAATATCTTATTGATAATGAAAGATGGTTAAAAATGTGTTAATATATGTTGAATGTTTTGAGATATTTAAATAAAATAAGAAAATAAAGAAAAATTTAGTCAAAATCATTTCAAATAATGTTTTTATTTTTCAACATGAAACCACCAACATGGATACCTTTTTCTTAAGTTTTAAGTCATTTCATGTTTGCACCTTCAGCCAGTCTTTACTGCAAGTTTTTACTTAGCCGTTAAAATGAACATACTCTTAGTTGAGAATGCATTTTATTATTAGGAATAAGTGGAAATCAAATGACGACAAATGTGGGTTAAAGAAGCATGTGCGAGTTATAGGACATTAAATTTATGGGACATCTATTTTAGGGATTCTATGGAATATATTAAATTCTATGACCTTGTATTGTCATGATGAAGAAAAATTCGGTCACAGTGGCCTCAAAGGCACATAGTCCTCGGATCCACTATTGAAATTTGTAAATATATACGTCTATGGCAGAAAACCGATTGTCAATTAAATGAGGAACTGTCTTCAATGTTCTGTTATATAAAGATAAAGAAATGAGTCCACTTTCAAAAATAAATTTTATTTTTCATCTCGCAAATCACAAAACATGTTTCTGAATAAAAATGTTCAATAAATCAATTTTAAACGTTTTTAATGTGCATTTCAATGACGTTACTACATTCTTCACAGCTTTGTAATACAGTTCAGTATATTTTTAACTACTTTGTAAATTTTTCCGTTCCTTGACACTCTGAAAATTATGAAATCGTCATCGAAATGCCTACAATCCGTATTCAAAATAAAGAGATAATGATGTATTTAACATTTTTTATCAGAAGAAAAGTGTGTAGTTTATTGGATGAAATTTGTAAATGTAATAAGTAATAATTATAAAAATACGAAAGAATTGTCTGTTCGCTTATATAGGTTTGTGTTTCTAGGTCAGGTCGGCTGCCTCTTCCAATTGAAAAAAAATGTTTTAATTACCTGTATTATGCGTTGATTGATAAATTCCCTATCGGATAGTTAATACTTGAAAAGTGGTCGATAAGGTTTTTATGATGGAAACTTAACTACTACATTTGTTATATTGATATTTTTTTCACGGTTATTTTAGTCACGCTCGACTGTTCGAAGCGCGATAACTCTTGCGAATAAACGCATCGTTTCACCACTTTTATCCAGTTTCTACAAACATCGAACGTAAATGACGAGGCACTGATTGCAGTGACTGAACGTGTTGTATATAAACGTTTTAGTACAATTCGTGACCTAACGTGGTCAGGACACAAAGAAGAAAGCAACAAACGCGCGTTCAACGTTTGTTTATTTTTTTTTACTCCGCAACGTTCCATTTATTTATTTATTCTATTATCGTAATTAAAATAAGTTCAAATATCTGTTCGGTGAACATGTGTTTTCGAGAAAAAAAGTTCATTTACTTTACTGTTCAAACACCTTATTTATTTTAATATATATTCCTTATCTGAGTGACACTCATTCTCAAATAAACAATAAATTAGAATAATATGAAAAGCGTGCGCGTGTTCTGTATATAGTTCAGTTTAGAGAGATTCGGCGAAGGGAAGATTTGCGAACGCGATGGCTACGAAGAAGATCGATCTCGATGATGTGCTGATGGATATCGGCGAATTTGGAAAATACCAGAAACGAAATCTCGTTTTTATTTGTGTGCCGTTCATTTTCGCCGCAATGTTCTCCTTGTCGTATGTGTTTGCGGCTAGGATTCCTGATTACAGGTACGCATTGGTCTGAAATCATCAAATTAGTTTACACGCATAGAGTAAAGCACGTTCTACGATAAAACTTAATTCTTTGTTTACATTAAAACGCACTTTACTAGTAATCAGTTGCCGGTTACTTAGTAATTCCGCAAAAAAAGAGTGCAGATTGTTATAATCATTTAATTTATACAATCAACAGAATATCTGTTATGGATGAAGAAATATATATTTATTTGTGAAATAAATATCTAATATAAAACTGAACCAAAACCGTCTTTATAAATAACATTGAAAGAGAAGAATTATATGCACTTTCATAAATGAATATTTTTTTCGTTCCACTAAATATGTTGAAAAAGAATTCATTTGTGAAAGTGAATTTAGCCACAATCTCAGAACTAGTAGGTTGGTTCAAAAATAATTGCGGTTTTTACGTATCGAATTTAATGACATATATCAGTTAAAAATTATATTTATTAATCAATATAAAGACTATTGGCCTACACACATTTCTACTAATAGGAAACATGTCTGTTTATTCCTATAAGATAGAATTCTGGAGTCCTGTAATTAACGAATTCATCGAAAGCGCTTTGAGATGATGCATGATCTTTGAAAATATTCTGTCATAGGAAATTACTCAAATATTAAAAAAAATGATAATTTCTCGGAAACAGGTCAGGAGAATAATGTAGGCGAGGTAAGGTTTCATAACCCAGTTAATTTAATTTTTTTTGAAGTCATTTGTGAGACGTGTGGTCGGGAGTTGTCGTGTAGAAGAATTGGCCCTCTTCGATTGACTAATGCTGGCTATAAATGATGCAAATTATCATGCATTTTTTTAATTTTCTGGCAATATTTTTTTACTGTTTTTGTTTTACCAGGATTTAAAAAGTTGTAATAAATGATGCCACTTGCCAACCACCAAATATTGACCATAATCTTTTGTCCATGAAGCTTTGGTTTAGGTAACTGTTTTGGTGCTTCTTCTCGGTATAGCCACTGGGATGAACTTTTCCGATTGTTGTAAATAATCCACTTTTCATCACATGTAACAATGCGACCTAGACTCTCTCTTTCTATATATTATTTTTGTTACGTAAAAGAAGCGCAGAACAGACGTCGTGTACCCGAATTGCTTGATGTTCGTTTAGTTCAAACGGCACCCGTTTATCCACTTTTTTTGTTTTTCTAATTACGCTCACATATCGAACAACTGTTGAATGTTTAACATTGAGTTGTTTTGCCAACTCTCGATTTGGTTTACGTGTGTCCGCTTCAATAATGGTTCTTAAATCATTATTGACTATAGCTGAAGGACATCTACGACCCTCCTCATCATCAAGGTTTTCGTTTCCATTATGAAATTTTTGGAACCAGTGTTGTGCTGTACCTTAACTAATTGACTCTTCATCAAAAACAAATTTGATATCTCGAACAGTTTCTGTTACTTTACGTCCCAAGTTAAACTCACAAAACATAATGTGGCGAATTTGCTTTTTTTCCATGATTAATTTAAAAGGTTTTATCCAACAATATTAAAGAATGAAAACAATAGATATAAACTGAAATCAGTAATTTTAATTGCATTCTTCATTATGATGTATCACATTTTTATAACAACAGATAACGGTAACTTGAAAAATTGGCTCCAAACTAAAAATGATAAAAACTGCAATTATTTTTGCATCAAACTAATATTACGCATATTTAATTAATTGATCCGGAAATTTGTAGTCTGCTTGTTTATTGACCTCTGACGTAACAACATAGAACATTCTACAACAAAAGCATTTCCTTTCAAATAAATATTTATTGTTTCTAACGTTTGTCCCTATTCTTTATTAATATCAAGCATAAATGATAATTTAATACAAAATTGATGACAATTAATTTACAAACTTTAATACATTGATTGCCGTGGGGGTCACCAGTGACTCAACTTTCCTGAAGCGCCGTAGGGATCATCGGTGACCGGTGATACCAAGATTAGTGAAAACACATAATTCAATTAAATAGCAACATTTATAAAATTTTCAATATTATTATCGTTATTTTCACGGTATAAAAAAACTAGTTCGTCATGGAATATTGAAGAGTCATCGAAAAAACCAACTCCATCCCGGGGGGGGGGGACATCGATGACCCTCACTTCGATAAATGCATAAAACATGATAATATAGTTCAACTTAACTATTGTGTATTATATTTTAACACAATATGCATCACACAACAACAAATTCGTTACGGCGCTTTGGGAAATCATATAAAATTGGTCCGGCATTCAATTTGTTAAATAAACAAAAGTACAAGAATGATTTCAAAATAATTTTAATTTTAAAGAATGATTTCAAATTATTCATCCGTTAAGTGTGATATAAGAAAATACTTGGTGTTTCAATTGAATTTAAATTTTGACTTAGATCACTTTTTCTTGACATTCGTTTATTAAAGCATTAGCACTTAGACAGTACCTACCAATATCCAAAATTAATGGAATTGCGTTTTCGAAAGTAGTATTCAAAAAAGTCAGGATAGTGCGTTTTGCTAACAATAAAAAATTTCTGCAGTTGGTGTTTAAACCAAGAATGTTTTAAGCTGTAAATCGGTCTATAAATCAGTAAAATCGTATATTCGTGAGGAATGTAGAGTTTTATTGGCTGATCTGAGAGAAACAACCAAGTCAAAGTACCACGAAAAATTGCTCTATCCGTTAACAAAAGTCTCCGGCATAAGAAACGGTCACATTATTTCAACAACAGGTACTCATTGTCACTTTAAGGGTCATCCGATTATATGATATGATATATGAGTTTATTTAGATCTACTTGCATGCATAGATCTGAAATAATTAATTAACTAGAAAAAGAATTCAAATTTTTAAATTTTAAAATCGATTGGATAAACTGAACTCCGCTGCTCGGTTCATGAGGTTCATATATTTTCGTACTTGAGAATCGAACCTAAGCCGCATGTATAGTAGTCAATATCATATATTTTGACCACTGCACTTTACACCAGAATCAAAGGCCTAATCAATTATTTAACATTTTTCATAGCAAGTCGTTAATGGCTAAGAATATGTTTTACCTTAACCACTAACATAAAAATGTTGACATATTTTCTAATTTATACATATATTGATTGAAGGATACCCAAAAACATAACAAACATCAATTCTACTATTAGTAGCTGTTCTAACTTGAAACTCGAAATTAAATTCAAAACAAGAACTGCTAATCGATGCTTCGGCGTAGAATTGATTACAGTACTACTACCTTACGGCAGTAGTGCTTTCATTTATTGAATATCGAGAACAGTACTTCACAAACGAACGACTTACTGTCGTGGTGGTACTTTCAGCTTTCTGTAATGTCATAATCAAGAAAGCCCACTGGTCGCGCGGTGATGACACGGCTTCTAGACATTTAAAATCGATACTTCCTGTTCAAAAACTACTTTCATATATCTATGTGCCTTACAGGAAAATGTGCCACATGTTGTGTTTGATTCGTATTTCCTTCATTCTAATAGCGCTGAGAGATCAAAAATAACATCGGCATCATAATACGCAAAGCAAGTCAAAAATAATCATAAATTATTTATTGAATATATTTGATCAGATTTTTTTGGTGATTTATATGCGAGAAAACAATTTGTTTGTAAAAATTATAACTTCATTTCAGGATATTTTACATAGATTCAAGAAGTTTGTCTATATAAGGATTGTATAACAACTATACACTTTATTCTTTAAAATATACGAAAATTATATTGTTTCAGGTGTCACATACCCGAATGTGAAAATTCATCTTCAAAAGTAGAATTTATACCGGAATGGTTACCGAACGCGATTCCATTCCGAGGAACTGTGCCGAAACGGTGCGAGAGATACCTACCGGTATTGAACACGACAGAATGCTCAGCAGAATCTTTCAATAAACAAGTCATTGAGACTTGTGATCAGTTCGTGTTCGCTTCTAAAAAGACGAATATTGCAAACGATGTGAGTTGATATTTCTCATAGATTTTCAATCGAATTCCGGACATATTTAAATAATAAATTATACTATACACAATTGGTTGTAAAAAAATCTAAATTGATTTAGTAATTCAAGACAAACTTGTTTTAACCTTTTAACATCACCATTATTACTTTAATTAAGTCATATTATAACTGGAAAATTTTGAAAAATTTGATGCCATAACCTGAACAATTTTCTCAAAATTCCAAAAACAAAGCAGTCGGTATCTCTTGCGTAACAATTTCCAGATTAAAAAGTATTTTTAGTATCTTATACTGTCATATTCTTAATAATCTCTCATACTCTCCGGTCTTACCCACAATATGACTATCATTCCCTTAACTAAAATTTTAAATAAAAAACACACGTTTTGATAACATTAGGAAGATTTAAAAATCTGTGTCCGATTTCTTGGTCACCATATCTTATAAGTATACTATAAAAAGTTCTGTGTTCGTTAAGGTTAATATATTACTGGAGGTATATTTTGAAAACAGAATATATTTCGAGTATTAATCAATAACCAATGTCATTTCTTGAACATACGTAGTTTTTCTTAACACATTTAAGAAAATTTTGAGTAAATTGTTTTTTTTTATAATATATATTCAATAAAATTTATAAACAGTGCAGTTTTGCCATTTATTTTATTGGGCCAAATTTGTTTAAAAATGAATGCTCTCACTCCAAAACCACGATTTTTGTTTGATCGAAATGAAAAACGCTGTTTTTTGGCATTTTTGATAATAATTTTTGCACATTTCAATACTGAAGCCATCATTTCCGCAAAAATCAGAGATCACTATCGAAATATAAACTATTATACAATGGGTAATAATCAATTATTTAACATTTTGATCCGAAAAAACGTTTGTCATGCTTAAAGAGACTAAATTTGTTTCTAATTTGAAACGTGTTTAAAAATAAGTCTTAAAATTGCGTAAAAAAGAAAATAAACCAATATAAAACGCAGAATAACGTCTAAAATAAAATCAATTTTATTATAATTAAATGAAATTTGATAGATTTCAAACTAAAATTAAAACTTCGTAAATAATAAAATGATTGACAGAACTACTTATTGGAAATAATTTTCGCACTGTGGCTAAATTCACTTCCAGGAATTGTTTTTTTCATTCTCTTCAGAAACCACAAAAAATCTTCTAACGAAAAACGTTCAATAATTGATTATTGATCATTTTTGATTAGTGTTTATTCGCATTTCGATAACAATACTATCGTCCTCAGAGTGGTAAGATACAATAAATTCTAAATGGCACTCAGAGTCTTAGAGAACTACAGTCGAAATTCGTATAAGCAAAAATTAATAATGACTACTAATTAATCTTTGAACAATTTTATTCTAAAAATAATTTATGGTTTGTAGTATGATTGAAAAGTTCATTTTTAAATTTATTTTTGTTTTTATCACCAGTCTTCGTTGAAAGAAAAATGTTCTTGTTTTTTTTTTAATGCAAAACACGATATTTTATAACTAAATGTGATTCTAATTATTAATTTAATTGCATTTATGTTGAGGAATTACATATTCAACAATCAAAATTACAAAAAAAATACATTTTTTCTTCTAAATTCAAATGTTTTACTCAATTAAACTTTGTTTACTCAATTAATTAAAATGCAAAATGGAACAAAATCGTTTTGATTATAAAACATAATAATATTTGAAAACACAAGTAAAAAGTTCATAATATTTTTAAAAAAATCTCAATTTTGAAGCATTTTTTCGAACATAGAAATCACGTAAGCTGGATAATGAATCATTGATTATGTAATATTAGTTACAAAATGTGTTTGTTTAAGGGACTTGAAAGTCCTACAGCACATAAAGAATTAAATCATGTTTAAAATGTTTCTAATACATCTCGAAAGAAACAGTCTCATAATTTAACACTCCACCTCATTTCTTCAAAAAAATTAAATTTATATATTACTACTATCCTATTCGTTGTAGTTCAACATATTATGCGAAGAGAACAATTGGAAATTGACTCTAGTGGGTACAATTAACAATATTGGCATGTTTATATCGTTACCAGTGACAGGATTTCTATCCGATAGGTAATAAACAGTATGTACTTCAATCAAGAATACAATATTAATAACAATATTTTCAGATACGGTCGCAGGACTCTTTTTGTCGCTGGAATTACCGCCAGTTCGGTCGTCGGTCTGACCAGATCGTTCGCACCCACATATCCTATTTACATTCTACTTGAACTGATCGATGCTATTGTGAATGGAGGTGTTTTTAGTGCTGGATTCGTTTTGGGTTTGTACAAGTTTCAATATTTGTTTACAGAAAAATTGAATTGTCTTTTGATTCATTTTAAATCGATATTACTCTACAAAGACTGGTGCTTGGGGCTGATAAAGTTTGTGGATAAAAAATACAGACATGACAATATGCCTTAATTCACTTTCACAAATAAATCTTTTTTTTTCGTACCACAATCCAAGAAATAATAAAAAAATATTCAATGAATGATTAATGATCATTTTTGAATGTTTCATAAATAAATCGTCATTGATTACTGAATAAATCGTTATAGATAGTTTGTAATTGTTACTAATGTGCATTTAGATAAAAATTCCATCTTCTTCAGACCAACAAGGTACAAAGAAAATCTGAAAACGGTAGTATCACCATAAACTAACAGATAAGCACAAATCGAAAATGATCAATAATGATTTATTGAACATATTTAATCAGAATTTTTTTTTATGATTTTTGGGGTGAAAATATAATCCATGTAATATTGTGAATAAAATTTTAGAAATTTTTGTTTACCTTTACCGTCTGAGGATAATGGCATCTAAATCGAAATGCGCTTGAGTATTATTCATAAATGATAGATAAACATTTATTGAATAGTTTTCATCAGGAATGTATTTACAAATTACAAACTGAAATATAAATGTATTTAAAACTTTTTTCAATTTATAAACCAAAAAAAATGTCTTGATCAAAAGTGTTCAGTTTTTTTATGAAATCATAAAATCATGATTTATTAATTTTTTCTTAATTTTTTTAAAGTTCTTACAATTTTAAATTCGATCACTTTGAAGTACGAATTCTATTTTCATTCCATAAACCAGAAAATACTTTCTGATCGAAAGTATCCAATAAATAGTATCAATAACTTTTGATTGTTGCTTATGCGCATTTAGATCTGGATACCTTCATCTTCAAAATACCAATATACAGAAAAATCTCTGATTCAAGTTATTTCTAATTATCTGAAAAATTTATTCAACTTAATTCTAAATTTTAACAAAGAGATTAAGTTTATATTTTTGTTATCTTAAACATTCATATAAGTATAACAAATTTGATGATAAATTTTGGAACATGATTTTTGTTTGATTTGAACTATTAATCATATCGTTTACACTTGATAAATATTACATACATTGAAACTAAATGAAAAATGTTATTGAATGATTAATACAAACACAGATAAAATAATTTTATGAATTCTATACATGTTTTTAATATAATTTTTACTGTCTCTCTGTTTTTATTTTTTTATACAAATATATATGTTTAATGAATAAAAAAGTCTTCATTTTGAAGAAATGTATTATTTTTCGATGATATATTATACATGCTAATACAATTATTATGTTTTTGTTGATTATTAGACACACAAAAAAGTAATAGTTCTCAAAAAGTAAGTAATTTTTTGGTCCATTAAACAGATATATTTGTATACAGAAGAATAAAATATAAATAAATAATTATTAATACTTTTGTAATGTTAATTAGCAATCAGTAATTATCATTAAAATAGTTAATAGATTATTTTAGGTATATAAATTCAACCTACAAGTTTTTCTGTTCAAAACTGCTAGATAAATTATAATTGTTCATTTTTGTTAGTTTCTTATGCATATTTCACACTTTTCACAGAACCACAGACTTTTCTATACCTTTGATCGTTAAAAATGACGGCATCGCTATGGAAACGTGCATAAGCGATAATAAAAAAATGATTTATTGAATTTTTTTGATCTGAAAAATTTTTTTTGTGATTTATGAAGTGGAAAATAATTATTTTTTGAAAATAAACAATCATAACAAAAGTATTTGCAAAAATAAGATTTTAGTTCACCGCTATGAATTCCTCTTTCATCTGACAAACTACAAAAACTTCTTTGATGAAAAATTGATCATTTATTCTGTTTATTCAATTTCAATATATGTAATAATTATCAAGTTTAAACAATATAATTAATAGTTCAAATCGAGCATAAATCGTGTTTCAAACTTATCATTGTATTTGTCATAGTTACATACATGGCTAAGATAAAAAAAGAAATACGAACATATCTATTTTTTTTAAATTCAGTATACGTTGAAATTAAATAAACTCTTTCAAATAATTAGAAATAAAATGCTTTATTATGTTGTTTTGGTTTATGTCTTTATTAAGTTGGTACAAAAATAATTACGGTTTTTATCATTTTAAGTTTGGTGACAATTTTCTAATTACCGTTTTATTTTGTTATAGTCACGTGATACATCATTGTAAACAATGAAATTAACACTACTGATTATGTCTATTTTTTCATTCTTTAGTATTGTTGGATATAACCTCTTAAATAAATCATGAAAAAAAGTAAATTCATCCGATTTTGTTGTATCAATTTAAATTGGAACGTAAAGCAACAGAAATTATTTTGCACAACAAAAATCCCTTTCTTGATCGAATTTTCTCATGTGATGAAAAATAGATTCTCTATAACAATCGTAAACGTTCATCACAATGACTAGACCGAGGAGAAGCATCAAAACAGTTTACTAAACCGAAGTTTCATAAAAAAAAGATTATGACCACTGTTTGATGGTCAGCAAGTGGCATCATTCACTACAACTTCTTAAATCAGGTGAAACAAGAACAGCAAAAATATATTGTCAGAAAATTGAAAAAATGCATGACAATTTGCATCATTTACAGCCAGCATTAGTCAATCGAAGAGGGTCAAATCTTCTTCATGACAACGCCCGACCACACGTCTCACAAATGATTTTAAAAAAAATAAATTAACTGAGTTATAAAACCTTACCTCACCCACCTTATTCTCTTGTGACCTGTTTCGGACAGATTATCATTTTTTTAATATTTGAGTAATTTCCTACGAGAGAAAATTTCAAAGATCAAGCATCCGCTCAATGCGCTTTCGATGAATTCGTTAATTCCAGGATTCCGGAATTCTATCTTCTAGGAATAAACAAACTTGTTTCCTACTTGAGGAATGTGCACAGGCCAATGGTCTTTATTTTGATAAATAAATATAATTTTAAACTGATATATGCGTGTTTCAACTCGATACGCAAAAAACGCAATTATTTTTGCACCAATCTAATATATATTGGTAGATTATAAATAATTTAGAATATTAATAGAAGAAGAAACAATCAGAGAACTTTTTATATCTTAGCGTTTTGTCGATAACGAAATTGCCATCGAAATGCATAATAAACAACAATCAAAAATGATAGATAATGATTTATTGAAAATGTTTGACTACATTTTTGTTTAGGGGGAGAAAGTAAGAATTCATTTATGAAACTAAATTTAGCCACAGATGTTAGGCATTATATAGACCTATTTCAGTATATACTATTATCTTCGAAGAAATCAGTTTGTATAAAATATATTCAAACCGTAGGACTGGAGCTTGTTGGCCCAAGTAAACGTGTTTTGGTCGGAGCGATCGTCAGTGCAGTGTTTCCAATTGGAGAAGCTCTTCTTGGCTGTTTAGCGTGGACGATAGATTCATGGAGAACGCAATTCAGAATTATGTATCCGCCTGCCATACTAATCCTATCTTTCATATGGATAATCCCTGAATCAATCCGATGGCTGATACTCAAAGGACGGCATGACGAAGCGGAAAGGATATTGAGAAATGTTGCAAAAGAGAATAAAGTACATTTTTCCGACGAAGTGTTGAAGAAATTATCGGCGTTGGAATTATCGGCGTCTATGAACGTACGTTTCATCTATTAATAATTTATTAAAAAAGTATTTTTCTAGTTTAACAAATATTTATAATTTCCAGAACGAGAAAGACGAGCTACAGACTGAAAAACCGAAAGAATCGTATCCAATCTGTGACTTATTCAAAAGTAGGACTCTGTGTGTCCGACTAATCAAATGTTCGATCTGCTGGATCACATGCACATTTGTCTATTACGGATTGTCGTTGAATTCGGTTGGAATATCCGGGAACATCTATCTGAATTTCATTTTTATTTCGCTGATAGAAATTCCGGGAACGATCATCACCGCTTTCGTACTCAATAAATATGGCAGGAGAATATCTCAGAGTGTATCGTTTTTCGTCGCGGGACTCGCATGCGTTTCCTTTATTCTCATTCCTACAGGTATTGTGTTTTGTACGAAAGTTAGTTTTACTTTTCTTTGCATGTATGTCAAATTTAGATAATCTTCTTATTGATTTCGTGAGTACTTCTGTTCTTAATCTTTTCACAAATTAATTATTTTTTCGTCAAAGATCACAAGAATGTTATCTATTCCCGTGTGCTTATATTATTTTAATGAAATAATGCATACAAACTGGCTATTTAAATTGAAAGGAAGTACGAAAAATCGACATTTTTTTTCTAATAAAATAATCTTTATTTTATTTCCAAAGTATTCTTTTATCGTAGTACTCGAATGCCTTCGGATAGGACAGTGTTGTATTTATTTTAGTAAGGTTTGGCAACAAAATGAAAAAGTGTTTAAAAACTGATAATAACTCGTGATTCATGCACAAGAAGTAAACACGTTCCGTACCGAATCGTTTTTAAACAAGTATCATTACCAGGCCACATGTACCAATAAAGGTACACGATATAGAGTTTGATAAATATGTAAAAAAGAAAAAACTAAAAAAATCTGAATTATGCAACATACAACTCTTCACTATGTCGGTGTACCGTTATCGGTACACGGCTTAAAAAGTGCTGCTAACATCATTTTGCAGTATGCAATATTGATGCCAATAATTGTTTTCTTGCACTTTGTCAATGACAATAATAAAACCTGGCCAGAAGACAAGGTTCAGGTGTGTACCGAAAATTGTACACGCTGCACGGAACGTGTTAATTAAGAAGATAAAATGAAAGCCAGAACAATTCTCTGAATAAAAAATAAATACAATCAGATAACAAACAAATGCAAAGAGGTATCTTTAGTTATTTGACAGTTAAAGAATGTTCTTTTTTTAAAAAAAAACCTAAATTACAAATATTCGAGATATATTTTCATTTATGTAAAACGAAATTTAAAAAACATTCAATTAAAAATACTATAGCAGATATCGAAAATAGAATAAAATATACAATTCATAGAACAAAAAAAATATTCTCGGAAAACGGGCAAAAACTAAATCAGAATAACATGGAAACCAATAGGAATAAAAGTATAAAAAATAAAACGAACAAAGATTACCAATTAGAATTTCTTAAGACTAAAAACTATTTCTAACTTAAAGCAGATGAAAGAAACGCAGCAGCCATTTTGAGTAAGGTAGATTATATAATGACATAACAAGAAAATAATTCTTTATTGGACATTTTTGACCAGAAATTTTTTTCATTTGTGTACTGAAAAAAAAATCCTGTGTGAATGAAATAAATATTTAAGAAGGAAAATAAATATTAAAATTATCTTGTTTATATGCAAACATTTTACATGGATGTAAGGTTGTACGAATATATATATATATACGAATTAATATATTTGGATGTAGGTAATAAATGAATTATTTTTTTCAGGTTTCGAATTCCTCAATCTTCCATTTTTCCTCATCGGCAAATGCTCGATTACCGTTTCATTCACTGCAATTTACGTTTACACAGCGGAACTATTTCCTACATCGATCAGACATTCTCTTCTTGCGACGTGTTCGATGTTCGGAAGGATTGGATCGATGTTAGCGCCACAAACTCCTCTTTTGGTAAAGATATATACACTATTAACGATTTTTTTTATAAATATTCAAGTTTGTTTCCACAAATAAATTAACCATAAACCAAAAAAAAAAATATTTTCTGATCAATACATCATTATTGATCATTTTTGATTCTTGCTTATGCATATTTCGATGGCAATGCATCATCTTTAAAACAGTTGCACAGTTTCATTTTAGTCATATGATATTAATATGTTTTATCTTTCCCTGATCATATACCGAACATATGAAACACACTTTAAACACTATTTTCAAATCTTGTTTACCCTCCATAGCAAAAGAGTCACAATAATTTCTCTCATTTTGATAATACATCTTGCTGAGTGATCTTGAAAATAAAACATTCTGAATAATTCTATTTATAAAATAATTTGATTTGTTCCGAAATATGAATAATTTTTAAAATATTTATTGTTATAAAACCCACAAAACTTATTTAACATAAAAGCTATACATAATGTCAGAATACAATTTTTCGTTATACAGATTCATTTTTCTCCGCCAAAAGTAATTTTTAAAGTACATTTTTTTCTGTACCTTGGCGCTCTGAAAATGATGGTATCTTCATCGATATGTATATAATTATGAATCAAAAATGATTTATTGACTTGGGAATGAAAAAAATGAAAGTAAATTTCTTCATAGTGCCAGAACTGTATTCAAGACTATATTGTTCATTAAACATTTTTTTCTCTCTTCATTACAGCCATGTATAAATTTGTTCACATTCCAGTTAAATGTTTATATAGAGAAATCTAAGTTGTAAACAGTATTTGGACAGACACTTTTTTTATAGCTTTGCACAATTGAGAATATATGTTTTTCTGATTCGATGCACACATGCATACATTACACAATCATACATAAAAAATTAAAATCTCGAGAAAATTATTATTGAAAACTTTTCATTTTTCTTTCAGGCAATTATCTGGTCATCTCTACCTATCCTTTTATTCGGTATAATGGCGACAGTAGCAGCGATCATCACGTTAACATTTCCAGAAACGCTTAATATTAGTTTACCAGACACGATCGAAGAAGCGAAGAATGTCGGCAAGAGAAAAACTATACAGTGATATTAGGAGAATTATTCCATATATTTTTGTGTTATTTATTATATTCGTATTTTTTTAATAAAAATTTTTAAAAAGCATACGCTCTTGTAATTTATAGACTTATTTCCAAATTATTAAGTGTATAAATTCATTCGATGACTTTTTTATAAAACATTAATATTTACAGAAAATTGAAACATAGTTCAATCCTCAAAATATCCCTCATTGTTATACATAACTTTGCACCATCTGTCTAGTAACTGCGAATCTCTTGTCGAAAAAAATGTCAGCTTTTAGTAAATGAAGTTATAATGCATTTTTCGGACTCTTTCGCTGTTTTATCTTTTTTTGCATGTTTTATATGTCACACCACCTTTCTCAAAGCTGAACAAATCATTCCGATGGCTTCGACATTATAAGTCGGCATTCGGCAGTGAAAAATTTAGTTCTAAACTATAAAATTTAGTTCTAAAATCATCTACACTATTTATATTTTCAATTAACATAACCGTTAATCCCGTCTAAATAATTAAAAGATATAACTTCTTATAATCGTGTTATAATTGTAGAGATATCATGTCATTAAAAAACAGATGTCGTTCTGACAGAAAAACATTCATAAGTTTCAATCTTGATAACATTATAGAATGATCAGAAATAAAATAGAAAAATATGATTATATAGTTCCTTAACACTAAATCGGTATCTCCTGCAATTCCCCGTTCGAATTCACTGCAGTGATGTATGCGACATTGAGGACATGTGTACAAACCTTTACAAAAACTATTATAACAATGCAATTATCAAATTGAGAGTCAACAAGGACGGCAAAAATAAATAACTGTCGTACTAATATTCATTACACGATTATCACACATTTCATTTAAATCGTTTCATATAAAACGGATACGTTGTAGAATTGAACTAATCAGAAAAACACGCTTTTTATTATTGCATTCTACTCATAGTTATAAAACCAATACGAAAATAAGTGTAAAATATTATTTAATAAATTCAGTTTGAAATGTTTCATGCATATAAGGAAACCAGTATTTCGCCTTGATCGCCTCTCCACTCATTTCAATTCACATAAATATCTGCAAGTAACTCAGACAGTGCAGAAATCTAATAGGGTCAAGCATGAAAGTGAAATATGACTGGCAGTCAACAAATAATCACAATATACAAAAAATTATTCTTTGGTAAAATTACAAACTGAAACATATAATTTGATTTTTGAATAATTTTTTTTTGTTTTAAACTATTTTGTTTTGGAACACACTTGGTTTAACTTTCACAAAATAATTGTTTTTTTGTCTCGAAAAATTCAAAAATTTTTCTAGGCAAAAATATTCAATAAATGATTGTCGATCATTTTTCATTGTTATGTACGCGCTTTTCGATTTTAGAAAAAACAAATTTGGGATTCAGAAACAAGATTTTTGAAAAATCTAAATTATGATTTAGATATCAGATTTTAGACAAATCGAAATTTACTATTTAAGTCAGATATTCGAAAAAAAACAAATTTGAGATTTAGAAATCAGATTTTAAAAAAATCAAAATTAAGTATTTATGTAAGAGATTTTAGAAAAATCAAAATGTGAAATTTAGAAATCATTTTGCAGAAAAAGTCGAATTAAGTACTTAGAAACCATATTCTAGAAAAATCGAAATTTAAGTCTTAAACGTCAGATTTTACAAAAATCGAAATTTGAGATTTAGAAATTTGATTTTAGAAAAATCGAAATTGAGGATTTATGAATGAAATTTTAGAAAAATCGAAATTGAAGACATGAGTGAGTTTCAAAAAATCAAAATTTGAAATTTAAAAATTATATTGTGAAAACCCCTGAATTTATGATTAAAAAATCAGATTTTAGAAAAAAACAAATTTAGGATTTGAAAGTCAGATCTCAGAAAATTTCAAATTTGGTATTTAAAAATCAAATTTTACAAAAATTGAAATTTAGAATTTATGAATGAAATTTTAAAAGAATCAGAATTTTGGATTTAAACGTCAAATTGTAGAAAAATAAAAATTTGTGATTTAGAAATCAATTTTTCCAAAAAAAAAACAAATTGTATTTTTTATACCTTGACTTTCTGAATATGACTGATTCGCCATCGAAATACACATAAGGAATCACACAATCAAAAATTACCAAAAGTGATTTATTGAACATTTTTGATTAGAAAAAGTTTTTGTGTTTTTAATTAGTAAATAATAGCAATTATAATTAATTATATATTAGAAACTTCAATAATTACTCGTATATAAAAAGACACATTTATAAAAAAATATAAAACTAGCAATATTCTTTTACTTCTCAGTTATTAAATTCTTTTCAAAGCACATACAAGCAATGTAAATGTATCCTCTAATTAAACATGCATGTAATTATAGGTCACTCTAATGTAACAATAATTTCGTTCAAAACCATGCATACAAATAAAAATGTCCGTGACGATAAAACGAGTGATTGGAAAGGCCAAGTTCCGATCTTGGATTTAATCATTGACTCAGTGTCGGATTTAGTTGCGTCCGGGCCCTTGGTACAATGTCAAGACTGTGAGAGCAATATTAATCGTCATTTCAATTCCACAGTCACGTTTCGTGCGAATATATGTACATATCTATGTTTTTTCACATGTATACTTTTATTTTTATTCATGTTTGCACATATGTTATTCGTTGATTGACTTGAACCATTTTTCTTGCACAAATAATTTTTTTTTCACCCCGCAAATAACAAAAACGTTTTATAGATTATTATCGATTATTTTTGACTATTAATTATGCGTGTTTCTTTCGTTACTTTGATGCTCTGAAGATGATGATACTGCCATCAAAATGCGAATTAACAATAATGAAAAATGATCGATGATGGTTTATTGAACATTTTTGTGATCTGTGAGATCAAAAGAATTCATTTGTGAAAGTGAATTTAGTCACAGTGTGAAAACTAAATTAAAAATTTTGTACGTTATTAATAGGATTCCTTTGTGAATACTCTAGAGACACACGGCATGAACTCGGGAGACCAAGAAAGTGTTTGTCCTTTTAGCGAAACTCCTTGATCTAGTCGACGATCAAATTATTTCAACAATGTATGTTATAACATCCACAACTTTACACTGTATTGTGACTTTTTTGATTTCGTGGGAAACAAAAATATTCACAATATTTTTTGGCACTGAATCTTATTTTTATTACATTTTAATCCATTTCTCTATCATACTAAGTACTATTTGTTCAACAACCCATACAAAATTCTTTTCAAAATATTTGTAGATTCCATAATTTGTGAGTGGCCGAAAATTAGAACCTAACTAGAATTAATCTCTCTCAAATATTACGAGAGTGAGTGAAACGAAAACTTTAATTTCTTTTTCATCATATATTGCAAGGAAGTTTCACACAATTGAACTATTTTCCAACATAGTCTTCATTTCGTTCAATATAATTCTTCCAGGATCTAACTAGTGCCTGAATTCCTCTAGAAAGCCTTTTATTCGCGTTCTCAGTCATTTTTGTACAACCACATGTCTCACTTGTTCATGCAACCTGAAAGACTTTAAAAAAACTCTTTGAAAGGTCCGAAGAGGTGCTATTCACTTGGAGCGAGGGCTGGTGAGTACGGAAGATGAAAAAGACATTCGTCTGACATGAGAAAGACATTTATTATCATCGGCTTCGTAGCACCGGTGCATATCTCCAATGGGGCTGCCATATTTACAATGTAATAATAACGTCATGCAGCATATGTTGTCCATGCGGTTACCTATAGGACACTCCTCGAATATTTACTAGCGACGCTCTCCATTTACAACGGTGTACAGAACGTTTTCGAATCCCTGTCCCCACTTTAAGGTTTTCATTTGACTCGCCCTCGTACACTGTGATAATTGTAATTATTTGTATACATTATAGAAAAAACTTGTTGTACATGAAATATAATAATATATAATTACATGAAACAAAAAAATCTGTCGTTTTTTATCAAAATCAAAAAACGACATTCGTGTACTTGATATTAAAATCTATTAATTGTAATGCGAAGATTATGAAATATTTTTATAATAATACATAGAAATCTGCTTGCGTGTCTACTTACATTAAAAAAGCCAATAAGAAGATAATTATTATGTAGTTATGTATTTATATATATACATATATATATATATATATATATATATATATATATATATATATATATACAAACAGGAATTTTTCAAAAGTCTAATTGATATATGCATGTAGGTGGGAACAAGTTATCAACAACTATAACACTTTTAAAAACACACAAACAAAATTTTACAAAATGTTTTTATTAATGATGATGTTGTTTGCTGTTGAATTATTTTTTTTTATTTTGCTTATAATTGAAACATTGTATTCGCTTCAAAATGAATTCGTATATAGAAAGATATTAAATCACAACTTCACGACTTAAAAATAGCAGAGTGAAAATCACAGAGTTGACGTGTAATAATATTAATAAAGGAGATTAATATTAATTGAGAAACTTTTTAGTGTTGCATTATCGTGTAAAAAGTTTTTGTGTGTTTAGCACACTTTTTGAAAACATAAATTTATTTTACCAGCAACAGGTGAAGAGTCGAAGACCTTTGACATTTAATAGACGCAGTTATGATTTTAATCAAGTTATTTAAACTAAATAAGAGGGGCGTCTGGAATACCAGCCGTTCGTATTTAATGAGCACATCACAACTAATTATTTTATTGAAAGAGAAAGAATTGTTCAAAAAGTAATGTGAATACGGATAAGTACAAATGTTTTGAAAAAAGTTTATACGTTTAAGTTTATAAATTAGTTTCTATATAAATACTAAACATTTATTTAAACAATTATTATTAAAACATGCATTTTAAACATTTAAACATTTATTATTAAAACATGCATTAGTTCTTTTTTAAACCTAGTTGCCGAGCACTACCGACAAAAACAGCTGAAGGTACTTGCGTCGCAGGGCAACAATTGACAAGTTGACTGCGAGCCGGCCTAATTTCAGCCATCCGAACAGAACACTGAAAGGTTGCAGGTACCCTGAAGCTCCATTGGTCTGACACCAAGATGCGACCCTATCAGAGGGCTATGAAATATTGCTCCACTACTTCGCAACCCAAAACCGCAATTATTTCAGTGTTTTGTGCTACACGAGTCATGATCCTCAATGGTTGCTACTCGATCTCAATGGCCACAGGACTCTTGCTGCTACTCAGATTTTTCTTAAAAAAAATTAAATCCATAAAATCTATTATAATAGATAAAACTCTGCGTTTTGTATAAATAACTGCAAATTGAAGGCTGAAAGGAAATCAACATCTTATTTATACAAATGAATTCCTTTTTACCCAACAAACAACAAAAATTCTATTCAACATCAATGGCTATACTATCATCTTCAGAGAGCCAAAGTTTAGAAAAATCTGTATCTTATTTATTCTATGCAATTACTTTTCTACCAACCTAATAAATATATATATATATATATATATATATATATATATATATATATATATACAGTCGAAACTGTTTTTATGCGTTTCTTTTTTTCTTTTTAATGCGGTTATGAAGTTATGCGGTGCATATTTCATACAAATTCCGGGTTTTCCCGTTGTATAACATACATGAGCTGCGCGTTGTTTAAAAAAATTTAAATTTAAAATATTATATTTTTTTAAATTTATGTTTTTTAATTTAAAATTTTCTATTTTGGACTGTTTAAATCATGTTGTATCTGCTATCACTGAAATAAAACCACAAACTTTAAATGTCTACTGGAAAGCAGCTTGACCTGTTTGTGTTACAAACAGTGCAACCATTCAAACATCGACATTATCAGCTAAAATCATTACTTTAGCACATGAAATTGATGGAAACGGTTTTGATATATTTATCCATAATAATTTTGACGAATTGCTTGCGGATAAAGCCTTAAGTGACAATGATATAATTAATATAACTTCAGATATCGTTGAAGATCCAGAAAACGATAGTGAAGCGGAAGAAAAACCTATCCCCCTGACTGCAAATATAATTCAAGAAGATGTTTAACTTTGCAATAAATTGGAAAATCATTTTCTTGTTCATGACACTAATTCTGAACGTGCCTTCAAATTCCAACGTCAACTATAGAATTGTATGTGTGGATATCGCGAACTGCATAAAAAATTAATAAAGTCATCATCACAAAGTTTAATCACTGATTACATTGTCAGAGAAAAAAAATCAACACAAAACGAGAGCGAAGTTGATGCTAATTCTGTTTGTGAAAAACCATTGTCTTTACCATGCAGATCTGATACGCTAACTATCTGTTCTAGTGATGAAAGTGATTTCGCACCAGTTCGCAAATATTTCCGAAAATTGTTAGATAGTGACGTTAATTCTGATGAAATAATGTAAAAAGAATTATTACTTTTCAATAAAATTAAACAAATAAAGTTTAAAACAAAATTATTTTAAGTTTTATATCAATTTCAGATTTTCGTAGGAATTTTTAGGAATTCTTATTTTTCTGAATTTTCATCAACGTTTTTTATGCGATTTTTGGTATATTTTAACTCATTGCTTTGGTTTTATGTGGTTTTACAAAATTATGAAAATTATCTCTAATTTTTCAACATAAGTTATATATTCTTATGCAATTTTTTTATATGCGATTTTCTGTGAAACGTACCTATCGCATAAAAAGAGACTTTATATATATATATATATATGTATATACATATACATATAATTTTATTAATAGAATTAATAATAAATCTATTAAAACATTATCAATACAAGTGCTGTAATTGTTTTAAATAGATTATTGAGTTTAGCGAATAATTAAAAATTTTTATAAAATTGTATGTTTATAAAATATATTTATATTTAGAATGTGCATTTATCAGTAATATTAGGTTACACATTTTAAATTTGTAATCATTTTATTACTGATTAATGGTCACTGATCTGTATATGGCCTGACTAATAGAATGTGTAGTATATAATGAAATAATGTTATTTATTTCATTATTATCAACCACTGCGAATTATTTTCCCTGTGTATGTGTGAAAGAGAGAGAGTATTTCTAAGGCTTATCACTGTTTTCCTGAGCAGATAATGTTGATGGTTCGTTGCTACGGTAACGCGTGTCAACGAGAACCAAAACACATGGCATACACGTTCTCTTCGGTCAGTATTGCTCAATGTACGGCATGTCATATCTAAATGTTAGATAGTTTTCATTTTTAATATTTAGTTAATCAATGAATCTGTCCAATTTTGAATGAATTTATATTATTTTTATAAAAATCTATTCATACCTTTTTTATCCTAAAAAATACAATTTCGAACCTGAATAAAAATTTTTATTCTTCTAGACTGAGTTTCTTTCAGGAAGTTCTTCTTTTATTTATTCACAATCTAAGGTGCTTAACGTTACACAATTTCATTACTTGTTTATTTCATTTCCTAAATTCTAATCTTTATTTTTATTTTTGAATTTATCTACCATACACTGAGACTCTTCTTTGTCCTTTTTACTAAATATAGAACCTAGGTTCTTCTTAAAATCTCTTTTCAAATTTCAATTTAACTTGTTCTTATATTCAACTAAGAAAACATCTAGTAACAACCTAAACTGCCTCTTTTCTCAAATCACACTTTTTATCTTTCACTGAATCTGTTTTTGTCTTTGTCTCCGAGTGGTCTGTATTCTTCTCATTTTATAGTCATTTGTATTCATACACCTTTTTAATGAAATTACTTGAAAAATCGCCCAATTCTAATAGAATAACCTATTATTTTTTTCTGAAAAAAAATAAATGTACAATAAAAATCTATAATTTCTTATATACAATTTATATTCGAGTTTTACTACGAATACTTTATTCGAATCAACACTTTTAGATAAACAAATCTCTACAATACTGCTCTTGACATATTTTTTTCAAATCAATACATTATACTTTTTGTTTATTTAAAACAATAAATTATTCAGTTCAATTCTCAGTGTCAATCCTCGTGTTATCAATGGAGTATTTTTCATTAATCATAACAATAGTTCGCTGATATGCTGATCATTTTAACTGATTAGCATATATGTAATGTTATCATATAACTGATAAGGATACATGGACTAAAAACATAAAACCAATGCAAACACAATGCAGATTATAAAAAAATATCGAAAATTGAAATAACGAATATTAACTAAATCGAATCAACTAATATCTAAATTTGTTCCACCTGTGATTAAGATTTATTTGAATCGACAGAATTGTTTTAAAAAACATTAATTGTTAATAAAATAAGAAAAACTTATATATGACAAAATAAAGACAATTTTTGATATTTCGTTGTAAAAATCTGAGATACTGAATTACTACAACAATTTACTAGTAATTATTTATTATATAGGGTACCCATAAGTCGTTAATCTTTTTTAATTAGACATTAAGTAAATTAAACATTTTTTTAGACATTTGAGTGGTTTTCGCTTGTAGTTTTGTGTACCCGAATTGTTGGTACAGTTCCGTGAGGTTATAAAGCCCCGAAAACCTGTATATTACTTGATATTTTGTTATTGTCTTGGAATTATTGTAGCAGATGCTTGTCATAAATGTCCATTATTTCGGAAATATTTCCAAAAAATAGATTACTTGGGTGAGGAGAGGAAAGGGAAGAAAAGAATACGTCTAAGTCGTAAGTCCGTCCAAGGTTTGTCAATCGAACTGTTGCCCCTGGATAACAAGGGCAACTACAGAACATTGGTTTACGTGTCTTGATTTAGTGTCTTTTCTACGAAGCCAGAAAATAATACGGTAAAAAAACTAACCAAAATCCATTAGGTGTACGAATTAATTTTGTGCATTTTTAATAGAAAATGATTGATTGCGGGAAAATGGAATACATTTCAATCTTCAAAATATCACCCATTCTTTTATATAGCTTTGTTCCATCTGTCTGTTAACTGACAAATCCCTTGTCGAAAAAAAGACAGCGGCTTCGAGTCGAAGTCGTAATGCATTTTCGGACCTCTTCCTCTGTTTTAGCATTTTTTACATGTTTTATGCATCACAACACCTTCCCCCGTAGCTGAACAAATCATTCTCGTGGCCTCAGCATCATTTTTTTCAACTTAAATACGGAAAGTATCCAATGCTTAATATGCTGCTTTCGGACGCCATCATGGTCACTACTGTTTTGTGAGGTTATTCCAACTGATTGGCCAAGACATATAGTATTTTTAAATGTTAAGGTTGGAATTCAAAATCCTAAAATAACGATAAAATTTTAAAACAGGGTTATGAATGGATCAATTTAAAGGCATAAAATTAATGTTTACTCATAAAAAAACACCTACTCCAACTCTATATATGTTTTTTTGTATAATTTTTACATCACTCCTCTTTTTTCAATATAATTATCATAGTTTTAGTCATCAAAAGATACTATATCACTTCAAAAAGAAGTCTTCTTTTATCCATTGAACAGATGTTTTTGTATAAAGAAAAAATAAAAACAAATCAAAAAAAATAAAGATGTTTTAATTAAAATTAGTATTAAATATTGATCGATCTGGTAGTTAATAAATTATTGTAGGTAGTTAACATCCTTTCTCAAATAAATTCTTTTTCACTCCAGAAATCATAAAAATGTATCTGATCAAAAAGATTCAATAAATCATTATCGATCATTTTTCATTGTTGCTCATATGCATTTCGACGATGACGATGTGATCACCTTCAGAGGGTCAAATAATCAAAAATCATTAATAATTTATTAACATTTCACAAGAATTTTTTACGTTCCTTGTAGAGTGAAAAAGGAATTAATTTGTGAAAGTGAGACCTTGTTTTTTTTATTAAATCTGGACATACTCAACAGCTGACTAAAACAATAATAATACAAATATCCTAAAATGTTAAATATATAAAATCGATTTCTATTATACAGCAGGTTTCCTATAGCACTTTTTGTTCTTTTTGCATTCATCTACAAGGCCATATGAAATTATTATCGTTTCAATTAAAACATTGTGGTTTTGTCCGTCTCGTTCGATGCGTAGAATACTCGTATAGTCGAAGAATTAGGGCAGACGTTGCAATATCATGTGGTTGTAGGAATTTTTTGTATACAGCTGATATGATACAATGTAAATATATATTTATCTATCAGTATAAATATATATATATATATATATATATTCGAGGTGTTATTTGATAATAATTTGTATTATGAATCTATATTTGGCCTTGCTTCGTGAATTGCACGTGTGACCGTACATTAGTTTTGGCTCAGGGACAATGAATGAATGTTTGCCAATATATACTCATTTTATTAATCTTTTAGTGGAGATGGTAATATTTACGAATAGCAGTCAAAACAAAACATACTCTAAGTCTATCCGTGTTAATCTAATGAAAGTTCCAGAGACGGATTAAAAAATTAGTTGAGAGACGTCAGATCGAAATTTTATGAATTTGTTCACGCACGTTTTTTCAAACGACCTCGAGTTAAAATTAAATACAGATTTCTTGGCGATGATTCAGAGACATACCAATGTACATTTCTCATACCGTAGCTCTGAATCTATCTTCATACATAAATCCATTTTCCATAATGCAATAAAAAATAAAAAATTCTGTCATAAATGTTCAATTAATCATTATTGATCATTTTTGGTTGTTGCTTGTACGAATCATCTTCAGAGCTCCAAGGTACAAAAAATCATATTTTTCCACCTTAACGCTCTGAAGATGATATAATCTCTATTCACATGCGCATAAACAACAATCAATAATGATCTATTGAACATTTTTTGATTAGAATTTTTTATGGTTTGTGGGACGAAAAAGGAATTAATTTGTAAAAATGAATGAAACTAGTACCCGAATTGTAGGTTAATAAGATTTTGTCGTGGACTATCTGAAAATCCAATGGATAAACTCAAGAAGCTATAAAAAAGTGTTTCTTCTTTTAGCGAAAATCCTCTACAAAATCATTTCGGCGATTCGAGTTGTGAGCTTCAGTGGTCGGTATTCGCAGTGAGGGATGGCTCAAGGAGCTGATTACAAATTCACAACCAATTCAGTTTTCGATTTTTAAACAAACCTTTTTTTACATTTATTCACTCCGTTTTTTATTTTGTTTAGAATTTTTAGCGACGATCATTTTGTCTCAAGTGTTGAGACATTGGTTCAAAATCGTATTCTTCAATCTGGATAATTAAAAAATCCCTTTTAGAATCCTATCTGGAATTCCAGTTATTTTTAAGCAATCTGCTCACTCATATAATATAGTAAGTAACTTATAAGATAATCAATACTTGAAGACTATTTTATTTTAATGAAAAAAACTTTATCAAAGTTGATGTCTTCTTTAACTCCAAGCGTACTTTGGAGACAGTTTGCAACTTTGTGAATAAAATGCAATATTCTCTTTCAATCAATTTGTTACTATCTTAATGACATTGTTTTATTCTTCCATCTTTTTAAAAGGGTTCATTTTTAATCTAAAATATTTTTTTATTATTTGAGTATTTGGTCGTATTGTTTGTAAATCGCGATGTTACTGGCCATACCGGGGCTACAGGATCTCGACAACAGCTTTTGTGTCCGATAGTATTAGCTTAGATCTGAAATAATCAGACCCTGATTTCTTAATTTAGTCTTTAGCACTAAAAGTGTGTTTCAACTGGATTTGAATATATTAAGCGTCTTAGTGTTGAAATTTCGCTGGTGAATACAAATAAAATGAAAACCTGATTACTTCTTATGTTATTTCATTTATTTTTCTATTTTATGTTAATTTTGAAATTTGCTTCATACTTTATTCATTCATCACATATGATATTATTTAAATAGAAAATTTTCTCCATTCTTCTTAATATTATTTTTTATGTTTATCATGTTGTTTACATTTATTTCTTATACAATCTGTGACTGATCTTATTTTAATGTTTAATCATTGATCTATTTCTTCAGAAAAAAATCTTTGTGGTTTGTGGAGTGAAAAAATAATTCATTTCTTAAATTTAGAATGCGATTTTCAAACATTTGATCGTTTTATAGAATGTTGTGAATGAGAAATGTAGTAAAAAGACAATGACCTGTTAGGAATTTACTCTGCGAACAAATGCTATAAATCAATATAAATTAATTTCGCATTTATCTTATTAATTAGACCTGTACAATTCTCAGAATTTATACTAGAAATACAAGCGGCCTCGATTTCTTGACGATGACAGCATGAGTATTTCAACGCGAGGAGTGGAATAGGTAAATTGATAAGAGACCATAGTATTTTGTGCTTAAAATTCCCCGATTGTATCTTATCATAACATTCTTTGATTTTTCTATACATTGTACCAGATATTTCTGTATCTTGATGCTCTGAAGACATTATCATCAAAATGTGCGTAAGCAACAATCAGAAATTATCAATAATGATTCACTGAATAATTTTAACAGAGAAATTTTATAAGGTTTTGTGCGGCAATGAAAAAACAATTCACTTGTGGGATTAAATTTAACCACAGTGTTAGAACTGTATTGTAACTGATCTTATTTTCATATTTTAGTAAAGCTATTCCTTCACGTTGTATTTTTACTAATAAAATATCTACGAAGAAAAATTGAGAGAAAAGAAATAAGTTGCTGTCTCTCTGATGTTAAATAAAAACTATAAAAAACGTGAAAAATGAAAATTTAGTACCTTGTGGTTAACTTATCAATAATCCGATGCCAAACATTATAGTACTCTTTTAATTAACTATCCAGATATATAGTGTCGAACAGAAAACTGTATTCTTTATCTGTAGAAGAAATATTTTATCGGGGTTTTGGCTGTTTGATCTTCCGTTTTGAGAATAAATACATTGACTGTATTAAAAAATAAACTGAACATTAGCTAGCCAAATCTTTGTATAATTTGTTTGATTAAAAAATAAAAAACTTCATATTGTTTTGTATCTTGAAGCTCAGAAGATGGTAGCATTACCATCGAAATATGCATAATCAACGGTCAAAAATAAACAATAAATATTTATTAAACGTTTTTGTCCAATTAAAAATTAAAGCCTATTTATTAATTATTGAATAAGGAAATTCACTTTTCGATTTCACCTTATATTATAGATTAAGAAAAAAAAATGAAAAATATAACTAGGTTAAATGAGAAATGGATCAATGAACTGAACGTATCGATAAACGAGTCAAAATTAAAGAAAGTAAACTTCAAAAACAGCAACACAATTGAACAAGTGGATCTGTTTTAATAAAGAAATCGTCACACTTTTTAGATTAATACGGTTGTTCTTTTTTCTGAAACGGTTTTTTCTCCATTTAGACTGCATTTCGATGCGTGTTGTTTTCTCTTCGTGCCAGATGTATAATTATTATTTATATCAAAAAAAGAGTAGAAATAATAACAAGAGAACCGTACACGTTGTCTACGACGCCCCGTCCTGTCAGTTATTACATCCATCGCGTCCGTTTATTAAAACTGGCTTAATCCGGAACTGAATTGTCATAGAAAGCATTCACTACTTTTGCATACACACATGTGTATCAGAATATATTTCCAGAAACATAATGGTCATGCCACAGTCGAATACAAGCACTGAATAGTGGCGGGTTGTAGAGAATACCATTTGAACACATTTTATGTTTATTATAGCGACCGGTGCGCTAAAGACGAGTTGGAAGATGAGAAAATTTTAACATTGAACTAGACGAGTGAAAGAATTTCGCCGGCAAAACGATAAACATCTTTTTTTTCTGCACTTACAGTGGTATTTTTTTTTCAAAAACAATTCAACGCGAGTGTGCTGTGTTCGTGTGTACATAAATAAAACACTAAGTTAAAAATAGCAGTATTATTTTATTCAAATTGTGGAAGAGCGTAAATAGTCACGAACGAATTCATTGTGACGAAAATGGCATCAAAAAAAATTGATTTCGATATCGTGCTGCAGGAGCTCGGTGATTTCGGGAAATACCAGAAACGGAACTTGGCCCTCCTGTGCGTGCCGTTCATTTTTACAGCGTGCCTAGTGCTCAGCTATGTGTTCACTGCAAGGATTTCTGAACACAGGTGGCGTATTTACTTAATTTGTTTACAGATTTCAGTCGATTCTATCAGAGTTGAACTTTGATCTTTGATATCCGAATCATTTGTTAGTCATCGAAAATATTTTTCAATATATGTCAAATAATTTATATGTGCTGTACGTGAAAAAAAAAACAAGGAATAAAAATAAACGTAGAACAATCTGTATTGAACCAACGCATGTCAATTATTAGAATGTACAGTTATCATTTTTTTATGTCATTATTAAAGTATGCAAATACATAAAATTATTCATGAAAATATAATGAAAAATAGAAATTAATTAGTTTTAACCCAAATACAATATTTAATGATCTCTAGTGATTCTATTTTGACTTAGTTATTAAACACACTTCCATAAATAAATCACTACCCCAAACGCCACAAAATAGTTCTAAAAATGCTCATAAATTGTTTATAAAAATGTCATAATGATTTTATGAGATTTTCTGTATCCTGCGTTTTGAAGATAATTGTATCAATATCGAAATACTTATAAATGATAAAAATGAACAATGAACAATTATTGAACACATATTAAAAGAATGTTAAGTGTTTTGTAATATTGATTTATTTGCCAAAACTTCTTTAGTGATTTACAATGTAATAGAATAAAGAAGAAAACTTTTTATTTTCTTCGCCTACAATCTCATTTAACTATTATTTATGTCGCCTTTCTTATGATTGCTATTGTTTGTTGTCTCTTTATCGCTGACATAACGAAATGAATGTAAATTTAATTCAATTTTTAATTTATTCTTAAGAGATGTTTGTAGATGAAAGAATACTTTTGATGAACTAGACAGGAATTCATTATTAATACTACTATTTTCACAAATTAACTCGTTTTTCAACCTACAGACAATTTTTTGTGGTCAAAAATTTTACATAAATTATTATTCAGAATATTAGATTGTTTCTTATATCTTCCAACATCTTCAGAGCACCAAGGTACAGAAAAATATTTTGCTGTTTTTGGAACGAAAAATTATTTTTTTCCACCACAAAATGCAAAATGAACTTTTACAACTGAATTATTCCGGTGAATTTAGCTACAGTGTAATAAAAAATGAATTTAGCTACAGAGTCATAATTATATTGTGATAAAAAAAATATCAAACACTTTACTAAATTTTTTTAAAAAAAATCTGTGCATTATATATAATTGACTGATTTTTTCAGATTTTACATTAAGATAGAAGATTAAATATCTATAAGTAAGAAAAAGGAATGATATTTGTCCTAAGCAGATTTCATACTTTTTCATATATTTTTTCTGCAAAACGTTTTTTAAAACTATTCTATACCTTGACACTTTAAAGATGACATTGATCGAAATGCAAATAACCAATAATAAAAATTCTTCAATAATGAATAACTAAACATCTGTGACCAAAATAGAAATAAAATTCAAAATATCCATACATATTTGAAATATTTTACGTTTGTAAATGCAATTCAATCGCCAGGAAACGACGAAATGTTGCTCATTAGGATAAAATAAGAACTAAAGCCTACATCTTCAGGTTATTTCAAATATCCTGATATCCTTCTTCCTTTTGAATTACACGAAGTTTTATCTTACACATCTAGTTTCGGCACATCTTCGTGTAATATCTTCAGGTAGATTTAAATAACATTTATCAATGGCATACGTGCTGGAATTAATACTAGAATATAAAAACTCGAGTGATTCCAAACGACGAAGATCATAAGGACAATATATCAACAAGATCAGGTTGTAATAAGTAGAAACACACAATAATTATAATTTTTTTCCAAATATATATATAATGAGTCCAACAGGTTAAATGTCTTAATTTTGGAGTTAAGTGTACCAATCATAAACAGAGAGACAATGAGATTTTTTCTTTATCTTGGCTCTCTGAAGATAATGACATCCTCATCGAAATACGTATAAGCAACAACCAAAATCTCATACCAATAAAAATTTATAATTTCGTAACCAAATATTACTAAAAAATATTGACCATGCATTTAATCATTATCCGTTTTTAATTAACATTAACAAATTTCGAAATCATATATTACTTTCAAAATTATTATCGGTTTTAATCTATAAGTTATTTTGTTTAACACAAAAGAATCATGTAATTTATGTCGTTATGGATTAGAGCAATTTTAATTAAAAAAGTATTATAAAAAAACATTACACCAAAAAAGTAATTTCAATTGTTCTTATTTGTTACGTGTTATAAATAAAAAATGTTTGAAACTATTCCGAGTAATTAAATATTCTACGTTTTAGAGATACAATTTATTCTGATACTTTTTTTTAAATAAGATAATATTTCTGTTGAATTCTTTTAAATGTCATGTTTATATATAGCAGTAGAATTTAATAAATATATACAGTTATATCAACTAGAAATATATTTTATTTAATTATAAATAATAATACGGCATTCACTGTCGTTACTTTTCTATAAATCAATAATATATGTTCGTTCATATGCATTCTCCAGTGAAAACTATTCAATTTGCATGGAATGAATCAAGAACCAAATAAGTATATCAATATGGATGAGATACGACAGGTAGCTCATTCTCAAAACTGCAGTGTGGCACAAATGTGACTAATTTTGTGTTTCCCGTCTTGTTTTTTCTTATATATATATATATATATATATATATATATATATATATATATATATATATATATATATATATATTTGATGTTGTTGTCAATGAGTTCATTGACATTATTTGTTCGACAATTTACATATATTTTAAAGTATTTTACATCTGTTACATTCGATGCAATTAATGTGAATCTGCACGAATATTCTATTATATATATATATATATATATATATATATATATATATATATATATATATATATATATATATATGTATATATATATATATATATATATATGTATATGTATATATATACATATACTTTATAAATTTACATAAAACTATTTTTAATTTCTCTAATCACATTCAATATAAATATTAATTTATGTAATTATCATGCTGATACTATTTATAAATAATTATGGTTCTCAATCTGTATCACGACTACGAGTATATTAAATGTATTAACAGTCAATGAAATTATCTTATCAGCACTTTTATTGAAAAAAAAACACATCTATTTGTCGAATTACATGAAAAGGTTATATTTTATCGAACATTGTAAATAATCAAAAACACATTTTTGATGTATTTTTTTGTTCGGTATGAGACTCGTTATAACAAATTTAATTAATTCAATAATAAAAATCGCTATGCTATAAACTACTGCGCCTTGTTTTGGAAATACTTAAATTGTTTTACATCGGTTGAGTTTGGAAGTAAAAAAAAATGAATAAATAGTTTTATCAGTCGTTTTGTAATGGGATAACTGACATTTTCTAAAAGTATTGAAAATGTTTGAATATCGTACTAGGTTTTCACAGATAAATTATTTTTTTCACCCCACAAATTACATCAAATTTTCCCTAACAAAAATATTCAAAAAATTATTATTGATTATTTTTAATTTTTGCTTATTCGGATCCATGTTTTGGTAACTTGGCGTTCTGAGGATGATGGCGTTGCCATTGAAATGCGCATAAGCGACAATTAAAGATAACCAATAATTTATTGAATATTTTTAATTGAAAAAGTTTGGTATGGTTTGTAATAAAAGTGAATATAGCCACAGCGTGAAAACTGTTTTTGTGATCGTGCTAGATATTAATGTTTCATCTCGTACTAAGAAGTTTCTGTAGATAAACGCCCTAAAGTGATAGATTCGCCATCTAAATTCATTCAAGCGATAATTAAAAATTAAAAATAATCAATTATTGAACGTTTTTATCATTACACACGATTCTGTATTTTATATGGAGAGTGAAAAATTCATTATAATAGAAAAGAGAATACAACTAGCTCGTAGGGACTATGATTATGACCTTAAGTACAACTAAAATGTAATTATTTATATTTTATCTGTATATTACTACGAGAAATCTGAATAAAATAGTATATTTAGATATTGTACCAAATTTTAATAAAAAGATCATAAGTAATAGCTACTCACTTTTCTATTTTTTATTCGAAATATTGTTAATATTTCGACACAATAAATATTTCACTACAAATAATAATATCTAGAGAGCTTAAAATTAGTGATTAGACAGTGTCTCAATTGGTACGTAATTTTACTTATTTATAGAATGAATAAATATCAAATCTAAAATGTTATATTTTCACATATAGTTTCATTCTAATGACAACATTTTTAATCAAATACATCTTTACATATTAAACTGTATTCTGAAACTATTTTTATAGGAAACAGTGATAATCAAAAAGATATTTTGTAGTATGTAGAGTAAAAGATAAATCATTTATGAAACTATGGATTTATTATTTTATTCGTTTGTCTTTGGTAACCGTTTAGAAATAACTGAAAATATTTCTATCCACTATATACGATTTGCACTAAGATCGAATGTTTTCTCGAATTTAGGCATTGACAGTATTCCGTTCGTACTAAATTTTCCGAAAAGTAGATATAAAAACATACTTTCATAATATTTTTGAAACTGTACTTCTACTTCAGAGTAACAAGGTAAGGAAAAATCGAATCTTTTTGAAGTGAAACTTCTTTAGCTGCGTTGGGAGTAAATTTTCAAAGCCAATACAAACAAGTTTTACGGAAGTTTTTAGTACGTATAGTGGGGAGGGGGTTGGCTCATGCGTAGACGGTAGAAGCGATCGACGGCTTAGTTAACATTGTTACTCCGTTTATAGATATGACTGTTGCACAATTCAAATTATTTGGTGTGACGGTAACAGCAGTTGGCGAATTCTGCACTGCTGAATGTAAAATGGAAGACAGAAAACAATTGTAATTGTAGCGAATTACATTTCTCCGAATAAAAAAGGATAATATAATCTACTTTATACACCGTTCAATACTACTCATTGAGGTGCAACATTCCTTGGCAAAGGAGAGGTTAAACTAGCAATGATTCTCAATGGAGATTTTAATGTCAATTTAGCATCAGAATATTTAACGCTATTTGTTAATTTTCTACGTGAAAAACTTAATTTAAGTATGAATACTGATCTCATAATCGCAATGATAAAAAAATAGGTGTACTACTATAGATTCTGTCTTTTCACAATATCTTCAAAACATATAACCCAAAACATGCATTTCATATTTCAGTCATCATAAGCCCATAGTAACAGTTATACCAATTGAATCCCCACTAAAAAAAATCATGAAAGTTGATGAAATATTAAAAAAAAATATTAATTTTCTGATTCAATTCTTATTGTTTTATATTTACCGTCTTCCTCTTATACTAAATTCCATCTTTTGTCCTCTCTCGTTAACTGATTCTTAAAATATCAATAAACAAAAACTGAATCATTCGCTTATCATGCATGATACAATGCTCTTAAAAATGTTTACATTTTAACCGATGGTAAAGGTGTTTCAATACGGACGTGCGTACTGTGTTATACGCACTTTTTTTAAACAAAGAAAATATAGAAAAGAGTGCAGAATAAGCATACAACAAAATCCAAAACATGAGAGTGTCAAATTTTATTTGTACAAAATAAAAATTCAAATCTTCACTAATAAATTATTTTTTTCGTCCCACAAACTACAAAAAAAAATCTGTACCTTGGAACTTTGAATATGATAGGATTGTAATCTAAATGCGCATTGACAACAATCAATAATGATTTATTGAACATTTTTGGCCTGATTTTTTTATAATTTACGTGATGAAAAAAGAATTCATTTGCGAAAGCAATCTTTTCTTATATTTCTTTATATAGAGATCATTTTGAATTACAACAACTTTTTCTTGTGGGAAATGTCTTGATATTTGTTCACACTTAGTTATATAATTTCACAGATGTCCCAAAAATTAATCGTACAAAAAATCTAATGTGTATCTAATGATCTGTTTTTATTAAAAGAAAATAATTTCCTCTCAGCAAGAATTAATTTCTTTTTGAATGAATATTCATTTTAATAATATTTACTCAATAACTGTGAAAATAAAACATATTAAAATCAGTAAGATGAGTTAATTAAATTGGAAGTTAGAATCGACATAAACAAACAATCCGGCTATATGAATTTCATTCGAAATTAAATAAACAACAAAATAATATCTCATGACAATTCGTGTATAAAAAAAAACATTTTAAATTAAAAAAGAGAATAACTCGAAGAACGGTGTGTTCAATGTAAGCGGACAAATATGATAATTGTTCAATTATTTTCTTAGTTCATCATTTTTAAATTAATTTCAGTAATGAGACGTATTTGTAATTAATTTTCATTTTAAAAACGCCATGCGAACTGTCTTCAAGGTGAAGTGTGACTAAGAAAATATTTAATATTTTTGTTTATTTTTTACGTGCCTGTGTGTTCATTACATTTATACATACACCGTACATTCTTTTGTGGTTTATTTTGAACGCATATACGTATACAATTCTAAATATATGCGGTACCATGAAATTAATCATATAGCGAGCGTTAAGATAGATACAAATCAGATTTTTCTGTAATTTAATGCTCCAAGGATGGTGGAATAGTTATCAAAAAGCGTATAAGAAAAAATCACAAATAATTAATAATCATTTATTAAATACGTTTAATCAAAAATTTTTGTAGTATATGGAATGAGAAAAAAAATCATTTTTAAAGTGGATTTAACGACAACTTCCGAATAATATTCTGACAGTGAAAAGATTGTCAGATTAAGAAAATGAGTTTAAAAGAAAAAAAATGTTTAAAATTATCACGTTTCATTCTAATAAATTTTTATTATCGTCTAATAAAAATTTTCTGTAACACTATGAAAATATTCATAACCTTTATTTTTAAAAGAATTAAAAACATATTTTCGTACTTTCTTATCCATACTGAATCTTCTTCCTCTAGTACCAGCCTTCAGTTTAGAAAATAAAATACAACCACTAATAAATGAACTTGGAGCATTAGGTAGGCACACAATTTCTGCGAAGCAAAGAATTCTCACGAGTTTGTTTTAGTTACGTGTTAAAGAGGGACTTTTTGTTGAATCGTTCTGACACCATTTCTTAAGAGGTGACATACTATGGTAATCTGATGCCTTCTGAGGATTGGTACCTGAGTGAACTAACAAGTCAATCTAGCGATGTTCAAATAAACTCATGACAAATATGTTGAAATGTCGAAAATCAATTATTATACCAAAAGTGAAACATGCTTTAAGTGTTAATTTTTTAAAAAATCTGTTATATTATTCACTTTAAATCTCAAAAAAGCCACCAACTCCCTTTACTTTCTTTGATCCACTCTCATCTCTTTATGATTTATCTTTTTTATTTCATCATTTCATGCATTCTGCTTTGGATATAAGATCATATGATCCTCATAGAATGTAGAAACATACAGAGCCAGAATTTCATCGTCTATCATAAGCAGTTGGATCATGTCTTCCCTACCAATAATATAAAACTCTGGAGGATTAATTAATCATTTCATCGTTTAAATTTTTTAAACTACGAGGGTAGCACCAAATATTTTTGACCTAGAAAGGAAGGAATGTAAATAAAAAAGATTTTTCTATTTTTCTAAATAATTCTCTTTTACGTCAATACATTTTTAAAGCAGTTAATTGCCAATTCTATACTCTTATAAAAATAAGCATCGGTTTTCTTATTAAAGGGGTCAGTTATCACTGTTTTCAGCTTATTGTTATCATTAAAACGCTGTCCAAGTAAATCTTTTTCAAATTACCAGAACGGTATTAATCGGGAGCAGTCATGTCTAGACTGAGGGTGGGTGATCAAGTTCTTAGAAGCCACACTTTCTATTACACCGACTCTAGAAACAGTAGCGGTGTGAACTAGTGCATTGTCATCCTACAAGCCCACTTCTTTTGTTAGGGGCCACGCCATTTTTCCGAATATTATCCCGCAATTTATACAACAATTTTACATAATATGAGTCATTAACAGTGGTACTGCACTCCTTAAAATCTATATATAAAATACCTTTCCATCGCAAAAAATTGTCACCATGATGTTTTTTGTGGATTGAGACACTTTGAATTTCCTGAGGGTTTCATCTGTTCACCACCATTCCATGGATTTTCTTTTAGGCAGAGGATCAGAGAAAATGGCCATTGTTTCATTCTCTGTTGGAACGAAAATGGACGTGAGAACTTCCCCAAGACAACCGGGACACGATTCAGCCTCCACTAACTCTTCTCTCATTTGAAACCTCTTAGGTCATTCTTTTACCATAGAGTGTGAATGGAAAGCTCCCTATATACACCGTCTAATTATTGTTTTATTTGGTAATGTGTAACCCCTTCTTTTGTCAGAAACTTTATTACCGCCCAATACTCAAATTTGGTTACTTGTGATATTGTTAAGAAGTCTTACTATTATCGCCATCACTTTACGGCTGATTAAGTTATAATTTTGAAATTTTTACAGAACGCTTCTAAAACATGAATCTATCACACTGCACAGATTCGCCATGCGTGCGCATACACATGCGCAACCATGTTAGGCCGAGAATATTTGGCGTTACCCTCGTACACATACAATTCGAAGCAACTATCTTGCACTAATTTTTAATATTCGTATATCATCACGAACGATACATAAAACAGTTGGTTTCGATAACTCGATCCTTTCTGAAATGTCTTACTTTTAATCGGTCGAGTCGATCACTGTAACTTTTTCCACTAAATCGATGTTTTATCGAGTGGTCGCTATACTGATGTCCTTCATATTGATTATCTTCAACCGGCTATCTTTTTTAAAATATAAATTCAACCAATAGTTTATACGATAGAACAAAGCTACCATAAACAAAAGTTAGTTCTTTGTTTGATTTTATTTTGATTCTTGTTTTTTTGTGGGAAAGTATTCACAACTGTGCTATTTTTTGCAAATTTATCGACTTGTAAATTTATTGATCTGCATGTTAAAATACTAATTTACACCTGCATTAATTAAATAAACCATTATATAAAACCAGTAAATGTTCAAAAATGTCGAGACACAAATATCAAGAACTTTTAGATTTTTGGGCTGTACTGCATAATTGTCTGTCAGAAATGTGCATAATTAAGTTATTATTTTAAAAACACGTGCGAAGGAGAAGGTCAACATTACTTACTATTGACTGAAAAAAGATAACTGACCACGAAATGCATTACAATGTATTATTTATGACTAGAAGGATAGTTACATTTTTTTGTATATAACTATTTCATATTATTCAATATGCTTTCTTAATTATCAAATTAAAGGTTACTTTTTCTATAAACTCGTCAAGTAAACCGGTATTTCTTTTTCTTTATCATGTCTCCAAAAAAAAATAGTTACTTTACAATTCGAATGCAGATTATTAAAACACTATCTTGAAACAGAACGATATAAATAACTCCTATTACTCTTCCACTGAAATGAAACATTTCATGTAAATATGAAAGTTTTATATATATATATATATATATATATATTGAAAGAGAGATATATTACACGCAATGCATTTGAAGTTTTTAAAAATATTAATCGTTTTCTCGATTCGTTATTGAAGTCCCATTGTTCTGAAACAAATTATTTTTTATGACTAATTGAATTTATTTATACTGTGACAATGGATTGAAATAATCGTGCAAGTCATACATGATGCATGAAAGTAAGCACTGGTTTGATTGTATGAGAATACGTCTGTATTTTTAAATTGTTTGAATATTTTTTCAATGATTATTTAGTTTCTGAAAAAGATTATTGTCTAGTGTTTCACTTCCTTATTTTAGTATGATCTTGAAAAAAATTGTCAAGTGAAATGAAAAATATTTTATATTATTAAGAAAATAAGAATTTAAAGACGTGAAAGACGTTAATTTAAAATTAATTATCATAAATGAATTTTTCATTCTCTGTATGTATAATAAAAGAACTGAACTGATTATTGATCATTTTTGATTATTTCTTATATGCATTTCGATACGTCATGGCTTCATTTTCATAGTTCTAAAGTTCTAAAAAATGCAGTAGAGTAAAACGAAAATCTACTTCTCTACCCGCACCTGCACAAACTAATTATTAAACCGCAATCATTCTTTAAAAGAGCCCACACTATTAAAAGTATTAATTAAATATAAATCACTTTTATAACAATAAACCTTAAAACATTAAATAAAACAATAAATAAAATATTAAATTAGTAAACAACAAAAAACAATAAATTGTTTAATTTTTTTGCTGATATGTTTGTTTTTATTCCTCTTTTTCAGTAGTTTTTTCCCTCTACAATTGCTCTTTTATGTACGATTTTTCGTTTTTTAAGAATATTCATTATTTGTCAAAATATGCTTTAATAATTATTAGTAAATTTATCTTCACAAATGAATCTTTCCTTTATCCCAGAAATTACAAAAAATTTCAATAATTGATTGTTGATCATTTTTAATTAGTAATTATGAGCTTTGAGCATAAGTAACAAAAAAAAATAATCGATAATCAATTGTTGAACATTTATAATCAAAAAAAATGATCTTTAGAGGATGAATGAAGAATTGGTCTATGAAGAATCATTATTTGTATTTTCTTGGCTTGTCTGTTCATTTAATGACGCATTTTTTCCAACTATTTGTGTTTCCCTTTAATTCTTCAATTTTTCATTCTTTATTTTAAACTATTGTTATAATATTTGTATTTATATCAACCTCTCCAGACTTTTTATTTCTTAATACTTCAATTTTTATACAATACAGTTGTAATTATAGCTAAATTAACTTTTACAAATTAATCCTTATTTTCTCAAACCAAAAACAAAAAAAAATTTCTGATCAAAAATATTCAATAAATTATTATTTAAGAATCGTTCAATAAATAATTATTGATGCTATATTCAGACCGCCAAGGTACAGAAAACAATTTGTGGAGCGAGAAAAAAAGAATTCATTTATGGACGAGAATTTAGCCAGTGTCAGAAATTACTAAGAGAAACAAAAATTTGACATGAAGTTGGAAAGAATAAAAATATAATAATAGTGGATGATATTGCTTTAAAAGTGAATAATGAAAGGAATACATTAATGGAAAAAATGAAGAGAGATGTTGTCAATAAAAAGCTCAGCAAATTAAAAATAGACAGAAAAGTATATAAATATATCTATAAAAAATTTTAACTTTTATTTTATTCGAATGAAATTTGATACTAACATATTTTGAATTATGTTTGAAGCTTATTCTACACATTTTTCTACATTTTATTTATTTATAGTCAGCTGTAAAATATTATTTATTTTTGCAATAACTGCTTGCTGTATTTTTTCCAAGTTTTCCCTCTGTGATCATATATTATTTTGAAAAATCTAATAGTTTTATAATTATTATAAATGACTAAATGTTTTTTTTTAATATTTATTAAACTAAAAAAATCTATTTTTATAATTCCATCTTCCCACACAACCATTTTATCTGTACAAACGTGTTCTCATTCAGAGTGTTCATGAATTCCATAGAATTGAATGTCTATAACTACAACTATACAAATTTAAATTGAACTCATTTATATCCATTTATTTTTGCATCACAGGTGCTACATACCAGAGTGTGAGAACGATACGGTTAACGTGGAATTCAAGCCTGTATGGTTATTGAACGCCGTCCCTTTTCACGGGAAAGAGCCGTACAAATGTCTGAGGTACGGCCTGAATGCCACGGACGCATCTCCAGATGATAACGAGACATGTCCGGCCGATCGTTTCGATAAAAATACCGTGAAGAGATGCGATTCATACATTTATGCTTCGGAAAAAACCACGATCGTCAATGACGTAAGTACATAGAATTCATACTTGTATCTGTCTTCGCGGATACTTCTGCGATATGAAATCGACTCTATCAGGGAAATGCCAATAAGGCATTTTTTTCATTTGATGTTAAACTTTGATACGATATTCGTATAAATGATCCACGATATGAAATTATACGGAATCTCTTAACTCGTTGATCAAAAATCTAATTTAATTTGAGTTTTAAATAAAATCATTTGGTTGTGATTGAAATTAAACTTGTTTAAGGATCTATTATTTTATATAACAGGGACATCCAAGATATGTTCAAACAAATCATACTTTAATATTTTATAATATATAGATTTTTCAAATTCGGAATAATTTTTGAATACCGACACTTAATCTTTGGGCGTTATACACATACATCTATCATGAGAGGTAGGAATTTTTTTGAATTTCAAGAATCAAAATTAAAATAAATAATAGAATTCTTGTTTTTTATTCTTTGTTTTCAATTACTTGTCTCCCTGATGTACAAATAAATACGAAAAAAAGTACAATACAGTTCTGACACTTCGTAAATTCACTTTCATAAGTTAATTCTTTTTCACCCCAAAAACCACAAAAAAAATTTAAAATATGCTTCGCATTCTGATATTTAATTAGAGACTGAAAAGTTCTGAATTTTAATTTAATTTTAATTTTTTACATTTCCATTCACTTTTACAAATTAATTCCTTTTTCACTCCACACTCCACAAAAAGTATTCTAGTGAAAAATGTTCAATAAATCATTATTTATTTGTACTTATGCGCATTTTGACGGCGATTCTATCCTTAGATTTCCAAAACACAGAAAAAATCATTTATGAAAAAGATATTGCTTATGTAAACCTTTAAGCTGACTACCTATGAATTTCAGTGTTAAAGAAGTTTTTTTGTACCTTAGAACTCTGAAAATGATGGCATTATCGCCAAAATGAGCAAAAGCGACGATCAGTAATGATTTATTGAACATTTTTGACCAGAAAATGTGTTGTGGCTTGTTGAATGAAGAAAGAATTCATTTGCGAAAATGAAAAGACTAAATGCAGAAGATTAAATATTCACTGACATGAAATAAGCATTATAAATGAAAAATTGAAGACAAGAACGAACTACTTGTTTCTAAAAAAATATTTTCTACTAAACGTTGTAACAACGCTGCTGCTTCTAAAACTAAGAGATGATCCAAAACATATCAAGCATAGGAAATTTGGATAAACTATCACAAATGAATTCTTTTTTCACTTCACAAATCACAAAAAATTTTTCTGTATCTTAGGACTCTGCATATAGGTAACATCACCATCGAAATGTTCATAAATAACAAACACTATTGATTTATTAAACACATTTACCAATTTTTTTTATGGTTTGTGAGATAAAAAAAGAATTAATTTGTGAAAGTGAATTTAACCATAATGTCAGAACTTTATTAAAGAAGATGTGTTCAATATTCGTTGAGGATTAGCTCGTTAAATTTGTCTTCTTTAATTTGAAAACGTATAATATGATTTAGGAACAAATAATTGTTTTTTTTATATAATTGTGAAATCGATTAATAAACATAGATGTTGAATCTGGTTTACAATACAATTACTATAAGTAATAAAAATGTTTTGAAAAAGCATAAATGTTTTTGATAGAGTAGAGATAATTTTAATATAGTGAAAGATAATGCGTTCCTATAACAAAGTTTTTTCTGCATCAAAAACTATAAAAGTTCATATACTCGATCGTTGAGTAATAATCTAAATAAACTTGCTATAAGAATAAAAACTAAAACTATTTCGGTTTTTTTAGAAGCCGCTAATGTGAGAAATTTACTTTTTTGAAATATTTTTTCTATCAATAACGTGCTTTCGAATCTCTGTCATTGTAATATTCAACTATACACGATAAATGTAGAGTTTTCTGTACCTTGTCACTCTGAAGATGATTGCATACCACCAAAATGCTCATAAACAATCACGAATGATTCATAATGATTTATTGAGCATTTAAGACCAGAAAATTGTTTGTGATTTCTGGAATGAAAAAATAATTCATTTATGAAAACAAATAAATGATTCGCCATAAAATTCGTTACACAATAAAAACGCTTATATAAAATAAAAGATACACAAGAAAAATTTAGAGAGATACTCAATCATATGTGACGCAATAGGCTGGATATTCTTACTTTAATACATTCACGCACATTAAAATATTTTTTTTATTTATAGTATTCGGTGGATGAGGGTTTAATGATCTTTAAAAAAAATGTGGAATGTAACTTACTTTAGATATAAGAAATGGCGAAAAAAATCAGTTCATATTCCACAATGAACACAGGATTTTTGAAGCAAACGAGTTTCACGTTTTTCGGTTAACCCATTGCAGACTTTTTAAAGTTGCGTTATGTATGTATAGAACAAACACTATGATATTTTCTTATAATATTCTTGAATATAAATTCTAATAAATACATTTTTTTAAATAGATTTAATGTACTTAAACATAGAAAACAATCTGCCTTCACGATATACGAATAAATATTAGGTTGAAAAATAATTGCGGTTTTTGTTTTTTGAATTATAATTTTATTTTTTCAATGGACGTGTCAATTCATCGTGTTCATATTAATATAATTTTAAAGTCCATTTTTCGGTGTGTATTTCGGTAACATCGACTTTGGTTTTATTATTAATTTTACTCCAAATTGAGCTATTGAATTAAAATGGGAAAGAAGCAAATGAGAGCAATTTTGTACGAGTTCAAAACGAGTGGTAAAACATCAGAAACTGCTCGTAAACTAAAAGATGCTTTTAGCGTGGGTACTGTTAAGGAATATACGGTACAATGATGGTTCCAAAAAGTTCGTGCTGGGGACGAAAGCCTTGAAGATGAAGAAGATCGCGAGCATCCTTCTTCAGTATATAACGACCAACTGAATGTGTTAGTTGAATCAGAACCACGAACAACAATTCAAGAACTTGCACAAAAGTTAATCGTTAGTCATCCAACAGTTCTAGACCACTTAAAACAGCTAGAGAAATCAAAAAACAGAAAAATGTATATGAATTTGAAGGTCATAAACCGCAATTATTTTTCTGATAACCTTATATAATTGAATATATTGATATTTTACTCGTTGAGAACATATTTATTGATCTTTTGTACTCTTTTAGTTCAATTTAACTTGCGAAGAGAACCACTGGAAGCTCACACTGGTAGGGACAGTTAATAATATCGGACAACTTGTCTGTTTGCCGTTATCAGGAATTATTTCTGACAAGTAAGGGTATATAATTTTATCGTATAACAAAAATATTTCATAAAGAATACACAGGTATGTACGATAATTAGAGTAGAACTTTTAAAAAAATTAATATCTCCAAAATTCAAGAATATGTTAACAAAAAAAAGCACGAATCTAAAAAAAACTAAATCGAAACGGATGAAGTTTTAAATAAAAATATAAGAAATAACACTTGTTAAAATGTAGTCGCATTGGATAACCATCTATAAACATTTACAATACACCTGCAGCGACATCCTGAGAATATTTTAAACAGACATTGCCTAGTGGAACTGTTTCAAATCTTCTAAATATGAATGTAATAAAATAGAACCCTATCGTTATTCAAAAGTGTTAATTATTAATTTTGAACTGTACCAGAAGTTTTAAATGTTTATTCAAGTTTTAAATGCTTTATTGTCATTTTTTATTGATTTATTTCCATTGCCGTTCTTGTATGAAATAATAATCATTTCATAATTAACTAATTTCATACCAGTTTTAATAATTTTTTATTAAAATGTCATTTAATTTTATTATAACTACTTTGCCTAACCTTCTTCAAAAATCACCAATTTTCAATCTCCGGATAACAGAAAATATAGATTTCAAAAAAACATAAGTTGGAAACTAAATATTTTTCTCACAGATATGGAAGAAGGACAATGATGATAACCGGACTTCTTTTAAGTGCTGTCATGGGACTCATAAGATCGTTTTCATTCTCTTACACATTCTTCATATTAATGGAATTCCTCGATACGGCTCTTGGATCCAGTTCATTCAGTTCAGGATTTGTATTAGGTAAATCTTCTTTTCTACGATTATTCATAATAATTTTTTTCACTACTCTATTTAATTACAAAAATTAGATCTATCTAAATCGTATGCTTGTTTACCTTTTACTAAAATTCGATTTTTCGGAATACAGCGATGGAACTTGTCGGTCCTAGTAAACGAGTGTTTTGTAGTGCGGTCATCAGTTCGTTCTTTTCGATCGGAATGGCAATCTTAGGTCTACTAGCCTGGTATACAACATCATGGAGAACGTTTTTGCGAATATTGTACACTCCAGGAATTCTACTTGTAGTTTACTACTGGCTGGTACCGGATTCGATCAAATGGATGGTATCGAAAGGAAAATACGAAAAAGCTAAGAAAGTACTGACGAAAGCAGCCAAAATCAATGGAATTCAACTCTCGGAGAAAGCAATGTCAAATGAAGTTTCTAACAATGTAAGATTTTTTTTAATGGCAATATTTTAAAAATGAGAAAAATAACTGTATGTAAATATAAAATTTTGAATAGTCAAGATCATAATTCATCAATATGGGTTGAGTCAGATTCAAAAAGAAATTACTAGCTCAGTCCTCAGAAATGTTTCAAAGCTCTCAATCACTCTTTTCTATAATTGCTTATTAGCTTTTCTATGTCAATGGCGTCATATTCAGGGTAGAATATTAAGAAAAACATTATAAATTAGTTAAAATTCATTTAGTGCCAAGCGACTGAAGAAGAACAGCCGACCAAAACGTCACATCCTCTTCTACAAGTCCTGAAGACGCGGTTTCTACTCATCCGTCTACTCTGCTGCTCGTTCGTCTGGATAACGTGTACGTTCGTGTATTACGGCCTATCGCTGAACTCAGTCTCCGTCGGTGGCAACATCTACATCAATTTCATTTTCGTGTCGTTGATCGAAATACCCGGATATATCATATCGGCACTAACGCTCGATAGATTCGGCAGGAAAACCACGTTGGCATTGTCGTTGCTACTTTCCGGGCTGTCATGTTTATCGTTCATCTTCATTCCTGAAGGTCAATATTTTTCATTACTCTATTAGTCTCGAGGTCGAGAGTTCAATTTGAATATTAATCGTTGTAATTGTTAAACAGTTTCATGGTTTTTTCAAAAAATAATTTTATTAAAACTCAATACTTCAATGACATTTAGACAGCAACTTTCTTGGCAGACTACCATATTTATATCTTTTCACGATAATATTACTCGTTTTCTCCAGTATAATCGTATAATATATTCATGAGGCATTCACTACAAATACAACGATTTATATATAAATTAAATATGTCAACATTTCAATTACCTGACTGAAACAGTTTTTGAGAAATTTATTTTATTATTTTGTAATCTATACTTTTAATTTCTATGTGTTTGATTGATACTAATCTATAATCTATTTTTCAGAATAAAATAATTACATTAATTTTTAACACGATCAGTGGATAATAAATAGCTACGAATTTTAATCAATTGCTTCGTATCTAACAAGTTACGATTAATTGATCTGATATTACATAAAAATCTAGAATTTAAATTTTATTACAACCTATACTGTTAATAGGTCCACATATTATTAGGTTTATGAAAAATCCATAATTTTTAACATCGTTAAAGCTTCGTTTTCGGTAATGTGCTATATTTTTAGTATAAATAGTACTCGGGACCATAAAAAAACCGATTGTTTTCTCAGTACTTGAGACAGAGAGGTTTTCAAAAGGTTAAAAGAAATGAATTAAATTAGTCGCCAAAATTAAATTGGAACATCACAATATAATTCTGACACTGTGGATAAATTCAGTTTAAAAATGATTTTTTTCGCCTCTCAACTATACAAAAAATTCTAAGCAAATATGTTCAATAAATCATTATTTTTCACTTTTGATTGTTGCCTGGTTGTTAGAGATAAGCATTGGAAATGTTTAATAATTTTCTATCCCATTTATTTACACTGTATCTTCTTGTTTTTATTAAGTTAAATATTCATGCCTAATTGTTGTTAATTTATACCGTACATAAAGAATTTTATGCACTGTAGAACTTTGAAAATGGTATCGCATCGAAATGTGCAGAGCAGTAACAATCAAAAATGAACAATAATACTTTATTTAACATTTTTGATAAGAAAAAGTTTTGCTGGCATATAGGGTGAAAGAAAATTCATTAGTGAAAGATTAGAATATGTATGAGAAATATACGTATTAAATTCATTTATATATTTTTTTTTATATCAGTCTTTTTTCAATATATAGATTTTCACAAAAAAAGTATAATAATCTTTGTATTGAATATTAATATATGACGCTGAACAAGAAAAATGTTTAATTTCTGTATATAAACATGATAATTTACCAAATTTATACCAACCAGCATCAATATCAGAACAAACGAGAACATCGCCGACAGTAAGACACATACAAGAAGTGATCAAAAAGTATGGCGAATCCCGCTACAGAAAGTGTAATGTATTAGAAATAATCGGAACACTCTTATTATAATTTAACCGTTGAAATTTCCTTACTATATGTAACAAATTTCAATTTGTTCGATTGTTAGTTAGTATTGAAATTAGTGGCGCGTTATAGCTTTATGGGCCCCAAACAAATTTGAACTAGGAACCCCCATGTACAGTACTGTACTACAGTAATAAGTTTATAAAAAAATGGTCTTGAACCCGCTGTTAATGTGAGCTCCAACAATTGCCTCCAAGCACTGATTGAAGTACGATTTTGTAAACGAGAGTTTTTTTTTAATTTTGTCAAAAAATAGATCACGAACAACGCGTAAACATTAAATTTTGTTTCAAACTTCATAAAAGTACCAAAGAAACACACGAAATGTTAGTGTTAGTTTATGGAGATACTGCTGTGACTCTTAAAATGGTTTAAAAATAGCTCAAGCGATTTCTTAACGGTTGTGAGTCGGTTGAGGATGAGAAAAGATCGGGATGCCCTTCAACATCAAAAACAGACAAAAACGTTGAAAAATTCAGTGAAATAGTTTTATCAAATAGCTGATTGATTATTCGAGAAATTTTTGAGGATCTGAACATTTCTTACGATTCGGTTCAAAGCATTTTAACAACAAATTTGAACATGAAGCAAGTGAGCACAAAAGTTATACCACGCGTTTTGACGTCTGAATAAAAGGAATAGAGTTTATCAATTTCATTGGAGTCGTGTGATCTTGCCGTTTTAGATTTAAAATTTTTGTGGAGTATCATCACTTAAAATGAATCGTTGGTACGCAATTATGGTCCTGAAACGAAGGTTCAGAGTTCTCATGGGAAATCGACCCGTGTGAAAAAAGCTTGCCAGTCGAAATGTAACATCAAGATGATGTTGATGGTTTTTTTTTTCGATGTAGAACAAATAATGTAAGGGAAGTTTGTACCTAAAGGCACAACAGCGAACTCTGAATACAATAAGGGCGTATTACAACGTTTAAGAAACTATGTGCGCAAAAAAGACCAGAGAAATGGGCAAACGGTTTCATCCTTCATCATGATAATACTCCCTGTCACAGATCGCTTCTAATTATTTTTGTCGGATAAAATAATTACGATTTAAAACCCAGTCATCGTATTCATCTAATTTGGCACCGTGCAACTTCTGGCTGTTCCGTAAAGTGAAAATGTTAATGAAAAGGAGGCGTTTTGAAACAATTACAGAGATCAAAGCAGTCACGACAGCGCAATTAAAAGCACTCACGAAGGACGTCCAGTAATTTTTGAAAAGTGACAAGAACGTTGGAATAAATGCATGGCAAACGAGGGAGGAAGTATTTTGAAGACTATTTGTAATTTGTATTTTACCTCGATACTTTTTTTATTCGAGCAATTAGCCTATTTTTTGATCACTCCTTTTACTGGTTATAAAATCTTCAAACCTCTCGGTACAATAACAATATAGAACGCTACCGAAGTTCATACAAGACAAAAACCGTTAAATTTACAAATAAAAGAATATCATAATTACAAAAATTATACTTTTTCTTATGCACCCCTAAACAATGCTCATATGGTGTTAATATAAAAAAAGTTCTAGTCTAATGCAACCAAATATACACCTGAATACGTAATTTTAATTTATAGGTAATTTATTCAAAAACATCAAATCGACTTCCACTAATAAATGTTTCACTCCCCCATAAACCACAGAAGAAATTCTAGTCAAAGGTGTTTGATTAATAATTATTGACCATTTTTTATTTTTCCTTATACACATAAAATTCATTTCATAAATAATATTACAGATAATATGAATGATTAATATACATAATAAATAACTACAATCATAAATAAAACAAATATATAATGCGTTAATTACATCATTATTGATGTAAATGTAATGTAATTACTAAAAAATACTGTGACAGTATCTGATATCGATTTCTATTAAGAATTATATCGCTAATACACAAAGCCAATTAGATAATTCACTGAATTCTTCAAAATATCGAACTGATTTAATAATTCACCATTTATCATACCTGTTTAATTGCTCTAACCTATGGACTTCATATTGTTAATATTCTTAACTTTACATTGTGTCTCTACAGGATCGGAGTACATCAAACTGTCGATATTCTTATTAGGAAAATGCGCTATCACAGTATCGTTCACAGCCGTGTATGTTTTCACGACTGAAATGTTCCCTACTGTCATTCGGCATTCGCTCCTGGCAACATGTTCCATGTTTGGCCGAATCGGTTCGATGCTCGCACCGCAATCGCCATTATTGGTAAATTTATTGTTTTGTCATCATATCAATTATGTTCATAGTTTAATTATTTATAGATAGCTAATTTTATATTTATATTCGTAGGCTGATATGTGGGAACCACTCCCGCTAGTGATGTTCGGAGTAATGTCTACAGCCGGCGCGGCCCTAACTCTTACATTTCCAGAAACTCTCAATTCCGTTTTACCTGACACTGTTGAAGAAGCGCAACAGGTCGGACAAATGATATCAATTAAATTGTGATTTTTTTAATGTATCTTACTAGTTGTAATTTTTAAACAAATCAAAAACTAAATAAATACATTTTTTTATAATAACTTTCATTTATTTCAAAATAAACTCAGCACGTTTCAATTACAAGCATCGCACATTCTATTAAATTCAAGTCTACATTTTAAGTTTATAAGGTATCTAGCCTCTTTGGAATCCTTCATAAACCAATGTACTTTAGAAAAATTGTACATACGTGATAAGAAGAGCATTGAGAAGGGCAAATGTTGATTTTTTCTTTTCTGAAATAAAATCTAAAGAATATGCATTAAACAAGAAAAACAGAATGATGAAAAATTACAAAAAAAAACATATGAAAGTGGTAATAAGAATATGAAGAATTAAAAAAAATCTAAAGATAATACATGACATAGGATAAAATATATAGAATTAAAATCAGTTCACGATTAAAGAGCGTAAGCAATTGCAAATAACATGAAGATCATTTTCAAAAAAAAGTATTCTACACTTCTTATTCGATGCATCGTTGCTAAAATTTAAAACAAACGATGCACAAGGGTAGCACAAAACATTATTGGTCTAACATATTACTTGCATGCGCACGTATGACGAATCTGTGCGTGATAGATTCATGTCTTAACAACGTTCTGTAAAATTTCAAAGTTATTATTTAATCAGTTATACAGTGATAGCAATAAGAGTAAGACGTGCTTTAACAATGTCACAAGTAACCAAATTTGAGTACTGGGCGGTAATAATGTTTCAGACAAAAGAAAGGGTTACACAGTACCAAATAAAACAACTATTAGATAGTGTATACGGAGGAACTTCCCATTCACACTCCATGGTAAAAGAATAGCCTAAGAGATTTCGGTTGGGAGAAGGGTCAGTGGAAGCTGTATCACGTTCCGATTATCCTGTGGAAGTTCTCACATCCAATTTCTTTGCACTTGTCGAAGACCTATTGATTAATAATCAGCGCTTAAAAGTGCAAGAATTATCAGAAACGTCCAACATTTCACAAACAACCCTTCACCGATTTTTCTATACACATTTAGCTATGAATAAGATCAGTTCAAAGTACACAAAACTACTTCGGCCATTCAACGTCAGCGTCAAGTAACCTGAGCACATTCAGTTTTAGAGCACTGTGAGCCAGATCCAAATACACTAACCGAATTCATTGTAACATAGGATGAAGCAATGGTCATTTACTATTATTCTTTATCTAAAAGAGAATCCAAGACACGGCGGCGAGTAGGTGAACCACTCCAAAAAAAATTCAGGGTTTCTCAATCAACAAATAAGATCATAGCCACAATTTATTGACAAGGATATTTTATTAGTAGATCTTACGGAGGGAAATATTACTGTTAATAAACCATATTATGTAACATTGTTGCATATATTACGGGATTATATTCACGAAAAATGACGTGAAAACTAACAAACAGAGTGAACTTGTTGCACGATAATGCACCAGTTCACACTGTTACTGTTTCTCAAACCGCTGTTCGAGAGTGTGGCTTCCAAGAACTTGATCACCTACCCTACAGTCCAGGTATGGCTTCTAACGACTATTACTCATTTGGTAATTTACGTGGACTGTGTTTTAAACATCGGTAACTGACCATTTTAATACGAAATTGGAAGATTTGTATAAGAGTATAGAATTGCTAATTAAGCGCTGTAAGAAATGTATTGAAGTTAACGATAATTATATAGAAAAATAATAAAATCTCGTTTTTTTTTAATTTACATTCTTATCTAGGCCGAGAATATTTGGTACTACCCTCATAAATGCTCAGTCGACAGTACAGAACTAACATCTAAAATAAACTAACACTAACAATGTAATACTCACTTTTACAAAGAAAACAGATAATTGTTTAATCACACTAACGGATTTTTATTTACATCAAGAATATTGATTTTTCTTATTAATACATCTCTGAGGTCAGCCTTGACAATCTCATTAAAACCTCGTACACACAATATAACGGATCGATTATTGCATCTCTTTATTTATATAAAATACATAAATAAAAGAAAAAATCTTTAAAAGAATAAACAAATCAACGATATAAATTTTCCCACTATCTGTTCAGTCCACAGGTCAATTGAAACAAGAATAATGCACTCAATAACAAATACAATGTGCAAATAAATTATATAAGTAAATGTTTACATGCAATCATTATTCATGGAAATACAATACCAGTTTAGTTATATATCATAAAAATTAAGAAACATAAAAAATAGAATTTAACTCATACATATGTAAATCAATACTAACATGTTTTTTTGCAAAATTAGACTCGTATTTAAAATTCATTAATGATTATTTAAATACAACAAAAGTCGATTAGTATTTGTAAAAAAATTCAAGTATTTGTTTATCTTTTTAAAAAAATCAAACGTTTTTTAACTACATAAGTAAAAAAAATGTTTTCAATTATTCTATAACATTGTCTTTAATAGCATTTAGAATTCCATGATGTAAAGCTTCTTAATTGTTTAATCGATCCAAGGAAGCTGAGCTACATTCATAGGCTACATTAAGTTTAATTTATTTGTTTCATATTTTATTTTCTTATTTTGTTCACAATGGGAACAGAGATCGTGTATTTTCATTTACTGAGAATCAACGAAGCCAGGACTGTCGAGTAGAATTCGTAAAAAGTTGTTTATTTTTAATATAGTTGGAGTTGTAAAGTGGATTGTTTTAACGCAGTAGGTGACGTTTGTTTTTTTTATACAAAAAATAGTCAAAATTAGCATGGCGATGAAATGGGAATTGAAATCCAACTCCAACTTCCAAATCACTGTTTGTTTCCTTATAACGTTTTCTTATAATTTACATTTCTGTTAACGCTTTACTATATTCCCCTCTTTTTAAAACTATTTTAGGCATATTTGATGTTTCTTCAGAGATATATTTTTCTTTTTCTTTTGCTTTTAAATACAGCAAATACTTTGATAAATTACCAGCAATAAACTATGATTGATAATATGTAACAGATTTCTTCATAAGTCGAGGTTCACGATGATTCTCGATTTATCATAAGATTTCGCTTGTGAGTTTGTCTTTCACAAATGAATTCTTTTTTAAATCATTATCTGCAGAACACTAAGGTGAATAAAAAGTAGATTTTTCTGTACTTTTTGCTGTGAATATGATATAATCACCATCAAAATGAAAATATACAACAATCAAAAATGATCAATAATAATTTATTGAACATTTTTGAGTTTTTGTGGTTTTTGGAATGAAAAAGAATTGATTTGTGAAAGTTAACTACAGTCTCACTAAAGCAATTATAATTTTCATACAAATATGAATATAAAAATGACTCCATTAAGCCATGAAAAAATACAAAAAAATCTGTTTTCATAAAAAATGAAAATACTTAAACAATGGAGTTAGTATCAAATATGATTTTTATCAATTTTATCTCACATTTACAATAAAAAAACGCAAATATAAATATATTCATTAATGAAAATTCATTGTCTTGTCAACGAATACATTAAAATATATTGAGATACACAATTGTCACACAAATATATATGTGTGTGTGGGTGTGTATGTACAAATTTTCCTGTTTATAACACAACAGCACAATGGTATAGATAAATCTAGTTAAAGTTACTATTTTCGAAGGTGCCACTCTCGAACTGGTTCAAACTAAACAACGTATTTCAAATTAAACGTAATTAGGAAAAAAATCCGTAATAAATACAACAATCAGTATATTCCGGATTTTATTTTGAAACCTGTTTAGTTCGAACACATTGAAAGGTTTATATGTACTTTCTTCTAACTTGCACTCATATGTCTCTCATATAAAGTACTTAAAGTAAATTTTATAATCGACACTGATCAGCCGTGTCTCACAGATCGTCTGAACTTTGAAAAAAACATGGAAATAGAGAAGTGTGTATCAAGAGAACCATGCACAAATACTAAAATTAATTGTAATTATATACAATAGATTGAACAAACAAGGAAATTATTATGTCGGTTTAGTCATATTATTTATTATCACGAGATTGCAATTATATAATCCATTACCTAATAGCTTTATGAAAATTGATTTTTTATTAATTTATTAATTATTTATAAAATTAAAAGTCATTTTAAATTTCAGATAATATTCCGAGAAATAATTATTTTTCCCTAATAGTAAAATAAAAATTCACTCTTTTTCATTATTAAACTCAATTACATAAAGGGAACGTGGTCACTCATTCGTTTTAAAATCATTCTAATTGTTGCGACATTAATCTAAAAAAATTGAAATTATCGCAAAAAATTATATTTTTTTAAAAAAATGCGCAATGATTAAAACAGCAATAAATTAAATAGACAACATTAAAATATGTAATGATTTAGAATTACAAATAAAATTAACTTCCAGTGAATAAAAGGTACAGTTTAAATATTTGTTATAAAAATAGAGTTTGGATCTGAGTTTCAAAATCACTAATGTAAAATATGACAGAAATTCATTATATATATATATATATATATATATATATATATATATATATATATATATACATATCTGTGTGTGTAGAGAGAGACAGACTATTTAGAATTATATAAGTAAAAATATAACAAAAAATATCATTTTTTAAATCTTCCAATTGTACATTAAATTAGAGTTAAATTAATTGACATACCTGGAATAAAGGATGAAAACCAACGACCCTCTTCTAATTTTTCATTTAACAAAAATGTATTCATCAGCCTTTAGCTGACATTTGTGTGCAAATTAATAACATCATTGTTCTCTTTCTATTTCAACGATATTTACAAACACTATCTGATCTTGAATCGTTATGTCTTTCTGGACAATTGTACAATTCAAATCGTTCAAATTTCAAACGGAACAACTGCAACTTTATATCTAATCGAATATGTTATTTATACGTGTAAATGTCAACAGTATTTTGATCTACAGAAATAAATTACACTATTTTGTTTACAGCATCGGTTCCTATAACAACAGACGTTATTCTTTTTTCAATAAATATTCTAAAACGATAGACATCACACAACTGCAATTCATATATAAATATAAATAAATAAAACTTGTTTACTAAATTATACATGTTTAAATACATTAATAACATGATTATTGTATTTCACTTTACTGATATTGTTGAATACTTACAATCGAAATTTTACTCTCAAAGCATATATAATTCAACGTGAACAATTCATCTTGAAAATCTTAAAACAGGCGACAGCAGATTTTCTAATACCATACATATTAATATTTCCACTATAAATATATTTAATACCTATATTTGGATCATGAACACAAATTTTAATTGTCTTGATAGATCACAATATCGTTATAGCAACGTCAATTGTTTCAGCAACTGATGTTCTTTTTTTCAAGATATCCTAAACCAATACTACACATGCTATTTGCAGTTTGTATTAAACAGCAGTTTAAAAAATGTTTTTATAATAAACACACCTGATATACATATATGTCTATATATACATATATATATATATATACATATATATATATATATATATATATATATACATGCAGTTTAATTTTTTTTTCTAATAAACACACCTGATATACATATATGTTTATATATATATATATATATATATATATATATATATATATATATTGTACTATTTATAAGATTTATAACAATATTTTGATATTAAAAAACAAATGTTAATTCTATTCTATTAACTCATAACCTCGGTTGCGATAACAACAAATGTTTTTCTTTTTTCAAAATATATTAAACCAATAATATGGATGCTGCTCACTGTTTTCATTAAGCATATAGTTTAAAAGATATTTTTCTCTTTGAACACTCCTGATATATATAAATATATATATATATATATATATATATATATATATATATATATATATGTATATACATGTATATATATATATATATATTTATATATATTTGATAATAAATGCAACCTTGTTTGGAACTGACGAAAAACAAATAAATATTATTGGCAATATTTTATTAAGTGATTTCCTCGTAGTACAATGAACTATAAAATAATGTTACCAAATTGATTATTGTTCGTGGACAATATATAAAGCCCACACCACCACCGATTTCTTTCGTGATGTTAATAACACAAACCAATAATTACTCACATGTTACAATAATAACTTATGTGTACTTGACAGTTGATAATGCGTAATTTTTCCAGTGATCGAGAATACTTTTCAGTGATAAATTAACAAGACATCAATACTTACCAAGATTGTGTACATGCATCTTTTCTATATTTATTAGTTGATCAATCAGGTGAGTGTAATATTTTTATCTAACGATGTAGTATATAAAATCAACTTTGTATACAAAGAAATATTTTTCTCTTGATACTAGTTATTTATTAATTTAGTTTATAAAAAAAGAGAATAGTTCTTATAATGTTCTGTATCTGTGCTCTATGGATAATATCGTGATCGAAATAAATATTAGTTTAACAAAATAGACAATAATCAGTTATTAGACATTTAAATTGGAAATATTTTAATGAATTCGATGCCGTAAATCGTTTAAGAGTTGTATAATGTTATTCTAAAAAAATAATAGCTAGATGAGCACTTTTAACAAATATTTTGTCAAAAACAGTTCACAAATCACTATTGAACATTTTTATTGTTAATTGTATGCATTTGATGCCAATACCATTATCTTCTCGACATTAAATTAAATAAAAATAAAAAATTTGAATTTAAAAATCATATTTTTTGTACTTTGGAACTCTGACGATGATGACATCAGCATCTAAATGCGTATAAATAATGATCAAAAATAATCAATAATGATTTATTGAAATTTTTGAACATAAAAATTGTTTTTGGTTTATGCGATAAATGAATTCATTTGCGAAAGTAAATGTAGCCATATTATTAGAATTGTACTACAACTGAAAAAGTTCAGAATCTTTCAAGCCGAAATTAAATATAATAATATGAGCTGTATACTGCTTTAAGTTCAATATTTCTCATAGAAAATACTGTTCCATCAATAAACATTAATTCGCATTTCTGAAGAGAAAATATAAACAAGCAGTCTTGTAATACAAAAAAAATCTATATTCAAACAAACCATTGAAATAATTTTAATAACTAAACTAATAAATAACCGCTAATTAATAGAAGTTAGTTAAAAAACAACTTCCAAGAAAGGATCATTCATTAACAAAAAAAAATTTTGAAACTATGCGATTCGCCTCAAAAGAACCAATCGCTTTTGTTGACAATCATTACATCACCGCTTTGTTCCGCGCATTGTTCTATTAATTACTATAATAAATGCATACAAATTTTAAAAATAGAATTTCAAGCAATTTACTTTGTAATTTATATACCGGTCTTGCACTTTCCAGCAAATGATATGTATATATATATATATATATATATATATATATATATATATACATATACATATATATATATATATATATATATATATATATATATATATATATATATATATATAATCTTATCATAAACATTTGTAAAAACAAATATTCACTTAACTGTCTATACATACATACATATATACATATATATATATATATATATATATATATATATATATATATATATATATTAAAATTATTTTTCAAGATGTTTGCCCCTTCACAGCTTACAAATCAATAAAAAAATCAAGTACTCTAATAACATTTCTACGTTTTCGTTATTTAATATTAATGTATGGAATCAAGTAGACTATTAACTACTTTTTTTCAGTTATGGAATTAAATTGCAAATTATATTGAAATGAAATACCGGGAAATACAAACCACGGTTGTTATTCGACTGAATACCAATAGCGTGTTATATAAACAAAAGATCGGAGAGGGAGTACCCGTATATAAAAAGTAAAAAACATTTGAAAAATTGAGTTTTTTTTATCTGCATGTAGTGTGAAGTTCGCTAAAAACATGTTTCTTTGTGTCGAACAAAAGTGTCTAGCGATCATATCCATCATTTTTTATACTTAATTTGAACTATTTTAACCATGGATCTTAAATGATTTCAAATGTATTAAAAAGTGGTAATGATGGATTTTCGGTATTATAAATAATTATTTTTCAAATCATGACAAAACATTTTTTCGAAAAAAAACACCCTGATTGAAATCATACAGAACTCACATGACGTTCTTTTTTCGTATCATAGCCAACTATTATATGCATTACAAAAATCACTAAACATTTCAGATTTTTTACTTGATTTTTAATTTTATAATTGTTAAAAATGTCAGATTCAATAGACTTTGCAATTTAATAAATTATTTTTTTTCATAGTTTTCTTTTTTAAATTTTGTTGAGTAACGAAACAAGGGTTAATTTCTAATATTTTTTTTAATTCTGATAAATATGTTATTTCAAAAAATAGCTTCATTAGAATCATACAAAACTGATTAAAAAAACGTGTTTTTATATCGCAACCATTTGTTACACTTGTTACAAAAATCAATCTAAAAATCTTAAATTTAATAGATTTTACAATTGACTGTATATATTAAAGGAATATAAAAATCTTACATCTTTTTTTATTGATTAATAAACTTAATTGTGAGAAAAAATAGAACACATATTTTAAAAAAGTCATGGATCATATATTAGTTTCTTTAAACATTTTGTTGTGTAAAAAAGCAGGCGTTGATTTCTAATCATTTTTCAAAATGTAATAAATCTGTTATTTAAAAAAATAACTTCAATAAAATCATACAACACTAACGTAAAAAAACGATTTTTTCATATCACAATCGCCTTTTGCTCACGAAATAAAAATCAATTAAAAATCAGGTATCGATACATTTTTCTTAAATTTAAAAATAGATAATGCTCTTAAAAATAGAAAATATATTTATAATGATAATAACTTATATTTTTACATTTACAGTAGTTTGGCCAATTAATTACACCGGTATTATCAAATTAAAGAGAATAAAGTACAAACACATAATCTAATTTATTTTTATACTCAGTTTAATCATTTTTTATTTCCTCAAATATGTAACGTGATTTGTAGATGGTAATGTGTGTACATATTTATATTTATTTAAAATATTACGGCGACGTTTAAAGGTTAATACAAAATTTCAGTGTATTGTTAAACTATTCAGTGCTGCAGTTTTAAATTCAATATAAAAATCAAATTAAAACTATTTTGAAGTATTGGATACTTCAAATTATCGAGTGATCAAATTAATACGACTCTTATATAAAAAAAAATGTTAGTTACAAGAAACAATAGAAAACGTCATCTTTTGTACTTAAATTCATAAAGATCGTATTTTATTTTTTAAAAAATTATCTTTGGGCAAAAAGAAGGCTTCGTCTTATGGTATATTTTTCTCTAACTATCTCTTTCTTATATGTGTTCATTCGAGTATCTGTTTTTCTCTTTTATTAATTACTTATAAGGAATAAAATAAATGAATATTATATATATGGTGATTCAGAAATCAATTAGTATAAATTATTAAGAGCAAATATCGCAATACCGAATATTTTAGTAAACATCATAAATGTAATTTAAATCTTCTGTGTGATTAATCTGTCGTTTACAGACCAGTAAATTCAGATCAGGATTGCTTTCGTGGGTAGCCTAGAGCTCTCTCGCCCAACTATTAAAGGCGGCTCCGACAAGGTTCCATGAAAAACTGATCTACTACTCAGTGAAAATCCCTAATTCACAAGACCTTTGAGTAATTTAACCCTTTGCGGTCTTATGTCAAGTGTGGCTCGACATCACATTTTACTCCGGCAAGTCCAATGTCGAGTGTGACTCAATATCACGTTTCGAAAGCAATAGCAGTTATTCCAAGAATATATCCCATAATATTATAATTGTATACACTTTGTATATACTCTGTATATATATTTATGTAATTTTATATTGATAGAGAGTAGATAGCAGCCGTGTCGTCAGATATTTGATTCGTATACGACTGGTGTAGATTGAACTGTTCAATACACTGCAACCTATTGTTTTCTTCGGGAATCATTGAAATGGTGGAGAAAACTGTTTTTGTTTTGGAGAGGGGACTGGAAACTTCAATCATCAATGCTTATATTTTATATAAATTATCTGCTGTCAGTATAAATAATAACAGAATTAACCATGCACATTTCAGACAAAAACTTTTGCTAGATCTTTTTGGTGATTTTCGTGTGGCATCAAAAAGAGGACGATCATCATCCAGTGACCAAGAACAACATTCAGATGGAAATTTACACATTATTATTTTGCATCTACAGCGCAAACATAAAGATTGTGCTACATGTTCTAATCAAAAGATACCAGGTGGAAGAAAAGAGCCTTTTTATATATGCGAAACCTATGAGAGAAAACCGGGATTGCATGTCGGAAAATATTTTAAATAATATCTTACCATGGAAAATTATAAGTTGTGAAGAATAAAAACATTTTTTTTAACTATTAAAATATTATTTGATATAAATACCCATTTATAAGTGTATTGTTGTGTTAGTAAACTCATAAATGCTTCTCAAAGTAAAAGATAGTGATGAGATCAGTGGCTGGCGAAATCAGCGCGTACTGACTGGTATGAAACTGCGAATATAGCGTGGACCAGTTGGAACGAAACTGCGAGAATGTCGCGGACAGCAAAGGGTTAAGCAACGCGAATCGTGCTGGTGCTACTCAACTCGTGCTCGCTACTCGACCCCAGATCCTCCAACCACACAAGATCATATCTGTCGTTTATTAGGATACTTATTAACGACTGTCTTTTTTTTGTCACTTTACAAAATAACTTGTGCTTCAAAATGTTTATAGAAATAAAGGTTCTTCTTGAAAAAAACTTATGCTTCTTGATTGACTTATGACATTCATTTAACAACTTTAAATTTTGACGATCCATGATAAAGCTTATATCTCGTTGAAATTTAAAATTTTCAGTATCTTTATTTGCTATATGTTTGCAATTCACTTTCCATAACATTCGTTTGTTTATTTCTTGTTTCACAATTATCGTGTATATATATATATATATATATATATATATATATATATATATATATATATATATATTAATATCATTTCAATTATATCCTTGAAACAATTCTTAAATCTTTTTTAAGCCACAATTAAAATAACATCGATAAAAGACATGCAGAGATACAATAAAAATCTCTAAAACAATTTATGTTTAATTTCAGGTATTATCATACATAAATTGATACAATGGAATCTCAATCAGTCGATATAGACTTAATTATAGAAAAAATCGGTCGCTACAAGGCATTCGGTACTAAAAACACGCTGTTTCTGTCTGTGGCGGTGCTCTTAACGGCGTTCTACACGACAAGTTTTGTGTTTACTGCTGAAATTCGCGACCATAGGTAAAAACTGCACAAATATTCCTTTAAATTATCAAAGAACCTATTCAATAAAGAGAAATTAGGTAGACAAGTCATATAATTTTTATAGATTCTCATGACTGTTTTTAATATCATTGTTTCTATATAATTCCTAATGGTGTTTTTTGATAATTGTTCATTAAACGATACACAATTATCAGACACTCGACTCGAACAATGAATGACGCTTTTCATTAGATATCGTTTCAAAAAAATACGTCTCGAGTCGTGCCGGCATAATTTAGTATCTCCATTTTTTTACGATGGAGACAACCAGCGTGAAAACATTCACATTAGACGACATATTGGAAAAGATAGGAAAGTTCGGAAAGTTCCAATTGATCAATTGTATATTTTTATTTGTTGCGATTGCGTTCTCCGCATTTTTTACAATATCTTATGTGTTCACTGCACAGATCATAGAATATAGGTACGGAGACAGATTGTTTATATATCCTTTCAGTCATTTTGACACACGTACACAGACGCAGGTAATTGTAAATAATTACTCGTTTTTTTCTATGAACAGATGTAAAATTCCAGAATGTGGAGACACTGAAAACGGCGTGTTTTTACCCGACTGGTTATCGAACGCTGTACCCTTTAAAGGATCGTCGCCTGAAAGATGTCTGCGGTACCATTCGCATTTAAATAAAACCACACTCGACGAAAATGTTTGTCCAGAAGAATTGTTCGATAAAAATATCACCGAACATTGTAATGAATATATTTTCGCAACTGATAAAATCACGATCGCAAACGATGTAAGTACGAGACACATTTCAATATTTAGAACAATAAAAAATAGCATACGTTTTTAATATAAATCTAAAAATATTTTTTTGAGACATAAGGAATGAAATAAATTATATAATAGTATATTGAGTTAAAAAACGACTATATTTAAAATTGAAACATGATTGAAAGTTGAAAGAAAATCATTTTTATGCCGTTTAAGTGCTCTGATGATGATGGGATCTTCATCGAAATGTGCAGAAGAAATAATCAAAATAAATAAAAAATATAGTTCTAACAATATAGCTAAATTCATTTTCACTAATGAAATATTTTTTCAGTCCACAAATCGCAAAGAGAATCTTATCAAAATTATTCAATAAATCATTGTTGATCGTTACTTATGCACATTCGGTGTCGGAAAAATCTACATTTTTCTGTAACTTGGCATTCTACTAGTGTTTGAATTTAGAGTATTGACATCAAAATGCATATAAGAAACAATCAAAAATGATAAATAATGATTTATTTAACATTTCTGCGTAGAAAAGAATTCGTGTAATTTGTAGGGTGAAAAAAAATGAATCTGTGAAAATAATTGAAAGTACAGACAATCTGGATTGCTCGCAAATCAAATAAACTTCTGTGAGTTTCTGTGAAAGCAAGAATCACTGTTCTTTTATTAGAAGAATCAATCATTTTCGGTGCATAAATTTTAATTAAATTACAGATATATCGAATATACTTTACAATGCATATTTGATTGAATAAATTTTAATAAATTCATTCGATCAAAAACCATGTTAATAACCAAATAATGGGTACATGAAATATGATAGTTTTTCAGTTTTTACCGCCACACTCTTTTATTGATAAATTTAACTGTGGGACTATACTCCGTTCAAACTGTACCCCCTTAAGACATAATTATTACAAAATTCAACGATTTTTTTGCAGTTCGACATCTATTGTGACAACAACTTATGGAAATTGACATCAGTCGGAACTGTGAATAATTTGGGACAGCTTCTATGTTTGCCGATGATTGGATATTTTTCAGACAGGTATTATACAAATATAAAACACTTAATTTGATTTTACTTCTTATATAAATGTATCAAATGCAGGTTTGGCCGACGAAGCGCTTTAATATGGGGTATGTTTCTCAGTGCAATATTCGGTATAGCGCGAGCGTTCTCACCGTCTTATGTATGGTTCCTAGTTTTCGAATTTCTAGATCCTCTTTTCGGATCCGGCGCTTACAGTTCTGCATTTATATTAGGTAATTTTTCAATTTAGACTAAAACACATTTTGATATTTAAAGACTTTCTCAAACAAATGTGAATTTTTTGAGCAAATCTATTAATAATTACATTTCGATGACGATTCCGCAATCTTCAAAGAGCCAAGATGCAGAAAAAAATTATCTCAAATATTTCTGTGTCTATATGCTCTGAAGATGATAACATCTCCATATAAATGCGCATAAGTAATAATAAAAAATAACCAACAATGATTTATTGAACATTTTTAACCAGAAAAAAGTTTCTGATCTGTGAACTAAAAAAAGAATTCATTTGCAATAGTCTACTTCTGTTAACGTTTATATGGTATGAGAAAAGAGAATAACAGACTAGCAAGAGAGAGTTTTTGTTTATATGATGAGATTTCAAGTTTTGAAGAAATACAGCTATTTGCCTAATGAAAACTGATTAAGAAATTCAACAAAGAGATCATTATTTTCTCTTTTAGTAACTATATTGCACAATTATTGTTTTAGTTAAATTATCATGAAATAATTCGTAATAGGTTTGGAACTAGTCGATCCTACAAAAAGAGTCCTAGCAAGTACTGTAATATGTAGCGCGTACGCTTTCGGGGAAGCGATTCTCGGAGCCGTTGCTTGGATGATGACATCGTGGAAAACGCTCATTCTAATCCTCTACACACCTGGTTTATTAATCGTTTCATACTTCTGGTTGATACCTGAATCGGTTAGATGGTTGATATCAAAAGAACGTTATGAAGAAGCGGAGAAGGTGCTGAAGTCTGCTGCAAAAATGAACAAGATGTCTCTATCTGACGACATGTTCAAAAATCTCAAGATGTGCAACAATGAAAATAATAATGTAAATAAAAAAGCATTTGTACAAATGAATTCTTTCAGCTCGCAAAATATAAAAAAAATCTTGGTCAATCAATAAATCATTATTTATAATTTTTGATTGTTGCTTATGCACATTTCGTTAACAATGTCATCATCTTCAGAGCTCCAAGATACAAACAAATCTGATACAATAATGAAAGATTTTTTTGTATTTGGCCACTCTGAGGACAAGAGAATCATCATCGAAATGCGCATAAGTAATGTTCAATAAATTATATTTAATCATTGCTTATTCAAAGATCAATAACGATTTATTGAACATTTTTGATCAGAAATATTTTTTTAGTTTGTGAAGTAAAGAAATAATTAATTTGTGAAACTGAATTTAGCCATGCTCGGAATTATAGTAAAAAAATGTTTATAAAAAGAACTATTATACTGATTAAAATCTACCTTATTTTTCTCCAGGAAAAAACGAAACTGGAGAAAATGAATGATTCGACGAACAAACACCCAATGAAGGCCGTCTTCACAGACGTACATATGCTGTTACGTGTATTGAACTGTTCTTTAAGCTGGGTAACTTGCAATTTCGTCTACTACGGCCTCTCGCTTAACTCGGTTTCAATCGGTGGAAATGCATACATCAACTTCATTTCCGTCTCTCTGATCGAAATTCCTGGATACATCATTACGTACTTTATTCTCGATACGCTTGGAAGAAGAGGGTCGCTCTGCGCGTCGTTGTTAATCACAGGAAGTGCGTGTGTTGGATTTACATTCGTTCCTCCAGGTAAGTGTACACGCGATGTCTGATCCAAAATGTCTGACTGCTTATATTTCAAAGAATGATTTACTTCTACCTTAACGATCTGAAGATAACACTGCATAGAAATACATATAAACAACAATTAATAATAATTATTTTTTGAATATTTTTAACCAGAAAAACGCTATTGTGAGATGAAAAAGAATTCATTTGCAAAAACGATTTGCCTACTTCATTAAAACTGTTCCTTTTCAAATAAAGCTTTTACAGGTGATATGTTTGTCTCAACATTTCGACCATAATTCTCAAAGAATTGATCTGATATGGAACAAAATTCTGCATTAGCATTGTTTTAGATAGCTGAAATGTTATCGAATCTCACACTTTTAGCTTCGTTTTGATTTTTGGAAACAGAAAAATCACACAGTGCGAGATCAAGTGAATATAAAGGAAGTAATATCACAGTAATATTTTTGTCAAAAAATCTTGAATAAAGACTCTTTCAGTGTGAACGTCTTAAACCGGAAATGAATTATTTTCAACAGAATTTTTGAACAATGATTTTAAAAATATTTAGTTAACGATTTTATTTGCGAGCTTTTTTCCGGAAAATAAATTAAAATGAACGAGGATCCTTATCGCACGGTAATTTAGCTAAGATTTTGAACTTAATTGATAAATTTATTCTACTCGTGAAATTCCAGTCCGAAAAAGAAATTTTCGAAAAGAATTCTGCACGGTGACTATTTCATATTACACCTGAACCAGTGAGTAAGAATCTCATTGAAAATAATTGTTCTTTCGGGCCAAAAGCTCACAAATACATTCTTTTTTCAAAAAGTAAGTTCACAAATAGAATCCATTGAAATTATTTTAAAATCTGAACTAATCACTGTGCAAGAATCCTATTAAAAAAAATATTTTTTAGATCCAAAATTTAAAGAATAAAATCGATTTAACTAATTTCAAAAGCTAAACTAAATTATCGTGCAAGAATCCCATTAAAAAATTCTTTTCTCAAACAAAAAGTTTACGAATAGAATCGATTGAATTTTCCTCACTCTCGCCCAATAATTCACTTCTTCTGATATGCATTTATCCCATTGTTCTTTTCAAAATCTATATTAAGAGTATTCATTTACTAGGTCACATTTCCTCCAGAGTCACAATCGATGAATTCAGGATCGATTTCAGCCTAGTTTTCAGATCCTAACACACGAACTGTAAATCAGTTGATCGCTAATCAACAGTCAAAACATTTTTCAGATGCTTGACATGTGTGAAGGTTGGGGGAAATATTTAATAACAAAATTGGGACAGTGGATAACAATGATATATGTACATTTTTATTTGAAGCAGGAGATGGGTTTTCATTTTTGATTGGACTTTATGATTTTTATTTTTTGTTCTAAATTCAATTTTGTTTTCATTTCAGATCTGGAACAGGTAAAATTAGTTTTGTTCATGATTGGAAAATGTGGAATCACGATATCCTTTACCACTTTGTACGTGTTCACCGCAGAACTTTTTCATACTCCTGTAAGACACTCACTGTTGGGATTTTGCTCGATGCTCGGGAAAGTTGGAGCAATTATCTGTCCTCAAACACCTTTACTGGTAAATATCTTTTGTAATAGATCTAATTTTCCATTAAAATAACTAAAAAATTAATTATTTTCAGGCTGAGCTGTGGGAACCCTTGCCACTTCTTCTATATGGTGTAATGTCGTTAATATCTGGATTACTCGGACTCTCATTCCCTGAAACTCTTAATATCAAACTTCCAGATACTATCGAAGAAGCAAAAACTATTAGTAGGATTAAAAGAACTAGTTTTCAAAGTTTAGAGACATTGTAGTATTAAGAATATTTTTTATTTAATATTGACTGTAAATATCTGATAAATACGTTTTATCGCTGAAAGAAGTGGCAATAAGGATCACAAGTCATTGATCAATGTATCAGGAGTTCATGTCAATCTGACGAAATATATTGAGTTTTATCCAAAACAATTGACTTAGAAGCTTAAACTTACAAACCATGTATAATAGTTCATATATATGTATTTATTGTAAAATTTTAAATTATCCACTTGTACTTTTATAATATATTTCATTTTTTATATATAATATCAAACATTTTTTATTCATCAGAAAAAAGTTAAAATGGGTCCAAAATAATAAATTTATCTTGGACTTTAATTATTTAAAAAACAACTAAATATTTTTTAATGTATTTTAGGTGATTCAAAAGATATTTATTCATTATTTATAGAATTCAACTTATTTTCCAAAAATAAAAATATTTTATCAAATAAATGGATTTTTTTGTCAAATAATACATTTCTTAAATCTTATTTTTGCCAAATCCCAACATTTTTTTAATATTAAGTTAAAAATAAGTTCTATAAAAACCCATTACTGAATTTTGAACCCAGTAATTTTTAACTAGTGTTTAAAAGGAAAAAATAGAATTAAAAATTATAAACATTTAACGGGTGTAAAGTATCAGTAAAACACAATAAACGTAAATTCCATTTTATATATTTTTTTCTAATGCCTACTTATTTTGTTTATCAATCTGTAAAACTTCATACAAATTTCAGTTACAATTTTTGTATGTACAATAAAATATTCATTCAATACTTTCGATTTTTAAAAAGTCCTAAATAGAAATCAAAAATACTTTGAATATATATAAAATGTGCTAGAAATTATTTTTAAAAAGTCTTGATTAGATTTGATTGCTTATATATTTGTATAAACTATATATAAACATCAATAATAGCTTTATGTCGCATTCAGTCACCGTGTATTATAATCAAAATACAACGTGTATAATGTAATTTGAACACTCATCAGTCTCATTAGTTCATATTTGAGCATTTCATGATAAAGATTATTTACAAAAAATCAAACTGTTCTATGACTTAATTGTTAACAAACCCATATGTCATTTGTATAAAAGATAAATAAAAATTGATTATGGCCTATTTATATATTTATCATCTCTTTGTGTCTGAATCACAATTCTGACTGGAGCTTTCATTAGGAGGTGCAGCTGACACCAATTGACTGACCTCCCGCATTTCTATATCATCGTCTAAATTATTCTTTCTCGGCGAATCATTCCTAGCATTCAGTCGATTGCTCATTTCTTCAACCGGTATTAAACGATTACTAAAGACCATTAGCCATAACATGCATAGCACCATCATCACAGTTGTCATACTGAAAGTCCAAACTGTTCCATAACGAGTATAAATGTAACTTACAAAAACTGGTCCCATTACTCTAGAGAGACAACCCGAACCAGTCATTAAACCCATCCAAACACCCTGGAAAAAAGAAATCAAATCACACATCACTGATTAAAGCAAATAACATTTTACTGTTGACTAATCAATAAATTTTTATCAAATGCACATCTACTTTTAAATAAAAACTAATTATTTACATTATATTTCACTTTAAGTATTAAAAATATATTTATTTTCAAATAAAAACATTAAACGTGTAATTAAATCTTCATGCTATAATACCACAGTTACTAAGATAATAATCAATCAACACACAATGAAACTCTCAAAAAATACATACATAAAAATAAAGAATGTACCTGAGGTCTAGGACCAAGTATTTTTGAAAATATTGTCTGAATTAAAGTCACACCTATTGGATAACCCATCGTAGTCGCTATAAAACCGAAAATAAATTGAAAGAGAGTCATGACGGGAGTATGCAAACACCAGGTTTGGCTAGCAGGACATCCGACCAATTCAGTACCGTTTGACGTATCTTCAACATCGAAAGTCCCATTTCCAAATACATTTTCCATATAGTCGATCCTATCTTCATATATCACGTGCTCACCCGTCCCCCATGGAATGTACACGGCTCGTCCGATCACCATAAAGAAAAATCCTCCCCACAACATAACCTTACGTTCCGGTAGGATCTTACATAACGGGCCGATTAGGAAAAAAGTTCCACATGCAATGATAGCTCCGACTGACATTAAAATACCCATATAATACAAAGCTTCAGATTTAGTCCACGCAAACTGGTCCATTGTGAGTGACGTTCCCAAGCTGATAGTATTTGAAAACAATAAACATTAAAGTGCAGTATACGAAAAAATAAATGCATTATTACTCGGATTACATACGTTTCTAAAAGCATAAAATTGAAAACCAAAATGAAAAATGCAACAATTAATGTCCAAGAAGCAAAATAATCAGGTTTTACATTTTTCCAAGTTTCTTTTTCTGAAAAATATGAAAAAATCATGTTTCTAATTTCTCAAGACTAAATTAAAAAATATTCCAATAGTGTGTTTTTTTTCTTTAACTACTCTGCATAAAGCACTTATATTACTTTTTCTCAAATAAAATGCATAGAAACAATTACATGAAGCTTACAGATAACCACACAAATCGTACAAGTATCTAAATACACACTCGAATACTTGAAAAATATATATATAGTCACCTGAAGTTTTTCCTTGCGTAACCATTACTTCTTTCGCAGCAATTTTATGTTCCTTAAATACAAACGGTAAGAACAGAATGAAATTTATAATACTCATAAACACGTTGATCCAACCGGCTGCAGTGTACATGTTCAACGTCAGTTTTCCTGGAATAATATCGACGCCATTATCGCCGAGAGGTACAACCAATGCCTGTACGGCAGGCCCAATCACAAAACCTAACACTTGGGCAAGAGAAACCATAGAAACCGCGCCGGTCCTTTCTTTGAAACGAGTCGCGGCAGATAAATACGACCGGCACACTGCTATATTCGCTAAGAGAACAAATAATAATTTAATTACTAAATGTCGCAACTAAATATATAAATACAACAAAACTGATATATTCTGATGCACTACCTGAACTTACACCGACTAGAAACCTCGACCAAACCATCCAATACTTTCTGTCTTCGCCAAAAAATTCCAGCGACGAATATATTCCACTAGCAACCGTGAACAATGCTATAGCAAACAACAACGGTATTCTGATCGATCCCATTCGGTTACTCCACCATCCAAACAACGGTGAAAATATCATTTGGCCAAAAGGATTAGCACCGACCACATAGCCCATGAACTCTTTACCGGCCATGGGATCTAGCTGGAAAAACAATCAGTTAAATGTATTGTTATAACAGAGAAGAACGAGGAAATACTACTTCATATAAAAAGATCATAATTGTAGATTCATCTGCTTGTGATGGAAAATCAGAATTTTTTTTATTCATAATAGTTCTGACACTGTGAGCAAATTTTCTTTTACAAATAAATTCTTTTTTCACCCTCAACCTCAAACCACAAAAAAAATCGTGGTTTGTGAAGTTAAAAAATAACTCATTTGTGAAAATGTTTTATTTTTTACTAGTTTCCCTCTTCAATCTAATCCTGAAGCGTGCCACTGATCAAATCAATGGAATTTATTTGATTTCAGGTATGAAAATCTCCATGAAAGATCAAACATTTACCCACATTAAATGTAAAACATACTTTCTATGAAAACAAGAAGTTATTCTTTGATTAAATTCAGACCTTGATAGATACCGCACAAACAATTTAAATTTTCAAGCCAAAGTTACAACTTTTCTTCTTTTCTCTAAACATTTAACCCCTTGTTTATTGAATTAATTAAAATAAAAAAAGGAATAATGTAATTTTTATAAAGAAAAATAATAACATTTGAAAACAAAAATAAAACAATTTGTTTTAAAAATATAAATTTTAGAAGTTTTTTATTTCGGAGATGGAACTCTTGTGAATGATGAACCATTAATTCTTCAATTTTCATTTATGAGATTTGAAAATCCAGCCAGTACATAAATAATTGATTCAATCAGTGTACTGTACGATTTCAGCGCAAAACAATGTCGATGGTTAAAAACAAAAAGCTATTCTATATTTATAACTATATACTTTCAAGTGCTTGATATATTTGCTGCTTAGAAATAAAGACAGTAATGATCATGGCATAAAATAATTTGTATTACATTACAGTTCTAGCTAAATTCGCTTTCACAATGAATTCTTTTTTCACTCCATAAATCAAATTTTTTTGGTCAAAAATGTTTAATATATCATTATTAACAATCAAAAAGGGCCACTGATTATTGAAAATCTTTGATCAGGAGTCCAATCTTTATGGTGTGAAAAAAGAATTCATTTGTGAAAATTCGTATTACGCTTTAAACTAACGAACGGCATGTGGCACGCACCGATTGTGTAACTAGCTTCAAAAACTTCTAAATACAGTCCTGTTCTATGTTATCTTTAGTTTGACACATTCCTACACAATTCGTGTTTTATACAAAGAACTATGAACAGAACTCTACTGTTATCTATTTCTATAAAACTTTTATAGTTTATATTACAATTATAAATGTGACATTACACACTCTTTACAATGATTATTTGGACAAAAAATACATGATAAAAAATGATACTCTATATTAGATAGTTGATGAATGTTTTTCAAGCATATTTTTTATAAGTCATCCAATGTCTTCAAAAAACGATCATATGTACAAAATTAATTACATACCCTTCGTAGATACGGCCAGACTCCCGTCAAAATAATACTAAACCCCAACGACATCAAAAACATAGTAAAATAAATAACTCGTATGGACACCCATCGTTCTTTGTATTCCTGCTCTGTTTCCAGATCATCAACAAAATCTCTATTATTATTCGGTTGGAATTTCGAACGGACAGCCCTTAAACACTCCATTTATTCAAAATCTAATCGCTTGCAGATTCAATAAAGAAAAAAGAAACAGGTGAGCAGATTGCTTGTTAATAGTCACTGAATTTAAAACTATCATCCAACTATATTCAAAAGAACTTCTACACTTGTACACAAAGAGCAATAATTTATTCATATGTGCTCGAGTATAATATATACAACAATTACGATAATCACAATACACATATGACATTTGGAATAAATTTGAGATCGGTCGACTTCTTCGTCAGAACTTTCTACCACAGTAAATAAACCAGAGACAACCAACAGCCGTGGAAAAGTTTAATCGCAAGCACTCGATAGCAATTTAGAAATAACAATGTTGTAAGTTTAAATTGGCGCAATGTGCCGTCTGCTGAGAATATTGCAAATCGTATTAATTTAGATTCGGTGTTTGGCCGTAATTCAAAAATTAATTGAAGACGACGTTTCATTAGATTCACTCTAACATATTTCACGTCTCGTCCGAACGATCCATTGTTAATGAAAAAATTACTTCACGATAAACACTTATCATAATTAAACATTCCCGAGAGTATCTTTTTTCGAGTATAGCACTTTCTCTCTTCAGGACAGATTTTAAGCAAACAAAACAATGTTTATTGCGGGTGTTATAAATAAGTAACATGACAACATAATTTAACTTTCTGGGTCTAATTTAACCATTGAAATTAATCAGAACTAATACAAATTTTTACAGTAAACAATTTGAATAATCATCTCGAAAATACTGAAGAACCGTGTAAAGTATTTATTTATAAAAAATAACTAGCTATAAATATATGTATTTATTCTCTCTTGATTTATTCGGGAAACTTCTGCTTATTCGTTCTCAAAATAAAAATCATCATAAGCACGAATTATAAAATAAACGGTTTACAAACGTTATGGTGATTTTTTATAATTGTGAAACATCAAAAACAGATTGTTTTAAAGAAGTAGATGTGTATTACAATGAATCGTTTTATTTTTAATACGATAAAAGTATAAAAACTTTAGTCTGAATATACCAGCAAAAATATTTTTTTCCTAAATCTATATGGAATTAACTAAATGGTTATAATTAAAAAAAGTGGGAATATATTTGAAGTATTTGGCATAATTGTGCAACCCTCATTTCAACTGTTAGTCAAGGCGAATAAATTTTAAGTTATTTTTTTTTTAATCATTAACATTTTAATATTTAATTTTATTTACTTCCATATTTGAGGAGGTTATATATAAATATATTTCCAAAATTGAATCAAGTACAAGGACTCATTCAATTTTATTTATTTTTCAAGTAAGCCTGGATATTATTTCAGTAACCTATTTAGTGATTTTCCGGCAACAATGAACCAAGTAAAAAAAGCCAATTTATTTTATAAACTTTCGCGTTTTTTTAAATAGTGTCCTTTATTGAATATGTCACCTTTTGTACGAACACTCGTCATTTATTAAACTTTAATTAAATTCACTGAATTTCATTTTGTTACAATTAATTTTTACATAATAAGACGTTTAAAATATATTTTACTCGGTCTGGAATTTCTAGGGATTCGAAGAATTTTTCTTATAGGAAAGATTATGATTTCTCGACTTACATGAATTTAAAAATATTTTTCAACTTGAATCACCAGTTGATTAACTCTTATTTTTTAAAATGTCATCGCAACGAAAATTATTCTTATTATAATTACTTTATTTAATTAAATTATAAATAATATTTAATTTTTAAATGTGATTAAATGTTAATTAAATTTATTTTATCAAATACTATTACATTAAATGTATTTTAGCAATCAAACGCATACGGTTTTTATTTTGTATATAATTATTTTTCGAATTTTGCGCGACTATTTCGAACATGCGCAGAGCAATCGATGCTGAAAGAAGGTGAACGTAAGAATATCAATAATTGACTTACTGTTATAACGCCAAGTATATCCAAAATGCAAGTTTCACGACCTATTCTAAGAACTTTCTTATTCAGAAAAGGTAAATCGAGCAATTACTATATTAATACAAGATATTACACTCGTATGTTAATTACAATTACAAAAAATTTTTTAACCTTTTTCGAACGACTATTACGTAAAATATAAGAAATGTTTATTCAGAATCCATTGTAAATATAACGATTTTTGGTTCTTGCCTTAAACCGAATCTCGTAAATTCTCGATTATGTAATCGAATCTAAACATATTTTCTATTATAGGGATTCGGAATTATTATGACCATGGACATACCAAGCTATCGACTGTCGACGATTTACCTGTACCTCAAGGTAGTTGGCAAGATGCTTACAACGCGAAACAACGCAAATACAATTTACAGTTACTGCTCGGAATCGGCTTCACGATTTTCTCATTGACTGTAGCGAAAGCGTCTGGTCTAGTGTACTTAAATTACAGTCCGCCAAATTTACCTAAGAACTAATTCAAACATAGCATTTCAAATTACATCAGACTTTCAGTATTTATCTACTTTTCCTTGTAATCGTATATGGTTACTGTGAATTCCAGAAGTTATGTAATTTGGCTGCATGTAGTAGAAATTCGTGCTAATCTTGTACCACTTATGTAATAATTATGTAAATAAATAAATTTATTAAAAGTGTGATATGTTTTCTTATGTTGATATTTAAAAGTTATTTACATAACGATACGACTAAGGTAAAGATTTTTTTATATAAACAATCCTAGATTGATAAATAATCAACAGTTTATTTCTTTGTAATATGCATTGTACAATAAAAATAATTTAATTTCAAAAATAATACATTTAAGACAACTATCATAGAGTGTACGAAAATATAAACTGTACATGTTAGGCTATACAAAATTAGCTTGCAATATTAGATATCACAAATTCATGTAACATATTTTACAATCTACTTTTACTACATTAATATTCCTTTTTAAATAATACTAATTACATATCCTAAAATTTACATTTATAATCATTTAAAGCAATGAGTGTATACATAGCTCGACTAAATTTCATGTTCTTAAAGGAATGAAACTATTATTGCACTTTGTAACATATACAAAAAAGTAGTCTTGTGGAATTCTTTTTTTTAACACTTGAAATATTGAATTAGCACAACTGTGTTTCATAACTGACTTTTTTTACAGTTTTATTAGGCCTTGTTATTGTTCAAAAAATCCTTGCAAAAAGCAACATCAATATTTGTATGTAGATATGAAATACTAGAAAAAAACCTGAATTCGATGAATTACAATCATATTGTCAATAAAAAATAATCTACATGAATGAAAACTAACAAAACAGTACATAATAAACAAATGAATCAATCGCATACGCTATTCATTAAATTCTAAGAACTATTTACATCTTTCTTATTTACATACATTCTTTTATACCTAAACATTTCTGGGTTTTTTATATCGGAGAATAACGGGATTTTTTCACATATAAAAATAAACAGACAAAATTAATGCAACTGTGCAATTTCAGAGAAAAACAACAATATGTCATCGATAGAGAAATCTAAATTGATCATCGAACCTGGATAGCAAAGTTGGATCAACTCCTCAAGGTTTTTATGCTGTAGAATGAATTCTTCTTGCATGGCTCTCCAAACAACCTGAGATCAGAATTGAGTAATACTCTATGGACATCGGTATAAAGAATGAAATATGTCATTATTACCTGCAATAAATTTTCTTCTTCACTAAGATGTTTTTCTACTTTTCTATACAAGCTTTCAAGTCCCTTTTTTACTTCTTTAGCCGGATATTGCTGTATGACTTTACGCAATTCTTGTTTCGAAAACGCTAACTGATAACCAATTTCAGATTCTTTTACACCTTGGGATACTTTTACTTGCACTCCTTCAAAAAATAACTAAAAACACACATTGATAATTAAATGCAACGACAACCGGTATTACTGTTTACAGAAAATCAACATGTTTTACTTACATTCAATTTTTCTAGTGGCCTCCCAAAATATTGAGTCACATATGCTTTTAAAGCGTCATTATACTTCTGTTTCGCTTCCTTCCTTAAATTATCTAGAACCGATATTTTCAATTGAGACAGCAGGGCGTAAAGGTGATGAAAATTTTCTGAAAATGCAAAACATACACAATACGGCACTGAGGTTTTTAAAATAAACAAATACCCATTTTGATAACTTCCGGAGGTGTTTTATTATGTTCCAGAGCGTGAATCGGAATCATTTCGAACATTTTCGATACCAACTGTACGTACCACTTCTCTATGTCAGGTCTTCGATACGTTTTGAAGATACTTTCGGCTGTTTTTGCAAATTCTTCAAAATTTTGTATGTACGGTAGGATACCGCATTTTGTTTTACGATTCACTTTCACGTTCTCGATTGAAGTTTTCTGCGCTTTCATAAAATCGTCGAAATTACGTTTGACCTGAACTAAGACGGAAGCGAATGTCATACTTAGAAAAGAGCCTGTATCTTGGGCTGACATTACGTGCTGGCTCAATCGAACGAAAACATTCATACAGTAACTGAAAAAAGACTGTGTATGAAACAATCGTTTCGATTATAGATCACTTACTGCTGAAATAATACTCACAAACTGTCTAATTTCTCATATTGCGTAATGAAATAGACGAGTTCTGGTTCTATACAAACGAACAACTCACTCATCATCCGTCTCACTTCTTCATTGATTTGTTTGTCGATTCGTTTTTGAGGCAACACTGTCGCACTGTTTATAGCTGTATCTGTTTCCGTACTGTCATTAATTGGTTCGTATAAAGTAGTTTCAGTGTTCTACAAATGTGATTCAAATTATAATATTATTAGAAAACCAGTTAAACAACATACCTTTGACGTAGGGCTCAATACGTCGAGCTGAAAGAACGCTACACAAAACTGTTGTTCCTTCAGACACACTGGTTCTAACTGAGCGAGCACTCTCTCTAGCAAAGCATCGCATCTATGTCTCTCATCCGAATCTATATCTACGCTTTGAGCAGGCCACAGGTCTCGTTCTATTCCGAGCAACGGTCCTTCCGACAGCGGCTTGCTGCTAGTGGAAAGTCGTAATCTTGAGACTGTCGGTAGAGCTGTAAGATCCTCCTTCGATCCATTTCCTACTCTTCCTCTTTTCCCATTCAGAAGGTTTTGCTTCGCTTCTTCAAAAAATTTCTTTATATCTCTTTCGTAAAGCTTTCCTAACGAGCTTTCATATACTTTTCGAAGACCTACATAAGCTTTGTTATCCATTGATTTCATCCAATGCATCAGCTCCACGTAAGGTGTGAGTTCTTTATGAACCGAATTATGTTGTGGTAACGTTAATTCATTCGAATGAGAATTCAAAGTGTCAGACATGTCGTTGCCTAAAAAAATATATGTTAATATAAAGGTACATGATTTGAGTTTCGCATCCGGTTACCTAAATGTATGAAAAGATTATTCAAGTGTCTAGAAATAGTTTTGGAGAATTTCATGTGCCATCTTTCGAATCGTTTTCGCTGTTCTCTAACAGCACCTAATTGTAATAATGCCGATTGCAGAGAGCAATTCATTGCTGCTTTTAAAGCTTTTCCAGCTGCTATTGCAGCTGTTAAACCTTTTGATGTAGTTAATTCTGGTTCATCAAGCGCTTGTTGGTGGTATTGCGGTAAGTCTAGTTGCATCTAAGAAAATAATACTAAATATAGAATAGATAGAAAATAATTCTAAAATAATATTAACTATTTATACATTAATATGTTAACTTCAATTCTCATCCATATATAATCAAAAATACTTACTATTAAACTTTCCAGTTCGGATAAAAGCTTTTGATTGTTTTGATGAGCTATAGCAATCAATGAGTTCTTATGTTCGACTGACTGCATCGTCTCTCTAACATGACACAAGACTTCATCGTATACAGCTAACCGAGACTCTATTTTACTAGCTTCTTGCTCAGCTAACTCTAGTTTTAGCATTAAGGCTTCAACCTATCAACACAAAACAAAATATATATCAAAGCATAAGACACAAATTTTTACAAATAAACCTTCTGTTCCGACGCTAGAATGATCTGTACATTTTGCCCGTCAAGCATTGACAGATCTTTTGCCAAGACTCCCATAAAACGTTCGGCATCGCTGATTGCAAAGTCACAACTTTCGATCAACTTGCTCAGCTCGAGTTGATCTTTCTCGGATATCGCTTGGTAGTCCTCATTTATTTCAATATTCTCGATGCTTATGTCAACAGGTACTGCAATCACGCTCTCCGGTGACATCGTTTCACTGATCCAATGCTCAGGAATGTTTTTAAACAAAGGCTTCTGTTTGGGTAAATGTTTACAGCACTGTTTCCATAACGTTATGAGAAATTTCTGTCTTTCCTGCGGACTCGACGCTTGCCACCGATAAATTTTGTCGATATGCAGATCAAACTCATTCGTATCATTACTTATGTTCTTACCGTCGACTACTTTGACGTTGGATAGGAGCCAAGATCTCTTCTTTTTAAACACGTTTTTGTCGTAAGTCTTTATTTGCCAAATTAGGACATTAGTAGGGGTTGTTACTGTTGTAACTATACACAAAAATGAAGATTTCTTTTTTTTCATGAGTTTATTTACATAACACGCTGTCAGAAGCTTTTCCTCCGACGGTTGAAAAACTTCTCTTTGCAAACTGTGCCTTATCGCTGCCATTATTCATAAATTTCATAAATGTTTTCAATTTAATGTGACTGAGACATTTCAGCCCACTATAACTGATAAGTTTGACATTTAGATCACAGACTATTTTATGACATAAACTGCTATCTAATACAAAGAAGGCAGTCTGTGTTAATGAATTTTGACTAAAAATGACGCGACATCTTTAAACTAATTAATGAACTAACAAAGAAGATTCTTGTCTAAGCTAAATCTTTTCTTTTTTTTCTTTCGTTCTTTCTTTTTTGCATCTCAGATCTCGTTCTGAGAGTATTTTAAAGCCTTGGTTAGTAGATTAGGTAACCATTACTGTAATCGACCTTTGATTATTTAGCTTTTAGACCAATTTCATCAGACCACAATATCATTCGTCTAGCTTTTCACCTCACAAACAAATTATTTTCTCACCCCACGAATAACAAAAATGTTCAGTAAATCTTTATATATCATTTATGATCGTTACTTATACGCATTTCAATGGCAACGCCGTCATCTTCTTTCAGAATTTGTGTTCAGTTTTATCTTACTCGGAATTTTTTTGTGAAAGTAAATAAACAATTTCTATTTTCATCACTCAAATCATAAAAACTGTTACTGATCAAAAATGTTCAATGAATGATTATTGATCGTTTTCGATTTTTCTATACCACGATGCCTTCAAGATGATGGCATTGCCATCGAAATGCACATAAGCAACGATCAAAAATGATAAAAATTTGTTTAGCCAATGTTAGAACCATATTTGATTATTCGTCTGAGTTTTGCATGATCAATTTTGTGAAAAACTAGACATACCGAGTTATCTAAAAACTTTAAAAACTAAGACAGCTACCACAAAGGACCTGTATGTATTCTAATAATTTGATTAAGGTTGATTCACCAGGGGACTTTCAAATCCTATAAATAAAATATCAAAAATCATTGATTCACTTCATTCAGCTTACAGGGCTTTTACATCCCAAGCATAAAACTGTTCTCAAGTTTTTTTTTTTTAAATCTATTTTATTTTTTCTTGTGCTTTAAATGTTATTTTTTTTCACGATGAAACTTATATTGTTTTACTTTTGCATTTTAATTGATTTAATAACAGAAAAATATCATTTTTATATTATTACAAACGAATTTCAAAAATTTATCCCGTTGATATTTGTTCTTTGACCTTTGCTGTTCAAATTAAAATATTAATTAAACTAATGCGTGTAACCATATGTAAATCATTGCAAATAAAAATATGAACGTATCAAGTGATTTCACTGGAATGACGTAAATTCTTTAATTAACGATGTAATCGCTTTATATTGTTTACTATTATTTTACATGCGAAACATTATTAATTTAAAAAGATTTTTTCGATTGAGTTATAAGCAATAATACATAATTTGACAGAATTATATAGACGACTATATATACGAAAAGTATTGTCTTGTTCTATCTATGGCCCTGTTGTTTCTCTTTTGAATTAAGTAAGCGTACCATTTCTAAAAATGCAATAACAATAAAAAAATTAGATTAACTGTATCTTGGTTTGTAACTGTACATTGTCGAAAATCCACTCACAAGATAACACATTCGAATAGTTTTTTTTCATTTCATTGTCATTATTGACTCTTTTACTTTTTCGTATAAATTATTGAAAAACACATTAAACGCATCTTATATAAATCTATAATTCGACTTTTATCCAGTTATTAATTGTTCGAATCAAACAAATATTGAATACAAAGTTGTTGATTAATTGTCGTTGTGTGATACCGACTTTCTCTGATGTGCGGTGTATTTTTTGTAGATAATAAATCGTGTAAAATATTTATACGAGATCGTGTCGGTACGTCTTATTTATATCCGGACTCGGTATCCCGGTATTATTCTACATCAAAAGATACTTAGAGTAATATTTAAAATCTTAAATCATGTATTAAACGTGCGATCTAATCTTTCTTGAACGTTTACAATGGACAATTTGCCACCGATATTCGATTTATTCGTAACGACGTTAGAGAGCGAGGGACCTTTATTGAAAGTATGGGGACAGACAGACCATAAAGCGATTTTAACGATAGAAGCGTATTTACTGAAGTTGTCGCCAGAGTTCGACAAGGGAAACTATGTACCCAACATTGCTACCCTACAGACTGGTCAGATATGTTTCGGTAAATACAATGATGGAATTTATTATCGCACGAAGATATTGAACTTGAACCACGTTCGGGACGGCGCTGTGATTGTACATTTTGTCGATTATGGCAATGTGGAGTCTCTGCCGCTCACGAGTATCAGAATCATCGAGAATATCCAGGCGACGCCAATAGGACGTATTCCGCCCCTGGCGAACGAGTACATTCTAGGAGGCTCGCTGCATTATGCTCAAAACTGGGACGAAAAGTCCATCGAGTGCGTATCCCAGATGATATGCAATTTAGAATTGAAAGCGGTCATCGTAGCGTTAATCGGCCACTACAAATTGATCCGAATGGAACTGAAAGGCAAAGACTTGTCGGCGCACTTGATCCAGATGGGTATCGCACTGCCAATCACCGTGACTGCTCAAGAACTCATGTTGAATCAGACGTTGCATGTCAAGAGTAAATTGCTCACGCAGCATGTCCCGCAGAACTCGATGCCGATGCCCGGCAACCTTTCGCCTCGGATCGCTTTGCGACCTGAGGTGAGGACGCCACTTTTCAAGCAACAGGTTTTTCACAGAAACGAGCCCCCGGTGAATCGAGTTGAATACAGGAGCACGATGTTACCGGTTTTTTCCGAACACAGAGTGACCGTTTCGGCAGTCGAGGATGGTCCGAAATTGTTTTCCATTCAACTGCAGTCGTGGGAGAAAAATCTATCTAGGATCATGACGGACGTGAATTCCATTCAATTGATACCGTTGACAGAGTTTCCCGTCCCGGGTACTCTATGCATCGCTCACTGTAAGGGCCACAACTATCTATGCCGTGCCGTCATAACCCAAATAGTAGATCTGAACGTGAAAGTGTACTTCGTAGATTTTGGACACAGCGATATCGTAGATCACCGGAGCGTGTTTTGTATTCCTCCTGAACTAGTGACGCAGAAGATTATAGCGTTGAGGTTTTCTCTTGTCGGATTGAAGTCTATCGGTCTGACCGCCGAAGTAAAACGGTTCTTCAAAGAATACGTGAAAGAGAAGACGTTCACATTGAAAGTGTGTGCTGCGGAAGGACCTCCGCTCGTGCAGTACTGCGAATTGTACGATAAAAACGGCCAGAACATACTCGACATACTGAAGCAGTCACAGAATCCTAAAGTCGTTAGCTATCGTACTATGAAACCTCTCGAGACCGACTGTATAGCCGATGTGTTGATCTCTTACGTTAGGAGCTGTCGAGAATTCTACGTCCACCTGTTGTTCAATGCTGATTCATTAACAAAACTGATGGCCGACGTTGCTGTGCACTGCGAGCATGCTAAAGCATTACCGTTGAACGAAATAAAAGTCGGAATGGCGTGTTGTGCTTTTTACTTCGATGATGAACAGTGGTACCGTGCCAAAGTGATAGGCACCGATGGCCAGAATTTTCGTGTGAAGTACGTTGATTATGGGAATGAGGCTTCAGTCGCTCCGTCCGCGTTGAAGGAAATAACGTCGGATTTAGTCGACAGATTGGAAGTCCAAGCGATACTGTGCTGTCTCGACGATTTCCAAAATATCCCAATCGACAATGCACAAACGGCCGAGTTCGAAACACTTGCATTGGAAAATAAGTACACGATGAAGATTTTAAAATATCACACAGACGATATGTTACTTGTAAATTTGATGGATTTGTCTCATACTTCGGTGACAGAAATATTAAATTCTAAACACAGAAACAATACAGACAAACACGTTTCACCTCCAGTCGTAAATCAAGTCGAAAAAGCAAGTACCGAGCAAATGAAGAAACGTGAGAAGAGGCCTGGACACAGTCGAAATAATGAAAAGTCAACTAGGTATGTTTTCAATTTATTATTAATGAAAGAAAAATATACTAAATAAGGCAATGGCACCATATATTTAAGTCAATTCAGCCTCCTGGAAAACAATAAAAAAATAGCAGAAAGTAATATACAAAATATAGTTATAAATGTATATTTAAAAATATATTTATATATATATATATATATATGTGTGTGTGTGTTTATGTATGTATATAAGTACAATAATCCCATCATTTACTTGAGTAATTGGTTCCATGAAAACACCACGTAAATGAAAACCATGTAAATGGAGCCATAGAATGCTGTTTAAAATAGGGATCCATATTCTCAAATATTTTACTTTTACTGAGGTAGAAAACTTTTAACTAAGTTTTTTTAAATATACCTCTATATAAGAGATAACTGATAAAAAAAACACTCTTTTTGATGTAGCTTTATTTTCATAAAGGTCAAGTTTTGTAAAGCTTACAACTTTACAGGTACCTATTCAAAATCACTCTCACTAGATGAATCTTCTACTGTTACGGTTGTCGTCATTATGGTTGTAGCTGTTGTTGTTGTCGATGTTGATGGCATAAAGTATTTATTCGAGGCTGCTATTTATCCACTCGTTTCCTTTCCCAATGAGTTCGTATGGTACGATCTGAGCTTTTAATATCTTACTGATTAAACCACTTCTTTTGCTATTAGGATCTGTGCTTTCAATAAAATCAATATTTACTGGATGATTAGGTTCATTATCTATTATTAACAGGATTTTAAAAGCAATTTTCTGAAGACGACAATATTCCTGAACTTCTGGACATAAGATGTTGGTGAACCAATCTTCAAACATGCTGTCATTCATGAATTTTTATTGGATTTCCAGTGAACTGGAAGATGAGATATATCAGCATGTTTAAGAACTCATGGAGTAGCAGAGCAGTAAATTAAAAGTGACTTGCATTTGTAATCATCACTGGCATTGTCACAGAATAGCAGTGTATGGTGTCTTTAGCAGACTTGAAACTGAGAGTTGCTTTTTTACTTTCTATATAAATGTATGACGGCATACACTTGCAAAACAATCCGGTTTCGTCAGCATTAAACACTTGCTAAGCATTATAACTATTATTTTTAATAAAAATTTTAAAACATTTTACAAATTCAGTAGCTACTTCCTTACCAGCACTAGTAGCTTTGCCTACAAACTTGATTTTGTGTAGATTGTATCTTTTCTTGAATTTGTCAAATCACCTTTGTTGGCAACGAAATATAATTACTTTTCTTCATCTTTCTTCATTTTCTTTTTCAACTGATTAAAAATTAACAAAGCCTTATTTTGTATAATAATGTGTGTATCCATACCAATGTGCTTTTTGTTATTGTCTTCTATCCACTGAATTAATAACGTTTCCATTTTCACCATAATAGTATTTTTTGCATATTTCACTAACTTGCAACTTGTTAGTGTAGCTTCTTTTTAACTGCTATTTTAATAGTGTTAGCATTTTTTTGTAATCGTACAAATTGTAAACTCGATAAGATTGTACAGCCAAGCAACATTATTAATTTTATCACCTTTTTCTAACGTCTGGATAATTTTTAATTTAACTTCTACACTTATCTGGGTTCGTATGTTTTTCTTAATCATTTTATTTTATGTACCCCTTGATGATGTTATTATTTATTAATCTATCACGTATCTACAGTTTATAATGCACAACCTCCACAAATTTTTACTATTTATTATTTAAAATTTTAAAATTTTTCAACCTCGTTAAAGTGAATTCATGTAAATAGAGACCACATAAATGGAACAATTATAGTATATATATATATATATATATATATATATATATATATATATATATATATGTATGTATATATATGTATATGTATGTGCCTACGTGTACATATATAATAAATAATATAGGAAATATATAAACATATTAGTTGGTTAATTATGAACAGAAATGCATGCAGTATAGATTTAAACTAAATATGAATAGTAACGAATTAAAAAACTTAGAAAATGCCCAAAGTGAAAAAAAGTTGTAAAACAGTGAATTCTTATATTAGAGTAATATTTTTAAAGTAATCTATTTTAGATTCCAGGAGAAACGTAAAGCCAAATCGAACCTCAAGGATCGGTTAGATAAAATTCGAAGTTCTTCAGAATCCACAGGGTAAAATTACCCTATTTATTATTATTGTACTATTTATGTACTTATTTTCTTTTTTTGCAAAGAATGGTCAATTTAAGGGGCATCTATAATTTGCATATTGCAACGAATATAGATGTGTGCCATAATAAAGTTTATATTGTGGATTTGAACAATTTTGAAAAACTGTAATCTCCAAAAAATATTCTGTTTTCAAATAAGTTAAAGCCCTCTTCATTTGACCATAAACGTATTATTGCTTGTTTGCATTTCATTTCATATATTATTTTTTTTGAGTTAAATGCGTCTTTTTTTTTCTCTAAATATTTTTTATTTATAAATTGTACATGTATATGCTTTTTTATAATAACGTTTTTGTAATCCTGTATGAATTTTTACAGTCACAAAGAATGGAATGATGATAATCAATCCACAAGCCAGAGTTCAGATAGTAGTAAGAAATCGAACATTCGGAGCCCTTTAGAAGAAAATAAATTTCACAAAAAAGGATCCCAAGACAATCATAAAAATTCATCATTTCAAGACAATCAGAACAAATCCTCACAAAATGTAAATCCTTTTGAACGAAACAAGAGTGATTTCAAAAATAATAGAAAACCACGATATAATCCTTATGAAAAAAGTAGGGATGTTGAAGAGGAACACAAAGCAGTTAATTTTCAAGATGATTTCCGTAAACCTCGACCTGCAAAAAATGATAAAAAGAACGTCGACAGAAAACAGCCGAACAGTAAAAAATGGCGGCGAGGTTTGAACGAGAGCTGGAGTTCCGATAAGTCTAGTGACAGGAGCGATAATATGGGAAAGTCAAACAGAACGAATACACTTCGAAATGGCAGAAGAGAAAAGCAGAAGAGGCAAGGCTCATTCCCGCCAGTAAACTATGCACTTTTAAATGACCCGTACGCGCAGCTCGAAATCACAGACGGAATGATTGAAACCGTCAACATATCATGGTTCTACAACCCGAAGTGCTTTTATTGTCAGGTCAGATCTTCAGAAGATCAGTTTCGTAAAATGATGAGTAACCTGCAGAGATTGTATGTGGGCCGACCGCCTATATCGGAATCCATTCCAGTAGGCTCGTCCGTCATCGCTACTTTCACCGAAGACTCGCAGTTGTACAGAGCGATTGTTTTAGAAATCAGATATCCAAAGTATAAAGTGTTCTATGTTGATTTCGGAAACACAAGTTTTGTCGATAAAAAGAACCTGTGGAACGTAGAGAAGCAGTTTATGACATTACCCATGCAAGCGGTCAAGTGTACGCTCGCCGGTATTCACCCAATGGGCTCTGCATGGAATGATTCAGATGAAATGGACAGCTGTTTCAATAAGGGAAACTACCAATGCGTTTTTCACGGCCGTGAGAATGACAAACATATCGTTGAATTGTCGTTGAACGGGCAGTTCGTCACAGATAATTTAATCGGTAAAGGATTGGCGACGAGAGAGTCCGTTGATGTCGTAGTAGAACCTGAAAATAACTCGATGCAGCACATACCCGGTATAAAAAATAATTTAGGTCTGTTCGCATGTTTCATAAATGTTTTTCTTATTTATTTTAATCATAGCTTTCACCTCAGTATGTAATTCAAATATGAATGTTTTTGTATATAGTTGTGTGAATATTTGTATTTATATTAACACTTGTATTCATATGCAACTTATCATTAACTGCTCTCTTGGGAAACAGTGACAGGTAATGTATCCAGGGAGAGTCAATAGAAGCTTTGTTAATATTCTTATTTTTTATGTAATCGTTGTATTTGTAAAATGTTCTCCTGTTGGTCTTCGTTTCTTTGGATGAGTGAAGTGTCTGTTCTTCACTATTAGTTCTAGCACAATACAAATTCATACTGCTAATATACCAAAAATTATATATAAATAAATAAATCTACACATAAAATTAAAAATTATGATTGCTGCTAATATTTCGTTTAATATATAATGTCTAAAATATTACACCTAAAGATGCAAACATAAAAATAAGAGATGAATTGAATGCTGCAAAAATAACAAAAGAAATAAAAATAAAAAATGAAATGTTTATGAAAATTAATTCGATTGGGTCCAAAACAAGAGATGGAGAACAGACAGATAATTTAAAAGGACAAAGACAAACAGGACAACGTATAAACATATATAATTCTAATTTTATTTGTAAAACGTGTATATTGTTTTTAGATGATGCGCCGGTAGATTTAGATTTGTTGATCGGTCAACAACTGATTGTTCACATATCGTTTATATTTAATTTGGAAAGATTTTTCGTTCAACTCGATAAGACGAAAGCAGAAGCGGTACTCAATGCTATTGCATCTTATACAAAGGGGGGAAATTTACTTGTGAGTGCCAAAAAAAAATTAATAAATTACTAAATTTATTTGATGTTGACATATATACTACATTTATTTTTATTAGAATTTGGAAAAATTAGATCCAGAGCAATTGACAGTCGGAACAATGTGCTTGGTTCAGTTAGAAGGAGGGCTTTTCCAACGAGGCATTGTCATGGATACAAATTCAACGAGTGGCATATATGTAGAGTTTGTAGATATTGGTGGGGGAGATGAAATATCCAAAGATAAGGTAAGAATAAATTTAATAGTCAATATTAAAACACATTTTTCTTATGAATAGCTGTAAAAAAATTTACCAATATTTGTCTTACTTATTTTTATATTTAAATAACATTTGTTGGATTTATAGTATTACAATAAGAGTACACTTTCTTTATGTGTATAGATAAATCATTTAAACATATTTTGAAATAAAGTATCAGACATCCTGTACATCATTAAAAAGAACTATTCAGAAAATAATTTATTTTGTAGATGTTTGTACTTCCTATCGATTTAAGTAACTATTATTACCAAGCACTTGAATGCACTGTGGATAATTTTAAGTCTGATGTGAGCACAAATTCGATCGATGAAGAGTTTAAAAACAAATTTGAAAATAAAAACGTCATCGTAGTTGTTAACGGAGTCGAAAGTGGAAGGTACAGTTTTTAACTTTATATTTTCTGTGAAGTATATTCAATCAGGGTTATAGAAAACTGTATCAATTGCTTTTATTTATTTTTTTAGACTTTTCGTAACACTTTACAATCTTGATGGGACACATTTAGATATTGTACCTGATAATCATGATAGTAAAAACGTAAATCCAATTTGCCCTATGCCCGTTATAAATGCACAATTGCAGGTCTGCGTATCGTCTGTAAATACATTCAATTCGATCTTTATTCAGCGTTCACAAGATTTAGATGTGATTATGTCGTTACTAGACGGCATGTATTCTCATTACGAATGTCAAGAATCACCAGAAACCCTGTGTGAAGTTGTCATAGATGAAACATATGCTGTTAAGTCAGAAGCTGATAGCAATTGGTATCGTGGAAGAGCGGTGAAGGAAACATCCGAACGGGTCGAAATCCTGTACATTGATTACGGAAATTATGAAACCGTCGATAAATCGAACATTCGTAAGTTGGACCCTGTATTTTACTCCATTCCAGAACTCGCGCTGCAGATCTCACTTGCTGTTGTGTCGAACAACGAACAGATTATGAAGAAAATCGAAGAATTAACTATCGACAGAGAATTCTTGTCCAAGCTTGCTTTCACTGATGGCTGGTGGTATGCTGAGCTTTATGAAAACGACATTGCGCTCAGTCAGATGCTAATCGAGTCTGGTGATGCTACTGCGCTTGATTTCGATCCTTTCAAAAGACGACATGCGGCGAATCGGAACTCGAAAATCGAACTGCTCGTCACGCATGTTGATTCTCCAAATGAATTTTACGCCCAATTGACCGATGACGATCTTTCTGTCAAACTACTGCAAGAAGAGCTAATGAACGAAGTCGAAAGTCAACAGTCATTGGAAACGCCCGACGCTGGAGTACTCTGTGCAGCTAAGTATTCTGCAGACGGTATTTGGTATAGAGCCGAAGTGCTCGATGCAGACGAGCATATAACGACGGTCAGGTTCATCGATTTCGGCAACACAGACGTGCTCGATAATAATTCGAGCGTTATTAAAACCTTACCGTCTCGTATGTTGACGATTGAACGGTTCGCGAAGAAATGCTCCTTGGACATTATGCCTGCCGGTAGAGAAGAATGGAGTCAAAACATTTGTGAGATCTTCGAACAAAAAGTACTCGAACGTGTTCTTCCGTCAGAGATCCTGTACCAGGACGAGAAAGGCACGATTTATGTGAATCTCTTCACGGAAGATGGCAACGTTTCTGAAACAATGATAAATGAGGGTCATGGGACCACTATTGTAAGAGACATAGAAGAAGAGATATCCACAAAGACCGGATTTGTCAGTCACATCGAATCCGTCGAAGAGTTTTGGATACAATTGGAGAGTTCGTGTCCAGACTTAGAAATGATGGCGGACCTACTGGCTGGTGCTGAAAACTTCTTAGACTTAACAGACCACCGACCTGGCGTTTTGTGTGCAGCTAAATTTCCAGAAGATGGGATGTGGTACAGAGGTCGGATATTAAACATGACGAGCGCGAGCATTGAAGTCTTATTTATCGATTATGGAAATTCGTCAGTATCGACTGAACTAAAAATTCTTCCCGAAGAAGTACTTAACATCAGATCATTAGCAATGAAGTGTGCTCTGCAGAAACCGGTTGACACAATCGTCTGGAGTAAAGCCGCAAATGATACCTTCAAAGATATCGCCGCCGATGGTGCGACTGTGTTCAACGTGAAAGTGTTGACTACTGGTGAAACTTCAACTGTAGAGTTGACCATAAATGGAGAAAATATTGTTGATAGAATTTCATCTCAATCGAATATTCAGTCGGCTGAAAAAACAGACATTTATCAAATCACGGTCAGTTTTATAGAATCTCCAAGTTCATTCTGGGTTCAGTTTGTTTCACAAGAAAAAGAAATTAATGATTTATCGAAACAGTTATCAAAAATTGAGAATAGATCTTTAGAAACCGTGACCTGTAAAACAGGAGATATTTTCGCTACCTACTACCCAAAATATAAATGCTGGACTAGAGCTAAACTACTAGAACATCTGGAAGACAATTACCGTGTTTTCTTGATCGATTTTGGAGACATTTTACTAGTAGAAGAACTTAAAATATTACCTGCAGAAATAACAGACATTCCAGCGCTTGCAAAACACTGCTCGTTAATATTACCTCCCGAAATACAGTCGTGGCCAAATTTTACCACAGGCAGGTTCGAAGAAGTTTCTAAATCCTGTGAATACAGATTTGAAGCAGAATTGATCGATGAACATGACGATTGTGCAACAGTCAATTTATTCTCGAATGGTTCAAATATATTGGATCGAATATTCGAAATTTCTGTGTCGATGGAAACACGTACGAGTGCCGAAGAAGTACGTGATGTCTCGTCTACAGAACTATGTGAAAATGATATAAATATGAAAGTTTCCTTAAATGCCATTCCTGATAAGAATCATCAAAGTGAAATTGAAAATAAAAAGGATAATTATGAATGCACAAATGACAAAGAGTCTGATTTTAAAAAGGCAATTGATACAAATCTGAATTCGATCGTTACAGGGAAAGAAAATACACAGATCGAAGAAAACAATGAAAGGTTAATAACCAAGAATGAAGATACTATTTGTCTGAATGAAGCGGTAGAAACTGAAGGCTTGCTGAATAGAGAGAGCGATGATGTAAGAGAAAAGGAGAATACACGAGTCGAAGACAAACCACTAGTCAAAGAAAACAATGAAGGTTTGATAACTGATGACAGCAATAATACTATTTATCCAAAAGAAAGCGATGATACTATTCATCCAAAAGAAAACGATGATACTATTCGTCCAAAAGAAAGCGATGATACTATTCGTCCAAAAGAAAACGATGATACTATTCGTCCAAAAGAAAACGATACTATTCATCCAAAACAAAGCGATGATATTATTCATCCAAAAGAAAACGATGATACTATTCGTCCAAAAGAAAGCGATGATACTATTCGTCCAAAAGAAAACGATGATACTATTCATCCAAAACAAAGCGATGATACTATTCATCCAAAAGAAAGCGATATGAACAAAATGACAGAAAAATACCAAATAAACGTAAATAGCAACGATTCTTCGATGAGTGTGTCAAAAGAACTGCTAAATGATATCCTGGACACTGTGACCTCTGCACCTAGCGAATTATAAAATGTAATTTCTCTACGAATAAATTCACGTTTAGAACAATTTGTTTTTAAATAATTTCAGGCTTGTGCTTCGCGTCATTTTATACTTATGTACATGAATTTACGTACATGCACATATGTGGATATATGTACATGTATGCTTAAAGGTGTAAGTTTATGATTTATATTTTCACTTCCAAAAAAATATTTATTTTTGTAAAATGTTATAAACGAATATATTGTTGCCAATAAAACGTATATTTTAGTTATACGAATACATTTGTTTCATAGTTTATTGCTACATGCAAATAAGTACTGAACTGATAATTTCATTTGAAAAATTTTAAATAAAAGATTTAAGAGAAATCCAAATCTAGAAGTCTATCACCTTTAGAATGTACACATCTGCAACAAAGATAGTAATTCGTAATTTAATGTTTATAAATGTTTAAAGATCATCAGAAATTTATTATGAACTTTAGTTAGCACATACAAGGATAAATAAGTATAAAGTATCTTTTAATATGTTAGAGTAATTACAAAATATAACTATATCAATAAAAAATTAGATTTTGTAGCCATGAGTGGGATGTAGATAGGATATTTCATTGAAAGTCATCTCAGGCTTTGTCTTAAGTAAATTATTTGTATTTGCAATGCTACATTTATTGAAGTTTTATGGCCGATTATATATATATAGAAAAAAATATGAAATTATATTTAATAATAAAAACCTATAGAACTGTACTTTACAATTAACTGTTTGTATACAATATATTTATTTACAATCTCTTATGTTCTAAATAGGATGATTAAAACATAAAGTATATTTTTCTTATGCTCCATCTTCTATTTGGAAAAAAGTACATGCACGTATATACAGTACACCAGTATATGTTTCTATTTATGATATATTTTCAAAAATTGAAACATTCAGTGATTGTAATCGATTTTTGAACAACTTGATTTTTATGGTCTGTTGAATGAGCGAGTACAATGTGCCTAGTACAAAAAAATTATGGCAGAGTTTAATTTCTATTAATTACTATTTGTAATTAATTATTTATGCTCTCACTGGAGGATGCACTAAATTAACCCTTAATGTACTATTAGGATTTTCAAGTTTCATAAATAATTGATATTGAATAATTAATGATTCATCATTCTATGCTTGAAATTAACAAATCTAAAATTATTTTTTTTTTAAAAAAACTCCCTAATGTTATTTTTCATACATTATTCCATTTTTGATTTTATTATATATATATAATATTTAATTAATCGATACTTGAAAAAGTTCGAACTTTGTTTTATTTATTTAATATCGACTTACATATATAAAATTCAGAATTCGTATTGCGCGCATTACATCATTGTCCAATTATTTGTCACGAGATGGCACTATCTCGGTAATAAACAGTTACAAGGGCGCGATTTTTAATTCATAAATCGCTATAAAGTAGATTTTAGAAATATAAGCAAATATTTATAATCGAGTTTTGCGATTCCTTTTTAGTGGATGTTTACGTCTGTTTAGTTTGAGATTCGGCAGTAGGGTCGATTGATATAGAGTCGGCGTGATCGACGATTGTTTGTCGCAGTTCGTTTGGTTCATCGGAAACATGTACTCTAAATCTATATCATAGCGTGGTAGTTTCTCCCGCAAATACGAAATAACATTCGGCCCGAGATTTGGCTGTCTGCTCATAATGAAACTGGAAAAGTATCTAGTCGTTCCGGATTTCTCAGCACAGTGAAGGAGCAATGCCCACGATGTGTAGTCAGAATCAAGAACGTACGTGTTGTATACACCCTCGTCTGAAACAGGCGCTGTTTTAAAATGTTTCCCCCCTATACATATTTTTCAGTCATTTAGAATAATAATTGGATTCTTTTTATTATGTGAAGACCTTATATAAACGTATGCTTGTTTAACGCGTTGTACGTTTTAAAAACAACTAAATGCGCGGCTATTAAATAAAATTGTACTAACATGTGTACTCTGAATGTGTCCAGTGTGCGAGTTGTTCATTGTTCGGAATGTTCCATGTGATGTTTCCAATCAGAATATCGTCCAAAGGATCATCCGCGAAACGATATGTGATGTTCATATTAACGCGCAGTATCGGCGGCGGTGATAAGGTGAATATCCCATGCATGCAACTATACTCAGGAACCTCTTCTGAACTGGAGTAATATTGCACAACGTACCACTCGCCGAGAAGCTGAGGAAACAGAACAATTGTGTTATTTTTTCAAATTCTCTAGCGATTTTTTTTTAAAAAAAATAACGAAGATCTAATAAAACATTTTTTTCTGATCAAAAATGCTCAATAAGTCATTATTGGTCGTTGTCTGTTGCTTGTGCACTTTCGATGACGATACCATCATCCTCGAAGTACCAAGGTACAGAAAAATCAGAAGCTCTGAAGATAATGGTGTCACTATCGAAATACTCATATGCAAGAGTCAAAAAGGATCAATAATAATTTATTGAATATTTTTAATTAAGAATTTATTTGCGGTTTATAGGATGAAAAAAATCGTTTGTAAAAACGAAGATCAAAACTTCTAAATGTTTAATGAAAATCAAAAAACGTCTGCACACATACATTCATCTATATTTAAAATCATTGGTACTCTTCAATAAAGCATGATTCATCTTTTTTGATTGTTGCTTATGGCATTTTAAATGCGATCCCATCATCTTCAAAGTTTCTGATTTATTTCCAATTTTAAATGTATTATCGGCAATAATTAATTTCAAAGCACAGACAAAATGGTATTAGCAACGATATATAAATGAAGGTCTATTTGAGATTTCACTGTAATTTACTTTTACTTTATTTGAAAAAATGGTGTTATGCATGTACTGTGCCGTATCAAGAGCATGTTTTTGACTTTTGTGATGCTAATTTATTGTATACATATTGAGATCGTGGATACAGAAAAAGTCTCAAATTGCAAGAAAACAGTCAGTTTCACAAATGATCTTTCACTCATCCGCAAAGCACAACAGTTTTCCTAATTAAAACTATTCGATAAATAACTGATTATTAGTCATTTTTATTGTTGTTTATATGCATTACGAGGACAGTACCTTCGTCTTCGAAGCGCTAAAAACATTCACATTTCAACAGTCTGAGGATGATGGCATCACCATTTAAATGCTCACAAGCAACAATCAAACATGTTCAATAATCAATTGGACGTTTTTGATTGAAAACATGTTTGTGGTTTGCGAGCTGAGTGAAAAATTCATCTGCGAAGTAATTAAGTCGATTTTCGATATTTAATCGTAATAATCATAAGATTATTTCATACAGATATCAAATTCTAGGAAGTAGTATACTATTCTCCGCTTGTACCAATTCTCAAGCAGCTAACAAATTATTTTTTTAATCGCAATTCGGAGAAAATCAGTGACTACTTTTCTCAGATGTAAATTTATTTAAATTGTGCCTGTCAAACATTATAAATCACATCGTATCTATTTTAAATGAATCGACGGTACAAAGTTCAGCCACTATCATTTCCGCTCGTTATGAATTCAATCTCTAATTGTCACTTATAAATATTTCTTCACATTTTCGATCATTAAAATTATCTCGAAGTACTCATTCTCCCGTATGCATATTTAATACGTTTATACATATTGTTTTTACGTTAAAGGAAAATCGATTATTACCGATAATCAAATAGTTCTATTTATATATTAGCTCTATTGAATTTTATGTTTTAAATATTTGTTATATCAGGATTTTTTTTATTTTTATACCAATAAATCTTGACACTTCTGCGACGATAATATTATCGGAATGTATTAATTCATGAATTGATAACACTAGACTTACTTTATTTATATCAAAGTTTTTGATCGCCTTTACTTGCGGGCATTTCGTTTTATCTTCTCTCTTTTTGTACAAAAAGTATCCATCGACGCAAACCGTGAATATTACAGAACACAACACCAATAGTTTTAGTTTCAACATTTTCGATTATAAAAACAGCCGAAAATTAAGTGCCGTCAATTAACAATCCACTCGCGTTGGAAATACCATTTTAAGCACTAACTTTTAAATAGAGTGAGGAAATTCTGAGATCTTATCCCCGCGGCTTATCAGTTCTGTAGGCGTGGACGCAACAAAATTTCATATTATTGCAAATGTTTGTTTGAAAGAGACTATAGATCACTATGATGAACAATCATTGTTTATTGAAACAAGAAAATATGAAATTTTGTTTGTCTATTAGTTGTTTACTACTGTGAATTAATAACAGAAAAACCATTATTTGGGCTGCTGTATAAATACTTTTTGTCGTCTTTAAAAAAATCGATTAATGATGTAATTTGTATTAAATGTTATTTTATTGTAGAGCTGTTTTTTTAAAAAAAAACTCAGTGCAAATCCTTGCTATCTTACAAATTACCACCCACCTGACCTGACCGCAGACGGTGCAATTTATCGACCGACGTGCAACCCTCCTGAAAATTATTTTTGAAAACTGAATCAAATAGGGCCAGAATAATAAAAATACACATATTGTTCATAATAAATTTATTAATGATTCGTTACAACAGTCTATAAGTATTAAAAAAAAAAACATGTAAATATGATGAATTATCGAAATTTACGATGAATTTTACATAATTTTCTTTATTGATTTTCACAATTTAATAGTCCTATAACTAAACAGGAAATCAATGTATTACATTTTTCATTTTATGATTACATCAAAAAATACACTTAAAAATAAAGATATCGACATTACAATAATGTAATTTCAACATATATTTTAACACAATCCAGTACATAAAATACGAATAGTAAAAAAACATACAGATTTTAGTTTGTAAGGAGAAATGCTATGAAACGTAAATGCTGATACACAAAAGAAATAATTACCGACATATCTTTACAACACCACTCATAATAGCAACATTGTTGTAATTTTAAGCCTCTAAATTAGAAGATTTAGAACAGAAGATTCATCATTATGATAATTAATGAAAAGAATTGATTTACAACATATCATTTGTCTTTGAAAAAAATAATAAAATATTAAGAGCTATTTTAAAATATAAGCAAAGTGAATATAGTAGTCTAGCTGGTATTATCTTTACAACTGAGTATATAATGTGAATATAAGCAATATTTTCAGTCCATCAACACAATAAAATTATCGATGATTACATATCATCGTCCGAATCTAAGGCTGCTCGTCTTCTGTCGAACTTAATTTTCGTTTGCATCGTTCCCATTTGTTTATTGACGGATTCTAATAGACCGATTAATTCTGATTCACCGATTTTTCCGTTTATTTGTCCGGTCTGAGTCATTCTAATGAGCATAGCTTCGACCATCCGACCTTTCTCTGGTTTACCGAGCATTAAGGTGTTCACTGATGAAAAATAACAATAGAATATAAATATTTTACAGCATTCATACTCAACAAATAAATTCTATTTTAAAAACTAATCGTATAATAGTTAGAAATCATATTTAAAACAATTACAATGTCAACTTACATCTGGCTCTGGCAGCTTGATCCATAATTTGTGATAATAATGTATTTTTTGCTTCTTGTTGAACTTTAATTTGCTCATCTTGCGCATTTACGTTGGGTCGTGATTCATTATTCTGTAATAGTCAACTTGTAATTTCAACAATACTTATAATTTTATTCAATTTATAAGATGCTAACAGTGAAAGTATTACAAATAATACTTTACATACTGTTTACAGCAACATATATAGTGACTTATAGAATTGAACATTTTTCTATTTAAAACAGATTAATTTCTGATAGTCTTAATCTGTCTATATAATATAAGAATTGTAAAAATAATAAAATATGGAATGTATATTTCTCAATTACATATTATCTAATTTTGGTTTATATTTAGAAAAGTAAAATATTAAAAAAATACAAAATACTTTTGTGACACTTAAATCCAAAATTATTTTTGTTTAATTTCTATTTAGAATTCGATTTATTGAAACATTTAAAACCTACATAATGAGAAATAATCTAAATCAAAACAATCAGATAGGCAATCAAAATAAACTAAAAAATATCGTTGAATATGTTAAATTATGTTAATATGTTCACGTAGTTACCTATACATAAATTGCGATTTAAGACGGATTTGACAGAAATTGAATTAAATATTGAAAAATGAGTTGAAAATGTGAATGTATTTAATGTACATTTATTTTGAAAGACAGAAAGCTAAAATAATTTCTGTACATATAAACGTAAATCTGTACAATTAACCTTAAATTGTGCTTCTAACTGACTTCTTCTCTGCTGCTTTAAAAGTTCCAGCTCTGGATCTTCCATTGTAATTAAAAATGTTTAAAAAAAGGCAGCGTTACTTGGTTTATTTTGAGTACAGAATAAGTATTTTTAGAAAAGAGAACTTTATAAAATACGTGAAACATACGTTCACATTCCACTTTACTTAGCAGGTATTACAGAATAAAAAAGGCCGGTCGAACAAACGTAGAAAATATGAGCATTCTATTTAGTCATGAGGGACATGAATGGATGGCGTTAGTTATTCGATTTATAAGTCATTTTGTTTATCATTTTACAATTGGCAGAGAATATGAACATATAAATGATCTCTTATTGGCCAAAGAAGAATTGTATTTTTAGCAAAACATTTAAAAATTCATCTATTTATTGTTTATGATCGCATTTAGTGTTTGTGAAAGAATGTCGTCATTGAGGATGAATTTTGCAAGGCGTAATTGCTACATCTGCAATGTCCCGAGGGATAAATTATTTTATTGCCCAAGAACGAAAAGCAGGTGAGTTATATTTTAATTTTATTAACTTTAATTCTTAACAGTTATTTATGTGTAATTATATTTGTATTGTAGAGCATGTTTATGATTTCAAGTAAAGGGAATTGATGAAGAAAATGTTGATGTAACATCTAAACTGATGAAATTGTGTAAACATTTGAGAATATGTGATTTTATAAATTTCCTGCAAAATCACATAAACAGATCAGCAGTCCCCTTTTTGTGCTCAGAAAGACAGTTATAAAATATTTTTTATCTATTATGGAAACAATTGATGAAATTGATGGAAACACTGATTACTCCTACCATTACAGATGTGATCGATCCATCAGTAAATATGCGTTCACAAGTTTAATATTTGTACTATAATTTATTTTGTAAAATTATTAACATTTCTGTTATAATTATTATTCAGATTGTAGCCATCATCTACAATGTTTCTATTATTATTTTGAATGGAAATACTGGTGATGTAAATTAATTTAGTAATTGAAAACAGTACAAAGTTATACGATATAATATATAACGTACATTTTAGGTCGCAACGTTGGAAGAGCAATTAGAAATTGCTACACTCCATACAAACTTGATCGAAATGAGTGCCAACAAGGAAGGATTGCCTTTAGTAACTATTCCTTCAAAAAATCTCTTGTGAGTACTTGTTATTTTTTTAGCATTATTTATACATCTGACGTTCAAAACCTATTAACCTTATTTATATTGTAGAAATCATCTCTAATATCTCGAAGAGATATTAGAAAACAAATTCTAAAGACATCGAGTACAGATAAATTTATGAAGGTTTTAAAAAGGAAACAAAAATATATCTGTATTCTGAAGTATGTTTATGCCAAAAATAAAAAAAATATAAAGGTGTTGTTATGAAGCAGTGCAGATCACTTGGATCTAATTTTCAAAGATTTTCCTGCTACAATCTGAATCTTGTTGGCTTTACAGGTAATATTTTTTTCAAATTAATGAATGTTTACATTGTCGTTTATAAGTTAACAAAATAAATATATTTTTTATAGCTTCGTATCAGGGGTGTAGCAGATTCAGGTAGACAGTGGATAGAAGAAGAAAAGTTGTGTTTGTCTTTCTGGAAAAGAAACCCAAATGATTATCGTTTATTATAAAAATTAATTGCTTTATGTGCCAATCGCTTTCATGCCATAGATTTTTAACCTTGTCATCTAGAGAGTTTTTATCTATGAGCTTGAGTGAGGCTGTAATTTAAATAACATTTTGTACAGTTATTATTAAACAATGGTGCACTAAGCTAAAAACAAGGACAGAAAATATATTTATAAATGAAATTATCTTGGTTTTTATTATCATTTTATTTAAAAAGTATTTTATTCAGCTTATTGTCTTTTTCATTTAGATTCATCAAATGTAGAAGAATTAAACAGAATTTTGAACTAATTTAGAAAAAAGATAACCACTGAATATTTTATAAATTAGATTTCATGAAAAAAAATATGATAAATATCATTTCACTATTGGACATTTTATTTTTAATAATGAAATATAAATAATTATTAATTAAAATGACGAAACAGACAATATAAAAAACAGGAACACTGAACACTAATAAATAAAAAAAATAAATGTATATGATCGTATATTTTTTTATTAACGCGTCAGTTATACATTCAGGTACAAATAGCATTCTGTAAAATTTTTTACCGTAAATGTGTTATAATATTGTATAACTAGTTAAATTAAAATATAGCATGTTAGCTTCAGTTTGAATGATTTAATTCTATTTGCGTAGAACATATATTCATATGTAAAAATAAATAGAAAATTTTTAGTATTAAAAAAGTGTTGATTAAAATTAATGTTTTATTTAAGAATGAATGAATATTTGGGGTTTTAGGGCACGTCGACATCTAAGGTCATTAGCGTCGGTTTTATTTAAGAATTGAGATTATAAAGAAAGAATAAAAGAAAGCAAAGCTTGTTAATGTCTACATTCCTTTCAAACACATAAATTAAGTAGTTTTTTTTTTAAATTATATTGTACTGTATTTATTGGTTTTATGTTAAATTACAAATTTATTGATTCTTTTTAATCAATTTTTATTGTATATTGTTACTTAGCTAAATGTGCTGACACACATATACATATTTACAAAAAGAGTTGCATTTATGACAAATTTAATGTTATAAATAATTTTTATGCATACAAAAATAAAAAAAAATAAAACTATTATTTGATGTATATAAATTGTTTAAATCTTTTTAATTTGGTTTATTAATTATATATTTATGAGAAAATTAATTAAAATGTTTATTAACAAAGATAATTTAACATAAATGAATTGGTTCATTGAAAACTTTTTGTATATAATTTTGAAGTTGGCATTAACTCTCCAAAGAACCTAAATTGATAATTTATTGAAGCAATGTTGGTACTACACTTAAAATTCATTAATTTTCTTTTATCATTTTTGAATTTATTCACTTTACTTCAGTCTGTTACCACGAGTGCACGAAAATACAGTGTTGTTAGTGACATTTCTCTCTGTGATTTTTTTTGGTTTGGTTGATGCCGTTGAATATTATTGTCAATATTTATTTTCATTCTTTGAGCAATTATTTTGCTTAAATGTTCTGTTTTTAATCGAAAAAAGAGGTGAATCTTGTAATGTGTTTTTAAAATGTTACGATTTATTTTTTTATTATGAATTAAACTCATGAAATATGAACGAGTTTCAATAAATCATAATTATTTTATATAACCATTATGGTGTGATGTATATTTTTACTATTTAAATAATCTTTCGTGCAGATACCTACTGAATTTCATTAACGTTTGTAATCGATTTATTTAACTGTTTAAATCTAAGATTTTAGGATATATATATATATATATATATATATATATATATATATATATATATATATATGTATATAAAATAACTTTGAAAACCCCATTTTTGATTCATTAATAGGCCGTCATATTGAAGTGTGACTTTCCGTTCTTCCTGGATGTTCAATTTACAGTCGGTTTTCGTTAATGACTGGTTGTTTGTGAATTTAAGTAAAGTTACTCCGATTTTAATTAAATTTAAGTTATCTGTTTTGTGCGTTTAGTTAAAATCTTCATGACTTTATTATACTGAGGTGTTATGAAGGTATAATATTTTTTTACTGTTTCGAATTCAAAACATTAAATGAAATATTTTTATACTCACTTCTTACAATATCCGGCCACAGCCTGCCATTTTTACGTTGATAAAGTGATGTATTTTTTTTTATAATAAAACGTTAAATGTTTGAATTACATTTAATTTTTGTATAAGTTTATTACTCATCATTTATTTATTGAACTATTTCAAATTTAAATTTATTTCTTCAAAAATCAATTAGTAGGTGCAAAACGTTATTTTTTGAATTATTTTTTTACATTTTGTACAATATTTGAGTTTCTAAATTAAAATCTCAATGTTGGTCGTTAATGGTTAGAAAGGATTCATTTAATTAGATCTATAAAAAAAGAACAGAGCAAATGACAAGCAATATGAACAAAAATATTATTTTTTGACGTATTCATAATAAAGAAGTGTATTTTTTGCACTTTGTGTGAAGTGATCAGTGTGTTTAGTGTGAAGAATCGTCAGTGTGGAGAATCGCCAGTGCGAGGAAAACAATCAACACCAGGTTTTTGCAATACAATTCTTTTTTACTGTAAACCAACGCAATTTCCAACGTGTTTTCCTTTATTATCCCAGTGAGTTTTCTGTGATATCGTTTTTAAAGAAAATGTTTAAAACAATTCAACATTCATTTTAATATTTAGTCACTGAAACGATATCATGTGCATGTATGTATGTGGATGTATACTTATTATGTATTTTCACAAATTAGGTTGGTTTCAAGATTGGTGGTCTTCAATATATGCGGTGTTATATTGAACGATTATCAATTTTGTAATCGGCGCACGGAGATTTCGAGGTGGATGAATTGCTGTAAAGCGAAGTTGAAGCCTTCGACTCCACGATTTTTCTACACATGTTTTTCAGGTGTTAGTTTAAGGCTGCCAGTCGTGCAGCTTAGATTAGGAACGCATATATTAATCCGCTTCACGGGTTGTATATGTCGTCTCACCTTGTAGCAGGTGTAGCGTAGGAGTGGCTCAGATCAAATGGATTTCGAGTCCTAGATCATTGTTTTTTTCTCTGTGTTTTCTCTTTCAGGTCCCAGAACTTCAATCTCTTTTGTTTGCTGTAATTTAAAGTAGATTTTCTGTTTTGTCAATTCAGTAAATTTAGAGTTTTTTCTTGATTTCAGTTAGTTTAGAGTTTAATTTGTTGCTTTTATTTTTTTATATTAGTATTGATTTGTTTTCATTGAAGTAGTAGTAGTTTAATTTTGTTTCAGTTTTATTTTTTTCAATTGTAGCTTTTATTTGATTTAAGTATTGTTTCTGATTGATTAAAGTAGCTTAATTTTGTTTTCATAATTAACTTCATTTCCTCGCCATGGATTGTGGGGCAATGGTACAAATCGTACCATTGTCATGTGTGTTTGGTAATCAGATCAATTATGCTTCATAACAGAATCTGCATAATAAGATTCTAATACAAGTGATAACGCGTTTTAGAATCTTGTATGTATTGTTCGCCTTTGATACATAATTTATTTGGTTAATGTGTGATTCCCGAAATTGCGTTTGCGTTGTACAGTACACACATATATATATATATATATATATATATATATATATATATATATATATATATAAATTAGTTATTTAAGTTCAGTTAGTGCATACAGTTAACTCGATTTGTTTTATCAGACTGGTAAACATTTGAAATCTGAAAATAGATCAGATTTCATTGACATCTGATAAAACTTAATTTAATCAAAATGGCAAACTAATTAGACAGAAGACAGAAAGTGTACGATTTTAATGAATACTAGATGTATTCAGCTTTCTATCGATTTGAGTAATGATCGAAAGGGATTTATGAAAATCGTAATCGCTGCTTACAAATATGTTGATATAAATTGTATATATTTCTGGATTCTGGTTAAATGGTTAATTTAGTTTTGATTAAATTCGCGGAGTGTATTCAGTGGAAGTGTCTACCATCGATGGATTCATTAGGTAAAAAAGGTAAATTCATATATTTTCTTAAATGATATATTTTCTAATAACTTTTTATTTCAGCTGTCAAGAAAATCCACATCGATTTCAATTAATTATTTTCTTTCGATAATATTCAATCTGTTTCCATTTCCTGTCAGTTCTTTTTTCAAAACAATAATGTTTTTAATTTTTATCGTTTAATACACGATCCGAAAGATTAAATTACCATTCTTTAAACGATTTATCGATTTTTCTTCGTGACATTCTTTCTATTATTGAACATGTAAAGATTCAAAAACTTTCTTAAAACATCTAACAATACCATCATTCAAATCAAATATAATATCCGTATTACAATGAATAATTTGTATTCGAATGTATCGATCGATTCTCATATAAATTTCTTGCTTCCCAATAACGTTAAGTTCTGTCAACATTATCACCGAGCTAAATAATATACAATTAGCAAAACTACCCTCCATCATGAACTGACAGGTTTTGCCACAGTAAATTCATTCATATATGATTTAAATCCGACTTAAAAAATATAGATTTTCAAATATCTCTTGGATCCACAATCAGTTTGTTGATTTTCTGTTTCAATATGTTTGGTTTTTATTTAAAGTAATAGTTAACAGAACATTGAGAATAAATCGTTTTTCAATAAATTTCTCTTTTTCCTTCCAAAAAATTGATCTATAAACAATTTCTTAAATAACAGTATTTTTTAATTATACTTTCAAGATTCTACTATATCTACAACCAATTTAACGATTTTCTGCTTTACTGATTCAGTAATTTATTTTTATGTACATAAATAGTCCAGATATCATACAACACAAACTATTTTTCATTAATCTTCTTTCCTCACAAAAACTGAACTTTAAACAATATCTCAGATGACAGTTATTTGTTAATAACTTTTCAAGTTTCTGTTATATCAACAATCAGTTGTAGTTTTTCTTATTTTCTGACTCGATAATTTATTTTTATGCACATAAATATATGAAAGATCACTCAAAATAAATCCTTTTTCAATATATTTCTCTTCTCTCTATATATGCTAATTTTCTGAACGACATACTTGTTAATAAATTTTCTAATTTTTACTACATCGACAATCACTTTCTCGATTTTCTAATTTGTCACTTTAATATTTCATTTTTTATACATATAAATGGTTCAAATGTCATTCAACACAGGTCATTTTTCAATAAATTCCTCTTTCTTATTTTTACCCATTTGACCCTTAAACTATTTGTCTGATCTAGTCATTTTGTAATTAATTCTCCAATGAATGACTAAAAAAAACTTCAATAGATAAAATTTGTATTCCTGATTTTTAAAGTTCTCATTGTCGTTCATTAGAACAACCCAGGTTGACTTCTAATTTAATCAATCGATCCGTGATCGATTGATTAAATTAGAAAAAAAGCGCTCCTCGTACCGTCCGTCCGTCTGTCATGCCGGCTCGGTTCGGTCGCGACGCCGGTCGCGTTTATAAGACGGCTCGGAGCCGCCAGTTCGTGTCGTTTCTAAAAATAATTTGTCATCGAATTCGTCTAAATCAAAACGATCTCTTTGAGAATTCCGCGTGTGCGCGAAAAGTAGTAAAAGTAATGTCGGGTACCGTTCGAGTCTTCGGTTGCGTCCTCGATCCTCCTGTCCGAGGGGCCCGCACGGGCGCGCCCGCGACGAGGCTCCGCAGGAGAGAGGCACCCGGGAGTGTTTGCTTTTTGATTATCAGATCGGACGTACGACCGTCCGTTCAAAAATAGTATATAGTATATTCGTTTCAATTAAGTGTTCTGTGGTTCCTGTCCGGGATGAAGAGCTGGCCGGTTAGCAGATTGTGCGAGGAAAAGAATCGACACCAGGTTTTTTCAATACAATTATTTTTTGCTGTAAACCAACGCAATTTCCATCGTGTTCTCCTTCACTATCACAATGAGTTTTCGCTGATATCGTTTTTACAAAAAAATGTTTAAAACAATTCGACATTCATTTTAATATTTAGTCACTGAAACGATATCATGTGCATGTATGTATGTGGATGTATACTTATTATGTATTTTCACAAATTAGGTTGGTTTCAAGATTGGTGGTCTTCAATATATGCGGTGTTATATTGAACGATTATCAGTTTTGTAATCGGCGCACGGAGATTTCGGGGCGGATGAATTGCTGTAAAGCGAAGTTGAAGCCTTCGACTCCACGATTTCTCTACACATGTTTTTCAGGTGGTTAGGTTAAGGCTGCCAGTTGTGCAGCTTAGATTAGGAACGCATATATTAATCCGCTTCACGGGTTGTATATGTCGTCTCACCTTGTAGCAGGTGTAGCGTAGGAGAGGCTCAGATCAAATGGATTTCGAGTCGTAGATCAATGTTTTTTTTCTCTGTGTTTTCTCTTTCAGGTCCCAGAACTTCAATCTCTTTTTTTGTTTACTGTAATTTAAAGTAGATTTTCTGCTTTGTCGATTCAGTAAATTTAGAGTTTTTTGTTGATTTCAGTTAGTTTAGAGTTTAATTTTTGCTTTTATTCCTTTTAATATTAGTATTGATTTGTTTTTCATGAATTAATAGTAGTTTAATTTTGTTTCAGTTTTATTTATTCTTAATTGTAGCTTTTGTTTGATTTTTAAATTTTATTTTTAGTTGATTTAAAGTAGTTAATTTTGTACTGATAATTAACTTCAATTTAATTTTGTTTTGATTTGATAATAAATTTTATTCTGATAATTAACTTCATTTCCTCGCCATGGATTGTGGGGCAATGGTACAAATCGTACCATTGTCATGTGTGTTTGGTAATCAGATCAATTATGCTTCATAACAGAATCTGCATAATAAGATTCTAATACAAGTGATAACGCGTTTTAGAATCTTGTATGTATTGTTCGCCTTTGATACATAATTTATTTGGTTAATGTGTGATTCCCGAAATTGCGTTTGCGTTGTACAGTACATATATATATATATATATATATATATATATATATATATATATATATATATATATATATATATATATATATATAAATTAGTTATTTAAGTTCAGTTAGTGCATACAGTTAACTCGATTTGTTTTATCAGACTGGTAAACATTTGAAATCTGAAAATAGATCAAATTTCATTGACATCTGATAAAACTTAATTTAATCAAAATGGCAAACTTATTAGATAGAAGACAGAAAGTGTATGATTTTTATGAATACTAGATGTATTCAGCTTTCTATCGATTTGAGTAATGATCGAAAGGGATTTATGAAAATCGTAATGGCTGCTTACAAATACGTTCATATAAATTGTATATATTTCTGGATTCTGGTTAAATGGTTAATTTAGTTTTGATTAAATTCGCGGAGTGTATTCAGTCGAAGTGTTTACTTTCGAATGGATTCGGTAGGTAAAAAATGTACAAATCATATGTTCTTTTAAATAATATATTTTCTAATAACTTTTTATTTCAGCTATCAAGAAAATTCACATCGATTTCAATCAATTAATTATAGGTGTAGATTAGGAGTGGATCGGATCAAATGGATTTCAAGTCCTAGCTTGTTTTTTTTTTGTTTTCAGGTTTTCTCTTTCAGGTCCCATAACTTCAATCTCTTTTTGTTTGTTGTAATTTAAAATAGAATTTTTACTTTGTCGATTCAGTACATTTAGAGTTTTTTGTAGATTTTAATTAGTTTGATTATTCATTTTTTGTTTTAATTCTTTTTAATATTAGTGTTGATTTGTTTCTAATGAATTAGTAGTAGTTTTATGTTGTTTCAGTTTCATTTCATTTAATTGTAGCTCTTATTTGATTTTTAAATTTTGTTTTTAGTCGATTTAAGGTAGCTTAATTTTGTTTTCATAATTAACTTCAATCCCCCCCCCCTCGATGGATTTCGAATCCTAGATCAATGGTTTGTATTTCTCTTCATGTTTTCTCTTTCAGGTTCCCAGAACTTCATTCTCTTTTTTGTTTGTTGTAATATAAAATAGAATTTTTGCTTTGTCGATTCAGTAAATTTAGAGTTTTTTGTAGATTCTAATTAGTTTGATTGTTAATTTTTTGCTTTCATTTCTTATTTTTTTAACATTAGTATTGCTTTGTTTTTATTGAATTAGTAGTAGTTTTATTTTGTTTCAGTTTTATTTTATTTAATTGTAGCTCTTATTTGATTTTTAAGTTTCGTTTTTAATCGATTTAAAGTAGCTTAATTTTGTTTTCATAATTAAATTCATTCCCTCGCCATGGATTGTGGGGTAATGATACAAATCGTATCATTGCCATGCGTGTTTGGTAATCAGATCAATTATGCTTCATAACAGAATGTACATATTAAGATTCTAATACAAATGATAACGCGTTTTGGAATCTTATATTTATTACTCGCCTTTGATACATAATTTATTTGGTTAATGTGTGATTACCGAAATTGCATTTGTGTTGTACAGTACATATATATATATATATATATATATATATATATATATATATATATGTATATATATATATATATGCATCACACATGTAAATCCACATCAATTTCAATCAATTATTTTTTTTGATAATATTTGTTTCCATTTCCTGTCAGTTTCTTTTCAAAACGATAATGTTTTTAATTTTTATCGTATAATACACGATCAGAAAATTTCAATTACCATTTCTTAAACAATTAATCGATTTTTCTTCGTGATCTTTCTATTATTGAACATATAAAGATACAAAAACTTTCAATACAATAATTCAAATCAAATATAATATCCATATTACAATGAATAATTTGTATTCAGATGTATTAATCGATTCTCATATAAATTTCTTGCTTCCCAATAACATTAAGTTCTGTCAAGATCATCACGAAGCTAAATAATATACAATTAGTAAAAATACCTTGAGCATGAACTGACAGGTTTTTTCACAGTAAATTTATTCACACAAGATTTAAATCTGACTGAAAAAATATAGATTTTCAAATACCTCTTGGATCCACATTGAGTTTGTCTATTTTATGTTCCAATATTTTGTTTTTATAAAAATTAATAGTTGACAGAATTTTCAAAATAAATCATTTTTCAATAAATTTCTATTTTTTTTCACAAAATCGATCTATAAACATTTTTTAGTTAACAGTAAATTTTAATAATACTTTTAAGTTTCTATCGCTTTTCTGATTTACTGATTCAGTATTTTATTTTTATGTACATAAATAGATCAGATCTCATGTAACATAAACCATTTTTCATTAAACACCTATTCTTTCTTCACGAAAATTGAAGTTTAAACAATTTCTCAGATGACAGTTATTTGTTAATAACTTTTCAAGTTTCTATTATATTAACAATCACTTCTAGTTTTTCTATTTTTCTGATTCAATAATTTATTTTTATGTACATAAATATATCATAGATCATTCAACATAAATCCTTTTTCAATAAATTTCTCTTCTTTCTTCATATAATAATTTTTCGAATTACATATTTATTAATAAATTTTCTAATTTGTCACTTCAATCCTTCCTTTTTATACACATAAATGGTTCAGAAGTCATTCAACTCGGGTCATTTTTCAATAAATTCCTCTTTCTTCCTTTAATAAAATTGAACTTGAAATAATGTGTCCGATCCAGTCATTTTTTAATTAATTCTCCAATGAATGACAAAAAAAAAACTTAAGTAGTAAAACTTCGTATTAATGATTTTTATTAAACCTTTCAATATTTATCTTCAAATTTTTATCAGTTATACTTATTAACCTCTGAGCCTTCCCTATATAACTTAAAAGTGTTATTTCAGGTACAAGATTACCAGTTCTCTCATCCAGGTGTTTCTTAAGTCGATCAGTAAAATCAAAGCTTCAAAAATTAAATATAAATTCTTGTATCTTTTGAAATATATTTATTATTAAGCCAGAAAACATTTGTTAATATTTCAATGTTGCAATATTAATCATAAGGGGTTTCCCCCCAAAAAACTCAATTTAATTTTTTAATTTAAATAGTAATATTTGAAAATTAATTATGATTAAAATCAAAAAGTTCATTGATCGATTTAATTATCCATCGAAATGATGTCTTCAAGCTGTTGTATCGACATACTTTCCTAGGAAAATGGTATAAAAATAGCACAATTATCTTAAAATAAATAAGAGAAAACAGACGTATACATTACTTAAACACTGAAAGTACATATTTTATACAAACATCTTGCATACTCCACTCATTTACATGCATACAAATATATATAGACAGAAATCTAACACAGAACTATCTCAACTGCAAAATTAAAAAAAAATCAGATTAGAAATTTAGTTCTTATAATTATTTGAAAATAAAGTTAATATTTATATAAATTATTATTAAACATTCTTTTAAATCTTAATTTGTTTATTCAGAAAAGCTTCAATTCTTTTGGAAGATAGTTCTGCATTCAAAGATAAATTCAACTGTAATCCTTTTGTTAGTTTCAGTAAATTTGCAGAATTTTCGTCTTCACTTGTCATTTTAAATTGGAAATTGTTTAATAACAACAGACTTGATAATTTTTTTATTGTTTTGTAATTTATTTATCTAAAAATGTTACAGTAAAAAATTATTGAAAATCTATTCAAAATTTAACTACAATGTCTGGAAGAAAGAAAATTCTAACAAAATATTATTAAAATATAAATTCAAGTATTTATTAAAATCTCTTTTGTTTAAATATTTGTATTTTAATTACAATTTTATTTAACTAAATAATTTGTTTATAATTTTATTGATTGATTAATCCAAATGTCAAGATATCTGAGTCGCCATCAAGATTCCACTTAGAAGATTTCACTTCTCTTTGATAAATGGTATTGAATATCTTTAATACCAGTAAGTTGTTGATTTAAAATATTTTTTACCTGTTCATTAATTCTCTTTTTATATAAATATACAACAAATTAATTATTATTTGGTTCTTATTATTAATAATTTAGATTAAATAAACCCCAAAAAGAATTTATAATATTAAAGTAAAAGGCTATATTTTTGAAATAAATTTAATTATTTGATGATTAAAAAAGTTTTGTTATAAAAAAGAGGTAAATAAATACATCAATGCAAATAAAAAAAAACATCTACTTGAAAACAGAAAGAAAAAATAATTTAAATAATAACTTGTTTAATTTCATTTTTTATTAATCCGAATAAGATTATATGTTTCAGAAGTTTCATTCAGTAATTATCAGCCTTTTAGAAAATATTTGTGGAATTAAATTTTTTCTTGTAATCAAATATGTTTAATGAGAAAACAAATGAAGATCTTAATGAAAAAGAGAAGTCCATTAAGAAATTACTGTGAAATTCTTGCATTAAAAATAGTAATAATTTTGCTTAAACTTTTTCACAATATACTAAGTGATTTTATTTATTTTATTTTAGATTAAAAGATGATAATGATTTATGAAAACAAGGAATTAAAAATCAGTTAAAAAGTATCCTTAATAAATGTTCAGATTTTTTTGAAAGTTATTTCTTATAAAACCAGATACGTATGTTTCAGAAATTGTATAAAAATGATATTAGTTTTTTAGAAAATATTTCTAAAATTTAAGTATTTCTCTTATTAGAAAATAATATTAAAAAATAAAAAAATATTATACATTTCCTGAACTGAAACTATAATAACAAAGGTATTTAATTTTTTACTAATATGACTAAGTTAATCAGTTTCAGAAAATTTGAAATTTGCACTGGTATCCCACTTAATATTTTCAGAATAAGAATTTATTTATTTAAATAAATTTAATAAATTAATGAAGGTTATATTTCAGGAATTTTATAAAACAATAGCAAAAGTTTGACAAATATTCAAGGAATAAATGAAATTATAACAAAGCAAAGACAAAATTACAGTTTAATAAAAAATTATCTCAATTAAATAATAATCGACAGCAAATGAAATGGATTCTTACTATCATCAAAAGAATCTGATTAATGATTCGAGGAAGACTCTTCTGTAATTAATTATTTTTTATGAATTTCAGATTTGGTAAATTGATTTTTATGACATGACGATATTTGAAATGCAGAAAGATCTATCCATATATCATTTTTATTTTAATCAAGTTTATTCAGACAGTATTTGTATAAAAGTATAACTCTTTTATTTATGACGAAGAAATAGTTTAAATAATAATGAAATAAAATAATGAAGTTAACCAAGTTGAAAAACGTTAATAAATTAATAAATATTAAAATGAATGGAAAGTTATAAAGAAATAAATTTTTAAAATGGAAAAGGACGAAAACAAGCGTTCTCTCTCTCTTTATCTATCTATCTATCTATATATATATATATATATATATATATATATATATATATATATATATATGTGTGTGTGTGTGTATCTTTCTTTAATTATGATTTTCAGATATGAATTTTATTATTTTGTAAAACCATACAAAAATTAAATCAAAATCAAGGAATGGATTTGAGATGATATTTTTTAATAAGTAGTACTTAAACGTCAACAAAAAAAAATAGAAAATCGGAATCAATATGCAAATCTGACTAATATATAAAAAAGCTGAATGTTGAAAAAAATAAACGATGTTATGAAAAAATCTTACGGAAAATACCAGTCTCGATTTTCAACACTGGAATGTGGACTGTTTATTTTTTATGTGCATACTAATTAATATTTTTTACAGCCAGTTAAAGAGAATTAATCTTAAATGTTTGGATAGGAAGTTTATTAATTAAATAATGGACCAAATGTTGTAATAAAATAATACCCATGACTGACAAAAATACCTTTCAGTTTCGACTGATGTATATTTTATATTTTTGAATAAACCAGAAACCTGGATACAATGTTTAAAATGGGATTTTGTTTACAATGGAATTGAATTAAAATGGAACACCCCATTAAAGTGGAACATAAGATAAATAAATAATGGAAGGTGAAGTTTTAATTATTATTTTCTTTTTTCTCTTAGGAAACAAACAAATAACAAACACAAGAAAGTGAATCAAAGAGAAAAAAACGAACTATTCTTTCATACATTTTAATTAAAAAAGTATAATTATAAAATATTATTGGAGCAATGTAAATAATTAATATCCAACAAGAAACATGAATGAGAAAAGTAAAAAAAAATAAATATAAAAATGTAATAGAGGTTTAAAGTGAGACATAATTTTATATTTTATTTAATTCGTCTAATATTTTCTTTAATTTCAGATTCTTTTTAATATGTTTAATTGTGTGTGTATATATATATATATATAATTTTTAATTAAGTTATTGTAGTTTAGTTCTAAATATAACCTAACAGTCTTCTTTTCAGATTATATTTTAAAGGTTTTTTCTTTTTCAATTTCTAATCGCTTTTCTTTCAGCTGTGTATGTATGTTTGTGTGAGTGTGTGTGTGTTTAATTAGGTTATTATAGTTTAGTTCTAAATATAATTGAATATTCTTCTTTTCAGGTTATATATATATATATAATGCTTAATTAATAATTTTTATTTTTAGGAATTACAATTTTTAATCCTAATACTCTTTCTTTCAGATTCTATTTTTTTAAATGTTTATTTTCAACTTTTGTATGTTTTTAATAATATATTTTATTTCAGCAATAATATATTTTTATTTTTAGGATTAACAATATATGAATTTGTTTGTGTACGTGCGTGTGAATGTTATATATATATATATATATATATATATATATATATATAATCAAGTGACTAATATAAATTTTTGTTTCATGATTTTCAGCCTAATGGTCATATTTTCCATTTTAGGTTTATTTTTTTAAATATAAATTTATTTTACCAAAACAAAAATGTTTGCCAATAAAATGTATAATAAAATATGACTAAGAAATATTTTCGAAAGTATGATAATTAATATAGAATCACTGATATTTCGATTGACAAGGAATTTAAATTTTTTATTATCTATCGATATGATGAAATAAAATATGGTAATGTGGTAAACTGGTTTAGAAATATATGTAGCTTTATATTTAGCTAGAATAGCTTTAGATTTTTGTTTTTAAGTTCACTTTTATTCGTTATCTTTTTTATGTAAATTTATTTTGATAATAAATTAACTTCTTTTCCATTTTCAATAAAAAATAATTGGGTAGTCTTTTTTGTAAAGAATTTTAAATAATTTCTTAATTAAAGTTAGGATTAAATTAGGGTTCGTAGGTCTTCTACATATCTGCAACCTCAACGTGGTGTAGAAGTGGCAACATGCGCAAAATATTCAGTGAAATGTTATCACAAAAAAAGTAAGAAAGAAATTTTGCCTTTATTCCTTTATAGAAATATATAAATAATAAAATTGTATACATTTAAATATTTGAAATAAAGTTTCACTGAAATATTTTACATATGGCTAATGCAGATGAAACTTTCTTTAGATTTTTCTAGGATGCATGAGACTTCTGTACCTTGGTGCTTTGACGATGATGTCAACATCAAAATGCCTATAAACGACAATCAAGAATGTTCAACATTTTTGTTTGAGATTTTTTGTAGTGAAGAAAAATTAATTTGTGAACTGTAATGTGATATGTACAGTATTGTGCAAACAGAAGCAACACATTCTACTTTTAAGTGTAACATTTAAGTGTATTTAATATATTGTCTGTGTATATGTTTAAGTGTATTTAGTGAATTTCATATTCTATATTGAATTCATTATTTTAAAATTATTATAAAATGTGTTAAAATGAAATATTTCTGAATGGAAATTTATATCAGCACTAATATGCAAATTTAAAGTATTCAAACCTCCCACACAAATATCGCGCGAATAATACCATCTAGCCCTGTCTCGCAAAATTAATATCTCGCAACCACAGACATTCGTTTGAATCCATAGCCCGTACCTTGTCGTCTAGAGTTTTATTTATGGAGTAAAACATGACCATTGTGTGTGATATAAATTTTTATTGTACAAAATTCCTTTTTCAAGATGTCATTAATAATAATAATTGAACATAGAATCAATATTACATGTTTTTAACATATTTACTGTTTTGTCAATTATAACCTAAATGACATAGTTGTTTCTTCCTTTTATAGAAAAGTTAAATTTATTTTAGTTGCCAAAAATTATTTTGGGGAATGTTAGAGCAATGCTAAAATAAAAAGTTTACCAAATTTAAAATCAAATCGAGTATTGGAATTGGCATTTTCAGAACTCTGATTATTTACTTTTACTTATTAATGATACAAAAGTGTTTGTTGATACTTTTATTATTGCATAAATCATGAAAATTTACAATTAATATTTGTGTATAAGAACTATATTTACTGCATATAAATTACATTACAATCCTTTTTTGTTGCATACAATAAAATATTTTAACTTTTTGAATATTGGAGCCGTTCAAAATTATTTATTTATAACAGTACTTGTTTTTACACAGAAAAAGACCAAATAAGAACATTCAGTTATGCAGCATTTTTTGAAATGCTTTCTCATATTTTTATCTTAAGCAATTTAATTTTAATTCAATTTCAATAAGTTTATTTTAAATCATATTTATTTCATTTTGTATTTAAACATCGGTTCGTAATTTTCTATCTGTACTATTAATGGGTTTCCCCAAAACTTAGTGGTGTGAGACAGGCTTCACTGTTAAACGATGAGTAATAGTTTTCTGTTAGAAAGTCAGATTTTATTAGTGTTTTCTTTTCAGTTCAAACGAGTATAAGAAAATAATTGGTTTCACACATGTTTTAAAAACCGAACATCAGTAGTGACAAGAGACGCAGTTGAGGCAGGTGTGTTAATCAAATATCCGTAAATCTAAATGTCAGATTAAATTGACAAGTTTAATAATAAAATAAGTTTACTGTTCAAAACAAAGCGATGGCAGAAGGGTGTGCAGATCTAAAGCAATTAAGTCAAGAGAGTAAAGGTAATTTTTTGTAAAAGAATTTGATAAGAAATATTTACAATTTTGGTCTTTTTCGTTTTAAATGTCATTGACATCGCGGTTTTATTTCAAACAGGTTCAGTCGAGTGTGCTGTATGTCTTCAGACATGTATTCACCCGGCAATGCTCCCATGCGGACATATTTTTTGTTTTCTATGTATTAAAGGTATTGCAAACCAGAGTAGAAGATGTGCGATGTGCAGACAAGAAATACCGAGAGATTATCTTGATCACCCCAAGTTATTAGAACCGGTCGACCCAAGTAATAAAACGTCTGGAGACGACACAGAGGACGATTATCAGTGGTTTTATGAGGGTCGAAATGGTACGGACTGACTTTCTATAAATTATGTTATATTTACGTATATTGTTCAACCTCGACCCGTGTCCGGTGTTTTATTGGTATCCGACCATTAAACGATTCAAATTTTGTCGCTTTTGCATTCGTGTCTTTATAATAATCGCTTTGTATAGGTAATTGAAGGCAAAAAAACATATATCGTTGTGTATGTTATATTCATTTTTTGTATTCATAATACGAACAGTAGTGATGTGCTAATAGCTAACGGAAATTCAGTGAGTGAAATGATTTGAGTGTTGATTTTCAACATTGTTTTCTGTAGGTAGGTAGGTTCATTTTGCCTTTGATTTAAATTAAAATCGATTAAAATGAAATATAGCACCAGTATTAATATTCTTCAATGGAAATATTTGTCATGCTAATAGCTGGCTATGTTTCAGGTTGGTGGAAATACGACGAAAGAACAAACGAAGAAATAGAAGCGATGTCTCGAGCAGAGGTATCAGTGTTTGAGATTTTAATCTGCGGAGAACTTTACATAATAGATTTTGAGAATAACGTTCAGTACCGCAAGAATAGATATTCTCGACGGAGAGCTATCAAACGAGATAACCGAAGTGCCGACGCTATCGGAGTTGCCGGATGTGCTTATTAAATTCCTCGTCGTGTATGTGTTTGACGAGGATATATGTGTATATATATATAATTTTTTTTTAAAATTCAACGTTTGAAATAATAATTAAATGATGTAAATGTGTCTTGTAATTCTTAAAAATGTAAACTGTCACTAATTCAGTCTATAATTATTTAACAGTTATACATTTTTCAATGCATGGAATCTGACTTTTATGTACTTTTTTACATTTCACCATTAATGGTTTTTACTGAAAACAGGTGATAAAATTTCCTCCACTACTGTGATGAAGAGTTTTGATATAGTTTTAATTACTGAAATTTTACCGTACATTTGTCAACATGTTGGTGTGTGTTTTTTGACATACAGTGTGTCATTGCTAAAATATGAAAACTGTATGTATGTAAATTTCAAATTGTTGATTTTTAATTAATTTTTATTGCCTTGTTATTAGTGCATTTATATATATGTTATGTTTTAATAAACTATTAAAAATATGCTGTATAGCATTTAAGTAGTTATAATTTTTTTTTGAATTTTTATATGTGTACTTATAATTGACGAATAAAGAACTGATTTGAATAAATTCACCGTTGCTTCAATATTCTTATTTGAGCTGATTTTATATCACATTTTATTAGTTTTATTTTATAGATGTAACTAAAACTTAATATAATTTATAAATGAGAAAAAAATATCTATCCTTTTTGATTATCTAGGTTTTGTGTAATCCACTATTTTTAGGTTACTGCGAATAAGAAATATTTTTTAAATATATTTTCTTTCATTGAAGTATATATACAGTGCAACCTCATTATTATGATCGCTTTGGGACTTGCAATTTCTGATAACAATAACCGACTGATAAAATTAAACAGGATAAAAAAAATTCATTTTTGAAATCAATTTATTACAAACAATTGACATTTGTACAATGTATATTTATTGCAAACTGTACACTTAAACATCATCACATTTTTATATATGCTACATTTCTTGTAAACAACTGTTTTTGGAAACAAAATTTATTTGAAACAGTTTTCAAGTGTTCTCTGTTGTTTGTCTGCATCGACTGATTATAGTAACAATAGCTGATTGATAACTATCTGTGATTATAATAACCAGATTCCACTGTGTATATATATATTTAAAATTTTCATTTAATGAAGAAATTTTTACATTTATATACATGTACATCAGTGTTTTATGGTACTCTCAGGGCTAAATGCTGAAAAGTGAATTTTTAACATCTGCCCAAGGCTGTCCCTTGTTATGGAATTAATAGTAGAGTACAAACAACTGATCCAAAAGGGTTGCATATTAACGAGATCACTAGTATAAAAGTATATGATTACAATTTCTTGTCCATCAGTGTTCTTTGTGATTATTTCCGTTTTAATAGATTTTTCACATCAAATTTTTTTTCTGAACATTAGATAATAAATATAACTCTGTTTTTTTAATAATAATGTTTAAGAAATTTGCAAGTCAGTTCCAATCTCAAATCTGGTCTTCATTTACAGGGTGGTGGCAATATGATGAAAGGACAAGCATCGAGTTAGAAATCGCGTATAGAAAAGGTGACCGGACTTGCGAACTCCTTATAGCGGGATTATTGTATGTAGCCGACTTTGATTCAATGCTGCAAATGCGAAGAAATGATCCATCACGTGTCAGACGAATCAAACGAGACCTCAGAACTATTGCTAAGAAAGGTATGTCAAATTGTCATCTGGGTTTTTGATTTTGTCATTTCGAAGGATTAGTACATATAAGGTCGTTTCTGTGATTCTAGGAATAGCAGGTTTAAGGTTGGATCAAGAAAGCATGTACTTGTTGAGAGAACCTTCATCCATTAATACAGATATTGAAAACGAATCAAATGATTACGAAAACAACAGCAGATCTAATTCTTCGAACGATTCAGACGTGTTCGAGATCAGTACGAGTGAAAACGATTCATCGATTCACGAAGTATCACAACTTGACATCGGCCGATTTAGTTTATTGAGCCTAAGAGATAATACAAATAGATAGAAGTGTCAACAAGTGTTACGTTTACAGAAGGTAATTATCATAATACTCTCCGGTCATGTAATTTACAAATTATTCGGATTCTTCAAGTGTCAAATATTTAAGAGTATACCTCAATACGAAAAAGCTCGTATGTAACTAGAAATTTAAAAAAATCAAAGTTTACAGTTATATTTATATTGTATAATGAAAAGTATTAAATTTAATTTATTAATATTATCTATTTGTGTACTTTCTGATAAATTACTTGGGTTTTGTTTTATGTTCGTATGATATTCAAAATCCATGTATTTTTTTTAATTCCCTTTATTTATATTCATACATTTAATTATAAAAAGTCAATTTTCAAGATTATTTTTAATTTCTAACTATATTTTACTTGACTAAACATATGTTGACCATAAAGGTAAGTGATTAGAGAAATTAGAAAACTGGAAAAAAGGTTTTCTTTTTTTTATTAACTCGATATACAATTTGTGTTCACATTTATTTTCAATATTATACGTAATTTATAATTTGTACTTCCGATATAGCACATTGACTAGAGAAGATTTATATTCTTCCACTGAATAATCGAACAATATTATACAACCGCTTACAAACGGTTAAGAAATACGCTACGTTCGTATTGCTTTACTGTTTTTTTTTTATTATTAAAATAATAACTCACAGTAAAATTCCATTTAAAATTTTCTCCACTTTAAAATACAAAATCATGTGATACAAAAACAAATATATATATATATATAAATAGATCTTTGAAAATACAACTACGTATATTTTATTTACTTCCATTTTATATATATATACATATACACACACACATATACATACAGTAGACCCTCACTGAACGACTGCCCCACCAAACGACTGATCACACAACGACCGTGCTTCACGAAGCATGCATTGCTCACCACAAGAGGATCATATTTCGCGAAATAACAACTGTGACTAATTGCACTATAATTCATGTGTACCAGTTTGAGGGTACCTGATTACCTGCTTTTACAAATTGAAAAGAAATAGGGAGAGGCAGTCCCCTCTGGATAGGTTTTTCACCAAAGCATTAACTTCCTCCCAATTTAATGCCACTGCCACAAAGAGGGCTAGAATTGATTCCCTTTCCAGTAGTGAATTACCTAGAAATCTTCATGAGGGTGATGTTTGTCTAAAGACTAGCATTGGTAAATTTCTGGTATGGCCATCATTGAATAAAAACAAATTATTAGGAACAAAAGGTAAAGCAAAATAATTTTTTTTCATTTTCAAGACAGTTAGCCCTCCACGATTATGGTCGTTAAGCGAGGATCTACTGTGTGTGTATATATAGATGTATATATGTACTTTTAGACTTAATTACATAAAACAGTTTTGATACTGTCCATTATTCATTTTTACAAATTAATTATTTTTTCACCCAACAAACTATAAAATTTTTCTGCATCGTAAGGCTCTAAAAGTAACTGTACCGCCATTAAAATGCATATTAGTAATAATCAATAATGATTCACTGAACATTTTTGATGAGAAAAACTTAATTTGTACGGTCAAAAAATAATTCGTTCGTGAAAGGTATTTATATAATTTAAATATTAGATGAAAAAATCACATTTTATAAAGATGATTATTTCATAATATGTAAGACATTTTGGTATAAATAAATGCACTTAAAGATTTAATCCTACGTTGTCATTGTACAGATAAAATGGCACTTACTAAGTTTATCGTTCAGTGTATGTGTCGAAAGAAGACGTTTATACATTTTTTAATTTAAATATGTTATTTCTCATGCAATATACAGTCATATGCTTTTCTATATTTCGAACTTAGTATACTTTGACCGTTATAAACATTTATAAAAGTGTACTTAATTGTTACTACAAACCAGCACATTTATAAGTTTTTCATATATTTTTTAAATCTGTTAAGTATTAAGTGTTTATTTGCAAAATTGAGATTTAGTAAATGTTTCATTTTATTTTATCGGCAAGAAATTGATTATATTCTTATTTAACCCTTTATGTTGGGACTTGTGTCCAAAAGAAAAAGAATTATTCTAAAATGTAAATTTTTTTACAAAAATCTTATTTTTTCTCATGTTTTCAAATGTTATTTTTTCCTAATAAAAATTATATTGTTTCATTTTAATTAATTCAATAAAAGTGTTAAGCAATCTTATCGGTTCATTTATTTACAATTCTCAATCATTTATTTTGTTTTTAAAATATTAATATTCGCTTCTAGATTAAATTGATGACAATGAATAATAGTTTTGAAGAGTGCCATCACTCCAACCTTTTCTTCTCGTAAGTCTGAAAATCGTAATCTACCCGATTTTTTTTATTTTTTGCAGTACTATAATTCTGCATCGAGTTACTTTTATCTTTTGGTGTTCAAATTTATTACTGTTATAACCCCATTCTTATAAAAAGAATATTTGTGCTTCTTATTCTTTTTTCTCATGGAAATCTGGAAGAAAAATAAAGGAATGTTAAAAATTTACATAGAATGTTTTTGTGCATGCAAACAATACTGACCTTCTTCTTCATCTGCATCTAAAATATCTGCACAGCAAATGGAATACAATATCAACGACAGGAATCCGAGCGGTAGTCCGAAAAGTACAACAGTTAGCACAGGATTGCCATACCACATTTCAGAAAGTTTCGCTCTTGCTTCGAAGTATGCTCGATACAACCTTACTGACAAAGTGTTACCTCCATATGTCTGAAAAATGTTATTTCATTCACAACTTTATACAAAAAAATTATAATTAACAAAGCTTAAATTCTATTAAATTACTTGTTACTAACATACCGGTGCAGACTGATTGTAAATCTGTTCTAAAAACATGTCGATCGCATCTGTGGTCAGTTGGCTAGGGTCATCTTCGGGAATGTGATGGTGATGCGTGGTCGAATTCAGAACCAGCAAGTACGGTAACGGTAAAACCGTCATGGCGATAGAATTCGCTAGCTCTGGATTTCCGATCCAACCGAACTGAAAGTTTTTATGGAACTTGTCACGCTTCTTACGTATGACCGACTCGACCATGTCTTTGAATTCGATCATTTCCGCTGATATTTCGCTTAACTTGTTCTCTTCAACCACGGCGAGTACTAAATATTTCTTCGTCAGGAGGATTTCATTGATGTTGAAACGTGTGATTTTCGGGAATGTACCGAACCTTTCCTCATTTATCCACTGGTGTAAGGTTTCATTCAGAATTTCATTTTCAAGTTCTGTTTCTGATTCGACTGAAAAAATGATATATAGTTTTCAATCAGACTCTGAGTTTAAAGAAAATATAGTAGAAAATTTCACCTGGGAAGAAATAATGATAGTTTTCCTTATGTACGAATATGACCGGTAAATCATCTAATTCGATTTGCTTCGAAGCGATTTCATTTGATACGGTGTAAAAAAACCCGTGAGGTTGAAAAATTTCAGCCATCGCATAGTATGTGCTCCACAGAGGTCCTTCTTGTTCTCCGACATATATAAATATAATCGAATTACTGTTTTTCAGCGCATCCATGTGTTGCACACTGATTATTTTTTGAACCGGAGGGCCAGACATTCTCAATGCAAAATTGACTAAATCTTCACGAGTCCGATCGCCATTATACATATATTCGGTGTCACTTTTTATACTGAAAATGTAACAGAAACGAACCATTAAAAATATTAGAAATGTTCATGTGTAGACCTTACAATTTAATCGTCGGGTATCCCTGAATAGTGAATTCATGAGCTAAAGACAGGAAACGAGTACAGTCGACCCGTCCAACTCTCACATTCGATCTGTACAGGGACTGAGCGACGTGATTCCATATAGGCTCTAAACGTTTACAATGTCCACACCAAGGAGCATAGAACATCACTAGCCAATGACCTCCTTCCCTCCGAACATCAGAAAACTTATCACTCAGTTCGAGTACACGAGAACCATTCGATATAGTAAAATATACTGAAAAAATATTGTAGTTATTTTTATCAATCGGTATTTCTTGCGTTTTCTCTTTCAGAAAAAATATTTTACTTGTTCAGTACTTACCAAGTAAAAACTGTACAATTATATTGTTTAAAAATTCCATTTTTGAACACTGGTTATTTTTTTATAACAATAAATTACAAGACTAGGTTATGTGAGAATAAAATTCGTAAATATTTAATTACATATTCATAACATCGCAATATATAAAACTTCTAAAAGGATTAAATACTAATCACATTAAATCAATCGATTATGTACTGAAAACTGACATTTCATACGAATCTAATTACCGACCACTACCGTTCTTCTTCATTAGTATAGAGAGATAACTATTTTATTCACCTTGCTGAAAAAAATTAGTTCAAAGGACGATTTATAGGTGTCACTAGCACATAAGTTTAGACTGGTGAATATTTAATTTTTTACCTTTGAATAAAAATCATATTAAACGATCATTGATTTATCGTTCATTTCACAGGACTTTTATTGGTAAAGGTTCAGTTTAAGGGTTTTTGTTGAAATGCACTTTAAATAATCGAATTTTTTACTAAATCGATTGGTTCCATTCACGCTCTTGACTGTGGTTCCAATATGTTAAAAGCGATTTTAGGTAGGGGAGCAAGAAATTTACAATAAACAATATGAAAGAAACGAACAAAAAAGTGCCCGAATGATGTATGTGGAGCAGTGAAAAAATAGCCTTTTTTTATCTTAAAAACCACCTCTAAATAGAACAAATCCCGGTAAAAACACTAAATAATCACTTGCACGACACGTTTTGCTCGATTAATAGCAAAAACTATCTTCAAAATAAAAAAAAAAATGTTCTAAAATTTATTTTTTAAAACAAATTCTATTTTTTCTTAGACATGTGTTCTCAGACATGATTCTTTTTCGTAATAAAAATTACATTGTTTCTTTTTGGATTTTAATCAGATCAGTAAACAAAAGGTTAAATTTCGGATCAGCGAATTATTCAAACTGCAAGCTGTGCAATTATTGCCAAGTCAGCATTTCGCGAGGTGAATGTAATTTGAATGACTGCTAATTATTTGAACAGAATAGTTAATTCAAATCTCTTTAGTGTAAATGTATCTGAAAGAATGTCCTTTGTGGCATAATGAACCTGATTTCTTAAAAACTGAAACACAAATTATGCTTTGACAAATGATTTCTTTTTCACTCTACGAAGTACAAAGAACTTTTTAATTGTAAATGTTCAATAATTGATTATTGATCATTCAGAATTAAATTTTTTCTCACTCCAGCGACCACAAAGAATTTTTCTGATCGAAAATGTTCAATAAATCATTATTTACTATTTTTGATCAGAAAAAATCTTGATGGTTTGTAGGGTAAGAAAAGAGTTCATTCGTGAATGTGAACTTAGAGCAACAGTGTCAAAACTGTATTATTAGTTATTGTTAATTTTGATTATTGCTTATTATGTATATTTCGATGTAGATCCATTATCCTTAAAGCACCGAGGCACAGAAAAATCTCAAACTATGCACCAAATTATAATAAGTTTGGAGAACATTTATAGCACAGTGTCACGGTATTTTTTTCATTCAAATAACGGTATATGTAAACGTGTAATTTGTACTTATTATAATACGGGGAGGGATTGAAAGTTTTGCACAGGGGCTCCATAGCTCGACTAGTTGGAGATATTAAGATAAAACAACACAGTAAGAAATATAGTTTTTCAAATGGCGTACTTATTTTTCAACATAATCACTATCATTGTCAATACATTTCTGCTGACGTGTAATAAGTTTCTTCATTTCGTCGGTGAAGAAAGCTGGTTTCGTTTCTCTAGATAATCCTTCACGGTATCTTTTAATTAGCCGACAGACACAAAATGATTTATTTTGTGACCAAAATTTAGCGCTGTAAAGAAGTAGAAGTTAAAAGGTGCCAAATTTTGACTGTAAGGAGGGTATGGGGAGACTCTTTGTTTCGTTTTAGAGCTTCTTAGCAGTTTTGAAATGTACAGACTTTCATTGACAAAATGAAGCATGAAACGATTATGACTGAGTTAAAACTACGATAAAAGATTGACTGGAGGAATGAACACCAGATTTCTTCACCGACGAAATATACGTTGTCAAAACTTTTTTGGAAATGATAGTGATTTTGTTTAAAAATGAATGTACCATTTGAAAATTTATATTACAAGCTTCTTTAAATATGTATGTATTAGGTTGGTGTAAAAATAATTGAGGCTTTTATCATTTTAAGTTTTGCGCCGATTTTTCTAGTTCCCGTTATCTTTTGTTGTAGTTATGCGATACATCATTGTAAACAATGAAATTAACACTACTGATTTCAGTTTATGTCTATTGTTTTCATTTTTTTGTATTGTTGAATATAATCATTTAAATTAGTCATGGAAAAAGCAAAATAGCGCGATTTTGTTGTATGAGTTTAAATTGGGAGGTAAAGTATCAGAGACTGCTCGAAACATCAAATTTGTTTTTGGCGAAGAAGTCAATTAATGAACGTATAACTCAACACTAGATCCAAAAAAATCAGAATGGAAACGAAAGCCTTGATGATGAGGAGGGTCGTGGACGTCCTTTATCTATAGACGATAATGATTTAAGATCCATTATTGAACCGGACGCATGTAAAACAACTCCGGAGGTGGCAGAAGAACTCAATGTTGATCATTCGACAGTTGTTAGACATTTGTGTCTAATTGGAAAAACAAAAAAGCTGGATAAATAGGTGCCGTATGAGCTAAATGAACATCAACCAATTCGGCGATACGAAGTCTGCTCTGCGCTTCTTTTGCGTAACACAATGATCCCTTTCATGAGCGCATTGTCATATGTCATGAAAAGTGGATTCTCTATAACAATCGGAAACATTCATCACAGCTACTAGACCGAAGAGATGCACCAGAACAGTTTCCTGAACCGAAGCTTCACGAAAAAAAGATTATGTTTAGTGGTTGGCAAGCATGCCGCTTGCCATTCACCACGACTTCTTAAATCCTGGTGAAACAATAACAGCAGAAAAATATTGCCAGAAAATTGAAAAAATGCATGAGAAGTTACATCGTCTAGCGCCAGCGTTAGTCAATCGAAGAGGACCAATTCTTCTAAATGACAACGCCCGACCACACGTCTCACAAATGACTTTAAAAAAATTAAATGAACTGGGTTATGAAATCTTACCTCACCCACCTTATTCTCTCACCTTAAACATTTGGGTAATACCCTACGAGAGGTTTTCAAAGGTCATCATCAGGTCAAGCATCAGCTCAAAGCGCTTTCGATGAATTCGTTAATTAGGGGACTCTAGAATTCTATTTTACAGGAATAAACAAACTTGTTTCCCGATGGGAGAAATGTGTGCAGGCCAATGGTCTTTATTTTGATTAATAAATATATTTTTTAACTGATATATGCGTCTTTATACTCGATATGTAAAAACCGCAATTATTTTTGAACCAACCTTACGTATATATATATATATATATACACTCACACACATTCACACACACACACAGAGAAGTATAAGCATGTCATTAATTTGTAAAACATCGCTCTAAAATACTATCCATTTAAAATGTTGTGTGAATAAAAATTGATCGACGTTCGTTTCATTAATATAAATACTGAATGCTAATAAGCAGCGGATAAAAATAATGTATGTTAGTCTATATTCAAACACCAGTATTCTAGTTTTTGTTTGCTTATATATGTGTACAGTTAGATGAAACTGACGCACCATGTGTAGACACTGCCGTTAATGTCTATTGCGAGTGATCTTCCGTTGACATTTACTGGAAGAATATTTCACGAAAGATGTGCGTGCGTACGCACGCATACAAACATGTCAAAACAATTGCATTGTCGTTTTTGTAAATTTATGTTTCAAATGTATCGTTGGATCGCAGTGGTATCGTCGTTTATTTGTTCTGTTTCAGCTCGAGATTAATTAGATCGTTTGAATATTCGATGGGTTTCGAAAAACGGTTTGTAAGATATTCGAAGTGTTGAAATTTGTTGGGATTTATGTAACGTTTTTCGACTAAGTACGCTTCAATTTCAATGAATACTTGTTTGATAGTAGTTTTTTCTTAAAAAAAATTGATAAATCTTTTTCATCAGGTTACTTGATTTAAATGTGATATTGCTGAAACCTTATTTTCAAAATTAGACTAGAGACTAAATATACGTTCAAAAAACATATTTTTACTTCTTCAAACGAATACTTTTTCGCTACAAAAACCAGAAAAAATTTTTTTAACCAAAAATGTTGAATGAATTATTATTGATAATTTTCGATTGTTGCTTATGCATATTTCGGTGACGATGTCATCATGTTCAGAGCGTCAAGCCATAGAAAAAATGTTTTATGATTCGCGAGGAAAAAGAATTTATTTGTAAAAGTGGATTTGGCCTCAGTGAAATAACTGTAGTGTGATATATCTTGTATTAAGGTACATCACTTCATCAAAGAGTTCCTTACAAGATCAAAGCTATGACATGTTGTCGACGCACCCAACAACAGCACCTCAAATAACTAACTAACTTGCAAGATCAAAAATCAGTTGTTTTTCTCTAAATTCGATTTTCACAATGGTACGCAACACATTTGTTACTATTCTTCAGTTTATTCTTGTGTCAAGTTACATCACATCATCAGAGAGCTCCTTGCAAGATCAAAAATATATATATTTTTTTCTAAATTGAATTTTCACAATGGTATGCAGCACCGTCGTACCCGTTCTTGATATCAACTTCGAATCAAGTTACATCACTTCATTAAAGAGCTCCTTGCAAAATCAAAAACCAATATTTTTTTCTCTAAATTTGATTTTTCCAATGGTACGCATCACCCTCGTAACCGTTTTCGACCTCAGTCTTGTATCAAACTACATCACACCATCAGAGAGCTCCATGTAAGATTAAAAATCAGTTGTTTTTCTTTCTAAATTCGATTTTTTCAATGGAAAGTCCTACCCTCGTAACCGTTCTTTACTTTTCTTGTATCAAGTTACAATATATCATCTGAGAGCTCTTTACTAGATTAAAAATCAGTTATTTTTCATTAAATTCGATTTTCTCAATAGTACTTTGAGTGAAATACTGCATTTTCATTTTTTCGGTACATATGAACGTACAAAATGTATTTTTAACAGCAAGAAACTACATTTCTTTCGTTGTCCGGATGCGATCCGCAGACCGCGGCTGGACAGCGCCGATCGAACCAATCGTTGAACCCCGAGTGTTTTAATGAAACCGTAAAGTAGGTTACTATAATATAATAACGCAGTAGCTGGAAAAAAAATTGTATAATTTACTTCCAAAAATGTTACACAATATGAATTTAAATGAATGCTATGAGATCATCGTATTCGAATTTTATGTTTTTCTCTAAACCATAAAAAGAAAAAAAAGCAAGCGAGAAAGAAAGAGCTGCACGAATCGTCGATGTTTGGAAAAATTCAAAAGCGTTAGCGCTAATGTCGCCGCCGAATATGTACGAGTTACGCGCAATGGGACTGCCGGCATGAATTAACGGTAACTCCTCACTGTTGATTAGATGGTTTGGGTGGAGTTTGGCGTAGTGATAGAGAAATAATTTGTTTATAGAATGTGACACGGAGTCGTGCAAATATTTTAACATCGTTTTCTATTAAACAACACACACACACACGTGCGCGCACACAGAGACATTTGGAACGAACGATGCCGGCCGCATTGATTTTCGTTTCGGTGTGCGTCCTTCATTTCATAAATGACATTTATTGTGTTCGTAACACAATGTATGTCCGTCGAAGATCAATAAACAAACAAATATTTGTTTTGTACTTGTCGAGAACCTGATGATACACATACAGTTCGAACGATTTCTTTTGAATAATTATTGACATAAATTCAGACATTTTTTTAATCGAGGTTAGCGCGGAACGCCGGCAATTATTAGGCACGTTTTTTTTTTATTAACGGCGACATGTCATAAAACCAGATCTGAATTAACTATCAGAATGAGTTATTCATATGTTTCGAGTGACACGAGAACCTTTTTAAAAAATACCCTGTCGTCTCGCGTCAACGGTCTATGTGTGCATTGGTCAATTTTAATGAACAAAAATATTCTAGAGGTTTTTTACAGTAATCGAGAAAAGATATCCGGTGATTTTTATTCTCTTATTACACACGCTATTTATTCTTATAACATATAAATTATACAACGACTTCCATTCACATTCGAATATCGCACACTTATGAAATGAAATGTGAAGAAATAGTGAATATTTAACATCATGAAGAAACAAATTTGTTAATCACTCTTTTATTTCGTATGCAGCGTAAAAATTCAGGAATCACTAAACCGATTTCATACAGTTTTCGGCATGTAATTCGCTATTATCTCCATACGATCTTATTTTTTTTTAAGTTAGTTTAAAAGGTATAATTTCTGGTATTCGGTTCAATATAATCAAACGGCTATTGTGACGGTAGTTCCTGGGGGGTTTACGCCCTGAACACCTCCATCTGACATCTATTTGAATTTTGACCTCTATTTATATAGTAACTTCATTTCAATGACTAGGAAAAATTTCAAAAAACCTAGTTGCTCCTAAAATTATCTCCATACGAATACAGACTAAATATTTATACACAATGATAAAGCCACGTAAACGCATCAACCGTAGATGTTTTAATCTTTAATGGAATACAACTTGTATTATTAACGTTGACATACAAACTTCCAGTAAAAATAAATTTCCTTTTACTGAAAATTAACTTCATGTATAAACAAACAAGTTTCTATTTATTTTTTCTTCTTCTGGGATAGTCCGATGCTTCCTGAGAATTGGTTCCTGAGTGAGCTAACAGCAAGTCATTTTTTAACGTGCGACTAACACATTAAAGAATGACTTACTTTAAATTCAGTTGTTTAACTCAAAAGTTTCAATTAAGCAAATAGTTATTCGTGCGTTTTCACACAGATGAGAGAAAAAAATAGAACAAAAATGTGATCAATATCTTTCACATTTCGTTTCGCAAGCGTGCTGTGTACGAATGTGTCTAGAAATCACTGCCATACATATCTAATCGATTAAACAACACGTCGGATCAGTCGTCATAAACTGGATCCCTGGACGAAATCTGTGATTTCTATCTATAATATAGAAATAAAAATAAATTTTATTGATAATAAAATGTTATACAGGGCCGGGTTGGCCTTTTGTTTTTGACATTTGTGCGGTGCCCTTACCTATATCGGTAGTTATCCGCTTTTGTGGGGTGTGAGTTGTGTGTTGTGTTAATGTGATTTTTATTAATGTCTCTTACGTGGATTCCGGGAAAATTTTCAAAAAACCGGGAGGTGATTTCTATCGATCGCGATGCGATTTTATAGCGGACGAAGGCGCATCTCCCTGTCGAATCAGTGAAATTCAAATCGTGCCGCGTACATGTGTACACCGAACGTTGAACACATCTCACCTCATCTTCGTCAATTTCGTAAATCTCGATCCGCGGATGGCAGGTGGCCTGCTCGACCGTAATGCAGGAAATAAAAATAACGAGGTCAGTGAGGAGATTCGCGGCCATATTGGAATGTCGCTTGACCTTGACTGCCACTGCAAACGAGCAACAGGTTAAAGAAGCGTCCTGCGACTGTTGCGGGTCTATTGCGGCTCGTGCACGTCGACCTAACTTTTTAATTGTGTCACGGCGAGTGTGCGAGTATGCGTGCACACATGTGTGCGTGTTCCCTTTCGAATTGTCTCAATATCGACCCGATCGTCTCTTTAACTCTTTATATACTGTCGGGACTTTCAAGTCGTATAAACAAAAATCTGATATTAAACAATCGATGATTTATCGTTTACCTCGCGAAATTTCTCTGTTTAAAATAAAAGAACTGTTCTGACATTTACATTTATAAAAATCTATATTTTGTCTCTCTGATAATGATGCAATCATTATCAAATTGCACATAAGTAACAATCAAAAATAATCAAAATCAAATATTAAACACTTTTAATCGGATAAGAAATATGGTTTACGGGGCGATTGTAAAATTAATTTATAGAAGTATAATAGTTGTAACTAAACTAATAAAGTCCAATAGTTTTAAAATTAATTAAAAACAGCATTTTTACTTTCAGATGAATGTCTTAAAGTAGTTCTTATCTCTTTAGTGAAGCTGTGGAGCCCACATTTATATAAACTTATTTGTACATATTACATCGTTCAATCTATAAATCAAGTTCAGGAACACTTCTATGGTACATAATAAGTAGAGTAAAACACAAAAAGGTATTGTTTCCGTTGAAATTATTCATAACGATTACCTATTTGCTTGTTTAATTTGAGCTAACGTTTTTTTTTGCGATTAACGAAAATATTTGAGTTTTAGTTAAATCTATCTGAATTAATATTATTTTTTATTAATAATTTTTATTACTAAAATAATAAAGAACCGAATAAAATTTAAAACATTTCAAATTTATATTTTATGCACATTCAGTTTTAAATAATCTTTATTATTAAACAATAAACAAGGTGTTATCATGGAAACGTAATTCCTAAGCAACGATATATATATATATATATATATATATATATATATATATATATATATATATATATATAGTGTTAGATATGTTTTTAGGGACATTTGGTAAATTTTTGAAAAATAATAAGAACTAACTGGAAAGTAAGTTGAATTATATAATTTTTTATAATTGTTGATTTTATTCGAATTCGATTTAAATACATATCTATTTTTTTAAAAAAATTGTATGTATATTTTAGAATTTTGCAAAAGTTTGCAGAACACCATGGGCATATTTTTAGGGACAATCACTATTTCCGTATAAACAAAGCGTCTAAATCTACTTTTTAACTATTTTATTCAACTAATTTATATTTTTTTCGATATATTGTCGCGTGTCCTTGATTCTTAATAACTTCCTGGAAACGTCTAGGCATTGATTCCACTAAACGCTGGTAAAGCACTAATGGAATAGATTCACACGCTTCTTTTAGAGCCAACCACAACTCATTCTTATTTTTCGATCTGTTCTTTGGCTACAGCCTCCTTAACATCTTTCCATAGGTTTTCTACTAGATTTAAATCCAGAGACTGTGCTAGCCACTGCATTACACTTACATTATTTTCCTGTAGAAACTTTTTTACCAATTTTGCGGTGTGCTTCGAATCATTGTCCTGATAAAAGTTCTATCGGAGCGTCATATTTGCTTCAGCATACGGGAACATTATTATACTTCATATAATATATTATTTACATAACATTTGGCATCCATGTAATACAAAATATTGACCCAAAACCGTAAAAAGAAATGCATACCTATACTTTTATATTCCCATCTCTATGCTTTGACCTTTTTATAGTATATTTGGGGTCCAGCGGTTTGTTTGACAGTCTTCTTACAAATAGTTTTCAATCTGAACCAAATATTTAGCTTTAGTTTCACAGCTCCATAGAAGATTATTCCACTTTTTTATTTTTCGTCGCCCTTCATGTTCCGTAGCGAATTTAATCCTGTCTTTAACGTATTTCTGGATCGAATACGGAAATTTTACAGCTGATATGCCTAGAAGATTCTGTTCAAGAAATCGGTTACGCACCGTACGGGTACTGACATTTACCCATAGTTCATCTTTGATGTCTTTGGAAGACTTAAAGGGATCATTTTTTGACAAGCGCGAAATATATAGATCTGTTTCTACACTAGTTTTTCACTTAGGTCCGGGTTTTCTTAATATTTTTTTTTGTCTCAAGGCATTTACCAACATATTTGTAGAACACTGAACAATTCTAGCGACTTCTCTTATAGATTTCCCTCCATTCCGCAAAGCTTGTATTATTCTCCTCTTATCCGCCGAACAGTTCTTTATTCCTCTGCCAATTTTTAAATTGGAACGAATAATTACTAAAATATTCCATATTTTTCTACAAAACGCTATTACCTGCCTTAGAAATATTTTTCTTTTCGCGAATATCGAGTTATTTTTTAAATAAATGTAAAAGCAAACGGCATCCCTATAAGTGTGACCAACCTCTTTTGACAACTAAAAAAAATATTTAAGAATTTCCAGAAACTAAGAACACACACTATCATATGTGAAGATTGTTGCAGATGCAAGTCTTGTTACTGTACTCATTAATAGATGGGATATCAGCCAAATTGATGCGAGAAATTATGAAAAATATAAAGAAGTTCTGTGTCTCTAAAAATATGTCCATCACTGTATATATATATATATATATATATATATATATATATATATATATATAAACATACTTATCTAAAACATGTACGAATACGCGTACGCACGTATGTACGTCGCTATTTAGGCATTCCTGTGTATATGTGTGTGTGTGTGTGTGAGTGTGTATAAACATTGTACCTAAATTTCGTTCACCGTAATTATCGCTTCAAACACAATCACAATATTTTAGCGAGCCGAGCGAGCGGGCCGCGGGCAACATTGAAGTACGAAAATTTAGTAGGTGAATGAATGTATGTATGTGGTCAATTTTAATGCTACTTGATTATTTAGAATTGGAAATAAATTACTTTCTTCATTCTTTCGCACACGGCAGATATCATGGTCTGTTTAAGCTGCGCCCGAAAAAATTACATATTTAATAATTTGTAACGTTGCCGCTGCAAACTGAACAGGATGCGCCGCGGAATGTCGGATGTGTCGGTTGGAAAAAGGACGGGTGACGACGGATCGACGTGTGATTGTTCGTCGTGTACATCTGTATCTTTTTTCTTGACAGTTTATTGTGTTCAAAAATAAATGAATGCGTTGGAAAAAAAATATAGAGAGAGACGCATCTCTAATAATAAAAAAAAATCAGTATTCTATTGTTTTAGAAAATTGAAACAAACCTGATTAAATCGGTCAAGAGCTATTAAGTATAAAAATTAATTCTGTGCCTTTCAATTGAATCAGTTATAGTTCTGTTTTAAATTAAAATAATTTGTCGTCGTTTTAGGATTTGTAAGTGCCAACCTTAATATTTAAAAACTATATATACGAGGGGAGGTCCAAAAGTTCGCGAAAAAAGGCAAAGAAAAGTCTGATTGAGCTGATTTTTTTTTATTTCTCAATATAGTCCCTCTTAATACTAATATATTTTTTACAACGCTCAGTGAGCTTTTCAAGACCTTCAAAAAATATTCTTTTAGTAGTAGTTTGCTTGAAAATGCTCTGAAAAAGCCAACTACAGTTCTTCATCGTCTTGAAATTTTTTATCACTCAAGTCTCTATTCAGATTTGGAATTAAAAGATAGTCGCTTGGGGGTCATATCTGGACTATATGGTGGATGGCCGAGTTCTTGGAAACCACACACACACACAACAGCCTTCTCAATCTGATTTCGGTGTACCGTAGCATTGTCTTGAAAAAGAAGAACAACTTTTGATCATTTTCGACGTCTTCTTTTTTAATGGCTTCTCAAAGTCCACAAATACTCGACTGTTATGCTGACGCCTTTTTCTTTGTATTCAATTAGTAGAATACCTTCTGCATGTCAAAATACAGTCGCCATTTTTCCCACTGACAGTGACATCTTGAATTTTTTGAGTGAGGGTGCCTCCTTTGGACTCTTGTCTGCACTCAGGTTGACAGTGATAGACCCGAGTCTCGTCTCCGGTAGCAATTCTGTCCAAAATCGGACGAAAATCGTCGCCACACAGCTCCAAAAACTCCCGACTCCACGCAATTCGTTGCATCTTACGCGCCGACGTGAAGATTCTCGGCACTCACCTTTGTCATGCCAAGACGATCATGCAAGATTCTGAGAATGGTGGTATCGGATACTCCAGTCATTTCTGCGAGTTGTTTCTTCTTCAGTCGACCATTTTCCGCTACAAGATTTTCGACTTTTTCGATAATGTCCGAGGTGGTTGGCTTGATCGGGCGTCTAGAGCGGTAATTGTCTTCCAAGTATTCTCTTCCTTGTTTAAAAAGAGAATGCCACTTATAAATCATTTTATTTCCTGGCGAACGATCCCCGTAAACAGCATACATCTCTTCTATGATGACTTTTGGAGGTTTCCTTTGCTTAATAAGGAATTCAACTACAGCGTGTAGTTCAATTTTCTCTATGATTTCGTGGTTACTTCGAGTTGAATTGTTCTTTGAGTGACAGCGTGATGAGTACTGATGTCAGCACAATGATACTTCACTTTTACACGATTTAAGAATTCTTTGTTCGACCGTAGTTAATGAGAAGTGGTTTCGACTCTCCCTTCCTCCCTTTTCCACGTACTTTTGGACCACCCCTCGTATCCTGTACAAGCAGTTGGTATAAATTCACAAAACAGTAATGAACACGATAGTGTCCGAAAAGCAGCATATTAGGAATTGGATACTTTTCGCATTCCAATTGAAAAAGTGCTGCCCAAGTTGCCGGAATGATTCGTTCAGCTTTAGTGGAGCTGTTGCGACGCATAAAACATGCAAATAAAATACTGGGAAGAAATCCGAAAATGCATTTCGACTTCATCGACTCAAAACCGCCATCTTTTCTTCGATAGAGAATTCATCAGTTTTTCGACAGACGAAACAAAGTTATATAAAATAATGGAAGATATTTTAAGGATTGAAATATATTCTGTTTTTCCGTAAACATTCATTTTCTATAAAAAAAGATATCGAATTTATTTTTTACACCTAATACGTTTAAAGGAGAATTATTCTTTTAAATTGAATAAATGTATTTTTATATCGGTTTGGTTAAATATTTATTAAATCGAATATTTTATAAATATTTTTGTTTGTGTATTTCGCAGTATCCTAAAAAGGTGAAATTCAGAGTTGTTATAGAGAAACCACTCGACTGGAGCTTAAAAATCAAGTGATCAGGAATTATGCCTCCAAGAGACCGGAAAGCACTGCTAATTTTTCTGTTTAGTTTAAAATCTTAAGGGATGATTGGCCTGCCATATTGTTCAAAGTCACACAGAACATGTAGTAGAGTAATAACAATTTTGGAACTAGGTAAATTCACCTTCATAAATGAATAATTGTTTCATTTTATTTGGTTGATAGATAAATAATTGCGGTTTATGACCATCAAATTCATACACATTTTATCTTTTTTGATTTCCTAGCTGTTTTAAGTGGCCCAGAACTGTTGGATGACTAACGCCTAACTTTTGCGCAAGGTCTCGAATTGTGCCAGGTTCTGATTCAATTAATACCTTCAGTTCGTCGTTGTGAACTTAAGAAGGACTCCCACGACCTTATCTTCAAGATTCTCAGTACGAAATTTTTGGAACCACTATTGCACCGTATCTTCTTTAACAGTACCGACACGAAAAGTATCGTTTAGTTTATGCGCAGTTTCTGCTGCTTTACCACCTGTTTTGAACTTATACAAAAAATTGCTCTTATTTGCTTCTTTTCTGCCTTTAATTCAGTTACCTAATTTGAAGAAAATTTAATAAAAAAAACAGTCGATGTTACCGAAAAACAGACCGAAAAATGTACTTTAAGATGATATTAACATGAACACGATGAAATGACACTTATTGAAAAAAAAATAAGATTAAAATTCAGGAAACGAAAATCGTAATTGTTTTCCTACTAACCTAATACTAGCCATAAAGAAACTTCTGGTCAAAATTGTTCAGTAAATCATTATTAATCATTTCTGATTATTTGTTATACTCATTTTGATGGCTATGCCACCATATTTAGAATACCAAGGCAGAGAAAAATATGTGGAATAATCAGAAAGAAACAGCTATAAAAAAGCTAGAGACTGAAATCCTAAACGAGGAGCCGATTTCTAACATCAACTTAGGCATTGGAATAAAATTAGTTCAGATTACACACACGAATTGATAGAATATCTACCAGATAGACTCGAATCAAAAATAAAATTAAATGGCAATCCCACTAAATATTGAAACTTAATTTCTATATTAATGTACTTATATTATGCATTTGTGTATTTTTGTTCTTATGGTCTTTGCATCATTTTTATTGTGATGTAAAACGATGATGTTTGGAATGGTTTTATCTAATAATTTTTATACATCGATTGAATATATTTAGTTTATATATTATATACTAATTTACAAATTAATAGGAAATAAATGTAGTATTTTATTTACATAAAAGGAAATATTTTCACATAAAATCTTTATGAAAGAAAAACGTTTTGAGCGACTCTACCTATTTTCACCGTGAGTCACTATACACATGTATGTACTTTTTACATAGAGACGAATCATTAAAAAAATATGTTCACAATTTCAATACTGAAGGCCAACCTACAACGCGATACATTTTTACATTCTTGTGGTCAGTGTGAAAATCAATGTTGCCCGTGTGGAGAAACTGAGCAATGCGCGAAAGACTTCGTCACATCGTAAACTTTATTCCGTCGCTGGTCTCGACATGTAAATAATTATGGCATATTATAGTAGCGTAATAACAGTGATCATGTGGTACCCTCGTAATTAATACGGTCACTGGCGTGTATGTTCCTCGCGAAGAATTCGATGATCCAAATGTCGGTATCTCTAATCGGCGTGTGTGTGTGATTTCAAATGTTGAAAAGAGACTATCGAGGAAAAAATCGAATCGGATCTGTCCGAACATAAGCGTAACGTCCAACCCGTACGCACGAACTCGTACGTGTGTGTGTGTGTGTGTCGTGCATATACCTACTGACCGATATATGTGGTACGCTGAATGACGTATTCGAAGCACCGCATTGATAAGCGCACGCCGAAAAATGCTCAGCTAGTAAGTGGCATCGGCGGCAGCGCAAGCGAGCAGGAAGAGAGGCTATGTTTTGGTCGTATCTATTGGTTTGTTTGTCGAATGCAATAGTACGAGTAGTAGAGTACAGTGGAGGAATAACTGTACCGCTGGTGTAGTTGTGTCTGGGTCAATAGGCGGTCGCTATCCGTTTGTGGAGAAACGAGGTGCGGTGCTTATCTCCTCCGTCGGCCGCCGCTGCGGCATCGTATCTCTCCACTTACTATTACTACCACCGCCGTCAGGTTATAGTGGCGAACACCGGGACAGGTGGATCTCATTCTTACACGACGATTCGCTCGTACCGTACCCAGTGATCCGACGTTATCTCTGGATACACCAAGTCCGTCCGTATTCGATCGCGTCTCCTTCATAGCACGCTCGTCCGGTCCTCCTGTACGACGGTCATATTTTGATAAACGCGTGTGAATTTCAACTCCGAAAAGCGATCCTCTGTCCACTGCTTTCGATTGCGAACGACACTTCGGTCGGCCGGTAAATGGACCGCGGTTAAAGTGAACTATTTGAAGTGTACGTGGTTTTAAGCGACACAGAGATAAAAGTGTGAAACAGTTGGACAAGACTAGAACTTGGCAAGCAGCTGAGGATTATCGGTGCAGCGTATTTAGGTAGGTCAAGGACGTTTCAGCCAGGGACTCATTTTAACATTTGTTTACTGAATTAATTACAATGTAAAAGAGGGATAAGTTAATTTTTATTACGAGAAAAGGATAACATTTAAAACATGAAAAAAATAAATTATTTTTACGAGGTGATTGATAAATCACCGATTCTTTAATTTCGGCTCTTGTTTATGGGACTCGAGAGTCCCGACAGTACATAAAAGGTTAAAATATCCTCATACATACACCTGTCTCAAGTTGTATTTGTAACAGAGTTCATAGTGTATTAAAAAATACACTACGTGACAAACATATTTTTATAACTAACAAAAATATTACATCAGCCCATTAACCCCATTTACCAGCGATCATTAACGAAAATAATTTTATGAAAATTCGTATACAGAAAATTTAGGGATAGAGAATTAAAACAATAAATTGGACGACAGCACTTTTTTTCAAAAAAATATCAATTTTCATAAATATTATGAAACTTTCATATTTTTTATACTTATTATCAAATAGTATTAATTTTAATTATTATATAATTTTGAATAATTCTCTCGTCAAAACTGCATGGAATTTTGAATTCCGAAATTAAAATCATTTTTAAATGCCAACTAGATCGGATAACAATCGAAGAAATTGTTGTCACAAATATGAATAGAGCTGACTTGATTTTTTATGAATGCATTTCAAACAGAAATAGTTAAAAGTTATGTTATTAACAACCGAACAATGTTTACTACATTGTATGAGAGTTTTAACAGTAACGGATTGATAAAAAATAAAATAAAAAATATTGGGTTCATATAAACCAAATTTTCTAAACGACGCGTTTACTTCTTTACAGTTACTTGTTGTGAGAACATCGAATTGAATTGATAAAGTACTTAATTCTAAATGATAAACTTGTTTATATCCAATATCATCTTTGGTTTTAACTATTAAATAACTTAATGAGTTGTTGAGAGACGAACAACTCAGCAAATAATCCACACTAATCAAGTTTTTACTGGAAAAAAAACAGTCTAACTATTGTCTATTTTGATTTATTCTAATTTTTAAATATTTTTCATCGAGACGTTAGATAAATGAATCTTATGTTTAATTTACTTATAAAAAAATAAAGCATGAATAAATTTGAAGAATTCAGATAAAATGAAAATTTTTTATACAGTTTTGTATCTGTAAAGATGTTTTTCTTCTTTTTTTTGTATCTGTAAAGATGTCATTTGTTACAGTCCTAACACACTCGATAATATTAATTGTCAGAGTTTACTTTGTTTGTTATGTACTTGTATTTGATATTAAACGCCCTTTTAAATTTTTCTCTTGTTTTTATTTTCATTCAGCATAACAAAATTTGTTGCTGTTAAAATGAGAAAATAAATGTATACCTCGTTCTGGCAAGTAGCCGATATACATATTTTTTTTTGTAAAATGTTAATTAAAAGTCAATATTTCTTATAGAATGAAGTTTCTAGCGCGAAGAATACATACATTTTACCTTTGCACTCTGAAGATGGTGGCATCGCCATCGAAATATGCATAAGCAACTATCAATAATGATTTGATGAACATTTATGATTAGTTATTTTTTATGGTTTGTGGGATGAAAAAATAATTCATTTGTGAGAGTGGGTTTAATCAGTGTCAGAATTGTATCCACGGATTAATTCGAATCAATTTTGATAATGTTGAATAATAGATCAAGGCGAATCATAGACAGAGGTGTTGTCTATTAATACCAGCCACTTTTTAGTTGCACACTTTTTTAATCATTTATGCATATTGATTATTTATTCGACACAGTACGCTTAGGTTTTTATGTCATTGCAAGCATGCAAACAGAAAATACATATCGAAGTAAGCTCTCATTCATTTAATTGATTATAAGTATTAGGATTTTTGAAATTTTTCTTAGTCAATTAAACAGAGGTCAGTAATTAAAAGACGTTAACATGATAAATAGAGGTTAGATATTGGTAGTCTGGGAGAAACATTCGCCAGGAATAGCCGAAGAAAAAAAGAAGTCTACGAAGAAGAACAGAACAGCAAAAATGTTAAACTATGACAATTATTGCGAATATTTTAGTTACTAATACAAAATTATCTATTTGTTTTATCCGATTTTTTCAAAATTATTGTCTGTATAGCTAAAATATACGATTTTTTAAATACAAATAACGAAAATATTATTAAAATTAGGCCATGTTACATCTAGATAACATAAAAGTTATATCGCACCTACTTGTACATATTTGCATGAAATGTCTGATTTGACCTATGATATCCCATTAATAATGTTCGATAAATACAGAGAGATTTAATTGAAACATGTTCACTAACCGATACGTTTAATGGACGATGACATTTATTCGATTCGATTATTTATTTGTTACGCCCGTTTCTATAGAAACGATACGGTTCCTTGATTACGTTTGTCTTATGAAAATAAATATTAAATTTGATATGTTTTTATGTAGCCATTATTTGTATAAACTTTCCATATATTTATATATATATATATATATATATATATATATATATATATATATATATATATATATATATAATCAAAATTATCCACAAAATACTTGGTGACGTCAACTTAATTAGTCCATAGTCCAGGTTTCTATGGTATCTAAATATGTTTATTTCATATATAAAATAACACGTTGCAATCTGTCTGCGATTATATAAACATACAAACATATATATATATATATATATAACACATTGCACTATATCTTCGAGAATGATTATATAGATGTAAATGAGTTATAAAAATATGTTTATTGTTACATTCGATTACATGACATGCTTATAATTGGCAAGTGGGCGAGCGCAGCTAGCCCAGACGTTAGTAAGCGCAGTGAGCAAGGGGCGAAGTCCTCTGGTTTATATATATATATATATGTATATATATATATATATATATATATGTATATATATATGTATACATATATATATATATATATATATATATATAAAATATATACATACATACATATATATATATATATATATATATATATATATAAAATATATACATACATACATATATATATATATATATATATATATATATATATATATATATATATATATATATATATAATTAGGTTAAACGAAACTATGAACTGTCGATGCAGTGATTTTATATTCTATATTTAGGTAAAATTCCGATTCAGTAATATACAAAAATCCATTGCCTCCGTACTTATTTCATTCTATGGAATTAATGTTACACAACTGTATCTAATGCCTCCGGCGAATAATTTATTTGTTGATGAACTGCTTCGCTATTTTGCATTTTGCCATTTAATTAGCCCGTTGAATAACTCGGTAACCTCATTAATGTAGCCTCTTCACTGTTGCAAAATACCAGATGCTAGACAGAATGGAGTCTTTTCAGCTGATTCATTTCTACGAATGGTTTCCATTTTCAAACGTGAATTGTCCGAGTGCGTTTTAATATTTTTTCTATTTGTTTCTTTTATCGAAAAAAGAATCATTCGTGGAGTTATGAGAACGAGACGCGATTATTAAACGAATTGCGAAACCGTCGAATAAATGAATTATGCTTTTTTTTTAGTTGATCGTAGAGTGTGATGATTTTACTTCATTATCTTTGCACCGTTACTAATTTGTTATCGAGTAAGTGGCTCAGTCGAAAATTATGTTTAATGAAAAAAATATTCACATTTCTCACTATATCTTTATACATAAATACAAATATATATCTATATATATATATATATATTTATATATATATATATATATATATAGATATATTTATATGTATATATATATATATATATATATATATATATATAAATACATGTATATATGTATATATGTATATATATATATATATATATATATATATATATTTATTTATTTATATGTATGTATGTATATACATGTTAAATTTCATATGCAGAATTGTGTAAATAGCAATATAAACGCCTTTATCTAAGATTTTGAATCTGTTCTCATAAAATTTATAATTATTTTCAATAGCAAGTATGTGTTTGTAATAAAGAGTCAATTGTGTAAAATAATTAAATGAAAAAAACCGGTGTCGATAACCTAAAATAATTCTCGTTATGTATTATCTGTTAATGATTACTTCTTTTTTTGATTCTTCGTAGAGTTAGTGCTGTCTGGAAACGTTCTCGCCATCTTTAATTGTTTCTTTCTTTTGAGACATTTCTCAGTGCCGTACAAATAATGCATTCATACGTTTCTAATATTTCAATTGTGTAGTTTTTGTGTGTTCTGTTACTGGTGAGTACTTTAAATGTTTTTAATCTTTGTTTTATTCATTAAATATTACCGTTTGGTTTGGTGACTTTGACATTTGTTTTAAACATTTCTGATTGTCGATTGTTGTACATGACTGGTTTTAGAGAAATGTAAATTCCAAAAATTGTATTCAAAATGGGTTAAAAGTATCGAAAGTCTTTTTTCCACCCCTTTAAGTAGCTTTAACTTGTCACTAAAATATTATATTTTATTATACTATTTAAAAAAGTAAGAATGTTAACATAAAACGTATTTGTTTAAAAATGAGGTTATTTTACAGAACATCAATATATATTATATTTATTGTTTTTCTAGAAATATTTCAGAATATTGCAAAATATTTTGATAAAGTTTCAAATAGTCTTAACGCATTCACTGAATAATTTTAATTTTGCTAAAGTTTTTTTTTTAAAAAATAATGTTGATACAAATTCTATTGTAAATGGATTAAATCTTTAATCTAAATGTATTTTGTATGTCATTATTAGATTATCTATAAGACCCGCAATTTTTTATTCCAATTAATAATTCTTTGTCATTTTCTAAACATTTATAATATATCATCCTGGCGGTTTTCATCCTTTTCAATCAGCAGAGTGTCTTTAATTTTACATACTACTAGTTTATTTATGTGTACTATCCCCTAGTAAATTTACTTGTGGAAAGTAGATATCTTCAAGTATATCTACTTGAGGATGATAAACTTGCCAAAACTAGTAGTGAAAAATAGACACTTTTCTGATCTAAAAGAATGAAAATCTTCAAAATAGCGTATAAACGGTATCACCGATATAAAAACACAATTATAATCATCAATAATGTACTGATAATAATATCAATGTTGAGTGTTTCTTGAGTGATTTTTTTTAGATTCAAGGGCCAAATTTAAAATTATTTAAATTTAATTCTGGAAAGAAGCATATTTGTATGTTATGTAATTAAATTAAAAGGAAATGAAAACGTAAAAGGAAATGTTGTAGTTTTATTTAGTAATTTTATTATTTGCGAATAGTTTTTTCTAATATATTGATCGTGTTCTTGTTGAGCACTCTTTATTAACTCAATTACTGCTTCAATTCATTGCAATATACCTGATACATTCAGATAGATTTGACTAGATCAGTTCAGATAATTTTATTTATATCTTTTTGTAGATGAACACTCTTCTAATTGTGTTACTTTGATCTGCAATTCTTATCAGCTTGTACTGAGGTCAATTTTAATGTTTATATATCTTTAGTCAGATTTTGATTAATTTGATTCTACGATTGAAACTTAACTTTCATTCGATTTTAATCTGTATTAATATACTCAACAAAAATGTGCTCAAAGATGATGAAAATATTGTGGTTGTAGTAGCAGTTAATAAGAACAGCGATGCATAAGAACATAATAAAAAATAATTATTACATTACAGTTCTGACACTGTCGTTGAATTCATTTTCATAACTGAATTCTTTTCACCCCTTAAACCAGTAAAAATATTTTTAGTCGAAAATGTTAAATAAATGATTATCGATCATTTTTGAATGGGGTAGAAAAATCCAAATTTAGAATTTAGAAATCAAGTTTTAGAAAAATGGAAATTTAGATTTAGAAATCAGATTTGAAAAAACGAAAACTACTAATTTAATTCATCTTTGATGTTTGTAAAAATAACATTTCCTTACAATTGTATTTACTAGTACTGTGGCTAAATTTATCTCTATAACTTAATTCCCAGCCCCCATAGTAATAGTTTTATTATTTATATATTCAATAAAGGTACAAACAATTCTTGAAAAAATTTTCTTTACCCTAGTTCTGTGGGGATGGTGAAATTAACATTGAAATTAACATAAACAATAATCAAAATGGCCAACAGTTAATTATTGAGCAACTTGATAAGAAAAAAGTTTGCTTAGCTTTGCTTTGCTTTGCTTTGTGTGTGTGTGTGTGTATGCATGGAGATGATTCATCTATGGAAAAAAATCCTTCCTATTATACTTTTCTTAGGATTGTTCTTTTTCGTCCATTTGATCCGTTCGTTTTTCTATTATTCTCTTTCCAAATGTATCTATCGACCTAGACTGATAATGCACCGCGATCGGCGTACGAATGTCTCTCTCTCTCTTCGTCTGTGTGTATAAATGCTCACCAGTAGAACACATACTTTCGATGTGGAACATGAACCGAGGATTAAAGCGTTTACATCCGCGAGACCTTGGTAGCTGTACATACGGATACGTACACTTCATATATCGGTCGATGCAGCACTTCTTTATGTAACTTCTTCACTGCTCTGCTCACCTGTGCAAGATATGGATAGATGGATTGCAAACAGCATCTGTCTAGTATACTCGATTGACTGGCGAGACGTTTCCAAGAAATGCTGCGCTATACGTTTTTTTTAAACATCTTGCAATAGTATCTTCTTTAATATTATTGTTTTTTTTAAAAACATTGTGTATATATATATATATATATATATATATATATATATATATACATATATATGTAGCTAGTTTTCATATTTCATACATAATTCTTTCTTGAAACCATGTACGATAGTGGAGAAAGAGTTTAATTTTTCAAGAATATTTTTTATTGCATTGAAATAATTAAAAAATAAAACTCAGTCAATTGGCTTTTCAAGTTAAAAAATATTTCCAAATTTATTCGAAACGAGAAGTATAAGTTAATAAGAAAAATGATCCTAATCCTTAGAAATTTCAGTTTTAGAATTATATATTTTATGTACCGTATTATGTAAAAGTCAATTGTAAGAATAAAAAGAACCGCATTAGAAACTGGGATCAAGGTCAAGGCTGATAATAATCGAATTATCTTTAATTATATCATTCATGTTCATATCTCGTCTGTTAGAACAAATCAACAGTTCAGAACGAATTGTTATTGTCGAATTATATAGAAAATAAGTAGCAATCGTGCCGGTCTTTCGGATTATATTGTGCGGCAATAAATATTTTTGTAGCAATAAAATGATTAACGGACGTTTAATGTTATTAATTGGGGAACTGGTATTCAGTCAAGTGATTAGGTTCCGGTTTCCGATCACCAGTTGTAAATAGCATATGTATGCAACGATTAAATTGGCGGCGCATTATCTATAAATTACCTTTTTTGATTGCTAAATATATAAATTAATAATTAAATAAAAATTATAAATTAATTGCTAAATATAATATTTTTTAAAAATATTAATTCAGTGTAGAAGAAAATCATTGAATATTGTTATTCGCTTGGGTGATAATTGTGATTGTTTTCAATGCTTCATAAGTTTTTATAGAGTACAAAACTCGCTTCAGTGTACTGTAATTGTTTTAGATTGAGATTTATTCTTATTTGATTCTATATGTGGATTATCACAAAGTTCGATGTTCTAATTAAAAAAAAAACGCGGTTAAGTCTATTTTGTTTCCTTGTACAGTTTGTACATAGTATATTATTATTATTACTTTTTATTATTATATATTATTTATTGAGATATACACACTTTGTTAATCTCGTATACACCTCACATTTCACACTACTTGTACAGGTTAGTAACGAAATTTGAACGTAGTAGAAACAAAATTTAGCTCATTTATTATATTTTACTATATCTGTATATTTATTTATTTCTTACATTCTATTCTTAAACTATATTTTAATTTTCAGTCTCTTGAAGCAATGCTTTAAAAATTTTACTAAATTGGCTACAGGCACTGCTGATTCCATAAATACACTGATGCTAGTCTGATTGATATTGGGAAGTAAGCTTTCTCTTAATAGTTCCAGCCCTTTATAATCTTTTAGTATATAGTATATGTGCATATAATAGCCGACTATTCTTATTATATTTGCTTCTCTTAGATAAGTACATATGAAATATCAGTTTTATATTTGTATAAACTTGGCAATGCTCTGATAAAAAAAACATTTAACATTTATGTTTTATTTGTTTGTGTCTAGTGTATACGCATTTTATAGCCGACTAGTATGAGATTGTTATAATTGCATTCATTGCAGTATAGCATATAGAAATGCGCATAAGTGATAATCAAAATATGATCAATTATGATTTGTTAGACATTTTTGAACAGAAAAAAGTGTGGTTTGTGCAGAGAAAAAAGAATTCATTTGTTGAATTGAAACACAAAACTAAAGTACTGTATATTTAAAAACTGTCACCGGTCGTATACTTCAATTTCGATTCTATTATCGTGCTTCGACTAAATAGGTCACTGTTAACATTACAGCGAACGCATCTACAACAAACAATAAAAACGAATACCGTACCGTTTGTAGATAAAACGCCATAAATATAACGTTTACAATATTTAAAATAATTAATAAGGTATTACATAAGTAATTAACTTATGTATATATATATATATATATATATATATATATATATATGTATATATAAATTAATATTTCTCATAATTTACAAACGAAACGGATGTTTGAACTATATTCTCACGCGTTTAGTAGAAAAAAAGTACTGTAAGGTAATATAACTTTAATTACTATTAAAAATGAATTTAATGGATACTCGTAAAATTATTTAAAGTATACCGTTGTCGAAAGAATGCTCATGTTTCTTTATCAACGTACACAATTATGTGCAATCGAGACGTTGTATTATCTTATGGATTATTTATGGCACACTTAAATGGTAGATACCATCAATTAAATCATCAAGATTAATAAGGCACTTGTATTATGTAATTCAGTGAGTAGATTGCATAGATAAGATACATTTTGTATTTGTTTATGTTTGATTATACTGTTTTTCATTCATATTCCCTTAATGCAGATTTAGCTTCATAAATGTGTTTGTAAGGTGGAGCTCTAACTGAAACAGTATTACACGTAGTCATTATACAGCAGTTCTTGTCGAAATACGTCCCTACATTTGCATTTGAATATTTATTCAAAGTTAAAATTGGAATTAGGTTAAATTAAAGAGATATTTTACATTTTTTTGATGTCAGAAGAGATCAAGTGATTTTAAAAATTAAGTATTTATCCATTTGTTACATATATAGCGAACAAGCAGGCTGAGTAACGTATAACGTACAATAATACAGCCTGCTTATTTGCTATACAACAGTTAATCTGAAGAAATATCTCTTTGTTTTATATTTTATTTTTACGTACATACTTGATCTTTATAATTTATTTACTTTCAGTGAATTATGTGTTCGTTTGTTATAAATTATATACAAAGGAAACAGTCGGACTGTGAGTAATGTTATAGTTTATAATAATATTTATAGGCTGTTTATTGGACATAAAACAATCAATCTGAAAAAATATTTGTATGTTTCATGTATTTTTTTACGCGCGTACTTGATCTATTCTATGCAGATTATTTCAGAACGTTATCAAGATTCGGTTAAAAACTCATTACTTCTTTTAATGAAGATAATAGGTTTATTAAAGTTCGTTTGTGTAGCCCACAATCCCGGATTTGAACTAATGCAATGGTTAAGAGATCAGTGGGTCAGTTATTTTTTGATAAGTATATGTTACGAATGTTATTGATCTCTCGAATGATTTTAATTCTTAGAATATTTAAAAGGATTATATAAAAAAATATTTTTGAAAAAACATTCTTTTTATAGGACTATGTAACTTATTTATGTTACTTTTTATTTTGTCTATTGGATGATGTATTTAAAGGTTAAGTTTTATATTTCATTTTATTATTGCTTTTTTAAGTTTATCATCCATTATAAATGGGATTTTCCTGGTTTGGTTGGATTATATCGCAATATATTTTTTAGGTACAGCTCTCATTTGGATGGCCAGAATAGATTTTTATAATTCAGTTTACTCCAAAGTTTAAAGAAACTTCAAAACATCATATGTTTCAACAGAATTGTCTTTTTCGTTTTATTTCTTAATGTTATTTCAGTAAATCTATATTAAGAACGATGAAAATTTCATAATGTAGTTTCGTAAATCGTGTATGAACAGGTATAATGACATAAATCATTCACCAACAATCCGAATAACCTGTCGGCCCGGCCGGAATCCATTCGGCAGATAATTGAAAACTGTACCTGATTTGAATATTCGACCGTTTACTTATTACTAGGGCACGGGTACCCGACGATCAATTTGCTAATAATAAACCGTCGAACATGATTTGAATGTTAGACCAGTAGGTCGCTTGAAATGTTTCGTGCAAATCTGCGTTGTGTACGATCGCGCTGCTCGGGCGAGATTCGAGCAACGTTCTCGCGAAAATGTACCGGATTCACTGCTCGCCCTGACCCGGGATAATGTAGTCGTCGTTCGGAGCTAATTTACGTTCGATACGCATGAATAATTTCCCATTCAACTTCCGTGCGCGGTGTAAATATCGCGTGTTGTTACTAGCAAATTGGATTTTATTGCGGCCGTGAGCTAATCGGATTATTTCGGTTAAGATGTATCATTAATTCTCACATCTAATTAGCTGTTCGATAATATACATTATCTATTTTTGTTGTCTTCCTTATTTATTAGGATGATTGGAAAGGAACTTCCAGTGCTGTCGAATGTATTTAGGAAGTTATTCTGTTTTATTAATTAAATCAGTTATTATAGTAAAAAATATACTGTTTGCGTTTTTTTTTCAAATAAAATTAATCTCTTGAAGTATGTTATTCTATATATATATATATATATATATATATATATATAAATGATAGTATTTTTTTATTGTTTGGATCTTTTTTTGTAAGTCAATTGTATTTCATTTTTACCATTACAAGCAGGCTGTGTCTCGTCTAAACTGTAAACAAGCATTCATAAAACAACGTAACAACTCGTTAAATTTTGTTTAAAACGTCAAAACGTTACCAAAAGATCAAAAAAGTTCCTTGTATCTCATTATTGTATTTAAATTTAATTGTAAATTTAATTGTATCTCATTATTTCTATCACAAGTTGACCTTATTTCGTCTAAACCTCAAATAAATCTTCATAGAACACTATAGTACTATGAGATTTTTTTTAAATGCATCAACTGTTAAATGGGTTAAAAAACTTTGTAAATCAATAATATTACACTATTTTGATTACAGGTTATCCATGCCGTCTGAACCGTTAATAAATATTTATGAATGATCATAGCAGCATATGATGCATTGTTTAAAATGTTCAACTGTTATTAGGAGATTAAAAATATTTGTAATTCAATTATAACGCATTCTTTCGATTACAAGTTGGCCATGTCTTGTCTAAACCGTAAATAAGTATTCACAAAACACATCATAGCAGCTTGTGAGATTTTGTTTAAAATGTTAATTGCAGGTCAACAGTATTTGTAATTCAATTGTATTGCATTCTTACGATTACAAGTTGGCCATGCTTCGTCTAACTAGCCATTTCTTCTGATACATTTTAAAATCATTAGTTATGATCTGTGGAGAAAAAAAATGCATCTAGCGACTCCTCCATTACTTCTCCAGAAGATAAAATATTTTTTTAGCCAGGCTCTTTGATAATATTATAATTGTCCAGTTGTTTGTGGAATTTTAAACTATCTTTCTAATATATAATTTAATTCTATTGTAAAATGTCCATAAAACAAACTTTTTTGTCATGTGACCAGCGTTGCTTCCCTTGATGTAATCTATAAGTAGCACGTTAACCATTTCCATTCTCGATTATCAATGATTGCTTGATGGATATCGCGTGGTCTCTGTTTTGATTGGTTAACATCAGTCATATGTATGTAGTTCTCTTACGGTATACAACGGAAAGGGTCCATGAGTTCAGTGTAAAACTGATAAGAAATTTATTTAAAATATTGTATTCACTGAAGCCTAAAAAATTATTACATATTTTAACATTGTATTTTGTTGTTAATTTTTATTATTTTTTCCAATAAAAATTTTACTACTTATGTTTTACGTAGATTATTTGTGCAGCTTATTGCACGAAATCTACCGTTCCCCCACGGGTTCTCGAGCGTAGTGAGAAGGGAACGAAGCCCACTGGTTTCTTAAAAAAATAATTTTCAAACTTCCTAAAAAATCTTTTTAATTCAGTTCTGAAAAATGTTTGAGTTGTAGTCTTTAGTCCCTGTTTTTTTTCATGTAACGATTTTATTTTTTAACAAATAAACTACACACACACACACACATATGTATTTATATATTTGTACCTACACCCGAACGTGAACAATGTAGGTTACCAACTCCATTACACCGGAATAATATCTAGAGCTCAGAACACTGTTTTAATGAAGATACAAATAGATAAAATCAAATTTAATTAAGATACATAAGTCAATAATGTGTATATGTACATCGATTAATGATAGCGATTGTTCCGCGATTGTGATAATAAATTATTTTAAAGCAATTACCCACAAAACTATTCAGTCAATCATGTGCGGTTCTGATGTAATTGCGATCATGATATGTAGGTTTTATAACTGTATCGAAATTATTATTATAAACACACACAAACATGTGTATGTATGTATATATATATATAAACAAGTACATGTGTGTGTGTGTTTTTAATCTAGGTCCGAATTAATTTGTACGTTTGTTCAATTTCACTATTTTTTTGTGGTTAAGTACGTACGTCCTCGCCCGTCCGTTACTTGTGCAAATATTTGCGATACAATTCTGTATCAATCATCGGACGTTAATTGAAATCTTTATTCGATCGATCGAATTGTTTGCACTGAAGAAAACGTGCGTGACTTTATTACATTTACTCGTTATGACGGTGTTCTGTTTGTTTTACACATTGTTCTGTTTTTAATTTTCGGCTTGATTCGATTTGTTATTCGGTGAAATATTTACTAGTTATAAAACACAACGTATCGAGAACTCCATTTTTTTTAAAAAAATCTTTTATATAAACATATATGACATTTATTTGTTAAATTAATGTGTGGAACGCTAAGAATGTTTTCTTTAAATTTTTATAATTACTTTTAAACTTTTTGCCTGTAGTTGTTGTTTTTTTATAATTTTAATAATGCGCAATCCTTTTAGTATATAAAATTTAGGAGCGTACGAGACTGTTTATTCTGATATTTAGTATGCATACATTTTTGTATAATGCGTGGGTTGTGTACCTATTGTGTCCTAGTCCCTATGGTGTGTATATGAGAGGATTGATCAAAATGTGCACGGATTACTATCATACAATCTAATTTATATAAAAAATATTCCATATTAGAATGCCCCCTTTTGAAATAGTACCTTGCAGCATCTACTCATCGCTACCAACTCTACTTTACGTTTTTATGAAAGTACTCCTTGTAGACATTTTTGTGATTCGCTCTTTGATCAATCTCCGAATTCTCTTTTATCTCCTCAATCGCTTGCAAACAGTGTATTTGTAATGAGCTCGTTAGGTTTGTAAACAAAAATCAGTCATACACGGTTAGTGTTTAAGATTTTTCGATAGTTTTCATTTCTCGAGAAAATAAAAATTTATCTCTCATTTCTCGAGAATTCTCTTATCAAATATAAATAGCATTTGCCGGTTTAAATTCAGTTTAAAAGGTTATATAACAATGAAATATCAGTCTTTAATACTAAATTCATATATTTTATTTATTATTTTAACACAAAATACAATATGAAGATGAAAAACGATTGAAAAACAAAACTTGATGCGTTTATTGTTCAATTTTGAAATAATTTTTCAAAAAAACATATCGTATCCAATAGGTACGGCTTTAAAATTACCTACAAATTTTTATTCTAATGAAATTTCGGAAATAATGAAACAGTTTTCAGTGAATCTTACATAAAAATGTTATTACTTAAGAAGTTATTCATAAAGCTATATTTATAAATTTTCCAGGTATTGTAATAAAATCAGTAAATATGGACCGTTACAAATTGTTGATAAAAACAAGAATAATTTCGATATTGATTCGCAAGAAATAAATTTCTGGAGAAGTGAGAAAAACAAATTTTACTTCTTTCTTGAGATGTAACATTGTAATTGTCGAGAAATGAGAAAAAAAGATATATTTTTTTCTCGAGAAGGAACACTATACGTGGCCAAGTAAGGCAAGTATGAGGGATGGAGAATTAAATACGGATAAATCAGTTCTTCGGTAAAAACGAGAGAGTTGTGAGAGGAGGAATAAATTTTGTAGTAGCACGACTCGTGTCTAAAGAATTAGTCAAAATTTTTTGGCAAGGCCTGTATGATATTCTTATTTATTCTTTAGAGTCTAAATTGGCATAAATAAGTTCGTGAACTTCGATAATCCCGGCTTTCGTCTATTTTGGAAGTTGAACTCCTATCCGGTCTTTCGTCATCTTTAACTGAAGTTCCGTCTTCTTTAAAGCTCTTAAGTCACTTGAAATACGTAACATAAATTAAAGCACCTACTTCCAATGCCTTTTTGGAAATTCGAAGTATTTTCGTCGCTATCTTTTCAAGTTTAAACAAAATTTCACACAGATGCGTTGCTTTTTAATCGGTTCCATCTTAAAAAAATAGGCGAGATAAGGAAAATCTATTTGTGAAAACCGGTATAACTCTCGAAATAAATGACTTTTCGATCAAAAAATAAATATAAAAATATTCTTTTTTTATTAAAAGAAATATACCTGTTTAAAAATAATATATTTTGAATTATGCCAATATTCATATGGCAATTTCTGAAGCTTGCATCATTTTTACGCGCCTGAATATTACATGGTCTAAGGTACAATCTATTAACTGCAACTATAAAAATAACGTATCGAGTCAGCAGCATTCTTGATAAAAATCCAGTGGCGGCAGATTCAAACATCTGAATTCAGCCGACGTACAAGAAGAAATATTTTTACAAACTATGTAGATTGTAATGATTTGAAATGGATTCAAATACGTTATAAGTATATTTCCCACCATCCATTGTTGATATGAAATATACTAAACATGTTCCTTTCGGCATTGTATTCAAATTGTATGAACAGATGTACGATTCTTCAGAAATCTGTGTTATGTAAATTTACAGTCGTCTCGAAATTATCCACTCATTTATTGTACGTGATTTTTCCGACAACGATAGTAATTATTGTTTCACATTCATATATTCTCATAGATACATACATACATGTATATACACATATGTATATATATATATATATGTGTGTGTGTATGTATGTATGTTTGTATGTATGTAAACTTGTATAATAAGGCAAATTTAGATTTTTTACTATAACATATCAAACAATACTGATATTGTGTGTCATTTCGTTTGAAAAAATACATTGTACCTTTAAGAACTTATTTCCGGTTTTGTTAATGTTCTGTTCTTATTTTGTTTTGGTGTGATTTACTCTTACTGACACATGTTAGTCCACTTAGCTAATTTCACTATAATATAATTATATATTAAAAACACGTGTGAAATTGTGCGATAAATCAATTTTATTCTAAAAAATATTTAACAAAAAATAAATATTTGATACATGAAAAAAGTTAGATGCTAAAATTTAACCTTATTTTAATAGAAAACTTGTTTATCTGAAATCAATTATGTAAAATAACAAGAAAATATTGTTTTCATAAATGAATTTATTTTTCATTCCATAAAGTTTTGTTTGTTAATTATGCGCATTTGAATAAAAAAAAACAGTTTAGATATTAAGTTTCAATCTTATTTTAATAGTTTATTTATTTGTTCGATTTAATTATGTAGAATAACAGGAAAATAATTTCCAGGTAGATTTATTTTTTCAATCAATAGACCACAAAACGTTTTGCAGTCAAAACTGTTTAATAAATCTTTATTGATTATTTTTGATTGCTGTTTGTGCGCATTTCATTGAAGATGCCACCATCTTTAAAGTTCTTTGTTGCCAATTATTTTCACATAACTTATTCATAAAGCAATTGAAGACATAACACAGTCGATTTTTCTAAATATAAAAACTATGTTCGAATGTTTCTTATCTTTATGGATAACTGATTGCATTTAGTAGGCTATAAGGGTAAGAAATGAATAAATGATTGAATCAATAAATAATTATTTCTAGAAAATAAGTATTCTTAAGCAAATGAGTTTCAAAAACAAAGCTTTTTCATAAAATAATTCAAGATAAAATACCAGAAAAATCGGTTTTTCTAAATATTAAATCTGAATTTTTAATGTTTGTTGTCTTTATGATAACTGATTACATTAAACAGGATATGAGAATAAAAAAATTAATGTAGTACAACGATTGTTTTATAATAAATGCTTGTCATTGAGATTCTTATGTATGGAAAATGGTTAACTTTGAAGTTAGTATTTGAAGACATGATTTCACATTTTCTGTGTTATGAAATTATAGAATATTTTCCGTACTTTGGCACTTGGAAGAGGCACTAAAGGCACCGCCATTCGAATGCGCATGAGTGGCAATCAAAACATATCAGTAATAATTTTTGAATATTTTCGATCAAAAAAATATGCTGTGGTTTTTGGAATGAAAAAAAGGTATTCATTTGTGAAAGAAAATTTAGTCAGTGTCAGAACTGTAAAAATTACAATCCATTAAAACACATCTGAAGATTTTTTCTCATAATTTAAACAATATAATGAATATAAAGCAAACTTAATTAGAGACATTTGAGAATTATATATATATATATATATATTTATAAACGATTTTGAAAGAAAATATTCAGTCCAGTGTAGTGATTAGAATGGAAACAGAATGAATGTCAAAAACCAATTTAAAAGTAAAAGCCTAGATATGATTGAACAAATGTTTTCAATCCAATCACATAGATTTAAAGAGAACGAAACATTTGTTCAATTAGTTATTTCGAGTGATTGGTCCTTCATTTCGAATAGCAAATAAATATTAACAGCATCGGATCTATCCAGCGTCTGAGTGAGTAATTGAAACAAATACAGAGCGCATGCACTCGTTCTTAAAAATCACAATCCGGTCGGACGTATTGTCTGTGTCAACATCAAAATGTAAGTCTAATTATAAACTGAGTAATGGACAAACAGATGCTGCGATCGTGTTCGCTGTACTGAAACAGTTCCGCGGTTCCTGTTTAATATTTACGACACGGATTTAATTTAATCAGATTGTACAATTAATTGCTTTTTTATTTTATTTCCAAATCGTACGTTCAATATCTGTCAATATTTATAATTGTTGATGTTTGTCGATGTTCTCTTTTCATGGCCTATGTGTACACTGGATCGTTTGATTTGTTCATTAATCAATTTTGTTTTCTCGTTTGTTTCTACACAGGCTAACTTAAGAGTTTATACAAATTGATATTATGCACAGTCTGTGTATTTCTGGTATGATTTCAAAAATATCCTTACCATTAAATATTCAAATGTTTCATTTTGTATTATTTTAAATATATTTCATACGATCTTCACATTCTAGCAGCTATTACGTTCCTGGAATGCTACAATGGATGAAAAATGATCTGGTTAAAATTAATACTTTGACACTATACAGGATAATTCGAAGAGGCCATTTTTTAAGAGTTATATAGTTAGTTTATACTCTTTATTAATATAATTCCGAATGTCTTTAAGTCGGTATTCGTCATTATGGAAACTATATAATGATTAGATTATAGTATTGCAGGATTAAATTTTAGTGCATTGTTTTTAAATCGTTTGCACGCTATTTTTTTTATCTAAATTTTAAAAAATGTTCTATTGAAAAACAGTTAAAGAGTTCTATTGAAAAACATTCGATCAATCTGGTTCCAATGTGTAAGCGGTCGTAATAAACTACAGGGTAATCTGTTTGTGGATATCTCATTAATACCGGAACTATTTATGATTAGAAATCAATCATGGTTCTATGAATTATCCACTGATTGTACGATTGGTGAGGAGCTATTAGGATTTGACATCCACTGCTCGACCGATAATTATGGAGTAAAGTTGGTGTTAACGTGTGACGGTACCTGTTTTTATGTAATCTCTTATTTGAGATGTCTTATCTAAGAAAAAAGACTAACAAAGAGCAACTATCAGTGGTACAATACTTTGTTGTGAAAATTTTAAAATCAATTCATCACTTTTACTGAAATGTCACAACTGATAAAGAACCTAAATGAAAATGCTGCAACGATATGTTTACAAAATTAAATACAAGGTCTATTAAATATTGAAAATCCTTGCATAATCCGTATTAATCGGGCAAATATTATCTTTCTTAACAATACAGTTATGGTACTGGTTGAATCACTGTAACTATTAATATTTTTTTTCTTTTTTAATAAACAAACGTTTAATAAATAATTAGTGATAATTTTTGATTGTTGCTCCAAAATTGAAAAGTAAGCGCTATGAAGATGTTGAGCATCGCCATCGAAATGGATGTAGGCAGAATTGAAAATGATCAATAATATTGACCGTTTTCGATTAGATTTTCTTTGTGGCCCATGGGACGAGAAAATATTCATTTGTGAAAATAAATTTAGTCGCAGTGTCAGAACTGTTTTGTGAAATATTCTTATTATAATATTTTTGTAGCAAACATTTTATTGACAAGTGTTATGATTTACCTGATTTTAAATCGGACTGTATGCTCTAACTCCAAATTTATTTTATTGACATTGAAAAAAATCATACATCGCTCCAGTTGTATCTGATAAGCTCTTTAATGTACGAACCATGGTACAATGTCACGTATAAGGAAGAACATATACTAGTTTTATGCTCAGTCATGTCTATTCGCAAATTATACATTCATTGAATAATAATAATAGATATTTCGAACGGACAGCATCTCATATCTGTAATAAATCAATTCTTGATTCCATATGACGGATATCCGCTCTCAGTCGATGTACAGACACGTGCCGTGTCTCCGAGACACAACCTGGCGTGCAAAAGTAATCGAAGATTTTTTTAAATTCGGCTACGACTTAGCAGCTGATGTAGATACATACATACACACACACACACACACACATATATATATATATTTGTGTGTGTATAAGCATATGGTATAAGCTATTGCAATTGGGGCTTCTACTGACCCAGTTGCGGCTTACCGCACACCATTCTTTCGGTCATTGGTTATTGACATCGGATATGTGTAGAAAACCGGTTGGTCGAATTGGTTTTGTAACGATTGCCGCTTAACTCGGAATTATATACATTCATATATATATATACAAATAATATATATATATATATTTGCGTGTGTGAGTGCAATTGTGTAAAATGAGGACGTATTGCTTATTTAATATGTTGTTCATACCTGTTGTAAATTGATTTTCAATCATTTTTTGACGATCTACTAATTGATATCAAATTGATATCTATATATGTATGTATGTATATATATATATATATATATATATATATATATATATATATATGCATATATATATATATATATATACATACATATATATATATATATATATATATATACATTATATATATATATACATTATATATATATATATGCATATATATATATATATATATATATATATATATTATACACATATATATATATATATATATATATATATATATATGTATATATATATACATACGAGGGTGATCCCAGAAGTACCCGACCCAACAAAGAAAACACAAAAATTTTGGAAAAAAATATATTTATTTTTCAACATAATCTCCTTTCAGCTCTATACACATTTTCCAGCGATGTTCAATAAGTTCGATACCCTTTTTATAATAAAAACTGTCTTGCTCCTCAAAATATCCATTAACTGCCGACATCACTTCTTCATCGTTGGGAAATCTTTGACCACTGAGCCATTTTTGAAGTTTGGGAACAGAAAATAATCCGAGGGGGCTAAATCTGGCGAATAGGGTGCATGAGGTAGCAATTCAAACTTTAATTCATTAATTTTGGCCGTTGCAATAACGGATTTGTGAGCTGGTGTCTTGATGAAACAACACTTTCTTCTTAGCCAAATGCGGCCGTTTTTGCTTGATTTCTTCGCTCAAACGTTGCAATAAGTTCGCATAATACTCGCCGTTGATAGTTTTTCCTTTTTCAAGATAGTCAATGAAAATTATCCCACGCGCATCCCAAAAAACCGACGCCATGATCTTGCCTGCAGATGAAACGGTCTTCGCCTTCTTTGGAGCCGGTTCTCCCTTTTCAGTCCATTGTTTTGACTGTTCTTTTGTCTCGGGTGTGAAGTGATGGACCCATGTTTCATCCATGGTTATGAAAAGGTGCAAAAATTCTGCTTCGTTGCTGTGAAACTTCGCTAAACACTCAATTGAAACATCTTCACGATACTGTTTTTGCTCGAGTGTGAGCAAACGCGGCACCCATCTTGAACACAGCTCTCTCATGTCCAAATTTTCAGATAATATGCGATGTACCGCACTTTTCGAAATGCCTACTATGTCTGCTAGCTTGCGCACTTTCATTCGACGATCATCCATACCGCTTTGTGGATTTTCTTCACCATTTCTGGAGTCGTCACCTCATTTGGTCGACCACTGCGATGCTCGTCTTGGCAGCTCGTACGGCCTCGTTTAAACTCTGCTACCCAATATTTCACTGTTGTAAACGAAGGAGCAGACTCACCCAGAGTAGAATCCACTTCAGCTTTTATATTGGTTGGGCTGAGGCCTTTCAAATAAAAGTATTGTGTCACGTAACGATGACCAATTTTCTCCATTTTCACAAATTCACTGAAAACGTTCACTATTGATGGCTGCCAAACAAATACTAAACAACGTGGCGTCCTCAAACTTGAAACATATGCTTTATAGATTGTGTACTTTCTAATACAGTGATATTTTTCAAACAACTACCGTCATCTCTAGGTCAGGCCGGGTACTTCTGGGACCACCCTCCAAATTTATGGATAAGATAGATTAGTTACAGCTTAGAATCTTATATTAGAAATGATTCATTCCTAAGTGTTGAAAAAATTATCAAAAAAATAAATTATTTATCTGCACAGACAGTTCTCAGAGAAAATGTAATAAAATCAATAAAGAATTACTCAAATGAGATACATTATAACTCAGCGATGGGCCACTACGTCAGTAATAAGAGCCACATATAATATTTTTCATAAATTTGTAAATGTTCAAGAGCTTCATCCTCACCCGTCTCGATTTTGTTTTTATTGCATTCAGCAAGTCTTAATTAATAAAATTGTTTAGTTTCATATCTTTTTTAAGGATTGTCCATAACCGTAGCGCCACCTTAAATAGCAGTTTGAACACACAATGCATATGGATGTTTGAAAAGATAATGTGAATTACCCGTTTATATATAAAATGTTCTAATATTGGTACATATTATTTTACTATAGATTATTAATATAAAAGCTTTGAAAAAATGTAAATGAATATTGTTTCAGAAACCACACAGAGTAGCTTTCGGAGTCGCAGTTTTCCCACCATTGTTATAACTTATACGAAGATGTAAAACATTTTTATTTGCATATAAATAAATATTTCGAAACAAATGAGTTTCATAAAAAAAAACTTATTCATAAAGAATTCAAGACAAAATACGAGATCAATCGGTTTTTCTAAATATTCAACCTGTGTTTCAAATACTTCTTGTCTTTATAATAACTAATTGTATTTGGTAGGCTATGAGGGTAATAAGTGAATGTAATATAACCGCGTTTGAAAACAAATTCTTGTTATTTAGACTCTTATGCACAGAAAATGGAAATCTTATCAATTTATCATTTGAAGAAATTGTTTCAGATTTCACGTGTTATGAAATTATAATATATTTTCTTTATTCTTTTATAGATGATGGCATCTCTATCGAAATGCCCATAAGTAATAAAATAGACCAATAATAATTGATTGCACACTTTTGACTAGAAAAAATATTTGTGATTTGTGGGATGAAAAATTTTTATCTATGAAAGTGAATTTATCCAAAGTGTCACAGCTGTATTGTGATTATTTAATATTCTTAAAATCTTATTGTTGGTCTGGACGTCCTGAAAATTCGTTTTCATCTCGTATTGTTTAAATATCTCACGTTGCTCCTTATTGGTTGCTATTAATTTCTTAGTAAAAAATGTATACTTTAACTCTTTATTTATTGAATTAATTAAAATATAAAAATATAATAATGTAGTTTTCATTATAAAAAATAATAACCTTTGACGTCACAAAAAAAGATACGTTGTTTAAAGAAAACGCAAATTTTAGAAGTTTTTTAATTCCGGGTATAGAACTCTTGTAAGGGAAACGATGAATCATTGATTATTTTATCACTTCTTGTTTATGATTCTTAAATTTTCCGCTAATATATAAAAAGTTAAATGTTTTTTTAAATATAAAAAATGTTTTTGTAAGGTGTAGAGACCTACAGTATGAAAATTTTAATTTATTTACATTTTACATGGGAAATATTCAAAATGTTAATTTAAAAAAATAATTATGTGTGTTTATGTAAGATATAATTTAATAATAGAGAACGTTATGTGTTCTCTCTCTCTCTCTCTTTATATATATATATATATATGTATATATGTATATATATATATATATATGTATATATATATATATGTGTGTGTGTATATATATATATATATATATATATATATATATATATATATATATATATATGTGTGTGTGTTCTAAATATTGTAAAAAAGTTGGTGTTTGCCTCGTTTTTAAGAAACAAAAGCGCAAGAAAACCAAGAAACAAGTAATAAAAAATTACTGTCGAAATTTTTTTTTGAAAATCGTTCATTGAAATACTATATTTTGTGCAGTCTCTTTGATATATCATATATGGAATAAAAATTTGTACATAATTTTATAAAAATTCGGCACGTTTGACGTCTAAAATAAATAAAAACAAAACGGAAGAATAAATTTGTAACAAATGAATAAAATTACAACAGCCTTCGATGTTTATTTATCTATATTAATAATGAACGTATCGAATTGTTCACATTAATTTGTTTTCATTTTTAGTCATGTGACTCGATTGTTTTGCAGTGAAATGCATACGCCTTCTATTTCCAAAACAAGTGCTGTATCTGTAATGCAATGTCAGTATGAAGAACGAACGTTACTTGCACGGAATTACACATATGAATGAACATTAAGTGCCCAGCGCTATAAAAAAAATTCGATTCGAAAGAAACTTATCCAAAGTAAGTTCCGTTATATTCCTACTGATTAATTTACTTTTGATCTTGAACACACACTCGAACATATCAAGATATGTTTTTCCCATTTCTCAAGTCCATAAAGCAAATATTACACGGAACGAATTGAATAATTTATGACGGAAATGTATTTTGAATATTTCTGTAAGAACTGTCAGCAC
>CM068315.1:15164009-15224009 GCA_034766995.1 Acanthacorydalis orientalis | reverse complement strand
CCATAAATTTCCAATGAATTTTCTTATGTCCTCATCCCGTTTGTCCATTGATCTTTTTCTATATCTTTTCAAATTTCTTTATTCCCAGTCAATAATTTATATTCTCCAACAATTGTCTCCTTTTCTTGCAACATGTCCTGCCGATTTCCATTTCAAACTATCCATTCTCTTCTTCTCTTATCTCTTCTTGTTATTTTTAATATACATCTTTTCATACTTCTCTGCCATGTCTTAAATATTTACATTGTTTTGGCATCAAGAACCTACGTTTCACTTTCTTAGGTGAAGGTGTGTGTGTGGTGAGGTGAAGTCACAAATCATGTGTGTAAGCCAAGAAAGAAGTTACTATAGTATTGTAGTAAGACAATTTTATTGCACAAGTGTATGATGATATAGACTATATTTTCTTTGACTGTTTTTAGGATCTGAGCAGTTATCACCGATTTAATATTAATAGCAATCAACTGGAACTGATTATTAGTAGGATTTGGCCTTTATAAAGTGATATATGACAACGGTTTAGTCTTCCAAATTATTAATCTTACTAACTCTTATATATATATATATATATATATATATATATATATATTTATATATATATAAAGAGAGAGAGAGAAAGAGAGAGATAAATATTTTTTATATTATGTGTATTCAAAGTAATCTTCCTCATATGATAAACATTTATTCGTGTTCCTGCTTGTTTCGAAAACAATACTAGAAGTCTTTTGCTGTTTAGTTATTACATTCTGATATTTTATTTATTTTCGGATAGTTAAAATATAATTGAATCTTCTTCCTGTCTACTTCATTTTGATTTTTGCGAATAGAAAGAAATAGAAGTGAGATTAAGCGAATTGTATTGTGTGTAGTGTCTATTTCACAAATGAATTCTTTTTTCACCCCACCAACTACACAATATTTTTTAGTCTGATTGTTTAATAAACCATTGTTGATCATTTTTGACTGTTACGATTTATGAGCATGTCGATAGTCATGCTATCATCCTCAGAGCGTTGAGATACATAAAAATCTAATCAGATGTAAACAACTATCTAATCTACATTATCCGCACACACATAATCAGTTATTGAAATTTGAATCGGAAAACATTCTGTACGTGGGGGGTTTGTAGAGTAATTTGGTTCAATGTTAGAGACAACAGCTTCGGTTTCGAAGTGTACTTTATTTTTCGACATAATCCTCTCGAAGCTGAACGCACTTGCCCCAACGTTTATCTAGCTTCGCGATTTTCCCCCAGAAGTGTGATTCTTCTGGGTCCTCAAAATAACCATTCATGGTCTCTATCGCCTCTTCATTCGATCCAAATCGCTTGTCAACTAGGAAAATGTTGAGTTTTAGGAACTGAAATGGAAATCTAAGAAACAATCAGGCGAATATTGTGGATGAAGAAGGATTTTATACTTCAAATCGGTTAATTTTTGATACTAAAAAGGGATGAAATCGTATGAAAACATATAGAGTTGTTGTCCTCTTCCTCAAAGACTACACGGACCAAGTTACTCCTCAACCACCCGTTTATGTGGAATATAAAAAAGTATTAATGAAAATATAATTGTGTCGACAATTTATTATTCGTGTATAAATTCCGGATTGAACAAGTCAATAAACCATAATCGATATACAAATGACGATGCTTCTAAGTTCATCGAATTCTCTTACGATTTCACTCTTCAGCATTTTTTGTCTGTAAAATAACGTTTGCTCGGTGTAATTCTATACTTTTACTACGTTCCATGATTTGATTTCAAAGGTTTTAAACTCGATTTGCATTTTTCAATATTGTTTACTTAGCATTCATGTTTTATAATTTAGCACTGTGTCTCAATTCATTTTCACAAATAAATTAATACTCGAAACTTCACGGAACTTTGTTTGATCAAAATTTTTAATTTTTTTAATATACAAGACAGTACTGTACAAGAAAGTCTACTATTTGATATTTAAAAAAAATAATTATGTAGAAGATATTTTTTAAAGAAGTCAATGGGGGTTTCTGTACCATGGAATTTTTAATATAATGGCACCGCCATCGAAATACGTATAACTAATAATCAATAATGATTCATTGAACATTCTTGACCGGATTTTTTGTGGCTGAAAAAAGATTAATAAAAAGTATTTGTTGTGAAATCTAATAGATGGCCATGGAACTATGATAGAAACAAATGAAGACTCACCGAATCAGATATAAATATGCGAATGTTTAAGATTCAAAAATGAAAAAGCAGATCGTGAATAGAAAATAAAAGATAGCTATTGAGCAGAAGGCATAAAATCGTAGGAGAATAAGAGAGTCATAATGATATTTATGGTCATGAAAATATTGTATCTAAATATTAAAGAATATATCTGTATATAAATATTAAAGTGAAATGCGGTGAGAATATGTTGTGCCAAATATAGTTTATGTCAATACATTTAAATTTATTTCGACGAGTGAATTTTAAATCTCCTCTTATTAGAAAAACTGAAATTTTCTGTATGTTGGTGCTCTGAAGATGGTGGCATCAAAATGTATATAAGGAACATAGACAACTGTTTATAATAATTTATTGAACATTTTTAATCGGATAAAAAAGGTGGGCTGAGAAAACAAGTCATTTGTGAAAATGGATTTTATCCAGTATCAGAAAAGTGTTATAATCTTATTTATCACAGTTTGTAAAAAAAAAATGTAATCGTATCTAAACCATAATCTCAAAGAGCTGTGGTAAAGAAAAATCTCATAAGCCGTTATCAAAGCGATCATTAATGAGAATTATTGAACATTTTGATCAGAAAGTAGCTGTCGAAAATCAATTTGTAAAAAAATGTTCTATCATTAGGAAAGCGTAAATGATAAAAGATTGAGAAGCACTATAATAATCTATAAAAGCTAATTCTTTCCTATCACAATTTCATAGGAAGCAAGTTATTTAAATGGATTCCGATGTATAAAAAAGTCTACACACTTCAACTAATGTTATTTGAAACGCCACAAAACTTTTTTTCTCGAAGAAAACACGTAGAGGCAGATGGCGTCGTGCTTCTTTTTGTAAATTTAATTCTTATTACATTTTTATTTCGATCCGCGCTGAACGGATCGCAATATTTACTTTTTAATTGAGCCTTATTATAATTTTACTCGACACTTATCTAAATTCCCTGTCGACTTCTATTACAGCCGAGTCTGACATTTTTTTTATTACACAAACATTACGGTTTTGCTAAGTACTGTCAATAGAAAGTGTATTTAGTTAAGTGTTAAGTGTAAGTGAATCTGGTTTAATTTTATATATTGGAATTTGTGTGGAATTTCGTCACGTTTCATAAATTTCGAGAAAAAAAGACAACTTTAATAGTAATTTAATTCATTAGTCTATATATGTATTTGTGTATTTATATATATATATATATATATATATATATATATATAAATGGAATGTCCCAAAAACTATTGATAATTTTGTTTTGGATACGCTTTCCTTATTTTTCACCAAAAACTGAAAATTTAAAGTTTATATGAAAATTTATTAATTGAAAAAATTTCACATCTAAGTAAATTTTCTACTTAAATCAGTTCTATGATTGGGCTCACAAATTTGCACTTTTTTAACAAGTTTTCCGTCATATTTCGGTAATATCGCGTACTTCTTGGATAATTTTGTGTTTCAAATCTTCCATATTTCGTGATTTATTCATGTAAAGTCGTTCCTTAAGATATACCTACAAGAAAACATCAAGCAATCTTGGATCAGGCGATTGAGGCGGCCATTCCAAATCGCCAAAGCGAGGGATTAGTCTCGGAAATGTTCTCTCAAAAGTGGCATTCTTTGTCTCGCAGTGTGAGGTGGCACTCCGTCCTACTGAAACCAGAGTTCATGAAGGTTTATTTAAGACGATTGGATTTTTTCAGACAACAAGACGACCTGATTCATTGCTCTGTAGTAAATTTCATTGACAGTCACGATGGCACTTTGTTCTTCAAAGAAATATGACTCGATCACTAACAGTCACTTTGAAAGATGAATAGGCGTTTACATATCTTGTATTTGATTCGTCGCTTCCCAGATTCTGCAATTTTGTTTATTAATAAATTCGTTTAAATGAAAATGGGGTTCGTCCGACAAATTACTTATGAATGATGCGTTTTTACGTTTCAGTTCTAAAAATTTTTGCTGAAAAATAGTCATTTTCGGTAGTCAGTAAGGAGCAGTTCCTGAACGAGCTGAAATTTATACAGAAATAGCTTTAAATCTGCATCATGTTCCGCGAAAGATTTCCGTACTGAATCTTCTGATCAACAGATCGGTAGTCTCCGATACGCTCTCTCTTATTCGCTCTACCGATGCTACAGTTCTAGTTGATTGTGGCATTCAAATTAATCTTAATTCAATAATGATTCTTGTCTATTGAAATCGGCATACCATAACGTGGAGAGTGATTTTCAAGAAAGTAAATTGAACGTTAAATTTTAAATTAATTTTTCACTGTGCGAAAATTACGAAGTGACTGTTTTCGAAATAAAATTGTATAATCGCCACACATTGATCGGATGTGAACCTCTCAACTGTCCTCAAATACTATATTTAAAATCTAAAACAGAAGAAAATAAAAAGGAATTGAAAACAAAAATCTACAGCCAAAACAAAATGTTTAATTAATCTTGATTTTTTTTTAGAAATTTTTAGAAAGTGTGATTCATGTTATCCTGTTAGCATCTTCTTATGTCTGGTCGTTCTACGGGGATGGAGTTTCCCCGATACCAACCTATGTCCTCTTATTGTGTATTATCGGTGTATTTATGTGGATCTTGAGTCGTGTCATATGTACGAAAACTTTCCACAAACCCTCGTGACAATGGTTCCCATGTTATGTCCACCCTGGAATATCCACCATCCCCCCATTCCGCTTTTATGTCTAGGATTGTCGCCCCTACGAGACCGTTGGCAACGTTGTTTGGGGTTTAGTGAATCTTGAGACACCCTGTGCATATATATATATATATATATATATATATATATATATATATATAAATTAAATATTTTTTTTAATTAATGTAAAAAGTGTTGTAATTTTCCCTGTAAAAATTAGATAAATCAGATTTTCTGTACCTGAGCTTTTGGGATGCTGACGTTGCCACTTAAATACGCCTGAACAAAATTAGACACTAATTGATTATTAAATATTTTGTAATAAATCAGTAAAGGGCTGATTTCATAAGTATCATTACTAGCTAAATTATAAGAAACGGACCCATTAGCAGACCAAGAAAGATTGATCCAATTGATCGATATCTTATTGGAATCCTCCAATCAAAAAAAGAATCAAAATATTTTAGAAATGCGAACCGTGAATCTCAGTGGATGCTACTCATAGTTAGGGAGACTGGGAATTAATAGAAACCCGATTACAAAAAAAAAATACATTTTCTTAGAAATATTTCTTGTTCTCACTATACTGTGGCCTTAAAGAATTCCTTTTTACAAATGAATTCTTTTCTTAGCTCACAGAACGAAAATTTTTTCTGGTCAATAATTAATTGATCTTTTTTGATTATTTCCTGTGCGTATTTCAGTGTCGACATCATCTTCAAAAATGTCCGGTAATGATTTATCGAACATCTCTACCCAGAAACGTTTTATTGTGATTTGTGAGGTGAAATAAGAATATTAAAAATATATTGTATTTTGAATTCTTTTCTCGCCTCACAAACAAAAAAAAAAAAATGGTGCCACTTGCGATAGCATCATATTCAGAACGTCCAAGTATAGAAAACACTAAATTTTATATAGAAACACTTTATTATTTTTCTATAACGTAAAATCCAAAAAGATTATCAAATGCATGTTTGAAAATATTTCATTTTAATAGTAAACGTTAAATAGGGCCTGACTTTTAAATACATTTTATTAGAAGGAACGATTCGATTCACGCATCGTATATAAACGTGTATCATTAATAAATATTAAATTACGATCTGTGCGGTCGATCGCCGCCGATCAGGCATATGCTTCGTCCGCATCGTATGCAAATAAACGAATCTGTTTATTTATCTAATTAACACATTAACGATCATAAACGCCGGAAAACGTCCGAATAGTGTTTCGATAATAATGAGGTCATCGATGCCACTTCCCATGTACCACATTTCGTACGTTACGAACAAAGGAGGAATGCGGTCGTGTCGTCGACGCATGAAAAACAAAATGATATAAGGTCGTTCGATGTCATTCAATCAAAATGTCGTCGGCATTGTCAGCCAGGTAACGTGCACCTGTTACACTTTGCGCAGCGACGCCCACGCGCGCCGACGCACGCTTGCAGACCGCGATGTCAACATTGCCGCCGCGCGATTTGTTGTTTCGGTCTGGTGGAGGACTGTCGCGCACGTTGAAAGATCAATATAGCGCTGCATGCACACACAGACACACATCGATAGATGATATACAGAGCGCTGAGAAAATTCTGTACATAGTGATCTAAGTAGCCTAGACGATTATTCTTTTGTCGATGTCCGCATTAAATTGTAAGAGGATGCGTTCGATAGAAGTCGAGTACTCATTTAACACTTTTCACTGAACGTTCAAATCGCGTTGACGTCTTTACAAGTTGTAATTGTTTCTGGAATGAGCGTACAATCAAAAGTAAGAGAGCATATTCTTCAAACTCTTTTTCACTGTAATGAGAAACATAGAGTAAAAATTATTCATCCGGGCACAAAATGTGCCTTGTCTTTCTATTTTTATACTTGTGATCTTGTTGATACGTTATCTTGTTGGTTTTAATTCTTTTACGACGATCGTTTGATAAATTCTTATAATATGGCACCACCATTCATTCGGTAATATCATGGCTATCAAGTATCACTTTTCAAACTAGCATAGGCGAAATTTCAGTCAGTAGCGACGCAGATGTTCTGCAGATATTTGAAAAGAGTATTGTAGTAGTTTCCTCAAAAATGAAAAAAAAACGAGCAGGCCTTCTTTGTCGATTCGTTACAATGGATGAAACATGGATCCACCATTACAGACTTGAGTCGAAGCAGCAGTCAAAGCAGTGGACAACGACTGGTGAAAGTGCACCGAAGAAGGAGAAGGCCGTCTTGTCGGTTGGAAAGGTGATATCCACTGTTTTTTGTGATTCTCAAGGAAATTATCCTAATCGACTACTTAACAGAGGGAAAAACGACAACAGGAGCTTATTATGCAATATTATTGGGCCGTTTGAGTGAGATTAATTAAAGTTTCCATCTGACCATCTTTATGTTTCGCTTGATTGTATGAAAGACCAAGAATTAATCTTCATTTGTTACTGAATTCAAAAAGTCAGGACTTTCGTTGAAAGTTTAATACAATTCTGTTCCAGAAACTAGTTCTGCAACTGTGGATGTATTTATTTTCACAAATGAATTTTTCTCTAATTCCACAAACCACAAAACGTTTTCGAATCGAAAACGTTTAATAAAACTATTGATCCTTTTTGATTGTTGCTTATGTGCATTTCAATGGTGATGCTATTATCATCAGAGTACTAGGGTACACGAACGTTCTGAAAATTATGAAATCGCTATTGAAATACGCAAAAGTAACAATCAAAAGTGATCAATAGTCATTTACTGAACATTTTTGTAACAATAAAAGAGCAATAATCGAGGATTTTTGATTTGAAAACAATTCCTGTTTGTGAGATGAGTGAAAAATTGATTTATGAAAAAAAATGCTCTCAAAATAAAAATGGTTTATAGTTAATTTAAAAAATATATATATTTCATTTATGATCTGTTATTTTAAACGCGGCTTTAATACAAAAGAAAAAAAATATACAAATTACATTAAATTGTATCGAATTATTTCCATGCCACAGTAATATAAAATACCGTGCCTGTTTCCGAAATTGAATGATTGCTGGCTGTCACACATTAACAATAAAGACAATTTATTACGGGCAAAAAAACCCGATGTCATTAAAACCAAAAGTTCTGTGACAAAAACGTACACACTTAATTATAATAGTTGCATGTTTGCGAGTCTTTGATGTACGAGCAGGCAAAAAGTAAACCTGAAAAGAACATAATGACCGCGCTTGTTAATCATGAAAACGAAACTATCCGTCCGTAAAGAACACACTATCACGAAAATTACGTGTATTGTTGTGTAGAATTTGACAATTGCTCGACAAAAAAAATTAATATGCATGTGTATAAATTGAATTTTAGCAAATGGAGAACATTAATTCTTATTCTTTTCGTACTTACACCGGTATTCGTTTTAGTCTGTTCGTTAATGTCAAATATTACAACTCTATTATTCATAAATCGTTTATGATACCTTTTTTATAATAATTGTTATATTCGAATATTTATTGACAATAGTTCTGACTGTCCTTAAATTCACTTCCACAAATCAATTCTTTTTTCACCCTGCAAACCACAAAAAAGTTTTTAATTATAAATGTTCAATCGATGATTATTGATGATTTTTGATTGTAGCGTATGCGCAATCAATGTTTATTGGTGGTTTGAGGATGTATCGATAAATAAATCATTAGCGTCCACAATACAATCGTTTTCAGGTCTCGATCTGGGGACGCAATGGGATGTGCGTTTGTATGTTAGGATGAGGTACACGATAACTCTTCGCTATCTCTCAAGCTCTGCTTTTCACCGCTTCGTATGCTCACTCCGAGGTACCTCATCTGTTCTGACTCACAATCTTCACCTTATGCCATCCGCAGTATGCGTCCGATGGATGATTTCGTTCAAGAGATACACAAGAGCTTGGCTGGTGTCGTCTCACGTGTTAAATTCATCGTCTTTTGCTGGGTGCCCGGCCACACTGGCGTGGCAGGCAATGAGAAAGCCGATGCAGCGGCTCGTCACGCGTCCGATTTTACCCTCGCGGTCGTTACGGCTGTTCAAGTCGACTTGAAACAGCATTTCAAGTGTCATGTCATCGACGCTTGGCAGCGGGACTGGATGGCTGTAACCGCTGACAAGTTACGAAGCCTCAATGACTCGGTTCATGTCTGGAACCGACGAGAACAAGTCGTTCTCACGAGGCCTCGCATAGGGCACATCATACTGACACATTCTTATATTTTAAGAAACGAAAGCCAACCGATGTGCGGCACTGCTCTGACGGTGTTGCACTTTTTAATACAATGTGATAGTTATGCGAGGATTAGAAACCATTTGGGTTTGCCGGGGGACATCTCCATAATTCTAGGGGACGACAATGCCGCCACAATTCGCATTTCGACTTTCGCGTAGGAGACTGGATTTTTTTAGCATGATTTAGTGTTTCTAATCTTGATATTTTAGCATGTTGTGTCGTCGTACATGTGGAGCCTTCAGGCTTATTTTAATGCATTCTTCACGAAGAACCCTAATATCAGATCACAGTATTTTAAATGTTTTGTTATCCTTAAGAGTTTTATCTCTTTTTATTATATTTATACGAATTGTCCCATCAAGATTATGTATTTTATTAGTCCAGTTCCTTCATATGTGTTTTTTATCTCTCACTGTGATAAATTTTGTTTTAATGGAATACTTTTAAGCGTTTGGCACTCATACTTCGGTGTTTCGAATTAAGGGGTGATTCGAACGCAAGTGCGCAAGCGGGGTGTGTTTTTTAATTATAATTTATGTTCGGGCGCTAATGACCTTAGCTATCAAAGCGCCCTAAAACCATAATAACCAACCAACCAGTAATCGTTTTCAGAGTGCAAAAGTAAAGAAAATATTTTTTTGATATTTTTCTGTATTTTTACGTTCTGAAGATAATTACATCGTTATCGAAATGCGCATAAGCATCAACCAAAAATTGTAAATAATAATTTATTGAACATGTTTGATTATTAACACAGTTTTTTGTAGTTTGTGGGATAAAAGATAATTCATCTGTTGAAATGAATATTTATTGCCAATATTTTAATAATTATATGTTCTCGTCTTCTTATTATGTTCTTTTTCATATTTCTTCTTGTTTAATGCCACTTAATCTGACTTCGTCGGGTCTATCAATAGATTTTTAATGAGAATGATTTCATGTTCTTCATAAAATTTTCACTCAGTACAAATATAATGTTCTTGTTCAAAAATGTTCAGAAAATGATTATCAATCATTTCTGATTACTGCACTTTTCAAAAAAGGTGCTAGGTTTTTCTGTATGTCTATTAGAGATAAGAGAAGATGGGAAAATCTAGATACTGATCATTTGACAAGGCACGTAGTTCTATTTAATTTTTTTTTAATAAACGCAGTTTTTGTTTTAGTGTGGATTTCAAACTTTTGTTATTGAATGAAAGGAAATATCAGTATTTTGATCATAATTAAATTATAAATAATAATTTAAAATGTAAGTAATATTACAAAACATTTCTGATAACGCGGATGAATTCACTCTCACAAATGAATTTTTTTCATCCCGCAAATCACAAAACTGTTTTTTAATCAAAACTATGCATAAATGATTATTGATAATATTTGATTGTTCCTTATGCGCATTTAGAGAGCGATATTATCATTTTCAGAGCAGCAAGGTATAGAAAGATCTGATTTCTAAATTTAAAATTTCCATTTTTTCTAAAATTTTTAAATTGTAAATTTCTACTTCTCTAAAATTTGATTTTCAAAGTCTAAATTATTTCCCGCACATCAAGCTATACAAAATCTCTGTAAAAAAATATTCAATAAATGATTTAATTATTAATTATTTTTCATAATTACCTATGGCTTGATTTTTTAGATTTTTCGCATTCACATCTTTTTAGACCTTGACGTTTTGAGCACGACAATATCGCCTTGGAAATATGTGTCAGCAATAATTGAAAATGGACAATAGTTATCAATTGAATATTTTTTATAAGAACTTTTTTTTATGATTTTGTCTCTTGCTGAGCAGCGATCTGGATTAGTACTGAGTACTATTGCTCAGTACTCATGCTCTAGGAAGGATTCTGCGGATTCGGGAAATCATCGCGAAGTGGTAGAACAATTTTTCATAACCCTCCGACAAGATCGCATCTTAGTATAAAGCCAGTGGAGTTTTAAAGTACTAGCGAGGACAAATTCTTTTTTGTGATTTGTGGACTGAGAGAATAATTCATTTGTGAAAATAAATTTAATTACATTGCTAAAACTGTTTTGCGAATGATTTCATGTTTTAAATTAAATTTTACAAATCGTACTCATAAAAATTCTATCTGAAGAAGATGTAAATACTTAAACCAGTCATAGTACCAATCGATAAGAACAATGTTTAAAATAAATGCAATGAGAAAATGAATTCACATGAAAAAAACGTTTCAAAATATAACTATTTCATTTATTTACGAAATAATTTAGCCACAGTGGCTTAATTTACTTTCACAAATGATTGTTTACTGAACTCACAAACCACAAAAATGTTTCTGATCAAAAATTTTCAGTATTTGATTATAGAAATTTGATTTTTGGTTATTGCTTTGAAGCATTTTGATTTTCGGAACCCTACTTTTTTTGTATCTAGCACTCGAATGATAATATCATCACAGTCGAAAGACGCACAAGCAATCAAAAACGAAAATCATTAATTATTTAACTTTTTTTTGTTTGTAGGAATAGGGAATAAATCATTTGTAAAGATAATTCATATGGTGTCGAATTTGTTTTTCTTAAAATTATAGTGTTCATGCGACGATCGATAGAAATATGCTTTCATCGCCATTTCCATCATTCATCTTCAACAATTTTAATTCAGTACAAAATCAGGCATTCACCGATTATAATAGATTTTATTTAATTGCAGATATTAAACGGGACATCGATCAAAATTCAATTGCAATGAGACTTCATATCATCGTCCTTATCTGCTTATTCATCAAAGGGGTGAGATATATTTTTTAACCACTGTATAAAATAATTTAACCTAATTTCAAACACATCTAAACAAAACAATCACACATTTCTGTCGTCATATTTTATTTATTGAATAAATACTTTTTTTCTCCGATTTAAATGGCACAACAATTTTCAATTCCGAACTAGATTTGAATTTCACACCAAAACAGTAACAACTACATTTGTTTAAAAATTAAAACAAACACATGCCTTGTAACCAGGAATCTGGATTGTTTTAATCTGCTTTATTGACTTATAGAAATAGGCATGTTAATTGATGACGACTCGACATAAATCATTATTAAGTTATTTTACTCAAATTTTCTGAATGCGAGTGCCCAAAAAATAATAAATATTCAGTAATTATTCATAGTTTTCACACAATGAAGAAAAAAAAATCATAAAATAGACATTTATCAAACTGGGCATCGTTTTGAGGTTAATACCATGATAAATCGTTCGAATGTGTCTTAATAAATAAATAAACACGATAACAGTTCCATCAAAACATAAAATATGACTCTCATCACTCTAATCGTTCGTAGGTGTACCTTTATTGTGACTGTGACGTTTCGAACACGTTTAAGTAGCATCGCGAACGCGGCGATAACGATTAAGGGTGTGGCGAACCGCACCCTCCTAATGGTCATCTGTCGATGACGGATATTCCGCTACCTCAATGTCGGCCTGAAATCGCTATGACCCAGTGTCCGTGTTAATTCGACATGTGCGATACGTAGAAATATTTTTAGAGGATTGCTCATCGTATGTCCGCGAACATGTGTACCGCTCTATTCGTCTATTGTTCTAATAAAACTATCATACATAATGTGAATAATAATATCTGTATAGCTGTAATACACGATCGTAGTTTTATTCAATGCTCGTTTCTAGTCGGACACGGATTGCAGTATTGTAAGAAATTATACTGGTCTCGACAGTTATACTACAGAGACGGCTCTTTCAAAACATTTTTTTATATTTTCTTCGGTTCGTATTCAGACAAAGTGAATAATATAACTCAATAATGATTTTTTTTGGTTCTTTGTCAATTGACATGCAAACTTTTATCAATCAATAAAACAAACTGAACAAATCTAGATATCTACTTATTTTACAACGCATCTAGTTGTATTTTAATTTTTAAACAAATGCAGTCCTTACTGTTTTGGTACGAAATTCAAACTGTTATCGGAGTTAAAAAGAAATATTAGTATTTCGATCATAATTAAATAAGCAATAATAACGTAAAAATGTAGTAATAGTATTTAGAACTAATTGTATGTGTCTGCATACAGCTGTTGAAAAATAGTTTACGAAACTTGCACACATCTACGAATCTTTATAAGATTTGATGCAAAACAGCCGTCACAATGGTGAATATTTTGTATTTATTCCTCGAAAAGATATTTAGATTGAATTTAGTAAATATATATATAATTATTGAAATTGTATTCATGATCAGAACAATATATCATACAATTAGTCGAGTGAGAAATTAACTGTAATGCGCTGTTGTTTAACACCTGTGTTTTCCTGAAGACTTTTTGCTGCGCATGTTTACATGAAACGCGCGTAGGCGATATTTGGATAATATAAATGTGTATGTGTGTGTGTGTGTGTTCAGTCGATTAGAATCGAGTTACGATTGTTGAGACAACTTTTTGTATTTATAAGCGGATATGATAATGCAGTCACCTGTTCACTTTCTTTAATATGTATTCAATATGAGATTTGCATGTCAGTCTTTGACCCAATGAAACTCAATAACATAATCACGTTCGGACGTTCATTCAACCGTGTATTGTCATTGATTCTCGAGCAACTGTGAAAAATAGGTACAAGTTACGACATTAATTTTGTTCTTTGTAGGTACATATATACATATATATATATATATATATATATATATATATATATATATATATATGTATATGTATATATATATATATGTATATATATATATATATATATATATATATATATGTATATATATATATATATATATATTTACATATATGTATACATATATATATATATGTATATATATATATATATACATATATGTATACATATATATGTATATACATATATATATATATATATATATATATATATATATATATATATATATATAGTGCAGCGTTTGATCTAACAGCGACAATTTTGCAATTAAAACAGGATTATATTTCAAGACTACTCGATCTTATTAGGTTCAAAAAACGTTCAATATAGTTACAAAAAACTGCCACCTCTATTAATAGAAAAATATTATAGAAGTCTGTTTTGTGTGTCTCTAGCGTAGCCATTTTTAGAATTTATTGTTTTAAACAAACGAATTAAAATCGAAACATATTATTTTAACAAAATATTTAAAAGTCATTATCGATTTTGATATACGAATAAAAATAGATAATAATAAAATATGAAGATAAGAAGACATTCATTCTTAAAAAGTTTTTATTATGAAACAATAAAAATGTTATTATGGAAAATATGGTAGCTATGCATTAATATATACATATAAACCATATAAATACACATACACACACACACACACACACATATATATATATATATATATATATATATATATATATATATATATATATATATATAACATTAATTATAGAGAATGAATGTCAGAAAATAACACAGGCTTTTACATTCTTTCAGATATAGCTGAAATACTGAATAAACATTTTTAATTTTTTTTTCAAGTCAAATAGCGTTACATGTATGTAATCGAAATTTTCTTTACTTGATTTATTTTAGTATGCTTCTGTTTAAATGCATGTGGTTATATGTCATGGATTTTTTCCCAAAAAAGCTGGGTATATCGAAATACTTTAATTAAACCTTTAATAACGTCTGCCTCATTAAAAGCAAATAAAACAGACTGACAAAACAAATGTCATAATTAATAGACATGCTATCCATTTGTGTCCATATCAAAATCAGTAAGATCGAGTAGTACTGAAATATAAGACTGTTTTTGTTATAAAATTATCACTATTAAATCAAACTATATTATATATATATATATATATATATATATATATATGTATACATACATACATATATATATATATACAAGTATAGGTATGGTATGGGAAGTCAAAAAATTGACAAAAAGAATATGTATTTTGTTGTGAACACGAAAAGAATGAACATCTCATTTTCAAAATATTGTAGTCGTTTTAGTATAAAAAGAAAAAAAACTTAGAGCAGAAATAGAATTGCTAGATAGAAATCAAATTTCGAATACAGAAGAATCAGATTTATGTATAAGATTAACAACATTTATAAAAGAAGTTTTTACAGAAAGAAAATAAATGTTGTCTAATTAAAATTGCTACTTTCAAGTCTGTCAGAAGATTTGATTAGATTATAATAGTATAGCTGTAATAATATTATACAATGTAAAAATTTGTTAATGTTTAAATTAATTTGAATGTTGAAGTGATTGTTGCTTTTGTTACTTAACTTACTATTACTCATATATATATATATATATATATATATATATATATATATATATATATATATATATATATATATATATATGTGTGTGTGTGTGTGTGTGTGTGTTTAACAGCATTTCAAAGAACAAAAGTATAGAAAAAAATGTAGTCGAATTTATTCAATTAATATACAACACCACTACAATTGTATATATATATATATATATATATATATATATATATATATATATATATATATATTGTCAACTTCTTTTGTTCCATTGTTGAATGAAGGCCTCTTCCAAAACTTTCCGGTTCAAACGATTCAATACCTGTCTTTCTTAAACATTTCCAATATTTTTTTATTCTTTATCCCATCTGATCATTGGTATTTTTAAATTTCTTGATTTTCAATCAATAATTTCTCTTATTTATCGATTGTCTTCTCTTCTAGCAATATATATATATATATATATATATATATATATATATATATATATATATATATATATATATATATATATATATATACAGTGGACTCGCAAAATAATGACCTCCAAATATAATGACTGACACAAAATAGTGACATTGCAATCAAATTCATACTGCTTTAAATAGTGACCTAAAATGAAAGTCTACCCAAAATAGTGATCTTGCGAAATTCTGTTAGAATTTCCTTTCACATTTTTTTTGTATTCTCCTAATAATGAATTCTCCTGCATGATGTTTAGGAAATTTCCGCACATCAAATTCGGTTTATATTTTTTTCTAAATTGTAAATCGTGGTGAAAGCATTACTCGCTCAAAATAAAAGAAGGGTTCTTGAACATTAAAAAAGACAGTGTAAAATTGTTAAATATTAAGTAATAAAAGATAAAAAATGAAATTCAAATATTTTTTTCTGTTAGATGTAGAAAAGTTCATAATTATGAGTTTGAAGTCTAACATTCGAATTAGTGGAACTTTTAAAATAGTGGTCAATCCTATACGCAACAATTGTGTTGTTATTTCGGGAATCTACTATATATATATATATATTTCTTTTTTCCTTTATATTCTTTTAAACTCCTAAGAAGGATAGGGTATCAATCACACAGGGTTCCATTTCATAGCCGGGCGAGCGATGTTATCAAGCTCTTTCCTGAGGGTGTGGCTGATCTTTGCCATTTTCAATTTCTTATTTCAGTGTCTACCCTTTCTTGTCCCGTCTTTCTTCATAGTTCTTCATTGGAAATAGGCTTGGGACAATAAATCATTAAATTACGCCGTAGACAACGATTAACACAGACCTGCAGCTTTTTGATGATAATACTGGTCTCCTTCCAGGTGGTACATCAATAGAAAAATAGTTTTTATATTAGAGTTATACAGCCTGAGTTTAGTTCGTAAGTGTATATATATATATATATATATATATATATATATATATATATATATATATATATATATATATATATATATATATATATATATGGATGTATGTATGTATGTATGTATATGTATATATATATATATATATATATATATATGTATATATGTATATATACGCTTGTGTGTATGTATGTATGTAAGTATGAATGTGTGTGTGTATGTCAGTCAGTGTGCACAAATGAGTTTCCATTGATAAAATTAAATGGTCCACGGCGATGTGGTTCCAAACACAAGGACTGCGCTGATCGCATGCGTATCTCAAATAAAAGTAGTATTCCGTGTTTGTGGTTATTTCTCTCTCTCTCGCTCGCTCTCTCGTTTCGCACTGTGCGCGCCGCGTGCAAGGGAAGAAAAGCAGACTCGTATTGTTCTCACTTCGCTCGTCGATAACGGTGCCTTGACCGGCGAGCCTCGGTTTGCCTCAAGGCCAAACAATGACCTACACACACACTTCTCATGCAGGACAACACAACTGGAGTTGGATGTATTCATTACGTTGTCACGCTGTTCTCACACTAGGGCCGATGATTTATCTGTTTCATAATAGCAAATATCTGTTCGCCATTTCCGCGAGTGACCCAAAATCAAATTGACTGTCGATTTCAAATTATTCCGCGATAACTGTACACACACATTCATACACATTCACATACATACATATATATATATATATATATATATATATATATATATATATATATATATATATATATATATACAAACACGTACTGATGCATAACAAACATGGGCATGGGATTACACCTGTCCAGTTCCGTAAATCTGATGAAAAGTGTAATGTGCTATTTTTAAAAGTGTGCATCGTTAAAGAATTTCGCTCTGAGGCATGAGATTGCTGATTTTTCAGAGCTATTGAGAACAGAATATCATCTGATTACTTTTATTTATTGTTTCCTATATTGTAAGTAGTTCTTTCGAATCTGATTGGATCTGTTTGAAACATGAAAATATTTTTCAATCAAACATACCTTCTATATATATATATATATATATATATATATATATATATATATATATATATATATTAGGTTAGTGGAAAAATAATTGCTGTTTATGATCTTCAAATTCATAACAAAAACCGTACTTATTTCCCTACCGACCTAATAATTATAATCGTATGTTTTTTTTAATATGTGATCCTGTCGATACGTTGGTCTGCATCATTTTGTACCATCTAAGTGTTTGTTCTCCACTATTACATCCAATCCTCATATAACACAGTACTTTTATAACCCGGTTTCGATATAACGCTATTTATAAATTGTGGGTATCTGTGATTAATGCGATAATTCTATAACACGGTTTTGACATAACATGGAATTTACTTCCTATAATCATAAGAAAGAACAAAAGACAAAGTAATATTGCTCATTTATTCAGTGGAGAAGAATTCGACAACATAATTGAAGATGATGTCCGTGAAATAATAACCGAAGCATAGGATTTAAATGAGGAAGAGTTGATTCAATTAACGACTGAATCTGATCAATGTTGACAAAGAAAAAAATCTCTGAAGTCTCTAATAAAGTAATTAAAGACTTAACTATAAAAATCTTAGGAGAAAAATTAAACTTGGGTAAAATGTTACAATATTTTTTACACACAATGATCCGTTAATGGAAAGATATAACACATGTAAGAGCCATTTGGAAATTTCTCTAGCACTATACAATGAAGCTCGAAGAGAATTCGTGAAAAAGAGCAAGATCTTATAATTGATTTCTTTATAGTTAAATCAGTTGAAGAATTAAAAGGCCAAAAAATATCAAATGACTAAAATTATGTCGAAGAAATTTCATCTGATGAAGTTGTCCGTCCAATGACAAGTTCAAGTTTAAAATTTAATAAGTTCCTTTTTATAACTACACGATGAAATCAAGTATTTAAATTTTATTAATTGAATTTTTGAATAAAATCTATTTTTTAATTCTTTCTTAGAATATGTTTGGCGTTTTATGTAGAAAGAAAAACGTTTAGAAGGTATGAAATGCGAGTCTCACGAATACCATCCTCATGTAGAGACTGAAGATTGATTTTAAATCCAATTTATTATCTATTTATACTTGTTTATAGGTAGAGTGTGGTTTATAATTTTAGTATATAAAATAACCCCTAACTATTTATGTTCATTTCCACGTTTTATGTATTTCTAGTTTGTCGAGAATATTTAAAAAATAAACAATACGATGAAAATAAAGGAACGAAATTAAACATCTTTGAAAAACTAGAAACATTTAAAAATAAAAAAAAATAATGTATGGCAAGAACAAATAAACACAAACAGCATTTAGTTATTTTATATGCTAATAATATAAACCAGGCACATCTGGAAACGTATACAATTTGTAAATAAATCGAGTTTAAAGTCAGTTTTTAACATCAGCTTGAGGAATGTGCGCGTGCAGAAACTAATAGTGGATAAAAGACACCGAATTGATACAAAAAGACGACGATCATTAGAACAGCATGTCAACATGATCACAGGTATAAAAACATACGATAATAATAATAATGTGGTTACATATGATAAACCAGATTCGACGGCAGGAGTTTCCTTCGATGTACAGTAAAAAATATCTGTGAAAATTCTTCTTGAGATATTTTGTATTCTTTGATTTCCAATTAATTACTTCTGCTGTCTTCTATTAGTGCTGTATTTATTACTCATTTACATTACAGACTCTTTACTACATTTATTATATTTAATTAAATGTTTATTTTTATACCTGTGATCTCGTTAATATTCGTCCTTTAGATTCACTTGAGTGTCTATCATGAACTACTAGCTCTAATCGCGCGTGCCATCTCCAAGTAGATTTAGAAAACTGATTTTAATTCAAAAATTATAATTTTTTATTTTTATTCCTGTGTTCTTTGTTATGCAGTTGATCTTCGTCACTTGAGTTTCTATTTTTCAGTACTTGTTTTGGAACGTGTTCCATCTTCAACTAAATTTTATATAAGTTATACAAAATCTATCTGTTGATGGCACTCGTGCTGAATGTGGTAGTACAGAACAGACCCTGAAATGATCCTAAAGAGAAAAGATTACCGGGACATCTTACATCTTATTACAAAACTTTAATTTTTCTATCAACGTTTAATGATTTTTTTGTTTGTTATTATCTAAGAAAACGAGGACAAATTGAAAACAGACACAGAGCGGCATATAATATGATTAATTTTTAAAACCAATCGGTAATAAATTCACTTATTAGATGTTTTGAAATAAGTATCTTTTTATATAAAAAAATAAATTTATCTTAAGATTTTTTCATAAAAAAAAAGATTTTTTTTTGCTGTTAATTTTATTAAATTTTACTACTTACATTTCACGCAAATTATTTGTGCGAATAATTTGTTAATTTATGTTATTTGTTAGGGGAGAGCGAGCGGGGGACGGAACTCCGCCGGGAATCGGTAAGCCTAGTGAGTAGGGGGAAAGCCCCCTGGTATTTAAAAAAAAATGATTCGGATATAAATCATACATCAATCTGAAAGAGACATATAGCAGAATACAATATGATTATTTTCTTTAATTAGTTTGTGATACGAGGGCCGTTTGATAAGTTTGGTAAATTTCTATGATGTGGCGCTACTATTCATTTGGTAATTTCACGGCTGTCAAATGTCACTTTTCAAACTATCATAGGCGAAATTTCAGTCAGAAGCGACGCGTTGTTCATATTCTACAGACATTTGTAGCGAGCATTGTAGAAGGTGCCCAACAATGGATAAAAACGAGCAGGCCTTTTTGCGTTGATTCGTCACTGTGGATGAAACGTGGATTCACCACTACACACCTGAGTCGATGTAGTAGTCAAATCAGTAGATAACGGCTGGTGAAAGTGCGCCAAAGAAGGTGAAGACCGTTTTGTCTGCTGGAAAGGTGGTAGTCACTGTTTTTTGTGATTCCCGAGGATCATTCTGAACGACTACTTAACGAAGAGAAAAACGATAACAGGAGCCTGTAATGCAACATTATTGGATCATTGGATCATTGGATTGCATTATTGGATCGTTTGAAAGAAGAACTAAGACAAAAACGACCAAGATTGACGCACAAAAAAGTGTTCTTTCACCAGGACAACTCGCCGTTCCACAAATCGACCATCATAATGGTAAAATTGCACGAATTAGGTTTTGAATTGATTTCTCACCCACCCTATTCGTTGGATTTGGTCCCGTGTGATATCTTCCTCTTCCCAAACTCGAAAATTTGGCTCGGTGGGAAGAAATTCGCTTCGAATTAAGATGTCATCGCCGCCGTCAATGTGTATTTTTCAGACTCACTGTACTAAGTGTACAACCCTCAATGGAGACTATGTTGAGAAATAAAATCGATTTTTTCTAAAAAATGGCGTTTAACTTACTTTTATGTCATACTTATCAAACGACCCACCTAGAACATACATATTAAGCGTTTTAAATGTACTTGTATTTTAACAAAAAATATAATTCCGATATCATAAAGCATAAATCGATTAAAGAGAAAATATACTTATTACTCATATAAAAATATTTGCATACGGTTAAAAAAAACGTCAATCTAACGATCGAATAAAAACCAACGAATGTGTGTATTCGATGGAATAGAAAAACTCCTGCAGATACGATTGATCTCGTGTCGTGTTCCACATATAATTTAGTATTGACCACAGATTGTTTTCTATCTATGAAATATTCTTGGAAATTCCGTGAACTCGACTCGACGTATACCTTGTGTGTGTGGCTGTGTGTGTGGCTGTGTGTGTGTGTGGCTGTGTTGTGTGTGGCTGTGTGTGTGCGTGTGTGTACGAATTTCTTTAATTAGTAGCTGTGATGCCGCTGTTGAATACAAACTGTTTCTGTGTATCTTATGTTTCAATTAAATGATAGAATTGGCATTGTGCTGATCAATAAATATTAGTACGGTCGATTATTATATGAATGAATGTTTGGTGTTTTATTCAATTCTTATAGTCGGTCGTGCAGATATTTAATAATGTGCAGAGTGTCCGTTTTATCATTTACTCAAAACAATGCCTATTTTATGCCAATGTTATTTAATAAAATGTGTACATTTAAAATTACATTATAAATTACAATAAACAAGTAATTAAAAAAAGAACTTATGGTAAAATTCCTGACATTGATTGAAACATTTTCTAACGTTTAAGTTTCTCATAATTTCATTATGAATGAGTTCTATTCATATTCGTTATTGATTTTAAAACAATTTACTGGATTCATCGTATTAGGGCCGATTTAACTGTCACAAATGAATTTTTCACTTCAGAAATTATGAAGCAAGTTTGACCTAAAATCATTGTCCATTTTTAGTTGTGCTTGCATGCATTTCGACAGTGATCATCGTCAGAGCGCTAATGCGCAGAAAAATTTCCATTGAAATATATATATATATATATATATATAGGTGGGTTGGGTTGACGAATAAGTAATGTCGGATTCTCGGTAAATTTCTGCGTTATTTTTTTAAATATAGAAAACTTTTTTAAATATTGTATTGATCATTATGATTAATGAATTTTTGGCATCTTGCAGGCAGTTTCATAGTACCGTCTTCCCAGAATATGTTATCTTTTTCAGCAAAAAATCTCGAAACATTCATTTCGCAGGCCTCTCAGTAATCAATTTTTTCCCATTAAAGGATTTGAAGGAAATTTTATTTATATTTATATATATATATATATATGTATATTATCTATCAATCTATTTATATAATATTGGGTTGGCCAATAAGGTAATGTCGAATTTTTCTGTAAATTTCTCGGTCAATTTTTTTTAATATAGAAAACTTTTTTAAATAGTGTATTGGCTATCATGATCAATGACTTTTTGACATCTTGTAGGCAGTTTCTTAATACCATCTTCCCAGAATTTGTTGTTTTTCAGCAAAAAATCTCGAAACTTGCATTTCACTGACCTGTAAAGAATCATTTTTTTCCCACTGAGAGAATTTTTCAAAGAACGAAATAAGTAAAAATCTGTTCATGCTAGGTCCGGTGAATATGGTGGATGAATAAAAACATCCCAATTCAGGTCTCTCAACTTTTGTCAAGTCTGTAAAGATACGTGTGGCCCCGCGTTATCTCGGTGGGAAACTACTCCTTTCCTATTGACAAATTCTGGTCGTTTCTCCTTAATGTTTTTCTCCAGTCTATCTAATTGTGAACAGTATTCATCAGAATTAATGATTTGATTAGGCGACAGGAACTCATAAAACAGTACCCATTTCCAATCCCATCGTACACGTAGCATGACTTTCTTGGGGTGTGAGCCGGCTTTGGGAGAAATTAACGAGGTTGATCCTGGTTTACTCCAATGTCTTCTTCATGTCACATTATTGTAGACAATCCATTTTTCAACTCCAGTAACAATCTGGTTTCAAAATGGTTCGTTATTATTGCGTTTTAGCAATGAATCTCAAGCCGAAAAACGATTGACTAAATTTCTTTGTTTAAATTGTGCTTGAACACAAACATCATATCTAGAAACCATACCGAGTTGATGCAAATGGTTTTCAACGCTGGATTTCAATATTTCTGACATTTCAGCAATCTCTCATGTGGTATGACATGGATTGTTTTCAATTAGACAAGAGATTTGATTGTTATCAAAGTCGACAGGTCTGTCAGAACGTTTATCATCGATAAGACTAATATCTCCATCGTGAAACATTTGAAACATCTTTACACCATTCTTTCATTCACAGCACCATCATCATGCACATCAGAAATCTTTTGTACCTCATTTTTACCTTTGCGAAAATAAAAAAGCGTAATACATCAAGAAAATACATCTTCTCGTTGTTCATCTTCAAATCAAAAGAAACACTAAAAAACTGAATTTAATGACTTTTATTTAAATTACACGTTAAATTCTCAGATTTAAGACTGCATATGCGTTTTATAGGTAATGAATTGTCTTTTGCTTCAAAAACAGCAGGATCGATCTCTGCCGAAAGAATCCGGCATTACTTGGCCAACCCAATAAATAATCAAAAATGATTAATAATGTTAATAATTGATCATTTTTGATTATTTTTTTATGTGAATTTCGATGATAATGCCATTTTTGGCCTGAATACTTTTTGGATTATTTGTGAGATGACTGCGATGAACAGTTCGTATGTCGAAGCAAATTGTTTTTTTTTCTTAATTATTTTTCTTTTCAATCGATACGTTCTTTTTGAAATTCTGTAATGTCATCTCTACGAAAGTTAATCCTCTTCGATGTGTTTTGAATCATGCTCTTGCTATTAATATGAAACCGCGATTTTGCAGACTATTGAAAATTTGATTTTCACTTGTTTCCCAAACTACAAAAAAAATTCTTATCAAAAACGATTATTGGTCATTTTTGATTGTTGCTTACACGCATTTCGATGGCGATACATAATCCTCACAGATTAAAAGTGTCTTAACTTGCGGCTGGTACCGTTTTTCATAGCCGGGCATGGTTTTAAGTTGTTCATGTAAACCAATCAAAACGCAGCAGTTTCTGTACAACATGATCATATCTGTCACGGCTCGCATAGCTTGAAATGTTGGCTGCTCAATAGTTAAATGCCCATAAATAATCAACAAAAACGATCTACAATCATTTATCAGAAATTTTTGATCAAAACTTTTTTACAATTTGTGGGATTAGTGAAAAATTCATTTTTCAAAGCATATCTTTTCGAATTACTCCTCTTGCACATTGATACGTTCTCCTTGAAATCTTATAATTTCGTCTCGGAATTCCACGATATTTACTTCCTTGATATGATCTCCATTGCGTTATTCTCAGTAATAAGAACCCACGAGTTAACGAGCTATTAAAAAAGTAAATCTCATTCAACATTTATAGGGCTGGCTAAAAAGTCATTGCGTTTTTTTCTAATATGTAGACATGCATGTCTTGAAATGTAACTAACCTTATTTTAAACCGAAAATTCATTATGTATCTTGACAGTTGATAGTTTAAGATTGTTTCAGAAAAAGATAATTCGCGATTTCGTTAACAATTGTTTGTTTGCCGCCGATTTCAAAATGGAAAATCAAAAGGAACATTTTCGTCATATTTTGCTGAATTATTTCTGAAAAGGAAAAAGCGCTGTACAAGCTCATAAATGCTTATGTGATGAGTATGGTTGAGATGCCTTAAAACTACGACAGTGTTAAAATTAGTTTGTTAAAGTTTGGTCTGAAGATTTTGATGTTAAGGATGCACCATCCTCAGAAAGGTCAATCGAAGCTGATGATGATAAAATAATGGCATTGACCGAATCCAATCAGGGTTTAATGACACGATAGATTGCTGAGAATCTTAAAATATTGAAATCAAGTGTTAAAAACCAGTTAAAACAACGTTAGTAAGGTCGATATTTGGGTACCACACGAGCTCAAATAAATTCATCTCACTAAGCGTATTGACATCTGCGATTCTCTCTTGAAACGTGAAGAAAACGATCCATTTTTAAAACGTATGATAACAGGCGATGAAAAATGGGTCGTTTACAACAACGCTGAATGAAAAAGATCATGGAGCAAGCGTAATGAATCTGCTGAAAGCACTTCAAAAGCAGATATCCACCAAAGGAAGATTATGGTGTCAGTCTAGTGGGATTTTAATGGTATTGTGCATTTTGGGCTGCTTCCAAGGAACTAAGCCGTTAATTCGGACGTGCACTGTCGTCAACTGAATAAATTAAATAAATTAACCTGGTACTATCAGACTACCATTTGTTTCGTTCTTTGCAAAACGACTTGAATGGTAAAACCTTCACTGTTGATGACGATATCAAATCGTTCTTGGAACGGTTTTTTACTACAAAAGATAAGAACTTTTTTGAGCGCAGAATCATGAAGTTATCTGAAAGATGGCAAAATGTAATCGAACAAAATGGCCAATATATTGTTTAATAAAGTTCTTGTTTCATATAAAAAATTCGCCATTCCTCTACAACGCAATTACACTTTTTGGCCGACCGAATATTAATCATATTTGCTAATTTTTATTGAATATTCACATATATATTTCACTTCTTAAGTATATTCTACAATATTACATCTTGATGCATCTTTTCTCTTCATAATAAATGTTCTTTGACAATTAAACAAAAATAATTCTTATAACTTGTTTAAAAATAGAACGTAAAATTTTATTTCTCTAATAAATTACACGTTTTATTACAGAACGGAACCATTTTCCTACAGTTATGTATATGATAACTTGTTATTGTGAGCTGTTCGATAATGTACGTCTTTGGTCTTTATTGATTTTTATTATTGTATATATATATATATATATATATATATATATATATTCTATAATTCATATATGAGTTATATTTATATATATATATATATATATATATATATATATATATATATATATATATATATACCTCATATGTGAATTACAGATTAGAGTGTGTCCATTTTAATTAATAAGTTTCGAAAATACAATAAGTACCGCGTGAGCCTAATGATTCGAACACAGACTGTCTGCATAAAAGTGAAAAATTATCGAACCAAAGCTATTGGACGTACGTTACCGTCTCTCCGCACTAGACTTCGACATCCGGCAACAGGAGTTTATTTGCAAAACAAGTTTCTAGCTGTTACGACCGACTGCACGAGACTGTGGCACCTCCGTTGAATATTTAATAATTGACGCTGTCGTAATTGAGTGACTAGTTCGACGTGCTCTTTGAAAATGTGTCGCAAGTTCGGGTTCGGACTTATTGAAGAACAAGTATTTTTTTCGAAGCGATGGTTAATGCGAATCGATCATTTTTTGATTTTTTTTTAAAAAAAAACGCTTTCATGGAATCATAGTCTAGGCTTTGTTTCCAATGTATTATTGTTGTAAAAAAAAACACAACAAAAATATAAAAATTTTCTTGCTTCTGGTAATCTCTTCTTATTCTTTTTTTACAATGTACAAAGCAGCCATCTTATGAACCATGATTCACATTGTTATAATATTGTCATATTCAGATATTTTACAAATGAATTCTTTTTTTGTCATGTAAACCACAAATAAATTTTCCTGAAATTCATTTCTGGAAATGAATTTCGGGACACTGTCAGAACTGTATTGAGACGTTCAAATCTCGAAAAAGAATAGTTGTTATAGAAATTAATAATATTAAATATATATATATATATATATATATATATATATATATATATATATATATATATATTGTATGAATATACACATTTATATTTTTATATATTTTAATATCATTTATTAATGTACATCACTATATAATATCTCCTATATGTCTTTTATCTTCTATAGATTTTTTAGTAAGGGTTCTTGAAATGAAATCTAGATGTGTTAAAATCAGCCAGAGAGATTTATCTGGAGTAAAACAATGTTTTTTCGAATATTTGAGCTTCAGCTAACGTAAAACCAGTCTGTAGTATAGTAGTTTTTAGATATGTTTAATGAAAAGTACAGGCTATGATGAGAAGCAAACAGATATTTCTATGTGCTTTGAAAATGACAGCATTCTGATCGAAATGCCAATTAACCGCAATAAAAAATTATGAATAATAATTTATTTTTGACAAAAAAAAACATTTTTGCGATCTGTGGAGTAAAATAAAGAATTGATTTGTAAAAGTCAATTTATCCAGTATCAGAACTGTACTGTAAAAAATAATGGTTCTTTCTTACAAATTAAAATGTTGATAAATTTATGTATTTTTGGATTTTTTTTTTAGTTTTGAACATCGTTATAGCTTGTTATACTATTGTATTCTGAGATTTTAAGTACAGGCAAGCCTCGTTTAGAGCTCGGGATGTGTTACTGAAATTCTATGTTAAATGAAATTAAAATAAATTTAAATATCTAAAGTTTTTGTGTAGTAAATGTAATAAGCTAGTGTGTAAATATACACTGACTAATAATCGTAGTTGGCTAGGAAATCACTTGGATTTCATCTGTTTGAATGTTTGTCAAATTATATTTAAATTTAAAAACATTATTATGTGTTCAATAGCTGTCATTACAGATGTATCTTCGTTTTAATATAAAAATAAATTTCAAGTACATGCAAGCCTTGTTCAGCGTTCAGGATGCGTTCCCAAAATCTTAATAAATGAACTGAAAATAAATATCATTTGATTTAAATGTAAATATGCAAAGGGGTTTTTTTAACAAAATTAATCAGTCAGTATGTATATTGTAAGTATTATGTGTGTATATATATATATAAATACATATATATATATATATATATATATATACTAACTAATAATCATAGTCTACTTGAAAATCAATCAGATCTCATTTGTTTGAATGTTGTTTATAAAATAATATTTAATTTTAAAAATGTGGTTATGAATTCAATAATTGTCATTAAATTAAATTTTTATCTTCGTTTTAATATAAAAATAAAATTTAAGCGCATGCAAGCTTTGTTTGGCGTTCAGGAATTCTCCTATTGAAATCCTCCTATGCAAATGATCAATGTATTTTATATGGCTCGATTTACACAACAAAATCATTCAAAATCGGGATGCTTCTTACTCAAACTTTCAATTGCATTTTGTTTTGTCTTCAGTTTTTCCTGTAAAATTTTCCGGCGAACGTTCCTGTGTACTTTCTTTAAAGTCTCATCGTTATTATTTCGTGCTCAGATGTTATTTCACGAACAAACATGCATATGATATCCTTTTTCGTGTTTTAAAGATTGTAAAATCAACGAACACTATATCGAAGCAAGGTATTTGTAGTGACTCTAAACGAGGTTTTTCTGTACTTTAATTAAGAAACAGAGATCGATCTCGGTTTGATTTTCAGTCTGAACCATTTTTTACGCCAAGATTATTACTAGATGTGGTTATTTTTAGGCACATGCACACGAACGTTTATATGCGTGCCGTATTGTGAAAGCACTCTGTTTCGATTCTCTCTGACCTCCAAAATCGATCACAATGAAAAACTCTCCGTACCGGATTCCCGCATCGTACTGCTACTTCAAACCGCGCGGCCATAACGAAACGAAAAAAGAAGCACGAAACGAAACTTATATTAGTAAATAATAAAAAAAAAAATCGATCGGGCAATTAGAATCGACGCCAACCGCAATCATAATACATTCGTGTAAAAATAAATGCGAGCAAAGTGATTGGAATTCGGAACGGCCGTATGTAGAGCAACATTCATACATAATTACAGGGTGCCGGTTTTGATTGATCAGCATCGTAACAGTTGCTGCGCGGTCGTTCAGCCTTTGGCCGGTGGCCGGTGGTCAAGATCAATGTCGTACTTGCACGGAGGCGAAATAAACTCGATTCGTTCGATTACTCCCATTCCGATACACTGGCAGCTCCATCTGTAACTGAACGTTCGACAACAATTAAGGATGTGTGTGTGTGTGTACGTGCGTGCGTGCTTCATAAAAGTCACACGGAGTCCGTGTGGAGTTAAAGAGATCATTGTCGGTTTCGTCCTGGGAATGTCTATGCAATTTGATATCGATCTACTATTTTCGCGAATGAATTCTTTTTTCATGTCACAAGCTCAACTTTTTTTTAGTTTTTTCTGTATCTTGTCGCTCTGATGATGGGATAACATTCGGATGCGCATTAAAAAAAAGTATCGATAATCAGTGATTGAACATTTTTGATCAGAAATGTTTTTGTTGTTTCTGAAGTGGGAAAAAAATGTCAATGAGTTTGAAAAGAGATTGCATTGATAAATTTAACACAGGTCTTACAAAATATAAATGCAGAAAGCATTTATGCAAAGGATATTATTCTCGCTCATAAATCTATTTCATAAAAAAAATAATTTAAAGGACTTCTGAAAAATGGATTTTTGTACAGTTTTTCCTTCATTAATTTATATAAAAATCATTAATACAAATTATCTATTTTGAAAGAGAAAATAGAACTCCTCTTAGTACATTCTACATTGTTATCAGATAGAGAAACGATCGGTGATGTAGATCTGGAAATCAATGATAAAGTTTACCGAATTGGAGATCGTACTATATATTAACAGAACGTATACAATAGGTTTGTAGTTTAAAATCGACTTAAAAGGAGGCGAGAAAGATGGCGTGGAAAAAACTCAAAATACGTGACTGTAATTTCAGTTCTAACAAATTGTTTATATCGTTATTGTTTTGTCATAATACAATTCTGATGCTGTTTCTAAATTCAATCTCATAAATGATTTCTTTTTTCACTCCGCAAACAACAAAGAACATTTTTCTAATCGACAACGTCGACTGAAATCATTATTGATTGGTTTTTATCGTTATTTATGTAGTAGTAGTTTAGTATATTTATTTAATATTGAATTCTTAGTTACATTTTACAAAATATTTACCTACTCTGGATAAGTACTAAATCATGACCTATACTTGCATCTTATACATGCGTATCAGTCTACTTATAGAATTGACATTTAATTATATATTTTACCTTATATTATATTTTTCATTGAATAACTTAAACCCTATTTGTTCATATTTGGACATATTTTTTTGTATAGGATTCGAATCCATTCCCTTCGAAGCCATACGTATATTATTTATTTTTATATTAGGTAATTAGTATATAGCCCATTAAATTGACAGAAAAATAAAAAAAAAACACAAAGAAAAAAACTGTTTTTTGGTTCTTACAAATATATATTTAAACATAAAAAATATCTAAGAACGAAACTATATACTAGAGCATGTATCCGAGCTGACAAGACAAACATTTCTCGTCACTTCATCCTGCGAACAAAATGACGAGACATGTGCGTTTTTATTATTAAGATAGCTTGTTTCTAACTACGATAGTTCCTTTATAATCCGCTATTAATTTTTTTTATTCGAATCACCGTCATATAGCACATATTCATCTTTAAAACTTTTAATTTTTTTCAGAAAATTCCATGCTCAAAATATAACTATTTCTATATGTCGTCGTTCTACCTTAATTAAAATATTAAATATTTTGCATCGTCTTTATAATGAGTTATTTTCCTAAAGAACTACAGTCTTACATTTTTGTTTTCGTCTGCTAGTATTGGTCGTATTCCTTTGTCATCAAGTTGTATTTTAACCATTTCCTTTTTCTTCTTTTCGTTGATTTATATTTTGATGCTACTATCTGTTTCAAATTCAATACTTCTAGATTTTCTTGAAGTGTTTTGTTTTAGGTCGAATGTGAACATTTTAGGCATGTTTTCTGCATAACTTTTCATTCAAATTCTATTAGATTTGTGTAATGTTTATATTTCAAAATGTCTATAGTGAAAAATATACTTTTGAAAATCAATACATGCAGACGGACTTCATAACACTCTATATTCCATATAAAACTGTACAAAAAGTAATACATTGGTGTTCGAGTTCGAATTAATTCGTGTATCGATGCAGTCGCGTTCGTAAAAAAAAATCAGCCGCACAAAAAGCAACGATGCGTAAACAAAAGCACACCGATGCACATCGATCGAATCTGCAGCTTGCGCATGTAAATACGTTTACGACAGTTTAATAAAATACATAATGGCATGCCGTAATCGCATATCTTTTGCATACCAGACTAATATCCGTCAATTAGAAAAAAATATGTAGGTAGACTACGTTATTTCATATTAACGACGCAGATATAGATGCTTATTTCTAAACGGTACTTTCATTAATGTGTTGTACGTTCGCGTTCGACGGCTCGCCGCGCTATCAGAAAATGAACACGGGCCTCTGCCGGTTTCCGTGCCCGAGTGTTTGTGATGAATTAGAGAAGCAGTTGTGTTTTTTAACACACAGATAGTCATTTTTAATTAGACTGATTTGTTTCGAATATGGAAATAGTATCGATTAGATGCAATAAACATGTATATATATATATATATATATATATATATATATATATATATGTATGTATGTATATATATATATATATGTATATATATGTATATATATGTATATCTATATACATATATGTGTATATATATGTATATGTGTATGTATATATATATATATATATATATATATATATGTATATATATATGTATATATATATATATATATATGTGTGTGTGTGTATATGAGTATAGATTTAAACTGTACTGATTAATTACAGAAATAAATAAAAGTCTTTAAAATGATGTAAATATGTGCATTTATTATTCATAGAAGAAAATATGCTTTAATGGTCAAAGCTTTCCTAGATTTTTTTTTATCCGATCGAATAGACTTGTGTTACTTTTTTCAAGTATTTTTTTTAAAAAACAATGATTCTTTTTTGCTTAACCATACATACATATATATATATATATATATATATATATATATATATATATATATATATATATATTTATTGAGTCACTCATAAATAATGCCGTTTTTTAAAATAAGTTTTCAAAGAGTGAAAAAATATTAACGTTTTAATTTTGATCCAAAATATATTTTTGTTACAACTTCTTCTCATCTTAATTTTAAATTTTCAATGTTCTGATGATAAAACTTTTGGACTTTGCATTAAAGGAAGAGTCGAGCTCCATTCGGACATCACACTCCGTGTTAAGTCGTTTTTCATAGAGAAACTTCGTAACAGATGATAATCCGGATGGTGCTAGGTTAGGAGAATATGGTAGAAGAGTCTAAACTTCTGATTCAAATTGCTTCCGTTTTTGGGGGGTTTCGCGTTTCGTGTGAGGTCGGGCGTTGTCGCGGTGAAAATTACGCCTTTTCCGATGGTTAACGCTGGCCGTTTATCATCAATGAGTTGTTTTAGCCGTACCAGTTGATCATAATACTAGTCCTTTGTCATGGTTAGATTCAGTGGTAATAGCTCGTGATGAATAATTCCTTTCATGTCCCACTAAACAGACAATACATTATTTTTTGGATGAAGCCCTCCTTTCGTAGTTAAAGATGGTGTTTCGTTGCGGTCAGCCCATTGTCTTTAACATTTAAAATTGTTGCAAACAATCCATTTTTCATCATCAGTAACAATTCTATTAAAAAACGGATCATTTTGCAATCGGCATAGATGAGAAGCGCAAATGTCCACACATTGTTTTAAATTAACGTTCGATAAAGGCTAGCGCACATTAGAACGGATTTCATCGTTTCACAAAAATCCGCACAGATCGCTTTCATACATTTTATGTATGGTATCGCACACACTGACGGGGCGGATCGAACCATCACGCATTGGAATCGGTTAGCAGGCGGATTTTTGACCGATCCGCAACGATGCAATCTGTCTTAATACCCGCTAGCTTTAAATCGTGTAGAATCCACTGACCCAGCTTATAAATCTTACCAATAATTTTCAAGCACTGACGAATACTTGAATCCGTTGATTTGAGCTTCTTGACTAATTCTTCTACTGTTGAACTAGGATTTTGTTCCACTAGTATTCGCAGGATCTCATCATAAAACTCTCGAGGACGTCTTGACCTTTCCTCATCTACAAGGCTATAGCTACCGGACCGAAATCATTGAAACCATATTTATTTTTCGTTAAGGCTAATAACATCTGAACCATACATTTCTCACATTTTTTTCATTGCAGTTGTAGCGTTGTTGTCACGACAACACTCTTAAAGCAAAATATTCCTAATATACTCTTTTGAAATTCCATGATAACTAATATTTTTTCTTGTAAATTTACGTGGTCATTGTTAATATTCCATGACAATATTGAGAAAATATTACTTATAATTGAGCAGTTTATGCATCTGAAATACGTTATTGCAGTAATAATAATCATCATCCATTTTCACCTGAAAATACCGCATCACTTATGGAATGACCCACTATATCGATGTAAACACAGTAAATAGATAATGACCCGATATTAATGAGCTTGTATTAAATCATAAAAATATCCAGTCCCAAGTATGTAGCTCAGTTGAAATTCATTCGATATTTACAGCAAATTTCGTTGGTGAGTAGAGATCTTAGTTTATGCCATCCATTACATCCATTTACTTGATGCTTGTGCGGTTTTTGTTAGCGATGTGATCAAAGAGCGCTAAGGTACAGAAAAATGTTAATCTAAACATTAATGTGAATTTTTTTAATCATTATATATATATATATATATGTAATAATAGACATCCCATAAAAACAATTAAAAAATAAAACAAATATAAATGACGTTTCTTCATGGTTAACTGACTCCGGCAATTGTTTTAAATGTCATCACGTCGACGTTTTTTCTCTTTTGTTTCTATGATCTATCTATTTATACTATATATATATATATATATATATATATATATATATATATATATATACACATAATATATGAAGCCTTTTGAACTATTACTTTAAAAATTTATTGATTTTCTGAGTTAATATTTGATTATTCCTTAGTATTCGTTTTTTTTTGAATGCTGCATATTTTTGTTATTCTAGACATTTGTTTCTTTATCGACAACATGGAACCTACATTCTATCTTCTACACTTTTTTATATTATTTTAGCTTGTTTTCTTGTTATTAAGGAAAAATGTCAAAAACTTAGATCTATTACTTCCCACTTACTTTTGTTTGAACAAATATAGTAAGTATTTTCATTAGTAGTAGATTTTCTTTTTATTTTAGTACGTTATAAATTGATAACAGATTATCAGGTATTTTGCAGAATAAATTAATACTTTAATTTTTAAATTGTATATATATATATATAGTCCCGATATTTAGATCTTCAGCTGCCCGATGTCTAATTTAACATTTCCATATAAATGATTCACATATAAACAAAACTTAATTATTACATTTTTTCAACAAATAGATTCCAAAAATTAATTTTGTTACCCAAAAGACAAGAATGTTTATGATCAAAAATGTTCAATAAATTAAAATCGATTATTTTTGATTGTTAAAAAATATTGTAAAAAATAGATTTTTTTTTGTTTTTGAGGTGGTAACAAATAATAAATTCGCGGATTAAATTTAGCTACACTGTCATTACTTGTAATAACAAAGAGGGAACATCTTGTTGTTATTTCTTGTTTTTGAATCGAGACAGCCCCACGTTCGAATTTATTCTACGGTTGAAAACAAATTAAACTGCATTTGTCAATGTGTAAATGTTTCAATTTCTGGATCAGAGACAATCTTTATGTTTGTCACTTCCCACTTTCCCTATTTGCCCATCCACACTGAATATTTGAGAAACATTAATTGGTATGGTCTTAGTATGGAAAACAAATCACAGTCTCTTAGCTGTTTACCTGTATGGTTACTAGGAAACGGACTAGTACTATAGCAATATCGAGTTTAGTACAATTTATTGTAGTATTCGTTAAAACAAAGCAAATAAATAATATCGAAGATTGATATTGAGTTATCTATGAATGCTGTTATGATTAGTCATGATATCATCTTTCCTCTGCTATTAGATTCACTTATTCTAAATAGGTTAGTTCTAATATCGTTATACAAAAATATTTAAAAACGTTTTCAGTAGGATATTTTTTGAAAATGTCATAATTGCTAATATCTAATGAAATTGAATTTAATATTATATCAGATTGGTAATTTACAACAAAACAAGAAACTAAGTTTCAGTGTTATGTACAAAATATATTATTCATGAACAGAAAGTGAAAATATTTTTACATTCGACTGGACTGTTTTATTAAGTAGAATGGAACAGTTTCGAATCTGGAATAATGATGTCGACATAGAGAAATGAGGTTACTGCGGCAAATCTGTTTAATTAGTACACGAATTGAGATCGTACCGATGTCGATAGAAAAAAGAACCACCGTGTGTGATCAAACATCGAGTGAGACGAACAGAGGAAGCTGCCATAATAAAAAGGACGTAATTAGTTTACAAACAGAATAATCGTTACATCGATCGAACTTCGTGACGGTGTCTTGCGCGGCTTCTTTCGTAACCGATCGTGAAATCGATAAGTAAATCATCGACTCGCACACAGATGTGCGCAGAGTCGTCGGTTCGAATAGAATGCGATTGTTGTCAATGGAGTCCGAGTGTACTTCGGGTGAAGAGGAAACGCGACGGCCGTTGCCGCACAGCGATGGACACATGCGACGTATTTCTCTAACATAAAGTACACATGTGTTGATTGGTGGCCGACTGACCTGGCCTTCCTTCTGTGTCGGACGGTATATGACCGTTATGTCCACGAGTTATGGCCCGTCGCCCAATGCCCTTGGGGCCACTCGCGGGACCGAGTCTCGTGAAATACTCACCTACAGGACTTGATGAGGCGCTGGCGCGGCCGTTTGCGATTTTTCAATATAAACTTTCATACTTTCATCTATCCGTTAGACGTTGGTTCATTGATGACAGAAAATCGTTAAATATTTTATTGATGGAACTCTGATAAATCACAAATAAAAATTTCATTTTTTTAGCTTTAATAATGGCGTTTTTTTTAAAAAAAAAATTCAACAGGCGAATTTTATATTGAATAGAATATAGATTCTTCGATGTTAGAAAATTGTTGAATATTTTGTTAATAAAACTTTAATGAAATAACGAATAAAAATTACTATTTTCTAATTTTAAGAATTATTTTTTGAATTTCATTGAATTTTTGGAGTTTTTGTCAAATTTTCTATACTATTCATTAACCCACGATGGTCATCTAGAATCATTAATTGCACGTGTATATATATACAAGATTTTAATAAGCAGTTGTTTCTGTTTCAGTTGGTTTTAATCAACGCCGAAGATGTGGAAGTAGTGGAAGCAGTACCCGGTACAGATGAACACGGAGATAACCACAATCACGCTCAGGATCGCGAAGACACGGACAATCCTGATCAACTAGCCTTAGAATCCGGAGATCAGGAGGGAGCACCGACGAATCACGCCTACAACGGTCCACCGCCTCCTAGACACACGATTCCGTTAAATAATCGTGGAAATAACGCGCACATCGGCTTAGCACCACCTCCTCCTCTGCAGAAACCATTCAACGGCGGCCATCACCATGGAAAACCGAACTTCGACAAGAATGTTGCATACCATGGACCACCGCCTCCTCTGCCACCGCCACAGAAAACACAAGCGATGGACAAATACGGAACGGTTGGCGGAGGTGGTGATCTATGGCCGGCGCCGATTCCGGATATGCCAAAAATCATTTCGCTGGATGTTAAGTGCGAAAAGAATCTCATGAAGGTGTATCTGGGATTCGACAAACCGTTCTATGGAATTGTATTCAGTAAAGGACACTACAGCAATGTCAATTGTGTACATCTGCCTGCTGGACTTGGAAGAACATCTGCGCATTTCGAAATCAGTATTCATGCATGTGGTACTGCCGGTAACACAGAGAACGGTTTATACGGATACGGAGCTGAATCTGGATCTGGCACATACTTTGAGAATATAATTGTCGTGCAGTACGATCCTCAAGTTCAAGAAGTGTGGGATCAGGCGAGAAAGCTAAGATGCACCTGGCACGATCAGTATGAGAAGTCCGTGACGTTCAGGCCTTTTCCGGTCGACATGCTGGACGTGGTACGTGCCGATTTTGCCGGAGATAACGTCGGTTGCTGGATGCAGATACAGGTCGGAAAGGGTCCATGGGCCTCTGAAGTGTCCGGTCTCGTTAAAATTGGCCAGACGATGACAATGGTGCTTGCCATCAAAGACGACGACTCGAAATTCGACATGTTGGTCCGTAACTGTATGGCGCATGACGGAAAGAGGGCACCGATCCAGCTCGTCGACCAGAAAGGATGCGTGACGAGACCGAAACTGATGTCGAGGTTTACGAAGATCAAGAATTTCGGCGCGAGCGCGAGCGTGCTATCGTACGCCCATTTCCAGGCGTTCAAGTTTCCGGACTCGATGGAAGTGCATTTCCAGTGTACGATACAGATCTGCAGATACCAATGTCCGGATCAGTGTTCTGAACCAGGCGCTCTTCTGCACGCTCATAACGGTCTTCTAGACGTGCATGCTGGCCCGGACACAGGGTACGGCTTGCCGCCACCGCCGGCGCTGCCTCTCGAAGCGTACCTTCACGCTGGGTCCGGAAGACCGAGAGACGAGCGACGTGTTCGTCGCACAAGAGAAACCGGACCTGACCCTGAAAAAGAAGTCGGAGTCAATCGGGTGATTCGAGTCGTATCGACAGGAGATCTGACTTTCTCACTCGATGACGGTGCTAACAATACGGCTCCGACAATGGTGTTTCCCGCTAAAGAAGAAGTGTCATCTGGTAGTCTGATCTGCATGACTACACCGGGATTTGCGGCGACGCTCGTCGTCCTACTTGCCATCCTCATCGTCTCGTGCCTGATGTCAGCGTTCCTGTGCGTTCGGCTCAGGCCGTACTCGCTCGCGAAAAACAAGAACATGGTCGCGTCGTACACGAATCCCGCGGTCGCCGGAAAGAAGACCGGCGTCAAGAGCTGCTTCTACGCATCGTGAACCTGTTCGCACACGATCAGTGAACGACCATTGAACATTCATTTGGTTGCGAAATGTTGTGAGATAGTAAAGAAGTTTTATATTTCATGACTGTATTTTTTCTCTCGAGCACACGATGTCGACCGACATTGCCTGATAACAGTTTTAGTGAAATAAATATTTTTTCTATATATATTAATTTCTAAAAGGGAACGTGGATTTCGTGACCAAGATGTGTTTCGTTACAATAAAGACAAAGAATAGTAATTTAAGACATAATTTATTGATTATTTATTTATTTATACATGTATAAATGTATGTATATTTTTCATATATATATATATATATATATATATATATATATATATATATATATATATATATATGTGTGTGTGTGTGTGTGGTCATATGGTAAAAGCACATATGTATATACTTTTTATAAAAATACATTTCCCAAAAAAATATGACTATGTTAGATATTTCTCTCCTTGCCATCATTTGATTTAATTCTATAAATCAGCACAATGAGCTAGAAGATTTTTTATTTTACAATATAAAAATAGCTTTGATCTTTGCATTTTCCACATCATTTAAAATTTGAAACATATCATATATGTGCTTTTAATAAATAGCCACAAATATATATATATATATATATATATATATATATATATATATGTACAGTTCGTTATTATGGGTATCTGACAAAAAAAAACATCGAAATGCAGTCACATTCAGAACAAAAGACAACATTCTGTTAGCAAGCTGTAATTTAGACTTTTTCAAAATTTCATATTTTTTTTAAAAAAAACTATCATTTATTAGAAAATCTAGACAACATTTTAGCAATATTTCTAAAGCCGATACTACATTATTAAAAATTGAATGAAGAATATTGACTTTTCAGATACAATAATATTTTTCAATAAATAGAACTCTGTGCCTGAAAAGGTAAACAAATGCTATTACTGGGAAGAATTGTTTCATGTAACAGTTTATTTTGTAACAATAGGAAAACGTATCAAAACATCTTTCTTGGTTTAATACCAACCTAAGTAGGTGCAATATTTTATACTGTATTGTATTTTTTTTAAAAAAAAAAACATCAAAAACATATAATTTTTTGTCACAATAGATATTTATAACAATATAGAACTAAAATATCATGTATGTATATGTGTATATATATATACATATATATATATATATATATATATATATATATATATATATATATACATATATAATTAGACAAAGATTACAACAATTAATGTTATTAATAAAGTATCACTACTGTCGACGTAGTTCGTAATGGAGGATATTCTTATTTTAAGTAAGGGAGACGATTGCAATTGTTGAATAAATGAAAATATATAATTAAGAGCTTATGAATGCTGGGCGTACATATCCGTACGTATAATTTAATTCGAAATCGGGATAGGTATGTGGTTTTTTGAATATTTTTTTGTCTTTAATTTTGTTATTAAAACATTTATACTATTCTGAAATAGATAACAAATAGAAACGCGTTTGTCGATAAACATCTAAATTTTGTGCCAAATTTAATATCGGAAGTGAAACAATGTTTTGTCATTAAACAGTATTACATTATTGGGAGCATTTATTATGTGAACATGTATGTATATATATATACATATATATATATATATATATATATATATATATATATATATATGTTTCTTATAAATAATTCTGTAATTCATAACCTCGCCAATTTATATGGATACATAATTGAAAATAGGCACGCAGTCATTTAGTTGGCTATGATGGAATATATCTCTATGAACATTCGATCTGTTTTTGTTTAACAATTAATATGACTTTTAAAAATGATTATTGTATATAAATGGAGTTATATATTTTGATATGAAATAAAAACTAATTATACAAATATATTCTGTAATTATTTCATGAAGACTGAACCGTACTCTCTGATCCGAATGGCGCGTGACGAATATTTTCGATTGTCAGGAATAATTCAAATCTAACTGTAAGTATAATGTCATTCATGTTGTATTTGTTGAATTTTTCTGTGTAACCTCTTATGTCATTTCGAATTAACAAATTATTTTCCATGATACTAAAATACTTTCAAGCTAAATTTGTCATCATATTAGATTTTGAGTTCAAATTTTATTCACATTGTAGTTCTGATACAAAGAAAATTTATTTGCACAAATGAATTCTTTTTTTATTCGAGATATAAATTTTTTTTCTGATCAAAAATGTTTTGTATTTTATTATTGATCGCTAAGGTATAGAAGATGATTTTCTATATTAATTTGTGAAAATAGAATTATATTCATAAAAGAAATTACGAAAAAAAAAATTAAATATAGATATGTGTTCAAAAATGGGTTTGTATTTCATTCAATATATCTTTTAAAGAATTATGCTTTTTTGTATTTCATGTCTACAGTGAGGAAACTTATAATAAATTTTAACTACAAGTATTGAAATTAATCGTTATTTATTTGATATTTAATATAAAAAGACAGAAATGCAAAATTAAGACAGAATTAAAATACTAATATCAAGTCAAAAATGTAAGTCGCACATTGAAGAGTGACTTATTTGCTCATTCAGTCAGAACAATTTCCAAGAGGCATCAGATATAATTTTTATACTTCGGTACTCAAATATATTGTAAGATGTCATTTTCAAAATACCAAATAAAAATTAATATGAAAAAATAGATTACAATCAGATGCCTTTTTGACACATATTTATTTTTTTAAAAAAATACCTACCAATTTGGATATATAGCTGTTTACACGAGGTTGAAAAATGATATATTATTATTTTAGACAGAGTAAGATACAGAAAAAATGAGGTAAGTAATTTTGAAAATGAAAAACTGTTTGGGAAATTATTTAATGTTATGAACAATAAATAATGCTATATTAATAATTTTCAATATGAAAATAATTTTCTGGTGGACAATTTTAAATGATAAAGGCATTGTTTCCAGAATATAAAAATGGTAATTAAGGAAGTTGCAGGTAAATTTTGGTACTGAAATAAAATAAAAATAAATACTTTTAAGTGTTTTTAATATTATATTTATTAATATTGTAATAAAACTCAATGAATACAGAAAACTATATATATATATATATATATATATATATATATATATATATATATATGTAAATCATACACAGTTGAACTTTTATAATCTATTTTTCAAGTATTTTCTCTACGAAGACTATATATATTTTTAATTTCTGAATATATTTTAAAGTTTATTACTGAGCGGAAATTGTCAAAAAATATCTTAAATATTTGAGTAATAAACAAATGAAAAAATAAACTATTGACTGACAAAGGAAAATTGTAACTAATATATGCTGCGATTTTATTGCTTCAATTTTTAGAATAACTACAATTATAAAAATTACTTTTTCCTTCAACCGACAGCTACAAAAAAAATTTTTTTATAGTCAAATCATTCTCGATTATTTTTAATACGGTTTTCGATGTCATCACCTTTAAAGCGCTGAAGAAAAACCTGGTTATTTCATCTTGCAGTTCACTCATTCAGGTCCCAGTTCCTAAGAGAGCATCAAAGGTAAATGTTTCTGTACGTTAACGCTCTGAAGTAATGAAATTGCCATCGAAATTCGTATAAAAAATGATCAAAAATAATGTATTGAACCTTTTTGAATGGTTCAATCGGAACGGTTTGTGAAGAAATTGGTACGGTTTGTGGCGTGAATGAAAATTAATTTGTGAAATTGAATTTAACAACAGAACTGTGTTGTAACACTACAATTAATTTATATAAACAGAATTTTTGTTTTTAATAGATGATTAATCTTTTTTGGAAACTAATTAAGTACGATATTATATATTGAAAATAAATTTAAAGCAATAAATGTAATTAATTTTATATATTATTGTATACATTTAATATCATTTGGTATTAGTGAATAATTTTTGAATTCAATTCTAAGAAATAAATTATGTAAACATTGTATGCAAAATGGATGTATTGGGCACATTCCCGAAACATCTCTGATTTGTTATTTCATATATATATATATATATATATATATATATTGCACAATTTTATTTTAAAAATTATTTTTTCTAACATGCATTTCAATGAAAATTTGAGATTTAAATGAACAGCAATATACAAATTTCATTTTCAGTACTGACATTAAATAATGTTTGAACAATAAAGTTAAAACACTTTTATGGACTTTGACATGGTTTTTAGAAATATTTAACAAACAGTTATGTTTGAAAATGATGTTATGATTTACATTTCCACAGAGATCGCACAAAATATAAATGAAAATCAATATTGAATATAAACCCAACTGTATATGTATGTATATATATATATATATATGTATATATATTTATATATATATGAACTCAATACAAATGCTTAATACAACAGTGGTCGAAAACTTACTCAACCGTAATTCACTATAATTCTTTGAAACTTAGACTTCTGAGTTTAGTTCTTCTTAAAAAAATATTTTTAAAATAATAACTATTGTGTAATCAATAAATTATTTTATGTAAAAAATATTTATATTTTATAAATTTTATGAAATGAGGTGGTTAGCTACATCCTTCGTTACACAAAAAATGAATTGGCTTTTCTGTGCATTTAATGAAAGAGCCAAGCACGGAGCGTATGCCTCTTGATCCTTAACTGTTTCGTTATTAGAGATGGTCTGTGAAATATGTTGTAAGAATATCAAGGAAAAGGGCAAACGGACCAGAGACTGCAGGCGCGACGAAAGATCATGACCTCGTACTGGTCTCAATCCTTACTTACACTTTATATGGAAATAAAATCAATGGTATGACAAATCACTATATTTAAAGAATACTGTAGTTTTGATGTCTAGAGTAGAATTAACTTCTGAATTTCTTCTTATATAAATATTTTACGACTGACTCTTTTACATTGATTGGCACATAGGGATGTTTTAGAAGTCAGAGTAAATCAGTTGTCGATAATTTTTTTCAGTCCATAAACATTTTCAAATAAACATAATTTCAGATGTCAAAATGCCAAACGGGAAAGTTTAATTGCACAAATGAATTCTGATTTCACTCGAAAAAAACACAAACATTTTTTAAAATTCAAAATTTTTTAATTAAACGTTACTGATCATTTTCAATCGTTACTTTGTGAAATTTGATGACGATGCCTCATAACGGAAAGGTACAGAAAAATAGGAAAAAAATAGATTTTAGAAAAATCAAAATTAGGAAATCAGATTCCTTGAATTCTATACCTTGACTCTCTTATATGATTGCAGTACCATCAAAGTGCGCATGATCAACAATTTAAATCATTTATAATGATTTGTTGAGCTTTACTGAAAGTTTTATTTATTATGTGACATGGAAAAAGAATTCATTTGCAGAAGTGAATTTATCTACATATAGAACTCTATTGTGATAAATTTTAGCCAGTTAAAAGAATGTCAAAGGCAGTAGTTAATAAATTTCTTAGTAAATGACAAGTTAAAAAATAGGCAAGACATAATAATTTCTTTTATGATTGTTACGCCTTCAATATTCTAGTATTTCATTTTAATGTCTTCTTATCTGATTGATTGCTTAGTTATCCGTAGATGTCCCTAAAATTACATTACAGTTAAATCGATAGATACGACTAAGATACTGTTTCACAACATCATAATATTTTTCATTGATATCAACTAATTTATAAATTAAATAACGAATTCTTTTCACCTTACAAAGCACAAAAGATTCTTCTGTTCAAAGATGTCTTATAAATCATTAATGATTATTTTTGATTATAAACAATAACCAAAATTATCAGCAATGATTTACAAAACATTTTTGACTAGGAAAATTTTTGGTGGTTTGTGGAGTGAAAAAATTATTAGTGAAAATCCGCATTGAGTATTAAAACTGATTAAAATAATTTTGTTATGTAAAAATCTTAAAAATAGAAATTATTATATCTGGGATCACTGAGGGATTACACATTATTGCACGTAATTTGTGTTTCCATTGGTTATACTGTAAATCATGGCTAATTGCTTTTCATTAAAATATACAACGAAGACTGATTATGTCAAGATATTTTTCATGGGACAAACATAGAAGATAAATAAAGTGTCTTGGTTCTAAATAGCTTTTTTTTCTGACTCCATTAAAAATCCAAAAGCCTCCTGGTCATAAATGTTCAATAAATCATTTTAGGTTGTTGTTTTTGCATTTCAATGACGATGCTATCATCTTTAAGCCACTAAGGTACAGAAAAATCTATGCCTTTTCTGTGCGTTTGCCCTCCGAAGACGTCAGAACTGACATCGAAATACGCACAAACGAGTATTAAAAATGGTCAATAATCGTTTATTGAATTGTTTGGATCATAAAAAGTGTTGTGCTTTGGGAAAGGAAAGAAAATTCATTTAAGAAAATATTTATTTTTAAAAATTACTACGTCTGACATTTGTGGAACTTCATTACAGATTACAATTTATCGACCACTGGTTGAACACTTACATCTAATTTCATATAAAACAATGTTTCAATAATTGAATTTTAGAAGTAGGCTGTGTACGTACTGAATGTAATGATTGTCTTCTGTTTATAAATATATATATATATATATATATATATATATATATATATATATATTCATATATATATATATATTCATATATATATATATATATATATGCATATATATATATATATATATATATATATATATATATATTTATATAATTTTATTAAATACACTGAATAATTTATTTACAATTAGGTTGACATATATATATATATATATATATATATATATATATATATATATATATATATATACATATACGGCCACTAGATTAAAATATTATGAAATTAAAAAAAAACTACAATAAATATCAAATCTTAACATACCAACTTACATAAAAAAAACAATACGATAATCAAATTTATCTATTTTTACATATGAATATCCATGTGTCTAAATAAATCTGATATTTGTGTGAAATAATCCAAATACCGTCTGCTTGCTCTTCGTACAGAGCAACAATACTTGTATCGTCGTCACGATGAACTGAACGAGTAAATCGAAAGAGGAGAACAGACGGTCATAGTTCAGCAGAACGAATAAATTAAAAAAAAACATGTCCAAATATACAATAAATAATTTAGTTTTATAGATTTTTATTTTATTCAAGTATAAAAATGTCATTTATGTGCGTTGGTTTAAAAAGTGCATTTTACATAATATATATATATATATATATATATATATATATATATATATATATATATATATATATATATATATATATATATGTGATTAAATTAATAATAAAAAGTAAAACAAGATATATTAAAATGTATATCGTCAACGATTTGTAAACATAGTGAACAAAAAAATTATAGTAAAAATAAATACTGCTTTCTTTCTTCAATAGAATGTACGTTGTGTCATATACACACATTATTAATTAAAATAAGAACACATTTGAATATCTAGCACCGAACAATTAACAATAAATCCCACAACCGTAAACCCATAATCGTTTTGTTAAACGTCTTAGTTACTTTAATGAACAAATATTTATATATAGTCTGGATGTAGAGTAATGGACTTTCATTTGGCATTGATTTTGTAAAAAAGGGAAGAACTTCGAATCCGTCCGAGCGATACGAAACGATCTGCAGAGGAATGCGTCGTAGAATATTAAAACAATAAATATGTGAGGATGAAGCTAGACTATTTTTCCTGTCTTGAATTCATATTCTATATATAAACAAAAATAACACGTTTGAGCATTATGCAGGTGATTATAATTAAAATTATTATTTTTTTTTTAAATCTGCATTCTTAATTAACGTAAAGTTAAACTTAATATTTGTAATGTATTTTCTTTTTTTAAAAAAAGAAAGATATAACTATAATCGTACGTCTAAATTTTATAATCGAATAACAAATAATTCTCTGAACAAATTAAATACAATTAAGATTAAAGATGCGTTGTTTGTTTAATGCTGTGAAATAAGGTACGTTCAGTAAAAATAATGTTTCATAGAATATATACGTGGTACATTCTTTAAAGATGGACGTTTTTTTTTACATGTGTTATCGATTGTCTTATTACAAATTATATTTAACTTTTAAAAGTTTCGTTTTTAAGACAACTTCAAACTAAAATATACTCATTTATATATCTTATTTGAAGTTGTGCGCATTGAGTTTAATAAATATGTAGATTTTAACCAAAATTTAGACAGAAGTTCTATATAAAAAAATCAAGAAAAATCTACATAACGAATATTCGAAAAAGTTATATTCAGTCGCGTCTATTTGATTGTCTAACATAATATGTTTCGAGATGAGTTTAAGATAATGTTGTAATCTCTTATTATGAAATCAAGAAAAAATAAAATATAAATAAATAATCCTAAATGTTCTTTTCGGAGTTACAGCATCTAACAGATACGACATTCCTTTAATTTTATTGCTTAGTCGGCTGTGACAATTGGAATTCGTTTGTTACAATTTATGTCAAATTGTGTGTTTTGTCGAACGTTTAGTGTGTGATATTTTTCAGTGATTTCTGAAAAACTATTCGATGAAATCATTTAATAGTTGATTTATATTGAATCGTTATAACATAAAAATATAATATTAATTGTTATGGAGTGTTTTTCTTTACTACTGGTGTTTTAACTGTAATATGCGAGTGAATACACTTTCTAAAATTTATGATTATCAACTTTTGGTCATCGTGAGTTCCGAAATGGAAATCTTAGAAATATGTTTTTCAACGCGGCTGTTTCCAAAAAGAAGATCTCTATGAAATGTTACAGGTTTGTTAATGTTTCTTGTAAAAAATGTGCATACTTTTTGTTCGCAGATTTAACACTTTGACGCTGGCACTGTAATTTATATTTTACTTCATCTGACGGCTCCGAATTACGGAGTGCAAAATCACTTTCCAATATTGAAAGAGTTTTTATTGCAAACAAAAAGATATACATAACTATAATTGCGAGAAGCCACCTGTGCTCATGCCGCCGGAACGGACAACCACGTTTGTACCACCGGTGGCACATGCCGCCGTCAACGTGTTAATGTAGACAGCGAATGTTTGTGTAACATGTGTTTGTCAGGCCCCTTGTCCGTGTGTGTTGTGTTGAAAGATTATTTTAGAGAATCCAGAAACGACCTTGAAAATACCCAGCCCAATATTATTTTTCGAACTAGTTTCCGCATATTCGGTCTACAAAATTCCAAAATATGTTTTTAAATACAATACGGCATATGATGACAATATAAAAAATATCGTTTAAAAGGTACAATATAACGAAAATTTGTTACATTATTCATTTGTTTGTTATCATTTTATTTATTTATTTTTTGTTATTTATTCGCTCATTTATTTAGTTACTCTTATTATATGTTATATTTATGAATGACTGGAATGTATGCCAAGACTTCAAGAAAGACGCTTGGGCATTGTTTTGTGCACACAAACTGCATTTATTTATTAAAATACCGCGTAAAACATATTTCGATAACTAGTTAAACTATTCTACAATCTTGATCGTCCTGATTGGTCCTTCAGATATAAACCCAATCGGTCATCTGAAAAACCGAAATTAGATGTAGTAAATTCTTACTCAAGTGGTTCAGCAGGATCAAGATAAGCAGTATAATTCAACAACGGGATAATGAGAATAAAAAAGACAATTATAAAATATAAACCTTTTTTTTAAACTTTTCTTTGGATAATTATATTATTTTTTTATCGAAAATAATCGATAAAAAAAGAAAGGCTCTCTTTTTATTGTTGATAAATATTGGATTTATTACGATTTTATTTCAGTTGATAAAATATTTTAGTTAATTTAAACCTCGCATGTGCGTTTCAGTGCTCAGTATTTAACAGATGACCTCGTTTACACACATTGAAATTACAGGAACATACAGTCTGTTTATAACTAACACTGTGGCTCAGTTCACTTTCATAGACGAATTCTTTTTTCACTGCACAAACTACAGAAAAATTTTCTGACCAAAACTGTTCAATAAATCATTGTATATATTATGCTTATGTACATTTCAATGGCGATGCGATAATCTTCAGAGTGTCAAGGCAAAAATATCTAACTGGATCTAAAGATACCTTGGTGCTCTGAAAATAATGTCTTCGACAATAAAATTCGTATAAGCAACAATCAAAAACGATCAATTATGATTTAATGAATATTTTAACCAGAAAAAAATCTGTTAGTTTTGTGGGGCGGAAAAGAAATTCATTTATAAAACAGTTTATAAGTTTAGAAATACAAATTGACATTTTTTAAAAAAAATGAACCCTTGCTGTAACTCGAAAAGTATCTTAAATTATCGCTGTATATATATATATATATATATATATATAGGTATATATTTTTTTTTCTTGATTTATTTTTACACGAACTGATCTTTAAAATCAATCCTCGTCTCGAAGACAATCAACATAGCAGTGTTTAAAACGCTCCATCTTATTCAAATAAACAATTGATACACCGCGATGAAACATAATGTCCGAGAGAGAAATGTCTCATAGTGATTGAGAGAGAAATCACGTCTCGACCAACTCATTCTTATGTGAAACTTCACTTAAACCTTATTTAAAAAGTACAGTTAAATGTTGTCTACTACTATAAATATTTTATATACAAGTTCACGTTGTTGTAAAAAAATGTATAATAATAAACTCGCTTCTAGCACTCGCAAATAGTCATATGAAACACACAAATATTATATATATTGCAAATCTGCCCCTTACATTTCTACGAATTATATATTTAAAACATAGCCATTGTTTCATGTCAACATTTAAACTTAGTGTAGTTAATTACATTTGTGTACATATGTGTATATATATATATATATATATATATATATATATATGTTAGTGTATACTTTATATGTATTTATATAAATTTATATCTAGATATGCTTTAAAGTCATACTCGAAATACACGTGTAGATACTACACATCCTCATAAAAATCATTCACGGCGATAAATATTGAACTCGATGTGTTTATAAATGTCGGCTCGGTTCGATTTGTGCTATAGAAATTCGATACTCTAATCGAAGTGCGACATTATCATCCCTCGTGGTTGTTCGACGCGTCCTTCGGCGCCGCCCTGCTGACGGTCGGTGCGCGTGGTCTCAGCAGCCTCAACGGCATCCAGTTCGTTATGGAGTGCGTCGCGCTGTTCGCCTGCTGTGCGTGCGCCTGCACCTGCGCTTGCTGCGCGAGACGCTCTCTCTGCATCTGGTAGCGGTACAGCAGCGAGCCGGCGACGAGCGCCGAGACGACCGCGGCGACCGCGACCAGCACGAACAGCGCACTGAATCCCGGCACGGGCAGACAGATTCCGTACACGACTTCCTCGCGAATACGGCCCTGGAACACTGTCACGGCCTCGGCCTTGTTGTCGGGACTGAACGCGAGGTCCGCCTCGGAGATGACCTCGTACAGGCCGCTAACGCCGACATCGGCGCTACGGATTTTTCTGTCAGATATGACGAGCGCGCGGCGGCGACGTTTGGGCGGCGGTAGAGATGTGGTCGGGTCTGACGTTGTTTCGCTTGAACTGTCTGTGGATTGTTCAGATGAGCCGGCTACTGAAACGTCCTCATCATCCAGGCTTCTGGGTTCCGCGATCGGTGCCGATTTCGGGTCGAGGTGTCTCGGGCCATGCGGGAATCGTTCATGGTGCTCCTTCAATTATACAATAAAAAAAATATAAAATCGAAAAAAAATCATTCAATTACAATTTGTTTCTCTAAAACGTTTTGTACATTTTAATAGAATTTCACAAAAAAATATTCTCAAACTACAAGAAAAAGATGCAACTGATACTATTAATTTAATATTTTTTTGGTGACACATTCTACGAGGGTGTCAAATATTAAAAGGACTTGAAAGTCCTATCAGTACATAAATGTTTAATATGCGAATAAGACAAAATAATAAGAAAGAGCGTTTATAGTTTTGTATTTCTTTCGGGCGTAACAAATAAATCAAATTGTATCTCCGTACCGAAATAGGTCTGGGATAAATCTCCATGTGATCTCTGTTCGGATCATATCGATTCGATTGTGGCTGCTTGTGCGGTTGGGGGTTCAGCTGATGTTTCTTATCAGGATTAATCGCGAAATGTCCGTTGATTGACGACGTTGGAGGCGCATCGTCTTCCTGCTGTATAATATCATCGTAGAGATGAATATCGCCGGGAAAATCGGGACTGATGGGATCCGGACTCGACATTGGCTGTCCGGATTCCGGGAAATGATCGTTTCGATCCTGGGCGCCATGATGCTGGCCCAACGAATTGCTCGGACTCGCGCCGGCATCTAATTGGCAATGGTCCAAGCATCCATGTCGGCAAATTTCGACCTTACATTTGATGTGGACACTGAGTGCGTCAGGGAATTTGAATGCGTGGAAGAACGCGTACGTAATGACTGACGCTCTTTCGTCGGCGGCGCGAGCTTTTAGGAATCGGCTGATCATTTTTGGACGGAGCACGCAGCCGAACTCATCAGATAAATGGATTATGTGACCGGCGCCGTCAGACGCTGCGCATGACTTTACTCGCATGTCGAATTCACCTGTGAAGTGGACATACTCGTTAATATATGCATACAGAACACAGTTAGTTTCGTCCATTCCTTTAAGGATGATTGGATGTTATGCCTGTTACATCATTTTACAGTTATAGATAAATATTAAATTAGTATGAAAATAAAATGTACGAAAATAACACAATTATGATACTGTGACTAAATTTATTTTCACCAAGGGATTTTGATTGATTTTCATTATAAAATGTAGGTAGACAGATAGATTTTTCTGTACTTTGACGGTCTGAAGGTGGTACCATCCCCATATAAATGAGTATAAGCAACAATTAAAAAAAAAACAATAATAATTAATTATATATTTTTGAGCAGAGATATTTCTTATCGTTTGTGGGGTGAAAAAGGAATTCATTTGTGAAAGTAAAAATATAGGTTATTGGAGTAACTACTATTGGATTTTTGACTTAAGTAGAGGCATTTACAGTTATTTCAATTATTATTTTGAAATTGACACAATCAAAGGCCTGAGATAAAACATAGAAGAATAGGGATATACATGATAGGATTAACATGAATAAACAATAGAAAAATAGAATGAATAAGAATTCAAACAGGAAATATAGACGTAATAGTAAAAGTTTGAAATAAAAAAAATGTATTTAAATAGAAGATAATAGAAGAAAGACAAATGTTCTTAATTAGAAGCCAAAATAAAAATATTCTAGAAACAAGACAAAAGAAAATTTATTTCCATTAAATTGGAAAGAAATTGAAAAAAAATATCGAATAGGGGATTGTTACAACATGAAGATGGTGTTAATTATTTGAAATATAAATGAAATATTTACCTCGATAATCATTTATGGCGACGACGAGTGTAAGCGTCGATCCTAATGGAACTATACCACTGACAGGAGGCGCCCATGGCCCTTTACCATGTTGGATTTCCATCCAGCAGTCAACATTGTCTCCTGAATAAAAATCATCAATAGATAATGTTCTGTTTTAAGTAATTTTCGCGTCACGGTTTTATGCAATGTTAATATTCTACATGTTCGAACATAGAGAATCATACTTTTTACAGAAAATATCGTCTCGCTCCATGCGGAAAAAAAAGTTAATTTTTCTCGTTAATAATGCGAATAATACGAATGCACGAACTAACCGCAGCGTTCAAATAAATTACTTCTCGGAAAACCGCAGTGACTTAAAATCGAATATAGGTAAAAAATCCACAACCAACAACAATAAAATTATACTTAACTCGGACTGTTTCCTAAATTCGCTAGTGTGTTACAGTTATCTTATTAAATTCTGTACGATTCGCGAGTTTTAAAGACGTGAACGATTACTGATTTCTTTTACTACGTTTCGGTTGTTTTTCAACGCTCGGCGTGTTGAAACATGATCGAAACGGAGATTATGAACAGATTTATATAACTGTTTGAAATAATTTTCAAGTCTAATCGAATCGTACACTACCTTGATCAAAAAGTTCCAGAAAGTTTTATATAAAACGCAAAATATTTTGATTATTCATCGAAATTTATTTTATCGCCTTCAAAGCATCCTCCATCGCTTGCAATATAGTCTTATCCCAACGTTTCAACCAATCTTCGATACATCGTTCGTAGTCGATTGACGGTATGCCCTTCAGCTCGTCCAGAAAGAATTCTTAATGACTCCAGTCGTATCAAAACGGCGTCCTCGTAACGGCAATTTGACTTTGAGGAATAGGAAAAGGTCACAAGCTTGGTCAGGCGAATAAAGTGCTTGTGGGATGATGCTGGTCGAGTTTTTGTCAAAAAAATCGCGAACAAGAATTGAAGTGTGAGTCAATGGATTATTGTGATGTAAAATCCGCAAGTTTTTGCTCACAATTCCGGTCGATGTTTTCGAAACGCGTCAATCAAACGCTTCATAACACCTACATAATATTCCTTATTGACTATTTGATACTTCGAAAGAAATTTTTTGTGGATCACACCACGATAATCAAAGAAAACAGATAAAAAACTTGATCTTTAATCGACTTTGTCGCTCTCGCTCGGTCTCGGCTCGCCTTTAGTACGCTATTTGAATGATTATTGATTTGTTTCGACATCAGAACTGTACATCCAATGCATTCGATGAACGTGGGATCCTTGGATGCTTCAGATATCATCTTAGCAGCAACATCTTTGCGATGCTGCTTTTTCTTGAAATTTAGAGTTTTTGGCACAAGTGCAAAGTATCGATCAAGATGCTTTGTTATATCCATACAATATACCTACATCATCAGTAATCTCTCGGCCAGTTAGTCGACGATAATTAAAGATCAAATCCTTCACTTTTTGAACATGCTCTTCATCGGTTGATGTCGACGACTATCTCAAACGAGGGTCGTCTTCTACCGTCTCTCGGCCCTCCTTAAATAAACTGTACCACTAGTACACCCGCGTTCTCGATAAACACTCGTTTACAAATGTTCTTTCCAACATCTTAAACGCGCCATTACAAGAAATTTCGTTTTTGACACAAAATTTAATGAAAACTCGTCGCTCAATAAATTTAAACATAGTAAAATTCGCCGAATACACCAAACACTATTTAAAAAAAAAACATCAGCTATTCACAAATGGTTTGAGGGATTGTAATAATTTTTGACATAGATTAGAGCGGAAGGATTGTAAACATTATCATTTTAAAAAAATAACGCAAGTTTCGTCCGTTCTTCTAAAATAGAAATTACCAAAACTTTTGATCAGGATATTAAGTCGACCTGTTTTCAACATTATTTAAATTGGAAGTTTAATTTAATATTGCAATCTAAGTTAACTTGAAAACATTTGGATTAATGTTAAGAACTTTAAAATACCTTCAAATTATTTGAATCAAGTAGACTGGAATGAAACAAATTATTAAATTTAAATTAGATGTTTAATTCAATCGATAAAAAATTACTGTTTTAATACGTAAGGAGGTGATCAACTACATAAAATCAGCCATTTAATATGCAAATGCTTAATATTTTTTCAAATATATTTTATTATCTTCTTAATGTTGTATAAAGAACATTAATATTATCGTTAATATACAAATAAATCTTTTAGTTTTATTTTATTATTTTGCTTGAATAATTTGTAGAGTCGAAAAAACAGTTAATAATTATTTGATAATTATACAGAAAAAAAATAATTGGAATCAATTTGAACTTTACAGTTGACATTTTTTTAACGTTTGCACTAGGAAGTATGTTTTTAATTAAAAAATCCATTTGAATTTCAGAAACATTCGATACAAGTTTGCTAATTTTCCCTCGCGGTGTATGTATGCATGTATCATCTTTTAATGAAATTAAATTTCCGTTAAGAATGTAGAATATTCATAGGTAATAACGTAATGTGTTTATGTTCGCACGTGTGTACGAACACAATTTACGGATATGTGGTCGTTCTCGGCTAATAGCTTACCTCTGAAATCAAGTTGGATGACATCGAGGTCGGCGATGACCATCGGTGGCTTCGATGCCGTTTTCTCATAATCGTTAAACCACTCGCACCGGAGCCTCTTGGCCTCATCCCACACCTCGAGCAAATCTTTATCATATTGCACGACGACCGTGTTCTCGTAGAACTGGCCGTGCAAATCCGGCTTCGTGCCGCAGCGCGCGTACGCAATGCGGAACGAGAAGAACGTCTGGCCCGTCGACGGCGGCACGTAGACGCATCTCGGATCACCGTGTTGTCCTTTCGACGAGACGATCCCCTCGAAGGGGTGCGAGAACGATAGGTGCACGTCCATGTGATCTTTACCGCACATCACCTCCAACGATTGTATAGAAGGCATCCCCTCAGGCCGTTCGAGCGGCCACATCTCGTTGCCACTTACGGCCGCCATCACCATGCTGATCGACTGGAAATAGACAGGGGGTTACTAATGATTTTCCGCTTAACTTGTATCGAAAATAAATCCTGTATTACATTTTTAGACTAGCGAAAAATACGTTCTACTGTGAACTTCACACATCTTAAAATCTTATTTTGTTTATAAAATAAAACTGATATAATACATTTCTGATAATGCAACTAAATTCACTCTCACAAATGAATTCTTTTTTCATCAAACAAACCACAAAAAATAAACAATTATTTGATTTTTAGAATATTTTTGATCAGAATTTTTTTGTGGTTCCTGAGATGAAAAAACAATTCATTTTCGAAATATTTGAATGGACAACATTATAACAATATGTAGTCATGACTCGTAAGATGGACATTTTGTACACTATAAGAAAAAAGAATAAAAAAATATCATAAAGAACGTATATGAGAGAGAAATAATGAGATCATCTTCAAAAACATCTATTGTTTCATTCAAATCGGAACCATCTCTGTTGTTTCTGAGTTTTTCACAGCCTCGCGGATCGTCAAACAAACGAAATTTCATTTAATCGTAGTAAATTTCTCTAAACCGGCGTTGTATTTTTCTGGTCAAAAACGTTCAATAAATCATTACTGAGTCGTTTTGATTATTATTTATACGTGTTTCGATAACTATACCATCAACTTCAAAGATCCGAGATACTGAATAATTTCTTTGCTTTAGCGTTCCGATTTTCAGAAATGAATCATTTCACAGACACACACCTAGAAGATGCTATTAAAAATGTCTGACAAATACTTATTATTCATGCGCATAGCTGACTTATAACCGAGCATAGATATTATTCATGACGATTTCATTTGTTTCTTGTTTAGATTAAACATCTAATAGGGTCGCATGGCCCACTTAAAATTATCAAATGATTAATGATCTGCTCGGATACTTCTTTTGTATTCTTAGAAATTTTATAAATTATCCGTCCATTATAGACGAATGATATTCAGTTTTTTGGTCGATTTGTTTTCAGATACATTAAGTTATTAAAACATACGAAAGTGCACCTAATAACACGATTTTCTTGGAACACATCCAACGAAAAAAACAATACATTTCTATACAGGCGGTATTTATTTTCGGAATCAATACGCTGCTATCAAATAACAAGATTAAATAAAAATGTGTTTTCTTGGTATACAATGATGTTTTCATCTTTCATTTATACTATATATTAAAAATACACACACACATACACAAGACTACACATTTGTTTTCTTATTAATGAGAACAATAACTGATTATTGATAATTTCTAATATTATATATATATATATATATATATAACACCTGTCAGTTCTCTTATTTACAGATTTGCTAATCAAAATAAAATTGAAAACAAAAAAGTTCCCTGCAAGCAACACTCCTTTTTTGCAACCAATATTTTAAATAATTCAATATTGATGATTATTGTATATTTGAAATTCGATGATTATCCATCATCCTCAGAGAGAGAATCTAATTCGATCCAATAAATCTGACTAAGATTTGTCCGTGCCTCAGCCAATAAACGAAGGACAACGATGTATAGATCATCTAAAAAAATATTTTTCTGTTATTGAATCAACAACTGGATTTTCGATTTTAGTCGCAGTTATCATGAGTTCGTCTTCGTTGCACATTGAATTGTGACTTGTTTCTGGCTCGCTCAGGTACCAATTCTTAAAACGCATTACACTACTCCAGGTACTCTAGTGCTTTATGGAAATTGATTTTTTGCTCTCTATGAATTTAAAACATTACTGATGTTTAAGAATGTCTCAGTTTCAAACTATATTCCTAATCGAATGTGCTATTTGTTTAAATTGATTTGTCATTGTACTTCTAATCTTGAGCATTTAAATAGCGCTCGAATTAGAAATTCACTCATTCACACTGATAAAAGCCGAAGCCGTTTTTATTCCGAGCTTAACAGCTAGAGTACTAATTAACGGTACTTCTCACAAAGGAATAATTTAAATCAACGTACTTTTTATACAGAAACAGGCCGACCGTTGTGATTAAATCGACTGTTTTAATGATAAACGTGAACATTACTCTGCTATAAAATGCACTTTTTCTATGTAACACGGTTAATTTTTATCTCTCGTACATTAGAGTGTTTTTATAGTCTCGAGCGTACGTACGCCATTTTCTTTAATTAAAACGACGATAAGTGAATGCCGCCACTCTCATTTTTACTGTTATACACACAATCTGATCGTGTAATACGGTTTATTAATTAAACTTTTTCGTTGGTGCCGAAATGTGTGCGATGCGACAGTACTGATGTTAATTTCGGCACGGGTGAGTCGAAAACAAATACGGTGGCGATTGTTTCGATAAATAGACAATAAGTAGAATTATAAATTTAAAGTTAATTAGAATGATTAGTGGCTGAGTATCAGATCACTATAAAACGATGTCGCTTTCCGCTCTGGACGATATACGATGTAAATATTTGACTGACATGTTGGAATAACCACTTATTATACATATTTAGAGTAATATACTCTATAAATGAACATTGTTTTTTATTATCTCAATATTTTAACAAATTCGTATAGACAGAAAGAAGTCAAAAAGTAAAGGTATATATATATATATATATATATATATATATATATATATATATATATATATATATATACGAGGTCAGACAATTAAGTAATGCGACAAAATTCAAAAATCGAGTATATTTAAAAATTAAGGTACATCGCTGCGATCCCCTTCAAAGTAGTCCCCTCCCGCATCTATACACTTATTCCAGCGAGTTTTCCAGTTTTCGTAACAATTCTGGAACACTTCTTGTGGGACCTCTCCGAGTACCCTCGTCACAGATTCTTGGATATCTTCAACGGAGTCAAAATGTCGACCTTTGACGAATTTTTTCATATGGGGGAATAGGAAAAAGTCGCAGGGTGACATGTCCGGTGAATAGGGCGGTTGTGGTAACGTTGCGATGCCTTTAGACGCCAAAAACTGAGAGACACTGAACGCACTGTGACAGGGAGCATTGTCGTGATGCAGAACCCAAGTCTTCGCGATCTCTGGACGCACTCTGAGCACCCTTTTTCGTAATTTTTCGAGCACATTGCGGTAGAATACTTGATTTACGGTTTGTCCAGGTGGTACGAACTCTTTGTGAACCACCCCTTTGCTGTCGAAGAAGCAAATCAACATGGTTTTCACTTTGGACTTGCTCATTCTCGCCTTCTTTGGCCTTGGTGCTCCAGGGGACAGCCACTGTTGGCTTTGTCGTTTAGTTTCGGGGTCATATTGAAAGAACCAACTTTCATCACCAGTAATAACTCGATCGAGAAGAGTAGGATCACTTTCAACCTGCTCGAGACAATCTTGAGCGATGTTCATTCGGTGGGCTTTCGTGACATGCACTATTCGCGCGTTGTTACAAAACACTAAACAGCTGGCGAAGAAATGATCGTACGAGGGTGGTCAAGGTCTCAATCGAGAGAGTAGGGATCTGCTATTACGGTGGCGGAGTTACAGATTCGCAGTGTTACCACAGGCCGAGAAAAAAAATCGGTCGCATTACTTAATTGTCTGACCGTATATGTATATATATATATATATGTATATATATATATATATATATATATATATATATATTATATATATATATATATATATATATATAATATATATATATATATTATATATATATATTATATATATATATTATATATATATATATTATATATATATATATTATATATATATATTATATATATATATATATATATATATTATATATATATATATATATATATATATTATATATTATATATATATATATATATATTTATATGTATATATATATATATATATATATATATACATACATAATTTAGTACATTATGGATTTAGTCCAATGCTTAATGAGATTCTAGATTCGATCGTGGAAAAACTGTTTTATGTAAGCACTCTGGTAGCGTATTAATGAGCTCATCTGAAAAAAACTTATTTTCCCAACAGTTACGTTAATGATCAAAAAAAGGTACAAATCGCTTGGATTTATATTAAGACTATATGGTGCGTGGTCTAGGAGTTCAAAAAGTATGTCTTGAATGCACTGATTTGAATTATTATCCATGTAGAGTCGAGTGTCATCTTGGATCAGAATTACACTCTTCGAAACTCCCAAGCCTCCTGGATTTGATTTTTGGCTTCAGTTCCCGCAAAACTTCACAATCGTAGTCACTATTTATTATAAATTTAGATGTGAAATGAGTCAAAATTGCATATTTTATATCTAAAAAAATGGCGTCAGCGACTTTCCTACAAACAACTCTCTTGAACTTTTTTCGGTGTTGATGATGATAGACTCCCGTACTAAACTTTACCGTTAATCTCTGGTTCATAATACAATGAACGTGATGATTATAGCATTTTACATCTGATCCTGGCATCATTTTTAGTACAGAAACATCTTTTCCAGTGTACATTATGGATATATATATATATATTTGAAATTAATTTCTAATATTGGGATTTTTCATAAACACACACATGTTTAACCTGCACAGTGCTGTGAACCCATATGTGCGTCCAACGAACATTATCATGTGTTAGACTGATATAACATTTTTATATACAAAATGTTATGACACGTCAGTTATCTTAATGTTTCCATAGAAACCATTGAAGTGTTGCTAATATTATGCACTCATTTGTTATTTAATCGTTGACTTTTAGTGATTAATAATAAAATTTTGGATTAATTTCATAGATTACATATAGTATATACACAAAATATAAAAAAAATAATATTCAGTCTATAGCATGCATCAATCTACACACACACATCAATCTACACCTTTTAAGTGTAATACGTTTGAAAAATCACAATATTTCTAAACGTAAGTTCCAAAAATATTTTTTACAGTTTATTGAAAGAGTTTTTCGCATATATTTTGATTTATTATTTTATTTTCATTGAGTTTTTTTTGAGTAACAAATTAAAAATTAGTTATATTTTTAAAAAAAATGCTTCATAAAAGTAACTGGAAATTTTTACGAAACTGAGTTTTTTTATCACATTTCATAGATAAGAGAATATCAAATCTCGTGATATTATTATTTAAGGATAAAAATAGATATTTATTAGTATTTTATCTTTGAAAAAATGCACATTTTATTCAAAATAAACTGTTAATATGGCAAATAAATTCACAAATGAATCCTTATTTACCCTACAAACCACAAAAAGGCCATTAAAGTACAGAAAAACATTTTTTCTGTACTTTAGGCGTGTGAAGATGATGATATCGTTATTAAAATGCACATAACAATC
>CM068315.1:15156509-15159009 GCA_034766995.1 Acanthacorydalis orientalis | reverse complement strand
TCGTCCCAAATTCATTTTCACAAACGAATCATTTTTTTCATCTCACAAACTACAAAAAAATCTAGAGCAGTACCCACTGCGCAAGTGCATGGCATGTACGAGGTAGATATATTAGGAACGTTTCCTCCTCACTCCACTCGCGGCTTCTTGATGGGGAAGCGTTTCACTTTTTGTCAGGTCCGAGCAAATTTACACTACCGCTGATATAGAAGTGTTCACTTCAAAAATATAATATATATACATACATACATATATATATATATACATTTACATATATATATATATACATATATATACATACATACATATATATATATATATATATATATATATATATATATATATATATATATATATAAATTAAACTTAAATCGGATTTAAAATAAGTCTTCAACTTCTACCTGAAGATGGTGCACTTGCCAAATCTAGTAGAGGAGAACAGATACTCATATGAACCAAAAGGCTGGAGTCGATCAGAACAGTATATGAACGGGATCGTAAATATCAAAAATTATAATTATAATTTTATTTTATACAGAGCATCAAAGGTTCTATTATTGCGAATCTAAGAGTTAAATTTAACCCTTATCGTTACAAACATTTAAATGTATGATAGATAGCAACCATAGAAAAAATGAAAGGTAATTCTGATAAAGTACTTTTTTCTCAATGACAAGTTCAATGCGTGCTGATTAAACGCAAATATAAATAAATTATATATAATTTATAAATAACAAATACTGGAAAAGAACTAGTATCCTTCATTGCATATTTAAAAAAAAACATTTAAAATAGAATTTAAAAAAAACATTTATAATTAGATTCATTTAAAATAAATAATATTCATCTTTAGTTTGTAAATAATTAATTATAAAAATGTAGCATTGATTAATATCAGTATTTCTGTCATTGATATGAATCGGTAAACAAAATCATATATATTCATAGTTGTTTATACTGAAAACGAAACATTGTAATATGTAAACTAAGACGTTTAATCCTAAGATAAACAAGAAACGGCTTACTATTGACTATACATTAGATAAATCCAAAGTTTGTGGAAAAAATTTTACCTGTTGAACTACAACTCTCATACATGTTTGACAGCATAGATACCAAGTGGAATGATAAGGGTCAATATTCCGTCTAATAAAATCTTTTTAAAAGAACAAGCGTGTAGACTTTATCACAGATTTTTTTATATCTCGACGCTTTGAGGATGAATAGCGTTGCCATCAAAGTCCGCATGAGCGAAAATCAAAAATAATCAATAATAATTTACTGAATACTTTTGATCGGAACACTTTTAGTATGGCTTGTGGGATGAAAAAGAATGAATTTGTGAAACGCTTTATCGTTTTATTATCGTAATTAATCCTAAAATTGACCTCTTCTTCTAAATTCAATTGATATACAAGATCGTACAGTCAAAGCTGTCTAAAGAGTCATTCATTTATTGATTATGGTCCATGTTTGTATTTCCATTGACTTATTTTTTTGATTGATTTGGATTAAAAGCATGAAATGTATTAATTGGATTATAATTCTGGGACATTTAACAGCATAGCTGCCAGTTAAATTAATACAAGTACGATTTTCCACCCACGATGAATTTTATAATCAGCACTTAATCTGAAGTAACTAGCACAAAAAACATTAAATCCATTTATTAGATATCGTCTTGCTGATACTCTCTCTATCAGCAGGTAAGTAAGCGTGTACGTGCCACACAACTTGTTTACTCATAATCGTCATATTTTAATTGCACGCTCGATTGAACTAAATAAGTGTTATTAAAACGTAATTACTGTTGCATTTAAGTCAATATAAAAGACTACAAGTTAATAGATACTAAATTATTTTAATGACATTAAGTGTAATAATCAAAGATTTCAATTAAAGAAAACATAAACTATTAGATCTTATAATTATTCAGATTATTCTCATAAAAAACACACATTTAAAATGTTATAATTAAATGATAATGGAACGTCGTAGAGCGAGTCTTTTATCTATGGTTGTAGACTTTCAGTCGAAAGAAGTCAATTGATAATACTGTTACAGTGAAAATAAACATTGAGACGATTTTTCATACGAACCGGTTATTAATAAGTTGTACATTTTTAAATCTTTATCTGCATAATATTTGTTTACAATACGTACAAATTGAATAAGTTATGTGTATATTAACACCGGATTCCGTTTCTAGACTTGGTTTTTTAAAAAGTAAATATAATATATGTACAAAGTAATTACAAAATGAACATTTTTATTGCAAGCGGATGCAATATTGTGTAAGATATACAAACAACTTGTTTCTTTAGCTGTTAAATAAACCATCAGTAATCATTTTCGACACGTTTTCTTAATAATAAAAGAATATGGAAATGCTTGAATTTAAATATAGTAGTAAAATACGAAATGTAAAGAATATACGTTTAATATTTCCCTGCTTGTTCGTATGAAAAACGTTTTTGTTGATTAAATAGTCGAGCGTTGA
>CM068315.1:15121509-15151509 GCA_034766995.1 Acanthacorydalis orientalis | reverse complement strand
TATCGGTGTATTGTACATTCCATTATTTATCGCGAGTCGCTTTTTTCACTTGGATATTGTTTAAACCTGTTTTTTTTTATAGGTGATACTTAATGAGATCGTTTTATTAGACATCTGTATATATATATATATATATATATATATATATATATATATTTAAATTGAGTCCAAAAAAAATCACAAATAGTTTCGAAAAAAATATACTCGATATGTTATTGTATCAGGGTCGTTGGTTCGACGAGCGGTGATGTAACTGGCATATTCGGCGTACAAATAGAAAACTACGTGCGCCCTAATGTAGTGTACATTCTAATACGAAAACTAAAAACACTATTAATGACTCACCATACATATCACGATTCCAATCGCAAGGTGTGGCCTGCATAGCCTCTGTGAGATCATCATTGGCTTCATGCTTTTACCACCTCGGTCTCGTATCTGAAACAATTATATTTCACTGTTAGTTGTGTGTGTGTGTACACATGCTCTCGTTATAAATTGTTTATTTTGAACAAAAAATTGGATGTCAAGATATCTATTTACATATATACATACTTTATATATTCTATATGCATAAATTGTAATTCATGTACGTTAGATGTACATAAATGGATCGCTCCTGGTTTATAAGTACTGATGTTGAATAAAAGAAATATTCAAATCTTTGCAAAAGTTATTTCCTTAGAGTATGTAAAATTCCATGGAAGAAAATTTTTTTGTTTGTATTAAAAGAACTATTTTTAAAAAACATATCTTTAAGTGCCTCAATGTCTATATGACCTTATTTGAAAATTTACTTCAACTAGCTTTCACTTGCCCTGTATATTACATAGTCTAAAGTTGTTTCTGTCAAGCATTCATAATTGGCTGCAGCTTAGAAGCCGACAATAAGCTAAATCGCGTATCACAAACAATAATCATTGGGGAAACAACAGTTTACGAGCCCAGATCCAGTGGCACGGGTTCTGATAACTAACAAGCCTTTGTTTCTGATTCCCCTCCTAAATTGCATTGAAACGCCGCTCGTATCCAACAATAATTTCTATCACAAATTACTTATCAATAAAAGTGTTTAAAAAGCGATTTGACTTTTGATATTAATTTTAATGATCTTTTCAAAATTCAGGTTCTGTGAAAAATGTACAATCGTAATTTTAATCAATTTAGCATGCTTTTTTCTTCGAATATAAAGCAAGTTAATCTCCAGGACTTGCTAGATATGCCTTGATTCAATGAATTATAAGTTAGTATTCGGTGTGCAAATGACTGCGTCAACTGTTTCTGAAATTAATCTTTGAAAATTAGCAAACTTGGAAATTATATTTGTCCGATTCAATTAAATCTACCTCTTGTCTCTTACATCGTATTAATGGCGTGTGAGTTAACTGGTACATCTTTACAGATTCTTGTATACAATTATATATATATATATATATATATATATATATATGTATATATATAAATGAGTATATATTCGTCGTACACACATATATAATTTAATAGGTATGCACCACACCGTGTCTTTCGTACGCGCGTATGTAGATTGATTTTAAATATCCTGAATGCAATAAAATCAAAAATTAACTGTTGTACACAATCGTGATTATTAGCTGGGGGCGGCGGACCAGTCAGTGGAATTCCTGTGAGAATCGCCGCCCCCTTCCGTCGCGCGACATTCGTTACGTCGTTACGTAATGAGGAGGTACCGTTATGTTTCACCGACGAGCCGCATGCCAGTCTCATGTCTGCAGCGGTGGTAGAAAGCCACACACTTTTACACAACAGCGGTGCTGCGCATCATTTACCTACTTCAGAAAACGTCGTCTCGGACGGATGAACACGCGGCGGCGGTGTGCGGACCGCCGCCGATTCGAGACTGTTTTGATCTAGATGTACGCGTCGCACGTTCCTCGCAATGTATTTTTGTTCGAATCGTCGATTTTTATTCGAAACTATAGTAAATGTATACCCGATGGCAAAAGAACGACGAAACAAAAAAAAATCAATAAATTAATAAACTAAAAACAGATCTGCTTCTTCGATTTCTTTCCAGAAAAAAACTAGGTTTCTTATTGTTATTCGTAAAATAAATCTAAAAAGATAAATGAATAATAGTACGAATCCTAACTCCTTTAACACATTTAAAAATTAATAACTTCATTTATTTTCATTGATTTTAAAAATGTACTGTTATACTTGTTTTGAATGAGTGTAAAGGTACACTAAAAGTATAAACCATCCATATTCTTACAAATTCTTTATTAATATTTCTTATTTCCTATATGACTGATTACAGCCTCAACTCTTTTTGACTTCAATTCGTATGTTTTTCATAATGATTGATGGCTATTTCGAAGTACCACATATATACGAATTAATTTTTTAAATTCATCGAAAATCATAGCTCTTTTCTTTCAGAATTTTTTTTATCGATAACAGCTCGTAATCTTCCAATTAGGTTAAAGTCTCGACTACTCTCTGAATATTTTCATACCTAATTCATATATATATATATATATATATATATATATATATATATATATATATATATATATATATATGGTCCATTATAATTATATATAAAATATTACTAGAAGATTTGAAATACAATTATCGACAATAAAATGATTACCTCATTACTTCTAGTTAAAATAAACCATGTTCATATTTTGTAAAACGAATCATAGATCCAAATAAATAACAAGTGTAATTTCAACTTTAGACATATTAAAAAAATACACAAACGAAGCAATTTCAGGACTTCAACTCCTTGTCATACAATAATAATAATGTCTTCTAGATATCTTTCAGGATAAATTTGTTTCTTTCTTTGTCATATCATAACTGATATAATTTAATAAAAAACTCGATATTTTAATCTCATTAGATATTGCAGGCGATTATGATCCAGTGGAGAAACACTGAAAGTATGATTCAAATAATAATCTTATTTCCAAAAGATTTTACTGTGTGTTTAGTGGAGTATGAACCTTATTTTATTCCTAAGTGGGAAAATGTCTGTAAGAAGTAACCGTTCAAGTTTCGATAAGAGTTTTTTAAGATCACCCCAGTAATATTTAATATAATTATAATGAACCATGCTCATACACAAAAGACAAAAGCATTCATTCTAATTAGAAAGAGTGTATTCAATCAGTTGATGATTACTTAGATTAAAAATTTCCAGTAATACTCAATCTTTTACTATTAGGTTAGTGCAAAAATAATTGCGGTTTTTATCATTTTAAGTTTGGCGCTGATTTTTCTAGTTACCATTATCTTTTGTTATAATCATGTGATACTTCATATTAAAAATGAAATTAGCACTACTGATTTCAGCTTATGTCTATTGTTTTCGTTCTTTCGTCCGTATTGTTGGTTATAACCTCTTAAATTAGTCATAGTAAAAAAGAAAATTCACGAAATTTTGTTGTAAGAATTTAGATTGAAACGTAAAGCAAAACAAACTGCTTGAAATATTAGATTTGGTCAGATTTTCTTTGGCGAAGAGTAAATTAGTGAACGTACAACTCAACAGTGGTTCCAAAAATTACGTAATGGAAAGCCTCGATGATGAGGAGGGTCGTGGACGTCGTTCATCTATAGACAACAATGATTTAAGAACTATTATTGAAGCGGACTCACTTAAAACAACTAGAGAGATGGCAGAAGAACTCAATGTTGATCATTCAACAGTTGTTCGACATTTGAGCCTAATTGGTAAAATACAAAAGATTGATAAATGGACGCAGTATGAACTAAACAAACATCAAGCAATTCGGCAATATGAAGTCTGCTCTGCGCTTCTTTTTCGTGACAAAAATGATCCCTTTCTTAATCGCATTATCACATGTGATGAAAAGTGGATTCTCTATACCAATCGTAAACTTCCGTCACAGCGTCTAGACCGAGGACCGCACCAAAACAATTTCCTAAATCGAAGTTTCATAAAAGATTATTATGGTCACTGTTTGGTGGTAGTCAAGTGGCATCATTCACTATAACTTCTTAAATCCCGATGAAACAATAACAGCAGAAAAATATTGTCAAGAAATTGAAAAAATACATGACAAGTTGCAGCGTTTACGGTCAGCATTAGTCAATCGAAGAGGACCGATTCCTCTTCATTACAACACCAGACCACACGTCTCGCAAATGACTTCAGAAAAAATAAATGAACTGGGTTATGAAACCTCACCTCATCAGTCTTCTTCTTCGAACGTGCCTCCAACATTTTATCATTTTTTTTAACATTTGAGTAATTTCCTATAAGAGAAGATTTTCACAGATCAAACATCATCTCAAAGCGCTTTCGATGAATTCGTTAATTCTAGGACTCCAGAATTCCATTTTGTAGGGATAAACAAATTTGTTTCCCGTTGGAAGAAATGTGTGCCGGACAATGTCCTTTATTTTGATTAATAAATATAATTTTTATCTTACATATACGTGTTGATACTAGATGCGTAAAAACCGCAATTATTTTTGCTCTAACCTAATAATAACGGCAACTATATCTCAGTAGTCAGTACTATGCTACTAGATCTATGTATGGTTATTAAATTCATTAACAATCAGTTCATGAATACGATTAGATCTAGTGGTATATGAAGCACTTTTACCTAGAGAGATCTAGTTGCAATGTTCAGTGAAAGATTAGAAGCATTGGTATTTATTTTTAACGAACTTGTGTGGTATTTTGACATAAAAATCGAGAATTTCATATACGAACATGTATTTCTTATCCACTATATTTAATATAAACGAGGTGAATGAATTGAATATACAGTAAACTACTAATAGTGAGATAATAATCTTTCGAGGCAATATATCTAAGAAAACGATCACAGTTACAAAAAAAAAATCCACACCGAACAAACAGAAAAAAAGAGAAAAAAAACATTAACTAACGAGATAATAGAGCGGCAAGAACAATTAAACGTTACCATAACGCATTAATACGTGTATTGCTCGAACAATATTTAATAATGATATAATAAGAGAGAAAGAAAAAAATTATTAAATAAACGATTCGCATGTGAAACCAGTGTAGCAGAGTAACAGCAATGTAACGTAATCATTACGGATGGGTATGCATGTGCAGCACTGTAAATAATTGGCAGTTCAGTTTACCGGATAATTAAAATAACAGTCTTAATTATGGAATCGTACGAATATGCGAGCGATAACTGGAGCGCGCGCGGCCGATCCCAGATTCGAACGAACGTCGAGTTCAGAATTGGAGTTTCGTCCGTCGCAGACAAATCGCCCGAATCGGAACTGAACGCGCGCCTCTGTGCAGATCGACGCACAGGTGTGCGTGTATGCGCGTGTGTGTGTAGACTCTTTTATGTATTATTCATCATATACTCATTTTTTAGAAGATAGTTTGATTGTTAATTATCTCGTACGGCGAACAGTTATTATCTAATTTTAAAAAATGTGTTTAATTGCGATTATTTTTATACGCTTCTAACGTTATTGTATATAAAATCACACAGATGCATATACCACACTATTGATAAAGAAAATATTACTGGTTTCTTTGTTTTTTAATCACAGAAGAAATTGTAAACTTTTTTTTCTAAGAAACATCTTAAAAATTGTAACGTTCTTCTTATATTAAAACACTTAGTAAGAAATGGCACTGTTTTTTTAAATGACAAGTCGGTGATTAATTATAAAATACTATCTTTTTTATTGAATACAATACACAAATATAAAAATAATATCTTTCTATAAAAAAATAAGAATAATATTGGGATATTTATTGAGCGTTGTCTTTTTTTTACAAATTAATAATTGTAATCGTCAACGCATCTTTGATCCTGTTTTTCATTTATATTAGTTACAGGTGTTTGATTGAACTTTGACCGATTTTGTTTTGCTGCCATTGTTTATTATATGTTTGTCAGTTGTAATTTGACAGTGGTCTACGAGGGCGGTTTGAAGAGTAACTTTGTTCGTGTAATCGATGAGGTAGAGAGGGACAGCTGTATATCTTTTTATATAGTTCCACCTTTTTTAATAATACATGTGAAGTTGCAGGCCAATCAACCGTTAATTTTTCGTTTGACAGTTGTTTCAATACAAGCGTTTCATGCAAAAGTGTAAAGTGGATAAAATCGTAATTCTACGTGTGATTTAGTTCTTTTTTGGAAGAAAAAAAACAGTGGAGGAAATCCATGAGAGAATATTCCCTACATTTGTCGAATCTTGTCGTTTCTACGAAACCGTTCTACTTTGGGTAAATAAATTTAAACGTGGCAGAACGAGTATCGAAGATCCGAACAAACAATATGATTTTGTCCTACCGACGAGTAAAAGTGAGCGAGATAGCAGAGATTACAGAGCGAACGCACTTCATTTTGCATAACGATTGCGTATAAAAAACATTCCGCAAGATGGGTGCCGCGTTTGCTCATTCCATAGCAAAAACGAGTTCGTACGCGAACATCGGCCGACTTCTTGAAACTGTTTAAGAAGAATTCAACGGATCTCATACTGTGTTTTGTGAACATGGATAAAACTTGGATTCACCATTACACACTAGAATTGAAAACGCAATCAAAATAGCGGACCGAACGCGGTGAAACCGCTCCGAAGAAGGTAAAAACGGTTGACATGGCCGGAAAAGTGATGGTGTCAGTTTTTTGGGATGCAGAAGGAATTCTCTTGTTCGGCTATCTTCAGAAATGAAAAAAGTTATTGGCCAATACTGCTAAGCAGTTTTGGAGAAGTTGAAGATAGTGATCAGGGAAAAAACGCCCAGGAATGTTCAAGAAAAAGTGTTGTTTCAGCACAACAACACGTCGGGTAATTCAACCGTTGTCGCTCAGTAAAGAATTGCTGAATTGAAGTTTGAAATTCTTCTACATCTACTGTATTTACCTGATTTGGTTCACTCGGATGAACTTCCTATCTGTTCTCGAAACTCAACGTTTTCCTGACTAGAAAGATTTGGGCCAAATGAAAAGGCAATAGATGCCGCAAAGGCTTATTTTGAGGACCTCGAAAAAACTTATTCCCAGGAGAGAATCGCGAAATGGGAGACACATTGCAGCAAATGTGTTAAGCTGTAAGGTGATTAATAAAACTGAAAAATAAAGTAAACATTGAACTGGAGCTGTTGTATCTAATATCGAACAAAGTTACTCTTCAAACCGCACACATAGTTCGGACGCAGGGAATTCATTATGGAGAGTTTAAATCCGCAACGTGTTATGGAAATTAAAACATTCTATCAACATTTTTCAAATTTTCTGGGAAAATTTTTGGAGTTACGAAGCTCATTTCTACATGTATGGATACACAAACAAACAAAACAGCTGTTATTGGGGATCGACAAATGCAAAACTGGTCCATTAACGACTTCTTCACCCTCGTAGAGTGACTGTTTTGTGTGAAATTTGGGCTGGTGGTATCATTTGACAATTTTTTTGGGAGATGCTAATGGAAACGTTACTCTCAGTAGCGAACAATATTGTGCAATGTTGTAAAACTTCTTTGTAGATGAAATTAATGAACAAGATCTACAGTATCTCTCTCTCCCTCCCCCCCCCTCTCTCTCTCTCTCTATATATATATATATATATATATATATATGTATGTATAAGTATATATGTATGTATGTATATATATATATGTATGTATAGATATATATGTATGTATATATATATATATATATGTATGTATATATATATATATATATATATATATATATATATATATATATATATATGTATGTTATATGTATATATATATATATATTTGTGTGTGTGTGTGTATATATATATATATATATATATATATATATATATATATATATATATATATGCATGCATAAAGAGAGAAAGAAAAAAAAACAATAAAATGAGTTTACAACTGAATGGGCAGGAAATGTGTTAAAACGCGGACATTTCCCTAAACATTGTGAATCGATAGCTGTCCGACGCGTCGCTGAGTTTCCGTCACAAGAGACACAAGTTCATTACCGCCGCACATCACTCTAATCTAAACCAGCATACGATTCCATTATCTCGTGCACTCGTTCCGTTTCCCTGCGATCACTTGTCGGCACTTGACCTTGTACACCGATCACGAGAAGAAGTAAGTGAAGCTGACGATTTCATGAAAGTCCGGTGGCTGTCCGTCCGTCGCACGTTCGTCCCATCATCATGCGACCAGCTAACGTACTTTCTGGTTTTAGATGACAGTTATGTGCATTTTAAATACCATATGGTTGCTGTTCGATCGTCATTTTACTGTTGTCTTTTTTTGTCTCTTCATCGGATTTGTAGTTAATTTCATTCGCGGACGATATAGCGCTCGATCTGTGTATATTTGATATCGAGTAGATCGCGTGTTCGATTGGATAGGGCATGCGCTATGCATATTTTCCATCGGGAAGTATTTGATTCTCATTCGGTGCATTTTGTCAGTTCACATATTGCGATTATTTACAATCGGCTAATGTGTTTTCCTCTTAATATACAATAAAGAAAATATTTGAATTTTATTGAGTTGTTTATTTAGATTAAATAAAAATACCTGTCAAGCAAACAATGAACAGTTACGATTATATACATACATACATACATACATATATATATATATATATATATATATATATATAAAGAGAGAGAACCATACAAATATTAAACAAAACTCTTGGGATTGTTCCTAATAATATTTATAATTCTTTAAGAAAAATATTTAAAATAAAAAATTAAATAAAATAAACGATTATCATCATTGTTCTGGTTGGTTGTGTTGGCCGATATTGGCAGACAGCACGCTGGTAACGTGGGTGCCTGGCTCAAGACACATGTCGCATGAATAAAAATAGTGAAAATATACCCTGAAGCTGATGAAATGTTGTAAGGTTGTACGGTAGTGGAGACTAAAAAAATGTTCTATCTATGTATATATATATATATATATATTATATATATTATATTATATATATATATATATATATATATATATTAGGTTGGTGTAAAGTAATTGCGGTATTTATCATTTTAAGTTTGGCGCCAATTTTTCTAGTTACCGTTATCTTTGGTTATAGTCATGTCATACATCATTGTAAGCAATAAAATTAGCACTACTGATTTCAGCTTATGTCTATTTTCATTCTTTAGTATTGTTGGATATAAGTTCTTAAATTAGTCATGGAAGAAAGGAAAATTCGCGCGACTTGGTTGTATGAGTTTAAATTGGGACGTAAAACAACAGAAACTAATCGAAATATCAAATTTGTTTTCTTGAGAAGAGTCAGTTAGTGAATTTAAAGTTCAACACTGGTTCCAAAAATTCTGAAATGGAAACGGAAGCCTTTGTGATGAGGAGGGTCATGAACGTCCTTCAGCTACAGACAATAATTATATAAGAGCCATTATTGAAACGGATCCACGTAAAGCAACTCGAGAGGTGGCAGAAGAACAATCAATGTTGATCATTCAACAGTTGTTCGAGATTTGAGCCTAATTGGCAAAACAAAAAAGCTGCGTAAATGGGTACCGTATGAACTAAACGAACATCAAGCATTTCGGCGACACGAAGTCTGGTCTGCGCTTCTTTTGCATAACATGACTGATCCCTTCTTGATCGCGTTGTCACATGTGATGAAAAGTGGATTCTCTATAACAATCGGAAAAGTTCATCACAGTGGCTAGACCGAGGAGAAGCACCAAAACAGTTTCCTAACCCGAATCTTCATGAAAAAAAGATTATGGTCACTGTGGTGGTCGGTAAGTGGCATCATTCACTAAAACATCTTAAATCCTAGTGAAACAATAACAGCAGAAAAATACTGTCCGGAAATTGAAAAATTACATGAGAAGTTGCATCGTTTACGGCCAGCGTTAGTCAATCGATGAGGACCAATTCTTTTTCATGCCAACGCCCGACCACACGTCTCACAAATGACTTTAAAAAAATAAAATGAATTGGCTTATGAAACCATATCTCACCCACCTTATTCTCCGGACCTGTCTCCGATAGATGATAATTTTTTTAAACATTTGAGTAATTTCCCTAGGGGAGAAGGTTTTCAAAGAACAATCATCATTTCAAACAGCTTTCGATGAATTCGTTAATTACAAGACTCCAGAATTCTATCTTGTAGGAATAAACAAACTTCTTTCCCATTGGGAGAAACGTGTGCAGGCCGATGGTCTTTATTTTACTTAATAACTATAATGTTTAACTGATATATGCGTATTTATACTCGATACGTAAAAACCGCAATTATTTTTGCATCAAACTATTACATATTTGTATGTATACAAAGCTCACATAAAAATATATATTTCACACTCGTTCTGAAACTCTTTTGGCTTCTAATGGGTTAAAAACACAGACACACACACACACACACACATATATATATATATATATATATATATATATATATATATATATATATATATATATATAATTGTTAATGATTTTACAGCTCTGAATTAAATGTTAACAAGCGTGTATGTGTGCTTATATATGTGTATTTGACTCGATCAGAGTTATAAAATAAATATTTTATTACATCTCGATAATCCGAAACGTTAGAATCGAACGACACACATTCCGCACACTGGCCTAAACGCAGGGAGAAGAAAGAAGCGCTCGCGCGTATGAATCAAACGTGTCCGTCTCCACAAACTAATGAAATTCGCCCATTTACATAGTTTGTCAAATAGCACACACACACACACACACACATTCTCCGAAATGATATAGGCTTGTGTTTAACCTGCGTCGTGTAACGGAAAAAATCTAAATGGAGACTTTTCGATCGAGGAGCAACGAACTTACGATTATTAAAATATAGTATATAAAATCCAACGCTGTTAATGAATAATCAACGCATTATTAAAGAAGAAAAAAAACGTTTCTGTTTTTCGTCCGTACTCCTTTATTAGTATGGATTTTTATTTATATCAAATAATGAACATTCATGTATAATTTATCGAAGAATGTGTCAGAGCCGTTGATGATAGCTGGCTGAGGAGACACTGCCGTGCGTGGGGGTTCATTCAGCACGACGGTTCGACACTCAACCGAAATGTTTCTGTAGAGGCTCTCGTCGATGTCGCTTTTTCGAAATCGATAGATTTCGTTAAAGATTTTTTTTATAAACGAATTTGTGTTCAGTGATTGATTAAGGAATTTATCAAAGTTTTGATGATTTTATAATTCACTGTTTTATTCACTGTGTATTTAATTCACTGTTCAATAGTGTCTTTTTTGTGTCACTTGGCACTTACTAGCGACCTATAAAAAACAATTTAATTTTGACATATTTTATCAACAAACACTCTGCTTTTTCACCACTTGAGTATTAATTTGTATATATATATATATATATATATATATATATATATATGTGTGTGTGTGTGTGTGTGTGTGTGTGAGAGAGAGAGAGAAAGAACAGAGAGTAAGAGCACTAAAACCTATCGTTTTAAGAAATTAATTAATTAAAGAAATCATATTAAAAACCGTGCAGTTGTTAATTTGGGCCCAATCCGCATGACCGAAAATCCGGATAATTGTGAAAACTCGTTAACGATATGAATAACACAGTTTATGTCCTTTTTATTTTATTTATTGCACATTTTATATGCTTTTACAACAATATTGACAGTATAAAGCAAAAGACGTATCTGCATACAGTATAAGTTCGATTTCAATTAAGATACTGTACATCATTTCAATTAATACTCGTAAATAAGTCTGTTAGTTTCTTTTGCTTCTGCTCTGAATGACTTGCCGCGCGGTCTCGTAGACGCTTTACCGTCATGATTTCAGTCGGTGCCGTGTCGGGTTGCCCTTCTAAGTGTATTAACATATTTTCGAGTAACGTTGTTTCGTCGTGACTAAAACGTCTATATTTTGGCTCTATACCTACCTACCTGTGTCATCATCAGAATTACCATCACTCTCCACATTATCATTAGTTGAATAAACCGCAATAATGTTTCCATCATTGTCGCATTGCAACCACGATTTGACGTAATCGATGTCTACATCTGCCAACCTTCTAATTTCTGAACATTCCAACAAATTATGAAGGGTCAATATCATCGACAATGTCGACCACTTCCTCGGAAAATTATGCAGTTTCAGGGGAAAAGTTTTTCCACGACTTTACAACTGTCGATTCACTCACTTGGTCCCATGATGTAGTAGCCATGTAAATTACGTCCTTGATGTTGATTGATTTCAAAATAGAGACTGTGTCTCTTTCTTAATTTTCTTCAACTTCCTGTTTAATAACTTTTCTGAGTAACTGCTTTCTGTAACGGCGCTTTCAATTTTCAAAAACTCTCTGATCCAGGGGCTATATTATTGCTGTTAAATTAAGCGAAAAAAGTTTTACTTTGATATTCCCACTAACCAGTCCTTCTTCTGTTCGGTGAGATGAGGCATTGTTAACTAACAATATCGTTTTCAATTACAACCCTTCTTTTTTAAGTGACTTTGTACACTTGGCGCAAAATTGTGAAAAAATCATTCCTTAAAAATCACACAATCGATTCAAGCACTTTTCAGGGACTTGTAAACAACTGGCAAAGGAGAAATGTTTGTATATTTTAAAGCACTCAACTTAACAAATTTTTCAACCAATACAAGGAGTGATTTATGTATCCCTGAAACATTACTACAACCAATCAATGTGATCCTCTCTTTACTTTTTTGGTAACCTCTACTCGAATCTTCTAGTTTCGAAGTTCGTCTTATAGTTTCGTCTTTTCTGATAGCTTCTTGTAAAAAAAACTCCAGTTTCATTGGTATTATAAATGTAATCCGGACGAAACAGATAATTCCGAATTAATGGGATCTGGATAAACAGGATTCCACTTTATATATACATACACACGCACCCACATGTAAATATATATATATATATATATATATATATATATATATATGTATGTATATTTGTGCCGGTAATTGACAGTGGGCTGTCTTATATTTTTCGTATTGAGATTTTTAGACTTTTGCGTGTGTGTGTAATAAAAAAATATTATTCCATTATGTAACACAATATTTTCCAAAGTACTTACTGTTATAATGTAAATCTTTTATGTCATTTTGAATTTCTACGAGTATCATGAAAAAATATGTGTTTTTTAATACTTCATGTGACTGAGACTATTTTCAGAATTATTCAAACATCTTAAAAATGATTTATAACAAAAATATTCCAGTTTTATTCAAAAAAGAAAGTTATAAACAATAGCATTTACTTACATTTTGTAATTATAATCATGTTAACTTCATTTAGAAGAGTACTAGAGATTTTTTCTTATTCTTCAATAATGGTATTCTTTTTGTGATGTTTTGAGAGAATATTCATGGAAAACTGACGAAATGTACAGTAACAGATCCATTACATCCTTATATTTTTCTTTTATAAGTGATTGGATATTCGCATAAAGTGGAAATAATTGAACTTTTTTGTATATTTTCGGCGTTCGTTTTTTGGGCGAAAGATAGGATTATTTAAACTTAAGGGTTATTTACGTTGAAAATATTATAGTTTTATTCCAAAATCAGATAGGTACATGCATTTTTCCAGAAAAACAAAGTACACCGAAAAGTAAATGACTTAGTCCACTATCAAAATAAACAAAAACAGAATTATGTTTACCGACCAACTTTGCAAAGTCATTAAACGGTACATTTTTTAATTTTTTTTCTAAGTTTTTCTAGATTATTAAAATGTAAGTGATTGTAATATAAAATAAATCATAAAATCATTTTTTTTTCAATTTTTTACTTAGTTCGCTGTCATCATTACCGGTACATATATGTGTATATATATATATGTATGAATGTGTATGTATAAGGGAAAAACAAACGTATTAGTTGTAGCACAGTTGGCGACGACTACGAACATAATGTTTTAGCTGTCGTCTCGTCGAGCGTACGATCGAAGCGACCCGTTCATTTAGCAGATGACTAATGTTCGACGGTGAATATGCGCAATTAGTCGACCGATCATACCATAAATTAAATTACATTTTAATCTATACGGAAACGACGACAATCCGTCTATGTCAAAACATTATTGGCATGTGTGTATGTAATGTTGCGATCGAAATTTGGCATTGCGATCGACCGGCAGTGGCGGCGGTCCGCCGTCGGGATTGACCTCTTGCGTTTAATAATACGTTCTCGGTTGCCCGCGGTCTCGCTCATAAGACACACAGTCTATAATAGTTGCGCGTTTCGAAGTAGCCGCCGCCCATCGTATCCGCGCGAACGAGAGAGAAAATCGTTGCGTGCGTGCGCGCGCGGCGGGCACGGAGCGAGAAATCCGGACACACAGACAGACGGACGAGGCATGGAAGATGTTGAACGTGAGGAGACTTCGCTCGCTAACTCGCTAGTAATTTGACTACTGGCTATTGGATTCGTGTCGTGTGATTTTAAATGAGAGTAAGTGCTCCAACTTGTAAAAATAATCGAATAAAATTGAAAGCATTTGATCTTTTATCGAACAATCGAAATAATAAAATAGTTAACTACTGGCTAGATATTTTATTATTAAATTCGTTTCACGTTTGATAGTGCGTTTCGTTTTAAATTAAATAATGGATCTGCGGTCACTGCTCGTTTCATCGAATTTCAACTATTTCGAACAACAATGATTTACTTCGTGACAGAAACAGATCTGTTCGAGAAAAAATAAATCACAGCGCCGTATGAATGTTACTTAAATGCACGCTAAGAAGCTTCGATAAATGTAATTTATCTAATCTCACTATCTTTCATAAAGCATAAAAAATCTTAAATGTGATTGTAAGTTGATCTTTTCATTTTCACAAATGAATTATTTTTTCATCGCACAAACTACAAAAATTCTTTTGCTCTAAAAATGTTCAATAAATCATTATTGCTCATTTTTGATTGTTGCTTATACGTATTTCGACTACGATGGCATTATGTTTAACGCGTGGAAATACAGTAGAATCTAACACATTTAAAAACATCTCTCTCTCTCTCTCTATATATATATATATACACACACACACACACATATATATATATATATATATATATATATAATGTTATTATATCTAAACGTCTTTCGTTAACGCATCTTCTACAGTTAATTTCTGACTATTTTTCATAACGATCACTCCCTCTCTCTCTCCCCTATCTATCTATATATCTATCTCTCTCTCTCTCTCTCTCTCTATATATATATATATATATATATATATATATATATATATATATATAGTGCGTGTGTATGAGAGAGAGAGGATTCAATTTTAAAACAGAAGTTTCATATTAGTTCAAAAAATTTTTTTTAGTTTGTAGTATGAAAAGAAATTAATTGGTTAAAGTGAATTTCAGAACCATGTGAATGAATATTAAAAGTGTATTGTTTGTTTTTTATTTATTTAATAAATACACACGGGCACTGCCCAATTAGAGGTGACGACCAGTCGTCATTCATGAAACATGTGTAGAGTGTTGTACATAAAAGACAGAAACATAAATTTCATATTTAAGTATATAAATATAAAAAAAATACATGACAAACTGAACAGAAATAGCTGATCTAAACTATTCAAGGGAAAAACGACGTAATGCATGTGCTTTAAAGCTTACCGGTGTGACAACATAAAGCTCCAAAGAGTGGCTGTGTAGGTTCCCTAACCTAGAAATGCGCGGAATCCAACTATATACGCCATAATTAATGCGATAAAATAGAACATGGGAGTTTTCAGTGTTCCTTGTAAACCTGGAAACGTCGCGGCTCCTTACAAGGTTACCGATTTCAGGTGAATCGAATCGAAACTTCACAATGTTGTACAAAAGGGTGAGATCTTGAATTGTTCGCCGAGACTCTAACGTATGAACGCCGAGAAGGTTCAACATAGGAGCGTAGTCGTGATCATCAATGGCCATAGGACGGTCCAAGCGGAACACAGAAAATCTTAGAATTTTTTTTTCACCTTCTCGATGAGTTTTTTAAATCCCTGCACATACGGAGACCAAATGACCGATCCGTACTCAAGATGTGAGCGGACAAGGCTAAAATACAAAACGACAAATATTGTGATCTTTTTATTTTCATATTGACTTTATTCTAGTTTTATAAATGTTATTTCTTATCTGAGAAACATAAAGCTTCGCGTTCGATTCAGAAAACCGATTATAGCGTTTTCGAGAGTCGAAAAAGATTCACAGCTGTACTTTGCCCTTCTTAACTGCCTGTATAAATAAATATTAAACCATAATTAATCAAAATGAAATATTTGTCCTAATTGCATCATCCATATGTAATAAGGAGCATGTATAACAATTAAACGTGTACACACGCACATTACACACAAACACACACACATTGTTTCCCACGTTCGTACGAGACGAAATTGTTCCCAGCATCTCCGCGACCGGACGATCCTTCCTCGCGAATGTGTTTGTGTGTGTGTGTCCGCTGTGCGTACGTTCACCGAAAAAGATAAAAAAAATCTTCTTTTCTTCCTCGCATGCCTCCCGTCCCGCCATCGCGCGCATACACACAATACCACATACACCTGTAATGGACACCTATTCTCCGACCGATGCATGTGTTCTGTCTTAGGTGTTGATAATTAAGTGCCTGTCATTTATGAGTAATTTATGCGTTCTTTTATTTACACACGCATTCGTTCCTAAACGTTTAGTACACTCGAAGTTCTCTTTGCAAATAACTGTAAAGATTTTTATGTAAACATTGTAAACACATGCGTTCCGTGATGTGACTTTTAACTAGCGTATTGTTTTTACATCCGGTTTACATTTTACCTTGACAACTATATGTGTATATATATATATATATATATATATATATATATATATATATATATATGTGTGTGTGTGTGTGTGTTTGTATTATGTATGTATGTATTAACCTTAATAATAAAACATTTTTTTTAAAAAAAACGTGAATTCTAAAATTAAAAAATATTTTTTGAATAAATCGAATAGTATAGCCGAGTTTCATAGTTTCAGGTTTGAAGTTATAACTTATTTCATTTAAAAAAATTTTTAGATGATTTTTTTATGATTCGATTTCACTTGTGATATTAAACTTTTTTATTAAAAGATTTTAGAATAAAATGTAGATGCAGGGCCGAAAAACTCGCAGCCATGAGTGTTTGTGACTCATCTGTAACCGGAGCCGATCCCCTCTCGAGTTCTTTTGAATCAAAAAAAAAAAATAGATTCATTTTTCAGTTATCGAAATCGAATTCAATTCGAGAATTTCATTTTCAGTTATTGAATTCAGTTCGAATTGACTGATTTTAACATTTTTTAAACTTCACAAACTAGAAAATACTAGAAAATATATTGCTTTGATTTCACTCGATCCAGTTGAGTTGTATTGGATAATACGAAATGTATTTATTAAACATTGTTAATATTTTCATAAATCAATTCTTTTTGCGTCCCACAAACCACCAAAAAAATTCTGTGCGAAAATATTCAGTATTGATTGTTATTGATTGTAATTGTGATGTATTATTGTTCAGTATTGATTGTAATCGTTTTTGATTGTTATGCGAATTTCGATGGCGATGACGTCATCCTCATGGAGCCAAAGTGCAAAAAAATCTGATTTAAATCTTCAAGTTGAACTTTTCTAAGATCTGATATATAATTTTGATTTTGCTATAGTCATCGCCATCGTCGTCCACATAAGCAACAATCAAAAATGATTTATTGGAAAATTTTAATCACAAACTTTTTTTATTGTTTATAGTACAAAGAAGAATTCATTAGTATAAAAGTGAATTTAGTCACAGTGTCAGAATTGTAACATTCCCAGGAGTTATTCCGGAAAAACAGGTCAGTTTAAAGAAGCATACATTATTAAAACGGTCTATTCGACAGAAAAAAATATGATTAAAATGAATGGATGTTTGTCAAATGGTAGAAATTTAATAGTTTTCTAATTGAATCGAATTTAATGGATTTATTTGAAGTGCTTTTTGGCTAGTAATTCGTGTTTAGCATTATATATATATATATATATATATATATATATATATATATATATATATATATATATAAATAAATAAATAAATAATTGATACTCGCACTAAACACAATTATAAAACAATTTAAAAAAGACAATAAAATCCAATAATGTCAGGTAAGAGTAAATCGTAAAAACAAATTCAATCAAACTATGATCAAAGAATCTGCCGAAAAAACACTTTGGAAATGTGATACAATGCACTGGTTAATCTCTAAATATGACTTATCGATGGATAAATATGTATTAGCCTACTCAAACAGTTTCTAATTGGATAAATAAATGAAAATCAATATATTATATTCTCCTCTTAACTTCTACACAAGTATTCTATTTAGATTCTCAGACAACAAATGTCTGAGAATCTGACAATAAATGACTCTATAATAATAGACAGTCAATCTTTGAAGATGGCTTGGTTATACAAAAACGTACTTCTTTTTTTTAATAGCCAGTTTCTTAAATGGTCGATACCTAGCACACTTATTCGATATAATAGAAATGACATGTAATTTGAGACTAACAGTGACAGTCAACATTTGAAACTCTTACTAAAACCTCTCACCCCTTCAAAAAAATAAGTCAGGACACGCGCGTTTTTTGAAATTTATAGAATTTTCGTACTCGCACGGTTCGCAGAAACAAGATGCGCGCGTCACGAACTCGTCAACGTTTAATTTATATTAGGTCGGTAGGAAAACAATTACGGTTTTCGTTACGAATTTGAAGGTTAGAAACAACGATTATTTTTCTACCAGCCTAATATATAAGTAACTGTAATCCGTGAAAACATATCGAACGTAATGTACAACGTAAAAAGCCTCGCAACAGATCTCATCGAGCCGCTAAAAACAAAGTAGAAACACTGACACAGCCTGCAGCGATTGTCTTTTCGGACACGACGCTAAAATAAAAGGCGTGGCGGAGCCTGTTAGACATTATTTAGTATTCGCATTTGAATGAATGTAGCCGAATATTGGCATGTGCGGCGGGGCAGAGAGGACACAGAGCCCAACATATTACATATATATATATATATATATATATATATATATATATATATATATATATATATGTGTGTGTGTGTGTGTATGCACGTGCTGTAAAGTATATGAATTCATTTACAGAATAGAGATTTTTTGATCATGTATAATTTTTTTATACTTTTTTCGTCTCATTATAAAGTCAGACTCTTTGTTCATCTACGTTCATTTTTTTTATAAAAGTCGATTGTCTTAAAAAGCTTAAGATGGTTACATTTTAGAAATGAACTTCTTTTTTCTTTGAATGATGAACTTCCTTCTTATCATTTTACTTAAATGTTTTAAAATTCTATCACGAGTTATTTCGACCATCATGTAACTCCAAAAATGTACATATCACGTTAACAAATACTGCTCTCTGTAAAAGAATCGTATCATTCAATCGTTTTTAGTTTGAATTACAACTGGAAGTAAAATATGGATCCCTTACTGTATGTAAAATCTGAATTGTCATTCCGTTGTGTACCCGAGAATCTTGAGATCTCCTACATTTTGTGTAATAAGTATAGATGTTCGTGTCACGAACAAAAATAAATTGAACATTTTTTTTGAACGATTTTTGCTATGCGAAGAGTAATCTTTCATAATTTGCATAAAAACCCTTTAAAATATATGAATTAATTTGGAAATTCACTGAATAGTCCACCTAGCTTTTGAATTTTTTATATTCTAGTTGCATTTAATTTAATTTCACCATCCTTCTATGTTCAATGAAATTTCAATGATAATTTGCCACAGCCACCTCTAAAATTTCATTAAACATGCAGAGCTGTTGAAATTAAATCAATGGCTACTAGATATGAATAAATTCTTATCCGTTGTATTTGTTTATATTTTTATTTAGAAATTAAAACAACAAAAAATATTTTCTGTACTAATATGATCAACTTTTATAATTACTTTTTCAATCTATATACCGTATAAAATATTCAATAATTGATTATTGGTCATTTTTGATTGCTGCTCATGTGCATTTCAATGGCGATGCAAATATTTTTAAAGCGGCTGAGTACAGAAAAATCTGCAATTTTTCTGTTTGAAAGTTTTTTTTGAACATTGATTCTCTCAGTATAATGGTATCATAAAAATTCAAGTAAATATCAATCAATAATGTGAAATAATGAGTTATTGAACATGTTTGGACAAAAAGATTTTTTGTGGTGCAAAAAAGAATTCATTTATGACAATAATTCTCTGCTCCAAATTATATTCATTTTTCCACCAGAGACAATACTTTATCGCTTCAAAAGTCACAATTAAATCAAATCCGAATCGGTTGTAATAAACCAAACACTGATTTATACAGGAAAAAACAAGTTATAGTAAAACAAAGGCAAATCGATTATACGGGCGTTCGAGTATGCCCTGCAGAACTGACTGTTTAAAATAGGTCGCTTAAATACTATATTATACTATTATTACATTAAGCGGGATGGTTTATAGAGAAATGACCAGGTCAACTTGTAGAAAAATATCCGGGCAGGTTTATATAAAAACGGCCGGATCGAATACATTCCTCGATACGCCTCTACAGCACGATATGAATATTGTAATAAGACGTTAGTAAGCCATGATTGTAGTTTCTTTTTTTAATATAACATCTGCAGTAATTTTTTTTTAATCGAAACGCAGCCGACTTTGCAAAACCATAAAATCGGTTATTTCATAAGCAACGGCCTGATACGTCTTTCCACTTTACTGCATTTCATTTAAGCGACTATAGAAAGTTTTATTCCGTTCTCGTCTATTTGCAGATGAAAAAGTAAATTAAACGGTCAACGTTGCAGTCAGTTAATAAGCTATCAGTGTTACAACAATTAATTTTAAGTGCATTTGAATGTGAATCTATAAACATATGTTGACCTTGTTGATATTACCCGTTTTTGAATTTCATAAATCCGTTTATTATGAAAGTATGAAAAAAAGTATGTAAAAAAGTAGTATTTTTCTAGAGAACACGTTGTAAGGAATATGATACTGCGGTGTCGTTCTTTTTTACTCGTTTTCTATTAACAACAAATCGGCCGCGCATGTTTGTGAATAAAACCACCACCGTGTCAAAACACACGAGTTTACCGACCAGATGAAGTATTGTAATTGTTCCGATATCATCGTCGGTCCAACTACCATCTGCCACTACAGTTATCATTGGGACACCGTTAATGTCCGTGTATCGTCATTAACAGTAACTTCTCGCAGCCTCTTTCACGTCCACTCGTACATCTATTTACTAATTGTTTTTCGTGGCGTTGTTCGATTCTCAGACATTATTGCAAGTTAATCGTCAGCTAATTATAGACAATATCCGAAATCGAACAGAGCGACGCGAGCGAGAGAGACGTTGCACGGCTTGTCACTTTAACGTCGATTATTTAAGAACAATGTCAATATCAATCATGTAATTTGTATGGATAGGAGTAAAACAAAAAGAATACGGTTTCGGTTCATAACGGATTCGGCGGGTATGTTATATATATATATATATATATATATATATGTATATATATGTATGTATATATATATATATATACATACGTATGAACGTATGTTTCAATGTATTCGGTTCTGTACAGTTCGGCATTGAATTATGTATGAATATACATTAAATATTATCAAGGATATGAAAAAAAAATCAAAAACTTCAAAATACAGTTCAGGTTTTGTGGCTCAATTCACATTCATGAATGAATTCATTCTTCGTCTTACATATCAGAAAAAAATCATGTTTAAAAATGTTTCATAAATGATTAATGATCATTTTCGGTTCTTACTCATGATCATTTCGACTCATGGGCATTTTGATAATGATACCGTCTAATCAGAGCACCAAAGTAGAAAAATCTAAGGAGACCGACAAATCAAAATTGATAATTTAGAAGTTATATTTCATAAAAATCAAATTTACAAATCAGATTTTAGAAAATTAAAAATTTAGAATTCTACAAAGCACATAAAAAACGTGTCATCATCTATACTGTGCCAAGGTATAGAAATTCGATTTTAAAAAAATCAAATTTAGAATTTAAAAAACAAATTTTTCAAAAAAAAAAATAGAAAACAGATTTTCTATATCTTTGAAAATAATGGCATCGCCCTCGAAATGCATATAAGCAATCGAAAACGATCAATAATGAGTAAAAGAAATTTTCGAGGTTTCTGTGATGAAGTTCCTGTGCTGAATGATTTATTGAATATTTTTAACCAGAGAAATATTTGCTGGTTTGTTGGATGAAAAAGATTTCATGCCTGTATCTTTTTAATATTAACTGTAAATTCTTGCCACCAAATTAGACTTTCAACCAGGATACTCCACAGAACAGGTCAGGTCAGTTTCGAAAAAAATATTAGTAACAATTGTACTTTCGTGAAGAATTTCGATTTCATTCTTATATTCTCTGAAATATTTTAACTCTACTTGCCCCGCACACTGCCGTGTAAATTAACACCTTCTACTGCTCAATTCGTGTCATCCGCTCTCCTCGATACTCGTATCGAGCGACAAGCTACATCATCAGCTTAAGTTATAGGTCCTCGTACCTCGCACTTAAACCCTGAAGCGCACACACAGCGCTGGCACAACCTCGAACTGAATTCTACTTGTAATGAATCTGCATATATTGTTATTTCTCTTAAACATGTCGTCTCTCAGATGCACTACACGTGCATAAACTAATCTCTCTAGATAGCCTCGTAAGTAAAAATTCATATTTGATGACAAGTAAGATCTCGGTGGTGTAGAGAGACCCAAACAATTGTCCGGAGATTTCAATGCCAGAAACCATCAGATATTTTAAATTAATTCATACTCTATGCGTAAAGTGAGAAATCGAAATTGATAAGCACTTTTATCATTTATTGCGTTACATTTCTGATACTCTAGTTAAATCTACTTTCATAAATGAATTCTTTTTTCATCCCAAAAACCATATAAAATTATCGGATCAAAAATGTTCAATAAATGATTAGTCATCATCTTTAATTGTTTCTCATATGCAATGAGATATCAATGTTTTAACATCTTCAGAGCACCAAAGTACAGGAAAATGTGAATCGATTATGATTTATTGCACATATTTGACTAGAAATTTTATTTTGGTTTGTGAGTTGAAAAAGGAATCTATTTATGAAACTGTATGCTCTGTTATAAAAAAATCAAGAAGGATGAACGCCAGAGAACATAATTCAATAAAACAAACAACAGTGTTCAATTAAAACCCGAGACGCCGCTAACAATCGCCGCCGCATCTCGTGCACCGCTGTTCCGCGACTGTTTCGAAAAACTGTCGAACGGGGGACGCAGCGACCACGTACTGTATCCGTTTCGGCCGTGATTCATGCCTCGTTAATGCCAGCGATACGATGACGTAATGGAAAACCGAACTAACCGAACCCACCGCAAGATTTAAAAGTCTACACGCACATCGACATATATTTGAAATCGGACATGAGGCGACAATAAACAAATAAACGAGGCGTTTGGATGAGTTACTTGGACGCGGCACTTAACGCGGGCAACGAATCGTAAATAATCAATAATTACTTGTTCAATTACGTTGCGAACGTTCGAATTATTGATCGAGACTAGATCGAGGAACGCGGGTTTTATGTAATTTGTTTTTCTGTTGATTTTATTTCGAGTCTTCATTGTTTTACGATAATCCACGATTGTTTTTTTTTGGTTGATTTTCGTTTGGTGTCTTCACTTTTTTAACGATAGTATTCAGTTGTCTAATATCGATTCGTAGAGATATTAAAAGATACTGTTCCAAATTTTACACTTCAGTCAAATAACTGAAAACTTTAAAATTGAGTAATCATCATTCAGTTATACAGAAAACCGATGGATAATATTTACAAAATTCACATTTTTAATTCGAAGGAGAGTATGAGTCAACTATATTTAAAGAGACTGTTGATTTTGGAGTAGAGGAATCCACCCAGAGGAATTATTTTGGCATCGAAACGCATTTCACTTACATCACGTCATTTTAACACGAGGAATACGCTCATGCGGTTCGTACGGTTTTGAGGTATAAATATTAAATTGATAACATAAAAGTACGAGCGATGATGTCAAGAACAGTTATGCTCATACGGATTGTTCAGTATTGACTTTTCGCGTCTTCCGCTCCTTAATTATGTTAGTTGTGTTTCTGTGGATGGAATTAACAATCGCGAACACCTAACCGCACATTCGGATAGACAAACATTTATTTGTTACTATAAATCGTTCTATAAATTTAAGACAACGTTCTATGTTAGTGAGAAGGTACCTATCCGGACACTCGAGAGCTCCGCTGGCTGAACTTGGAGGGGCGCATGAAAAATCGGCACACAATTTAACGATTATCCCCGATCCATGAGACTTTCAGGAATTTCGTGTAATGCGAATGCTTGGTTCTCCTCATCCAACGTTACACATAGATATTATTTGTAGATACACATTTATTGATATCAGAAATATATGCATTTAATAAAGGGTCATGAATGTTTACTCTTCGAAAAGTACACAAGACTTTTTCGAATCAAAATTTCAACAATTGATTGTTTTTGTTTTGAATTGATTGTTTTAATTAAAAAAAAACAATACTTGAAGCAATTATTGATTGATAATAATAAGTTATTTTAATTATTGATTGTATTTAATCATAATAAGCGTTTTAATCGTTGATCGACGATTGCAATGACAGATAAAGAGCGAAAAACAAATTTTAATGCACACTTTGATCTAATTATCTAGACACGTGTGAGTCAATAGCACACGCTGATGTTTTTTGACATTTGACATATATATATATATATATATATATATATATCCGAAGAAAATTGAAATAAAAGGAACGGAAATAGAAGAAGTCACGAAATATGTCTATCTAGGCCAGCTTATCAATAGAGATGGATCATTCACTGAAGAAGTAAATAGGAGAATAAAAATGGGATGGAGCTTTTTGGACGAAACGCCTCGATATTTAAATCAACAATCCCACTCTGTTTAAAGAAAAAAGTATTTGATCAATGTATACTACCGGTCCTTATCTACGGCAACGAAACATGGGTGCTTAACGCCAAAATAGTTCAGACTCCAAACAACACAACGAAGTATGGAAAGATGCATGTTGGGAATAACAAGAAGAGATAGAAAGAGAATAGAATGGATACGAAAACAGACAGGAGTCACAGATATAATAAGAAGAGTAAAGAGTCTGAAATGGAAATGGGCGGGACATATCGCAAGAAGAGAGGACAACCGATGGACAAGAGAAATTATTGACTGGGAACCAAGGAATATAAAAAGACCCAGAAAGAGACCAATGAACAGATGGGATAAGGATATTAAAAACTTTCTTGGAAATCTGTAGAAAAGAGAGGCACTGAATCGAACAAAATGGAAAATCATGGAAGATGCCTTTATCCAGCAGTGGATTAACAGTGGCTGAAGATGATAATGATGATGATATATATATATATATATATATATATATATATATATGAATGTATGTACACCCGTCCCACAATTTACACGGAGTGTCCACGTGGATTCGTTTTACGCGAATGAAAATAGAGTAAATTGAATTTGTCAGTACAATAGAAAAAATATTGGAAATAAAAGCTAGTAAAGTTGTAGAAACACATATTTATTTCACATAAATTAAAAAAAAATAATGACGTTTTAGAAAACAAAAGTAGATAAATTTTATTCGGTGTCACTATCGCTACTGTAATTCAAAACAGTCAACCTTTTCCTTTTAATTGGCACAAACTTATCATCTGCGTCGCTTGAAATATTTATGTTCGACATCATTTTTATTGTTAATGTTAATTTTTTCGGATGATTTGTTCTCTATCTTTTCTTCTAGTAAATTTTCATAAATTTGCTGATATTTGCTGCAACATTTCATTAAATCTTGTCTAAATTTTAAGGCTCGTTGAATGTTTCGATCATCGTCTATTTTTGTATCGGTGTTACTTGTATACACTTGTTGCGTACTTTTAAAACTTCTAGGAAAATATATTTTCTGGCTTCGTAAATTAGGATCGCAAAGATGATTAGTAAGGCACTGTGACGTCTCCCCGAGCATGTTTTGTACTGCACTGCCGTGCTATTATATGTTCAAGTAAGAATTTGCGTCAATCTGATATATAATAAATACAATGAAAAATTATATAAACTGAAATCTATCTGACCGCGTAAATCAATACCGCGTATAAAAAGTGCAGCGTAAATAGAGGTATAATTTTCCGAGTAAAAAAAAACTCGTGTAAAAAAAGGCCCGCGTAAATAGAGGGACGGGTGTATACATTTTATTTTTTTTGCACAAATTGTAGGATGTTCTGGTCTTGATATGGTCCAATTATTATGGATGTTTGTTGATCAAGCGTTATGGTGCCCCGATAACAGCCAGTTTCTTGTGATGGTCTAATATCTTCTTATAAATTTGTATATCCTCGTTTTTTCGTGAAAAAATCTGGGTAAAATTATATATATATATATATATATGTCTATAGTAGGCTCTGATCTTTGTTTAATGTATAATATATACAAGTCCATAGCACGCGCTAATACTTTTAGATGCGTATATTAATTCATATCACACGCTAGTAATATTTTTTGAACACATATATGAGTTTACAGTACATTTTAATATCTGTTAGATGTATATATAAGTTCATAGCACTCGTTAATGTTTTAATTTTGATCGGTACGAATACGTAACCCACTATTCCATCTGGATTCTCCGGTCTGTTCATCTGGTAAGATATTTTCATCAGGGAACTCCACAAGCATCTCTCTCATAAAAAATTGTAGGTCCTGTACCTGACAATTTTCAATTTAAGAACACAAATTGCTAGAGCTAATATTTTATTTAAATACAACAATTAGAACAATTAGAACAATTAGAACCTATGATTCGCTGGTTGTGAGTTTTCGCTAATCAGTGGAGCAATTTTTCATGTTCCGTTCCTCTCAATGGGACTACATCTCGTAGTTAGGCGAGTAGAGTGCCAGAGTACTCATGAGCAAAGTCTCTTCCTCACCTAGTGTTCATAGTATACTTTGGTATTTGTTATATATATATATATATATATATATATATATATATAAAACTATATATATATATATAACTGTATATATATAACTATATAACATATATATATATATATATATGTATATATATATATATATACATATAACTATATATATGCATATATATATATATATATATATATATATATATATATATATATATAATATCATTATTTAACACTAGAACTGATAACGATTGACGTATGCCTATTTCGACAGGATGGGTTAAAATGACTTGTTTTCGAAAAGAACAAATCATTTAAAAAACTCGCCAAGAGTTCATAGTACACTTTGATATTTGTTATATATATATATATATATATATATATATATATATATATATATATATCCCTATATCCCAGAAAGAGACCAATGAACAGATGGGATAAGGATATTAAAAACTTTCTTGGAAAACTGTGGAAAAGAGAGGCACTGAATCGAACAAAATGGAAAATCATGGAAGAAGCCTTCATCCAGCAATGGATTAACAGAGGCTGAAGATGATGATGATGATGATATATGTATATATATATATATATATGTATGTGTGTGTGTGTGTTATGTAATTTCATAACATCTATATTGAATCCACTGTAAACGCTAATATTTTTTAAACTCATATATGGTTCCATAGAATACGTTAATAATATTTTTGCACTCGTGCAGGACGATATTAGTAAAAAATAAAGATGAGGCATTAATTAAAGAGTAAAGTTGTCTATATTCAATCGATACATGAAGCGATATGCGTCTTTTTGGATAAAATAGACTACATCTTTTTCTTTTAATTGAAAAAATCGCACCAGTATGTACGAAATTTCGATCTTAATATTTCACAGATGTGAAAAGAACGACTTGTGAAGAGACCGGAAGGTCCGAGATCAATCGTCGCTGTCGATCAACCGCACGCGTGTTCACGACGACCGTAATGAATGGCCGAGAATGTGGCACAAAACCAGCGATTCAAAATGTTAATTCAGGCAGAACTAATACAGATCGTACGACTGATATTGTTACTGCAAAGACCACTATTTAGTACCGCACGATTAAGCAGGGAGGTATCATTGCGTAAAAAGCTAATTCTCGATGTTTCGGTACTTTAACACGAGACATCCGTCCGTATTGTTTCTTTTCTTCTCTTTTCTACTTTTTTTTTCATTCCCGCGTGTTTACGTCCAATTATCCAGACTTTGACGTTATAATCGAGAGACTGTCGGACAGCGCGCATCGACGTAGCTCTGTTTAATTGTTTGTTTTTGTTTTAGCCGTCACTTGTCACTCGTTAATATCACAGATATTTTCGTGTATGAATATATTTGTTATGTATTAACAGTAGTTGATAGAAAAAGATAGATTGTGTGGAGAATTATCGAGTTGGCTATGCCATATAAAAAACAGATTGACTTTAGTAATTAAATACAGACGAAAAAGTCTATTGAGCGAGGACGGTCTGTTTTTTTATTGCTTTTAATTGAAATTTTCAAAAAATCGCTCAACGAAGCAATTAATGTTGCAGTTTCACATTTGTTTTTTTTTCGTTTAGTCATTCTATTTGCAAAAATTGTTTTGAATTGATAATTGATACGTAGAAAATAACAATGTTACGGTCTTAAATACAACTTCTCAAAGAAAAAAAAATCATTGACAATTTAGTCATGCTTGCTAATACAGTTGTGTATTACTGAGAACATGATCTATTATTGTAAACGAATTTAGATTCAAAAAAATGTGTTATAAATATATAACTCTTCAATTTTAAAAATGAATTGCTTTCACAGCCCAGAAGGCATAAAAAAATCTGGTAAAAAGTGTTCAATAAATCGTTATTGATCATTTATGAATGTAGATTATACGCATTTCGACGGCAATGTCATCATGCTCAGAGTGATAACAGACAGAAAAATCTTTTTTTGAGATTTTTCTGTCCGTTGTTGCTCTGAAGATGATGCCATCGTTATTAAAATGTGTATAATATACGTTCATAAATGATCAGTAATAATTTATTGAATATTTTTAACCAGAAAAAAGTTTGCGGCGTATGGAGTGAAAAAAGAATTCATTTATATAAGTGAATTTCGCCATACTGTCAAAACTATATTAGTTCATAAATTATTCAAATATATGAGGGCGGTTTCAAGAGTGACTTGGTTCGTGTACTCGCTGAGGGAAAAGGGGTCAGCTGTGTATGTTTTCATATAGTTCTATTTCTTTTAGTAACGTATGTGAAGTTGCAAATCAATCCGGTGTTAATTCTTCGCTTGACAGTTGTTTCAACACAAGCGTTTCATGCGAAAGTACAAAATGTATACAATCGGAGTTCGAGATCTCTGATTCAATCCTTTTTTAGAAAAGACAATAGCGAAGAAAATGCATGATAGGATATTTCGATATGGGGCGAATCTTGTCCTTCTTATTAATCCGTTCGACTTTGGGCGAATGAATTTAAACTCGGCAGAATGCAACGAATATTCACCACGTTCAGGAGGCCTGATAACAGCTCTCACGCCACAAAGATGAAGTCAACAAAATGGTTTTGTCCGACCGGCGAGTGCAATGGAATGAGATAGCAGAGATCATAAACATCCCAACTGAGCTAACGCATTTCATTTTGTGTAATGAATCGGGCATAAAAAAATGTCCGCAAGACAGGTGCCGCGTTTGCTGATTGCAGACTAAAAACAAGTTCGTACACAAACATCAGTAGACTTCTTGGAACTGTTTAAGAAGAATCCAATGGATTTCGTGCGACGTTTTGTGACCATAGACGAAATTTGGATTTACCATTAAACGCTAGAATCGAAAACGCAATCAAAACAGTGGATTGAATG
>CM068315.1:15096509-15116509 GCA_034766995.1 Acanthacorydalis orientalis | reverse complement strand
CATGTAATAATATCGTCTTCAGACTCAAAAGTACAAAAAAAATTGTTTATAAATTTAAAATGTTGGTTTTTCTAAAATTTGATTTCTAAATTCTAAATTTTTACTTGTCTATACTTTGGTAATCTGGAGATGATGCGTTATCGAATTTTGTCTAAGAAAGGCTAATAAAAAATTATTGACCATTTTTGACCAGAAACATGTTTATTGAATGAAAAAGAATTCATTTGTGAATATATTAGATTGATGCAAAAATAATTGCGGTTTTTATCGTTTTAAGTTTGGTGCCGATTTTTCTAGTTACCGTTATCTTTTGTTACAATCATGTGATACATCATTGTAAAAATGAAATTAGCACTACTAGTTTCAGCTTATGTCTATTGTTTTTATCTTTTAGTATTATTGAATATAACCTCTTAAATTAGTCATGGTAAAAAAGCAAATTCGCGCGATTTTGTTGTATGCGTTTAAATTGGGACTTAAAGAAACAGAAACTACTAGAAATTCAAATTTGTTTTTGGGCGAATGTGCAGATCAACAATAGTTCTAAAGATTACGTAATGGAAACAAAAGCCTTGATGATGAGGAGGGTCGTGGACGTCTTTCATCTATAGATGACAATGATTTAAGAACCATTATTGAAGCGGACCCATTTAAAACAACTCGAGAAGCGACAGAAGAACTCAATGTTGATCATTCAACAGTTGTTCGACATTATAACCTAATTGGAAAAACAAAAAAGCTAGATAAATGGGCGCCGTATGACTAAAGGAACATCAATCAATTCGGCGATACGAAGTCTGCCCTGCGCTTCTCTTGCATAACAAAAATGATCCCGTTCTTAATCACATTGACACATGTGATGAAAAGTGGATTCTCGACAACAATCGGAAAAATTCATCGCAGTGGCTAGCTTCAGGAGAAGCACTAAAACAACTTCCTAACCAGAATCTTCAGGAAAAAAAGATTATGGTCACTGTTTGGTGGTTGGCAAGTGGAATCATTCACTACAACTTCTTAAATCCTGGTGAAACAATGACAGCAGAAAAATACTGTCAGGAAATGGAAAAAAATGCATGAGAAGGTGCATCGTTTACGGCCAGCATTATTCAATCGAAGAGGACCGATTCTCCTTCATGACATCGCCCGACCACACGTCTCACAAATGACTTTAAAAATTTTTAAATAAACTCGGTTATGAAACCTTATCTCACCCACCTCATTCTCCGGACCTGTCTCCGACAGATTATCATTCTCTTAAACATTTTCCACAACAAAAGGTTTTCAAAGATCAAGCATCAGCTCAAATCGCCTTCTATGAATTCAGTAACTCTAGAATTCTATCTTGTAATAAACAGACTTGTGTCCCGTTGAGAGAAATGTGTGCAGGTCGCTGGTCTTTATTTTAATTAATAACTATAATTTTTAACTGACTTGTGTGTCTTTGAACTCGATATTTAAAAACCGCAATTATTTTTACACCAACCTGATAAAGCGTCTTGTAAGATTTTTCCTGTCGATCTGTTGATCATTCAATTGTTTTTATTTTTACTGAATACAAAATCGAGACAAATAGATCAAAGTATGAGTTGCGGAACAAGCGCACGTCGCACGAGAGCCGTTTTTCAAACGCCGACATCGAGTTAATAACAATGGAATGCATATTTTTGCAACAGCTTATTTTATGGATGTCATCGACCGGGACCCGGGGGCGTATTGATAGTCAGGTCGGCGCTACGTTCCGCGTCGCATACAAATCGCCGATAAACACAAGAAGAACATACATGATGTACGCGCACGCATTTAAATACAGACACACACACGTACGCACGAATGTTAACCGATACGTGAGCGTGTAAACAGTTGTCTGATCTTGCGGTTTTGTGCGATTGCACGCACAATTTCAACGGACGTTCGGAAATTTAATGTAATTGAGTATCGGACGGAGCATCAGAGTCGCAACGCGTCGCCGAGAAGAACAATGGTGACCGGCCGGCCGTATATGCATGTGTGTACATATATATATATATATATATATATATATATATATATATACATATATATATATATATATACATATACATACATATATATATATATATATATATATATATATATATATATATATATATATATATATATATATATATATATATACAATAAATACGAGAGATGATTATTACCCATCGGTTCACTTTCTGATAATTCAGCATCATTAGTTTCACTTACGGAACATTAACTCCGGACCGCCGAATATCGGGAAATGTTAGGTTACTGTACACGAAATGGATGATCTTTTTTATGGAGACGTAAACGTCTGTGACTGCAATGAAAATCGATTTCATTCTGACATTTATTTAGTTAGTTTCGCATACAACAAATCGACGCATTACAACAATACAATTGCATTATGAAAATGGCCGTTCTGTAAAAAATACATTTCATGAATTACGCGGTATTTATTCACGATATACTCGTCCGTCTGGATCAACAACTCTTCGAATAGTGAGTAAATCTGAAGATACTGGATCGGTTTTTTAAGAGACTGGATCGGTTAAACATAAAGGAACGCCGACATGTGTTTCGTAGTGCCAGTTCTTAAGAAAACATTGATTTGGTTCGTGAAAGTGTACCTGAAGAGTAAAGAATGTTCATTCAATAACGTTTACGATAAATAGGCCTTTCACACCTTTGCATAATGATTTATTGTTGAAGGTTTATAAGGTTCAAATAATACAAGAATTGAAGCAGGAGATTTGTTAATTGGATACTGGAGAAACACACGGTTTTTCTGAAGAAGTCATCTGTAGCGATGAGGCTAATTTTGAACTCTCTGGCTATGTTAACAAGCAAAACTATCGAATTTCGGGTAAAGAAAATCCGAAAGTGATCATTGAGAAGCAACTGAATACAGAGTATGACTGCATGCACAATATTATTTTTCATTTATGAATGATATATCGTCCAACTATTATTTATAATAAAGAAACTTGAAATTTCAGCGCAAATTCTATGTTTTATTCTAAATTAATACATTGCGTCCTTATTGGAAAACTCTATATTACAACTAGATCTCAATGGTTCCTCGTACTTGATATACCACTAGATAAACATATCATAAACTTATTCATAATAAATTCAATAACTATATTTAGATCGAGTAGTATAGTTGACATTGCTAACTAGTGAGACCTATAGTCCATAGTACGTGACCTCTTATTTTTATTGTTTACCACATATTTGAAACTTCGTGAGTGGCTTCATTTTGACGAGTCTACCACACTCTTTTCCTCTGCGAAAATTCTCGGTAACGCTGCGTTTTCAAACGCGTTTTTTTTTTTGTCTGACTGGCAATACGGCGCAATATTTTTGTCGGACACGGCAATATTCACTGATAAAATATACTCATCTATCACGTGTGATTTTTGGCCGACACGTGGTAATCACCATACCGGTTATCGTAAAAATGACATTTATTTATTAATTAAATCTTGCAAAAATTAAACCTATGGTAATCACAAAACACAACCTCGTTATTTCGACATGTAGCAGGCGGTAGACTTATCGGTCGCCGGATTGTTTCTGTAGGTCAAGTTTTGTTTCGTATTTTTTATCAAATTATCTTTCAATTTCAGTGCAAAAAAGTGTGTGGTCATTGCATTATGTAACATTATAAAATTGACATGTTTCGGAATCACGCGTTTGAAAACGCAGCGTTACCGAGAATTTTCGCAGCGGAAAAGTGTGGTAGACTTGTCAAAAAAACGAAGTTTCAAATATGTGGTAATCAATAAAAATAAGGAATTACATACTGTGGACTATTAGTTGCGGTATGTTTTAAAGAGCACACTTGATGACAGTCTATAACAAAATTAAATGTATTTTTATATAAAAAAAAAACTGCAGCTAAATTTATAGGAACCATATTGGCATTTTTATATGTAACAATCTAATAATAGAATAGATCCGTGGTAGATTTTTCTATATTCTGATTTATTAATTCTAAACTTTGCTTTTTTTAAAAAAATCTGATGCCTAAATTACAAAATTCGTTTTTTTCTACAATTTAATTTTTGAACTATAAATTTTAAATTATAAATTTTTCACAAAATTTGATTTTTATGTTTCTACAATAATTAGCCTTTTCTCAAATCTGATACTTAAATTCTAATTTTTATTTTCCTATAATCCATTTTCTGAATTCTAAATTTGAGTTTTTCTACAATCTCATTTCTCAACTCGAATTTTGCTTTGTCTAACACCGGATGCTTACATTCTAAATTTTGATGTTAGAAAAATCTGATTTTTAAATTCTAAATTTTCCTTGTCCTGAAATCTGATGCCTAATTTTTAAATGTAGATTTTTCTATAATTTGATTTATAAATTCTAAATTGTGACTTTCTGAAAATCTGATTTATAAATTCTAAATTTTGTTTTTCCTAAAATTCTAAACTTTGATTTTTCTACAATTTCATTTCTAAATTTTGCTTTATTTAAAATCTGATGTCTAAATTTTAAATCTTCATTTTCCCAAAACCTGATTTATGAATTGTAAATTGCACAATTCTCAATTCCGATTTCCACATTATCTGATTTCTAAGTTTATAATTTTCTGTACCTTCCGACGTGTACATGTGTGTCTGCGCACGAGCCCATACAAGTATCTATGAAATATAATGTTATTACCTATTATTTATTATAGCAATAAAGACACTAATGCTTTGTTACAATTACATTATTAATTCGTCGATCTGTCGTGCCGATAAAGAGCAATATTTTCTCTGACATAGAACAAACGAACATGTTCAATCGTTATAAAATAAAGATTTGTCTGCGAATCAGCGTAGCCCCGTACACTCATCTCGGAGGAACAGTCGCGTACGCTATCGCCATCATTAATTATAGTCAGAATAAATATGTAACATGATTAGGTGACGACAGCCAAATATCAATCATATCGTGTACATGCATGTGTGTGTATACATTTGAAATAAATAGACGGCGACCGGTCCGAACTCTCGACAATCGAACAAAAAAAAAAGAAAACGTAAAAACGACGGATCGTTAAGCGTACCTCGTTGACGAATTGGTATCTGAAAAACCGATTGCTTTAATTACAGACTTCGATCGTTATCTCGACGATTTAGTTTTATATCAGACCTCTATATTTTTACTTTATGTTCCAACGGACAATACTGGTACTCTGTCTTTTCAGATTTAGTGGAAATTAAAATCGGGAACGGACCGTAATTGAAAATACACGAAAGATATATCTTGCTACAACAAAGATATATGATTTGTAATAATTAAAAAAAAAATCATTTCAAATGCGCGTATGCGTATTTAGATGGCGATTTTATCCTAAAAGTTCATCGATATCTCGATATTTGTACAAACATTCCATTCATTCTAAACAGAAAACTATCGAAGTTGTATTTCCGATGATTTATTTACAAAAAATCGAGGATGATTAATAGCAGTTCACATAAAATAAAAAAAACTGTAGAAAACGCCAGGCATGTCGATATGAATACTTGTTCTCTTTTTTACTTAGTTTTATTAAGCTAGCACTGTCTGAGTTTTTCAGTTATCATGTTGGTTAGTCGTGCCCGGAGATTAAATCCCTTTGTCCTAGACTTTAACCTGTGTTATTAGCGTCTTTCTGTGTTTCTCATTTGTTATAATCTTGACTTTATTTTCTAATAAAAAAAAAATAAAGAACCTAGATGACCTTATTCTGTGATATAAGATCACTTACCCTCTACCCGTTATATATATATACACTATAAGTACATGTGTGTGTATATATAGTTGTATATATATATACACACTATAAGTACATGTATATATATATATATATATATATATATATACAGACAAGTAATGCGACAAAATTCAAAAATCGAGTATATTTAAAAATTAAGGTACATCGCTGCGATCCTCTTCAAAGTAGTCCCCTTCCGCATCTATACACTTATTCCAGCGAGTTTTCCAGTTTTCGTAACAATTCTGGAACACTTCTTGTGGGACCTCTCCGAGTACCCTCGTCACAGATTCTTGGATATCTTCAACGGAGTCAAAATGTCGACCTTTGACGAATTTTTTCATATGGGGGAATAGGAAAAAGTCGCAGGGTGACATGTCCGGTGAATAGGGCGGTTGTGGTAACGTTGCGATGCCTTTAGACGCCAAAAACTGAGAGACACTGAACGCACTGTGACAGGGAGCATTGTCGTGATGCAGAACCCAAGTCTTCGCGATCTCTGGACGCACTCTGAGCACCCTTTTTCGTAATTTTTCGAGCACATTGCGGTAAAATACTTGATTTACGGTTTGTCCAGGTGGTACGAACTCTTTGTGAACCACCCCTTTGCTGTCGAAGAAGCAAATCAACATAGTTTTCACTTTGGACTTGTTCATTCTCGCCTTCTTTGGCCTTGGTGCTCCAGGGGACAGCCACTGTTGGCTTTGTCGTTTAGTTTCGGAGTCATATTGAAAGAATCAACTTTTATCACCAGTAATAACTCGATCGAGAAGAGTAGGATCACTTTCAACCTGCTCTAAATGCTTGCTCTAAATTTCTCTGTTCCATTTTCGTGACATGCACTACTCGCGCGTTGTTACAAAACACTAAACAGCTGGCGAAGAAATGATCATACGAGGGTGGTCAAGGTCTCAATCGAGAGAGTAGGGATCTGCTATTACGGTGGTGGAGTTACAGGTTCGCAGTATTACCACAGGCCGAGAAAAAAAATTGGTCGCATTACTTAATTGTCGGACATCGTGTGTGTATATATATATATATATATATATATATATATATATGTATATGTATATGTATATATATATATATATATATATATATATATAGCTAATCACGGACTAACGCCCGTGGGTCGGAATTCGTCGGTACTGCTTCCTTGTAGTTTGGTGTACCTTCTGCTCTGTTGATCTGAATTGTACCTTCTTCCTAGATGTCCTTTTTCTATATTATATCTGCTATTATAGCACTCAGACGTTAGTACCACCAATAAGTGGTAAAATGAACGTACTGGGTAAAAAATATTTTCTCTTTTGCCGAGTTCTTGGTGCTAGCCAGGGCTTCTTAAAATTTGCTGCATCTAACTTGTTAATTAACTCACTCTCATGATGCGCTCCGTTGTGGAATTTTTAACTCATTTTGATGATATATGCTGAGAGATTTCCATCTCTGCTTTTTTTATGTAGTTCAGCTGGGGAGTAGCGGTGGTCTTTGTTTAACGCCTTGCGTAATATTTTCTTCTGTGTTTGTTGTAGTCTTTTTATATTGTTCGGAATCGTAATTTTCTAGATGGGAGCTGTATATAGAACATGACTGGTCTAACTATTGCGGTACACAGTAGTTTGAAGTTCTCTGTATTTAGAGCAGAATCGTAGGCCATCAGGCCATTCAGTTTTGCAGCTACCACTCTTGCCTTCTTCTTGGTATTATGTAGGTGTTTGTTAAAAAGTAATTTTTTGTCGAATTGAACACCGAGATATTTTAAGGATTTCTTCCATTTTATAGGCTTTCCTAGCATATTAATTGTACCTAGACTTAAATCTCCACGTTTTCTATGGAAGAGAATTGCCTCTGTCTTGGCTACCTTAATTTTTCTCTGAAGCGCTATTCTTAGACGTTCAAGAGTGTATCCTGTAGTATATAAGGCTGTGTCGTCTGTGTATCGAGCCATATTTGTTTTATTTTTTCATCTAATATCGTTGATATAATAGGTAAAAAGGACTGGCCCAAGAATCGAGCCATGCGGAACTTCGGATGGATTTTTTCTGGCTGTTTAGGTTTTTCCGTTGACTTCGACAGTAAAAGTCCTATCTCTGAGGTACTTATCGATTATTATATTTAGAATCAGGTTTATCTGGATTTTTTGAAACTTTTCCCAGATCTTCACTATTTGAAAAGATTAACAACATATGATAACCAGGACAGAAACCATCACATGAAAAATACAGTTGACAGGGTCTCGTACCCCCACGTATGGTCTATAATATCAAGACGACAGTACAAAGATGTCCAAATATCTCAAAAACGTGAAAAAAATACTATACAAAAACAGATCAGAATTTTTTCATCGCAAAAAGGGCCGAAAAGCATTTTTTTGTCAAAACAATAAATTAATATTGAACATGGTTATTGTTTGTGTATTTGTGATGCTATCACTTTCAAGTATTAAGGTATAAAAATATTAGAATTTAAATTTAAATCTTTCTAAAATATCATTTCTAAATTTTAATTTTTCTATATCTTAGTAATCTCAAGATGATGGTATCGTCATCAAAATGAACCTAAGAGATAACAAAAAATAATCGATAATCAATTATTGAACGTTTTTGATCAAAAATTTTTTCACTGTTTATGGAATGAAAAAAATACATTTTTAAAGTGAATCAGTCACTGAATAGAACTGTATTATAACAAACATCAATACTTTAAAAGTGAATAATAATATTTTTGACCGGGGTGGAGAATTTTTTTTTTGTAAAATAAATTCGAACAAACTTTTAATATAAAAAATCTAGTTTATAGAACTAAACCGAATCAAATCTGCTTTACCTTCTCAGTTCAGCACATGCCAGTACAATTTAATGTTTTTTTTTTTTTACAAAAACAAAAGAAAAAAATAATCTACACTTTGTGATATAATAAAAGTTTACGACTGTTGAAAACTGTTAGCGAACGAAACGTCGAGAAAATAGATACGGCTAAAATAAAAGGCAGGGAAAAGTATTGTACGGACACAAATTAAATATGATTATATTATGTTTGTGGGTGATATGGTTCGTTAGGTAGTAATTTGATATTAAATTCTATATAAGTTCAGAAATTGAATTGATGCTCTGAGGCTAACAATCTTGATTAAAGGTTCTTTGTTTATTTAAAAAAAATAATAACTAAATTGTTTATAATGTGGACCCAACAAGACGTGGTTTTTTATCTTCACTCGTTCTCTGTATCTACGTATTCGTATTATACAAATTCTAAGAGTGGAGAGATTCGATTATTTAATAAGGCACTAAATCATTTTCGCTTCTATTCATTTCGACCAATAGAATACGGTTCTGACACTGTAGCTGAATTCACTTTCTCGAATGAATTCGGTTTTCATCCAAGGTAGAAAAAAATATTTTTTGAGATTGTTCTGTATCTTGGTGCTGCTAGAATAAAGATATCGCTGTGGAAATATGCATAAGTAACAATCAAAGATAATTTGTTGAACATTTTTGATTACAAAAATATTTTGAAGTTTTTTTCGATTCTCCTTATCTGCAGCGTGTGAGAGATAGCAGAGATAGACAGACATCTCTGCTACTGATCAATTTCTTCATCTCCTACATGATGCTTCCTCACCATCTTACAAGCTGTTCTATGTAGCCCTCGTACATAGGTCTTGGTATTCCTCTTTCTCTTCTTCCTTGGGGCTTTACTTGGGGCTACTAAATATTTTTTCACTTTACTTTTTTCATTTGATCTGCATGCATGTCCATACTGTCTCTCCTCTAGAATATCTTTCATGAGCCATACCTCTAAACTTTCCCTAATCCTCTCATTTCTAATACAGTCTCTCCTTGTTTTCCCTACTACTCTCTATAAGAACTTCATTTCTGCTGCCGTGATGCCTCTTGTGTGCTTATCGAGTGTCGTCGAGCTCTCTGCTTCATACGAGGTCAGACAATTAAGTAATGCGACAAAATTCAAAAATCGAGTATATTTAAAAATTAAGGTACATCGCTGCGATCCCCTTCAAAGTAGTCCCCTCCCGCATCTATACACTTATTCCAGCGAGTTTTCCAGTTTTCGTAACAATTCTGGAACACTTCTTGTGGGACCTCTCCGAGTACCCTCGTCACAGATTCTTGGATATCTTCAACGGAGTCAAAATGTCGACCTTTGACGAATTTTTTCATATGGGGGAATAGGAAAAAGTCGCAGGGTGACATGTCCAGTGAATAGGGCGGTTGTGGTAACGTTGCGATGCCTTTAGACGCCAAAAACTGAGAGACACTGAACGCACTGTGACAGGGAGCATTGTCGTGATGCAGAACCCAAGTCTTCGCGATCTCTGGACGCACTCTGAGCACCCTTTTTCGTAATTTTTCGAGCACATTGCGGTAGAATACTCGTATAAAATATTTTGAAGTTTATAGGATGAAAAAAGAACTCGTTTGTGAAATTTCTCAGTATTTCTATAACTTCAATTACTTTATACGAGCATCCCATTTTTTCCCTAATTAATAACGTATGCACGATTTTCAAGCATCGTTTATTGTCAGTTTCTCTGATTTTTCTAAAAAAAATATCGATCATCGTGGTACTTCAAATATTATACAGAGAGTATCTCACGATAGTAGGCACTGCGTCGCGTTTGTCGGATTGTTGAATCTAAATTCGTTTGTTATTTATTCATACAATTCTATTTCGTTTCTAGCTAATATTTATTATTTTCCGAATATCTAGTGCCCGTCTCTTCAAAATATGATCAAACAATGCATACAGTTCTAAATTGAACACCACGAATCTATTTTCTTAATGCTATAATAAAAGAATAAACTATTATTACATCGAAACACCGCCATGATCGATTTCTTTATAAGCGAATCATTGGAGATACAACTGCAATAATTTTCTATTAAGAAAAGTGATCAAATACAAAGATGCCGGTGAAATTTTAGGAATGAATCGCCATCGAGACGCGTATAAGCTACAATAAAAAATGATCAGCAATCATTTATTGAACATGATGAACAAATTGAACAATTGAAAAGACGTGAAATACAGACTGAATAATGATCATAACGGAAAGAAAGTAATATAAAGTCATATGTATGTGTAAAAAGTTTAATATTTGTAAAATAAAGAATAAAATACTAAATTATATTAAGATTAGTATCTAGGCATAGATAAGATATGATTAGACTGGATAATAAATTAGATAATAATGTAAACATTGCTATCAAGTAGCACAACACATACATATACATATATATATATATATATATATATATATATATATATATATATATATATATCAATCATTACTTAACACTAGAGCTAGGACGATTGAGGTATACCGGATGGGTCAAAATGATTTGTTTTTGAAAAGAAAAAGTCATTTAAAAAAGGCTTGGCATTTTATGCATCCTTATATATATATATATATATATATTTGTTTTATTTAACGAAAATTGAAAATAAACTTAATAATAATAATGTTTTTTAAAATAATTACACACAATTCAAAGATATTCTTACAGGTTAAATTCATTTTAGCAGTTAATTTATCAGAGACACGTTTATTACATGTATCACAAATATTATTTGTTTTGTTATTTGTACAACATATAACAAGGCCGAAGGACGGACGGGAAGTGTAGATGGTGTGGGGAGAGGGGGCAACGAAACCCCCATTCACCGCCTCGCGGAATGTCCGGCATGGGCCAATTTAAGGCGACGATGGTTTGGGGAGTTTCTCCTCACCGCGGCCGAACTAGGGTCTATAAACTCGAGCAGGCTGATAGGCTTCTGGAAGGAAGCGAGACTTCCCGAGTAGTTTTGATCAGCCGAGGGAAGGCATAATGGACTTCGAGTCTAAGTGTCGGGAGGCAAGATAGCCTCCTCCCTCCTCAAACATAATCTATCTATCTATGTTATTTGACATCGTTTGCGTTTTATCAAAATATATATCTGATTTTTCGATAGTGTATACGAAAGTATTTGTTCTTATTCTGTCGAGGATCGTCCAGTCAGATCTTCATAATCACTTACAAGTTCTTCACCTAACTGAAATAAGAAGTCTTTTCTTGACATATTTCCCATAGTTGTTGCGTTGTATAATATACAGGCATATATTCCGACAAGATCTAAGATATTATAAAATACTTGTAAAGACCATCCTTTACAGGGTATCTTGCACAAGGATCCAAGCTTTCACAGCATATTTTCTAGCCATTTGATCTGTCATATTTATGCTAAATTTGGTGTTATTATAAAATACCACAGCTTCGAGCAAACGTTTACCATCTTTTTCAATTTTGACCGATTTATGTTTTGAACTCAATAACAATACTTTTCTACTTGTTTTACTTTTATATATAGTAAGAATACAATTTTCTGATTTATAAAGGATTGTCGAGAGGCGAGCTGTTCTTCCTCATACAGTATATGTCTCTATAAGTTTTAGGGCGACAAATTCATCCAAAGGTACTGATCTCATTTTATTTTTTCTCAACAAAACATTCCAACAAGCAAGGAATATGGAAAAGTAAAATAAAAATACAATAATTGAGCACATATAACACGTGTGTATTTTGGCAATGTAATAATAGTTTGGTGCAATAATAATTGCGGTTTTTACGTATCGAGTATAAACACACACACATGTCAGTTAAGAATCATATTTTAATAAAAATTAAGACCATTTGCCTGCAAGCATTTCTCCCAACGGGAAACGGTTTCGTTTATTCCTGCAAGATAGAATTCTGGAGTCCTGGAATTAACGAATTCATCGAAAACGCTTTGAGCTGATTTTTGATCTTTGAAAACGTTCTTTCGTAGAAAATTACTCAAATGTTTAAGAAAAATATGATGATAATCTATCTGAGATAGTTTCGAAGAATAAGATGGGTGAGATAAGGTTTCATAACGCAGTTCATTTAATTTTTTTAAAGTCATTTGTGGGACTGTTGGTCCTCTTCGATTGAATAATGCTGACCGTAAACGATGCACCTTCTCATGCATTTTTTTTTTCAATTTCCTAACAATATTTTTCTGCTGTTATTGTTACACCAGGATTTAAGAAGTTGTGAATGGTTCCACCTGCCAATCACAGAACAGTGGCCATAATCTGTTTTTCATGAAGCTTCAGTTTTGAAAAATGTTTTAATGCTTCTCCTCGACCTCTAGTCATTGTGATGAACGTTTCCGATTATTGTAAATAATTCACTTTTCATCACATGTGACATTGCGATCAAGAAAGAGATCATTTTTGGTACTCAAAAAATCACAGAGCAGACTTCGTATCGCCGAATTGCTTGATGTTCATTTAGTTCATACCACCCATTTAGGCACCCATTTTCCAGCTTTTTTGTTTTTCCAATTAAGCTCAAATGTCCAACAACTGATGAATGATCAACACTGAGTTCTTCTGCCACCTCTCGAGTTGTTTTAAATAGGTCCGCCTCAATAATTATTCTTAAATCTTTATCATCTGCAAATGAAAGACGTCCACGACCCTCCTCATCATCAAGGCTTTGGTTTCCATTACGTAATTTTTAGAACCAATATATATATATATATATATATATATATATTGAGCTATATGTTCATTAATTGACTCTTCACTAAAAACAAATTTGATATTTCAAGTATTTTATGTTGCTTTACGGCCCAATTTAAACTCATATGACAAAATCGCGCGAATTTGTTTTTTTTTACCATAACTAATTTAAAAGGTTACATCCAACGATATTAAACGATGAAAACAATAGACATAAGCTGAAATCGGTAATGCTAATTTCATTATTTACAATGATGTATTAGATGATTATAATAAAATATAACGGTAACTAGAAAAATAGGATCCAAACTTAAAATGATAAAAGCCGGAATTATTTTTTCGCGACCTAATATATGTGCTGAAACATATTTAATTTGAGAAAAAAGTACTTAAGCTACACGGGAATATTATGAAAAATTTCTAAACTCAAAAGTTTCCCTACATTCCTCGAGGGATCGGAATGACTCATCTCTGTATTTGTATGCATACTACATATACATTTTACATAAAAAAAACAAGAATAAAGCAAACTGCTTTACAGAATTAATCATTTAGATATTTCAATAGATGTCGGAAAAATTTTAGAAAATAAAATTTACCGAAAACGAGTAATGGTTATAAGTAATCACAAAACGAGTAATTTTGACCCAGTGTTAAATACAATTGTTAATAGATAAATAAGACACAATTCCGCAATACCTGAACTGATTAATAACAAATAAATAAGACCAATAGACAGGCTATGCTAGACGCATTGATTCGACTCTTCGTTCTAATATAAACAAACGAACGACGTTTGTTTCGAACTACTTGATTCCCGTGTACGTCCGATTTTATTTAATTGCGTTTGCGTTCTTACAGAACTTCATCCCACTTTATTATGTAAATGGCGTATTACACACTGTGAGTGGAACACTGGCTGGCGTACAAACAGATTCTTCTTTCGTGCAGACAGCGCGGAATAGAGACAGACATTCGTATTGGTAGCGTTTGGTCGCGATGGGTGGACGCGATAAAAAAATTGTACTGTGAGAACAACATACGCGGAAGAATTGTAACGTCTCGCAAGAACAAAGTCAAACTATTCAATTTTTACGTGCGTGTATTTGTTTACAAACCGACACATCTGTATGTGCCTGCTGTCCGTCCGTGTCTTATATATCCGTATATATATATATATATATATATATATATATATATATATATATATATATATATATATATATATATATGTATGTAGGTACGTATCGTGAATTTGAATGGAGCAGACGATACCACTGGTTCACGTTTCTGGTTCTTACATTACTTTACTGCTGGAATGTAAATACAGTTATTGTGTCTATGGCGGACTTTTTGACACGGCACGATTATTTATCAAACATTCGATGATCTACAAACTACGAAACAAGGTTATTTTGTCTGTTTTTTCATGCGCGCGCACACATACACACATGCACGCACGTACCTACACACCGCGTGCATGTATAATTTTTTTCTACGATCGTACAGGTGCTAATAAATGATACATTTTGAATAAATAACACGTTAGATGAATGAAGTGAAATGTACTTATCGATTTACCAACGTTAAACGTACGTTTTGTCTAATAATTGCTCATGTGTGTTATTAAAGTATCTCGTTGGGAAGCGAGTTATATATATATATATATATATATATATATATATATATATATATATATATACATTAGGTGTACCGGAAAAGAATGTCGTGAATGAAACAAGTAAATATCATAAACAATTTTATTTATTAAAAATAATTTCAAATATAATCCCCCCCGTTAAATACAACCCTCCTCGATCTCTCTGTCAACATTTTAATTCGTCTTTCATATCAGGTGGCTTTGGATTAAAACACACAGCTAGTCCATTTTCAACCGCTTGATAACTTCTAAATTTTTTGTATATATACGAGGGTGATCCCAGAAGTACCCGACCCAACAAAGAAAACAAAAATTTTGGAAAAAAATATATTTATTTTTCAACATAATCTCCTTTCAGCTCTATACACTTTTCCCAGCGATGTTCAATAAGTTCGGTACCCTTTTTATAATAAGAATTGTCTTGCTCCTCAAAATACCCATTAACTGCCGACATCACTTCTTCATCGTTGGTAAATCTTTGACCACTGAGCCATTTTTGAAGTTTGGGAACAGAAAATAATCCGAGGGGGCTAAATCTGGTGAATAGGGTGCATGAAGTAGCAATTCAAACTTTAATTCATTAATTTTGGCCATTGCAATAACGGATTTGTGAGCTGGTGCATTGTCTTGATGAAACAACACTTTCTTCTTAGCCAAATGCGGCCGTTTTTGCTTGATTTTTTCATGTATCTATCTATGCATGTATCTACCTATGCATGTATCTATCTATGCATGTATCTATCTATGCATGTATCTATCTATGCATGTATCTATCTATGCATGTATCTACCTATGCATGTATCTATCTATGCATGTATCTATCTATGCATGTATCTATCTATGCATGTATCTATCTATGCATGTATCTATCTATGCATGTATCTATCTATGCATGTATCTATCTATGCATGTATCTATGTATACAACAGAAAATGAATTCTGCTGGTTTGTTTTTATGTTTGTGTATCGAAGGAGAAAGGAATAGTTATTACTCGATTACAAATAAAAAAGCTTCTTCGAGCGTGAAATAATTATAATAAGTGAATAAAGGCAATTAATATACGTGAAAAATATTTCACGCACGTATTTCCTCTAATAAATTATTATCCGATTTGATCGATAATAACTTGTTAAACAATGTACGTGTATGAAATATTTTAAGACATTTACTTTGTCAATCGATCGCAATTAATCAAATCAGACACTATTTATTAAACATGAAACGTATGTATGAAAAAACATTACTATTGTTTCATACTATTCGACAGGTTGTACCGGATCTTGTGACATTTTTATTTTTCCCGAGCTTTACAAATATTTCTGTCAGGTTCAGTCATAAGTTCTTGTGTTTTTCCAGTACTGCTTTCAATGATTTGTTGTAAATAACGTTTCTCGTCCACTTTTTTAAATAATACATGTGTTTTTTGGCGATTATGTTATAAATAGGTTGCAGTTAAAATTTTTAATTAAGCTTAGTTTTGAAAAGTAAATAACGTGTTTATTATGATTTGTGATCCGGTGCATTTAAGAAATTTAATGCTGTATCGTTCTTTTTTTTTAAAAAAAAAACAATTCAATTATAGATATAGAAAATACTCAAAATATTAGGTAACCAAGAAAGTTATGTTACTGTCATAGCTTACAATAATTCCAAGAATTGTTTACACTTGTTATAGGACAAAATTCCAAGTATTTTTTATCAGTAATATTAGCATGTGTTTTGAATGAATCTGGAACTGTACACTTTAATTTAAAAAATAATTCTGATCCTTAAAAATGTATGTGAAAAATAGTGTAGTACTTGCGTGTCTGCTTCATGAATTTAAGCTTGGGACTAACGCTAGAGAAACTGCAAAAAAAATTTGTACTGCGTCTGGAGAAAATACAGTTACATCAAGAATGGCCCAGAGATGATTTAAAAAATTTTCTGCCGGGGATGAATCCATTAAAGACGAGACCAGATCAGGCAGACCATCAAATTTAAATATCGACGAATCGCAGATAATGACTGAACCAAATTCCAGTTTAACGTGTTAACAGCTTGCAGAATTGTTCAAAGTAAGGGACGAAACAATACGGAAGCATTTACAGAAAATAGGAAAGAGGTGGAAATTATGTAAATCAGTACCACAAGAATTAACTCCCAATAACAAGTTACAGCGTTTTACAATCTGTACATCTCTTATTTCACAACTAAAATCAGAGAACTTTTTGGATCAAATTTTGACCACTGATGAAAATGGATTATTTATTCCAACTACAAACATACTCACCACTGGCTTTCATTAGGTGATCCTGTCCCACAAAGTCCTTAATGAAAGTTAACACCGCGAAAAATTCTCTGTATTTGGTGGACTTCAAAAGGAATTATTCACCATGAATATCTACGAGTGGATCAAACACTCACGGAAAACATTTATAGTGAACAACTCCAACGAGTGCGCGATGCATTAAAACAAAAACAGCCAGCACTTGTAAATCGTAAAGAAGTATTATTTTTGCGAAATAACGCACGACTACACGTTGTAGTAGAGACCAGAACAAAAATTATAAATTTAGGGTGGGAGATCCTCCCCCATACCCCGTATTTCCCAGACATGTCTCCATCAGATTATCGTCAATTTTTATTTTTGGACAATCGTATGCGTGGTAAACAATTTAATAATGAAGAAGAATTAAAAATGGAGATGTCTAGATTTTTTGAAAATAAAAATAATCAGTTTTATAGAAATCGAATTTATAAATTATCTTCTCACTGGGAAAGGGTTGTTCAATGCGAAGGTGGATTCTTTGAAGAATAAAGTTATTTTATGTAAAAATACAAAAGTGTTTTTTTTTCAATTGAAAAACAACAGAATTTCTTGGTTACCTGATATGTACAGTAAAGAGTGTTTATCTGTCAGAATGTTTTGAAGTTTATTTAAAAAAAAATCTTTCGGGAAAGTTAAGTCTTAAAGTCAAATTACGATTAGAAAGCCATTTTCCGTACGCAGGGAATGATCTTATCGGCATTATGGATGTGAATCCAATGTAGTGTGAAATTTTTAATGCGAAATTAGTTCATAATTGAGAGCAGAGCACCTTGATTCACGGATTCGACTTTGTCGCCCGGCTGCTCCGTCTCCAAATTTCTTCGGCCCCTTGCCTATTTTAATAAAACATACTGTAAAACCTTCCCAGATAAATAACCTACACATTGTCAAAGTTTCATCGAAAGCCGTTCAGTTGTACTTGTGTTGTCTTGTAACAATCTAGACAGTATTTACGGTCAAAAATTCGATTTTCCTGCGTTAAAACTATAAAATTATTTTTCTCCAAACTACTTTTTTCGGTCGGTGGTGTCAATGAGAAGAAAACTATTTAACCGATTTGGCTGACATTTTGAAACAATGTTCTTCATACTGTTAGCTTCATCCTGGACATAAATTATGTTTCTATATTAAAAATATTTATATTTTTTTTCGTTAAAAAACAGCAACGATGCTACAGCATTAAATCTCTTAAATGTAACGGGTCACAAGTCATGGTAAATATGTTATTTTATCTTCAAAACTAAACCAACTTAAAAATCATAATCGCGGTTTAAAAGCATCCGCTATTAAAGGGACAAACGGAAAGGATTATTTGAATAAATCGTCGAAAACGCTACTGGAAAAGCGCAAGAACTTACGACTCAATATTTGATACACTGACTGAAAGTTTGGTAACGGCTCGCAGTTCTCTCTCTATGTGCATCATTCCATTTCTGAACCCCAATATCAGAAGCGATTGTATCGTTCTGGTGGAAATGTGGCCTGAAACGTATAAAAATGTCTGTTTTTCATACGAACCAGTGCGAAATTTTTCAACCGACACGTCAGATCGATTCGAAAGTAGGATATTTGAGTCGCAGACCATTTGCGTTGACATTAATAATCCGTACGTTACGTCGACAGATAATCATCAATTTAATGTTTTAACAACAGATGCTAGAAAGTTGCACAAATTCATATTCTAGTTTATAATAATTATATATTTATATACATATGTACATACATTTTTATGTTGTGTCCGATCGACTTGTAAATAAATATGCAGATAAAATAACATCGAGCATCCGTATGCGCGTAAGTGAAATGTATGTTGTATTACATATTTTGTCGTGTTAATTCGATTCGACACAGTTTTATATCGAATTAGATCGCAGTCGCGCAGTTGTGAATAATTAACCGGATCGATGGTCGCTCGCGACGAGTGGATTTTCTAATTTAGACGCTAACGTGTTTTCGTTGTTATATTGAGATCGAAGACTAATCAAAGACGTAATGCAGGGTTGCGAAAATATATTAACTCTGTGAAAATTTGTAAAATTATTCTTTTTTTTCATTCTGAAGTTATATATATAATTGAAATCGAATCTATGTACCGTTTGAGATACATTTCAATTCGGATGTTCAGTATTTCGACGCGTTCTCTTTTGGGAAAACCAGCTTGCAGAAATATCGGGGAAATTTGAAAAGTTCAATCTAATAATGAAAGACTGTGTTTATCTTTTTGGAATTACTGTCATTTTTTAATACAATCTTCCTAAATTTGAACGGATTTTGATCATTTACAGCAAGACCTCGATTTGCGCCGGCAGTTGCGTCGTTATGGGAATTTTTTAATTTTTTCTCCAATTCATTCACATTTTTCATTTTTTCCGGTAATTTCTCATTCAATTTGTACTTTTATCTTTATTATATAAGATAGATCAGTTCGTTAAAATTGTTAAGGTATATATATATATATATACTTACATATATATATATATATATATATATATATATATATATATATATATATATATATATATATACTTACATATATATATATATATACTTACATATATATATATATATATGTATATATATATATACATATATATATATACATATATATATATATATATATATATATATATATACATATATATATATATATATATATATATATATATATGTAAGTAGCGGGGGACAAGTAGGCCTCCGGAGAATGAGGGACATTGCATATT
>CM068315.1:15049009-15089009 GCA_034766995.1 Acanthacorydalis orientalis | reverse complement strand
TGTTCTCTGAAATAATTATAAAGATATTCACCTACATTAAAACAAGTAAGTACAGTTCTATAGGTCATTTATGAATGCTTATAGAAATTATCATACCGTTGGAATATATATATATATATATATATATATATATATATATATATATTTAAAATTCTGTGTTTTATTGAAAGTTTCTGAGAACTTTTTTAAACGGGTTAAATATTTTTTTATGCCATGAGGCTTCACTCACCGATCCCCTGAGAGAAATTTCACTTTCGGTATCGCTCGTCCGTCCTCCTTGAGACACCCTATTTAATAAATGCTAATAAATGTGAATGAGTGGTAATAAACATAATTTTTAGTATAAGTGGTGTATTTTATGAATTTTACAATGAAAAATATATGATTTATAAAGCGCTTCACTTAAAGCACTATTCTTCAAACTGTGTTCCGCAGAACCCTGAGATTCTACCACACTCTTCAGGGGTTCTGCGAGTCAAAGTCAAGATTCGAAAGAATTTTCGAAAAAAACCCGAAAAGCTAAAAATTCAAAATGGTTAATTTATAATAATTTTGTTTATTTTTACATATATATCTCTTATTATCTACTATTATGCATAAAACTGTATTTATACCTGTTATGTAGTAAAACTGTATTTATGAGTACACACTACGACCCCGCTCAGTTAAAAAAATGTAAATAATAAAATTCTATTATGTAAGATGGGTGATTATCAAAACTTGTGAGGTACGCATCTTGAATTTTATAGAAATGCCAGGGGTTCCTCAAAAAAATGTCTAATCTTAGGAGCTCAGTGTGTCGATAAAGTTTGAAGACCACTGACTTAAAACAATGTTTGTGAAAGGAGTGTTATCTGTTTTGCAGTCAAACTTATTTTGAAGTATATCTTGACAAGCCAACATAAAATTATCCGTGCATAAATATAATATCGTTTGAGTTTGTGAACAAATCTATTTTATTAAAGCTTTGATTCTGCGATTTGTTAATGGTCATCGCAAAGGGTAATCTAAACAAACCTTATTAGCTTGGTTAGCTTAAAAGTCATCATCACAAAGGAGGACCAATTTTTATTTATAAACGAATTTTAAGACTAGAATGAGAAAAAAATGTTAAATTAATTTCTATTTCAAATTCTAACCTGTGTGGGTGTTTAGTTTTTTGAATGGATTTATGAACTGTTTAAATTTATATAATCTGTTTTAATCTGCAATTCAGATGAAAAATAAATTGTTTAAAAGTGACAAACTTAGTAATGATGTCTAGAAAATAAATAAACTACATGATTCTAAGCTGTAAATTAAAATATTTCCGTATTATGTTTCGAGTTTTTTGTCTTTAAAAAAACTTGCATGTCTTCATTATTACAAATTTTACTAGTGAAAAAAAATACACTTTTTTATGATTATTGATGTGCGCTATTGATATCACAAAAAACTTAATTAATTTTATTTAAACATATTTTCTCTAGAGTTTTGTCTTGATATTCTCAATTGATATATATTTTTCTTCATTTTGAGCATAAATTAAATTATATGATTATCTTTTGCTCTTTCATATAACTCGATTATTTGTCAGCAAGTGTTTTTCAAAATCCAGTTCTGACATTATGGATGAATTCACTTTCACAAATAAATTACTTTTTCTTCCCATAAACTACACAAAATTCTGCTGTTCAAAAATATTCAATAAAATATATCGATCATTTTTGATTATAGCATAAGTGATGCTATCGTCTTCAGAGTATGAAGGTACATAAAAATCTGATTTGTTTATATCTTGACGTTTTTCTGTGGTTTATGGGGTGAAAAAAGAATTGATTTGCGGAATATTTTTCAGTTTTGACTAATCCACATAAACAGCGTTCTCTTATGATTTTATCTTGATCAGAAATTCATATCGTTTCCATATACCAATTCTAAACATTTGTTTCAATATTTTCTTTTGAGTCTGTACTTATTTGGCATCTTTGCTGATGTGTCAGTTATTTTATTGATCTGTCTTTAATTAAGATTTTTGAATTAAGCTGATAAACGAACACTCATTTTTTTCTTAAATATGTAATAAATAATTTCAGTTTTAAATGCATCTAAGCTTCTCGCCAAACTATCTTTTCATATTCAGACAATCTGATAAACTGATATAGTCTGACTTTTTCTACCGTACAGTAATTTTTATTTTTTCACCGATCACTTAATTATTTGTTCCGACTTATTAGTAGTTCAAAAAAAGAAAGACATATGACATTTATGTTGGCTAGATAAAGTCGACTCTGCATGTTCGTCAAACCGATCAAATATTAAATCAGTTTAATTAAAGTATAATTTTCAATATTATGAATTCATATAGAAAATGATAATCTTTCTCAATAGTTTTGTATATTTCACAAAATGTTTATTCGCGAGAAAACTCACAATTTATCACATGCCTGTGTCTGAAGTTTGCTAAATACATTCTTGAATCCGATACATCTGACGCTCAATTTACACGGTCGACTGGTTCACCAAAAGTACCGTGTAAATCGAAATCGTGCAGTTCGAGTACACATCACATATTAAAAAAAGGGATAGGTTTTTACAAATCCGCAATGAAACAATGTTATTTATTTTTAATAAAACTAGAGAATATATTTTACACATTAATTCGAAAAGCATTAAAAAATATAAAAAAAAGTTAATTCTGTATCAACTTCACTTGTTAATTGTCTCTTCACTTCTCTTCTATTTACATTTTCACTTCTCTAATTCATTTTACATAGGGATGGCGGGAGCTGTTATAATAAAATCCGTTCTCAAAGGTTGTTTTAAATCTTAAATCTTTACACAACTCATGATAAAGTACCTGATATTGAATTAAACAATTACGCAAGTCCCTTCAAAATTTTGAACGTTTTTCCATGTTTGGATCATTCTCAATGAAGAAATCTTCCAGTTCTTTAGCTAGTGCAATTCCTTTACCGTTATACCGATTTGTATATATATATATATATATATATATATATATATATATATATATATATATATATATATATATATATATATATGTACATATATATATACACACATACATGTACATATATTTGAAGTAAGTGTTAGAACTGGTTCATCGCAATCACTTTCAGATTCACTAGATATGGAATCAATGACCGTTTCTATCAATTCATCTTCATTAAATTCGCTATTCGCTATCAATTCCATACTTTGAAGCTTAATTTCTTTTTCTTCGTACAAACTTCACCATCGGGAACAAAATGATTGTAGAACCAATCCCTAAATTTTGTTACTGTGACCCATACTTTCTTATTCGCATTCCAATATACAAGTAGATTTTTTTTATTCAAGCCTTCATTGCATTTAAAGTACGATTAATAACCATATATTTCATCATAAAATTGCCTGAGGCATTAGTACAGAAGAGAACCGATATTCGATCTTTAGATACTTTAAATCCTCGAGCTGATCTTTCAGTTCGCGACACGTATGTCCTACATGGCATTTTTTTCGAAAATACTCCAGTTTAATCTGCGTTAATTACTTGATCCGGAGTATACACCTTCTTCAATTATTTTGCGCATCTCTTTCGGGTATTCTTTAGCAGCCTTCTGATCATCTGATGCCGTCTCTTCTTTTATTTTAACATTTTGTAACGAATACCTCCTGATTCAAGTAGAAATCGGTACTGATACTTATAGAGCACATTTTTTTAAATTATTATTTTTTCTGTAGTCGACACTCTTTGTACTGTTGTTATCACGAATTGATACAGTTACTTCACCGTTATTCACCGTTCGGTTCAGAAGAAAAAATGGGCAGTTGAGAGTTTCTGTTACCATTAGGATGCAAGAAACTCTTTACAACGGTGTGTGTGGTTATTATTTTGCACAGCAGTGTAAATAGAGATTTTTCAAATGCGCGCGAAAGTGTTCCAAAACAATTTATTTTGCAGTTCTGTAACCGTGTTAAACTGAAATAGTTCCGTGTAAATGGAAATTTTTCCACATTCCTTTAACCGTGTTAAATCGTGCAGTTCGAGTATCGTGTAAATCAAGGGTTAGATATATTTGTATGTCGAAATAGGTACCGCCTATATCTTACAATAGAGTGCCTGAGCTTTGATAAAAAAATCGTGAGTCCAAATGAATGTCTATATGTCTAGATATAGGTCTGTATTTTACAATGGTTATCTAAAATTTGCTAGAAAAAATTCTCAGGTCCGTACAGATGTCTGTATATCGAGATATGTACCTGTATTTTATGATATATTTTTGCTAAAAAAATATCTTTATATACGTATATATATATATATATATATATATACATATATAGATATATATATATATTTGTATAATAATATATATTTTTGTATGAATTTTTCTAAAAAAAAAATTTCGAGCACAAAAAAAATGTCTGCATATCTAGAAACTTGTCATTTATGTACAAAACTTACAATAATCAGTTTTATCTGCTCGGTTACAATGATCGTCTGCCATATAAACCGTTCGTCGTTGAATTATCAGGAAAAAATAATAGTTTTCGCGTACAAACATCGACGTTAATCGACTGATAACAAATCAAATCCGTACCGATGACGTTCATTAAACACATCGATATCCGAAGATGACGCGTTGTACGTTCCGACAGAAAAAAAAAATACCAGCCCGATGTTTACTCAACAGTCGTTCAGTTGTGTTACACTGATTTCTATTAGATGACTTAAACGTTTCCACGTAAGTGACTTTATCTTAGATGAAATCTTTATTCAGATGTAATTTATATTCTCGGATGTTAACTTCGGCGGGATTTAATAATGTGTGGCAACCTGAAACGTCGACCTGCAATAATCACGTATACGAAACAAGACTGCTATAAATCTTTCAGAACCGAATACAACAAAAAAAAAAAAAATGATTTGACGCGGTCTAATTACGAACAGCGTACCGTGGTTGCATGAATGTGCGGTGCATTCCGAAACAACTATGTTAATTCTTAGTGGTTTCGTTTTCAGCGAAACGCTCTTTAAATGTTTTCAAAAACAGTCGGACGCGTAACGTTGTCGTCCGATGGCGTACGCTAGGCTAACCAGAGAACCGATTCGATGGAATGTTTCAGTTTTTGTCCCACGATTTCTGATGAGTTTTTAACCAGTACTGGTTTCAGGCTCGACTGCATTTTTTATTCACTGTTCACGTGGTAGACAGTTTATGGACGGATCGGCGTTGAAAAATTAAACATCTGTCGCTAGAGGATTTTTTCAATCTTTTTCTTATCACGAAGCACTACAAAATATTCTTTAATTTAAGAACAATACTAGATAACAATAACAATACTAGATCAAACAGCAATTTATGAAAATCACTGCACTTAACACTGTACACTGTACTAAAATTAAACAACTCATCGATTTTCTACTGCTAAATTTTAAATATTTCTAAATTTATTTTGAAAAAAAATCAGTCTCTCTCTAAGTCTTCGTACAACCTCTTTAAAGTACTAATCTGTCCTCCTAAGAACTGGTATTATTTTTAGAACGCCAGAGAAGACGAAACAAAACGCACTACTAAGACAAAATTCATGTTAATTGTGACAAAATGTCAAGAATCCAGTCGTTAACTCGACATTGAGATCAAAATCAATCTTCTTCAAGCATGTTAATTGCGTCACTTTTAAATTATACCACGAAATCAGTGAAAAGTTTAAGTCTACAGAGAACCGAATAAGGATACAGCTCTAGAGAATAATTTATTTTCAAAAATTAATTCTTTTTTCATCACATGAATCACAGAAAATTGTTTTGTGCTTTGTGGGGCGAGAAAAAAATTCATTTGTAAGACGAAATTTCTCCGAAATTTCTAAAAAATAAATATATCAAATTAAAAACATACAAAATTAAAAAAAACATATTGTAGATAATTTATCTTGTGACCGTCAAGTCAATTTAAACATTTTGCCTCAAATTATATACTAAAGATACGATTTCATAAATAGAAAAGTAGTACAAAAGTCTAAAAACAATGAGTTAGAAATAAAAGATGTGGCTAAAAAAACTAAATGAACAATGCGATAAAAATTCTAGATGAACAGACATAAATTGATAGAATGACATTCGGAATTGATAGGTTGCAGCCAACTGTTATAAAACATCCTCAACGGAATTTCAAAATATACTTATTTTCAAATTCACTCAATTGTTTATATCTATTACGTTTTTTTTTTCAAAAAAAAAATAAAGTTATGTTGATCAGTGTGAGCCAACGTTTTATTTTGTTTCAAAACGATTTCTCATTGTCAAGCATCCACAGATCGTTAAACGATTCTGTTCGACTGTCATAATATTACAGCAAAGTCCAAGTTTTTATATATTATATATTATTGAAAAATACAATTTAAAAAAAATATTGCAGATAATTTGTCTTGTGGCTGTCATACCTATCCATACATTTTTCGAAAAATTATACATTAAAAACACGTCGTTTACTGTAAACCCCGTACAAAATTGTAAACGGTGAGCAGGAAACAAGAAATGTAGTTAAAAAGACGAAAGTAACTGTAAAAATTCGATAGAAAATCTAAATAATTGGACGTAAGTTGATAGAATGATATTCGGAATTGACAGGTTGCAGCCAACTGTCATAAAACATCATCGACAGAAATTCAAAGCATGCTTGTTGACAAATTCGTTCAATTGTTTTCTTTATATATTAATAATTTTCAACTAAAATAATGTTATTGGTCAAAGTGCCCCAACATTCTATTTTGTTTCCAAACAATTTCTCATCGTCAAACATGTGCAGATTACTATAGATTCTATATATCGTCATAATATCACAACTAAGTACCGCCAACAACATTGACAAAATTTACATGCTAGCAATTTTATATTTCAAAGTTTTTCAGAGCACATCAACTTATTTTTTAGTGTTGGTATCTGTTACTTTGTACGGTATTCAAAGGGTATATTTTTATTAATTTAAATTTAGACTAAATTTAAAGAACAGAACAATGAAATTTGTTCTATAAATTTAAATAACAGATTGTAAACCTGACGCAATAATATTATTTCATTCAAATTTATCTTCTATTGATTTATCATTTTATAATATATATAACCAGGACAGAAACGGTCGTCATTCGTACGCACGTATTATTCAAACTTCAAAAGTAATAAAAAATCGAACACAGCAATAAAAGCAATACACCGCGAAAAAAATATAGTTATATGAACCGTTATTTTACAAAGAATGGCTCATAAATCTGATGTATTAATATTACTTAACTCAATTGTATCTTTTATTGATTTATCATTTTATACTGTATCACTAGACCAGAAAGAGTTTTTAGACCGAAAAATGTTTTTAGGCCGAAAAGGTTGTCGTTCATACGCAGGCATTATTAAATATTATGTTGAAGTCTAATAAAGTAGCGGTAACCAGACCGATAAATCCAAAAAATCAAACGAAAAAAATATACAAACCGCCATTTGAAAATATTAAAGTATGCCATGATTTCAAACAAAAGAATGGCATTGATATCTCTTCAAAAATGTACCTACCCGATACGAATGCACTTTACAATTTTAACATTATAGCTAAATTCACTTGTACAAATGAATTCTTTTTTAACCTCAAAAAGCATAAAAATCAGTTCTAGTTAAAAATGGTCAGTAAACCATTATTGATCATTTCTGATCGTTACGATTTTGATGGAGGTGCCAATCAATCTCAAAGCAACGACACAGAAAAATCTGATTTCTAAAATGATTTTTTCTAAAATCATTTATAAATATGAAACTAGCTATTTGAAATTTATTTCAAACACAAACGAATGAATGCTGATCTACTTGATCTTTTGGTACATCTTAGGTACGTCATATATATATATATATATATATATATATATATATATATATAATCTATCAATCTATATAATATTGGATTGGCCAATAAAGTAATGTCGAATTTCTCTGTAAATTCCTCGGTCAATTTTTTTTGATATAGAAAACTTTTTTAAATAATGTATTGACTATCACGATCAATGACTTTTTGGCATCTTGTATTCAGGTTCATAATAAAATCTTCCCAGAATTTGTTGTTTTTCAGCAAAAAATCTCGAAACTTCCATTTCACTGACTTCTAAAGAAACATTTTTCCTCATCGAGAGAATTTTTCAAAGAACGAAATAAGTGGAAATCTGATAATGCTAGATCCGGTGAATATAGTGGATGAATAAAAACATCCCAATTCAGCTCTCTCAACTTTTGTCAAGTCTGTAAATATACGTGTGGCCTCGCGTTATCATGGTGGAAAATTACTCTTTTCCTATTGACAAATTCTAGTCTTTTTCCGTTAATGTTTTCCTTCAGTCTATCTAATTGTGAACAGTATTCATCAGAATTAATGATTTGATTAGGCGACAGGAACTCATAAAACAGTACCCCTTTCCAGTCCCACTATACATGTAACATAACTTTCTTGGGGTGTAAGCCGGCTTTGAGAAAAGTTAACGAGGCTAATCCTGGTTTACTCCAATGTCTTCTTCATGTCACATTATTGTAGACAATCCATTTTTCAACTCCAGTAACAATCTGGTTCGAAAATGATTCGTTATTATTGCGTTTTAACAATGAATCTCAAGCAGAAATTCGATCGACTAAATTTCTCTGCTTCAATTGTGCAGGACACAAACATCATATCTGGAAAACATATCGAGTTGATGCAAATGGTTTTCAACGCTGGATTTCAATATTCCTAACATTTCAGCAATCTCTCATGTGGTAAAACATGGATTGTTTTTCATTAAACAAGAGATTTGTTCGTTATCAATCTCAATATGTCTGTTAGAGCGTTTATCATCGATAAGACTAAAATCTCCATTACGAAACTTTTTGAATCGTCTTTACACCATTCTTCCATTCACAACACTATCATCATACATATCAGAAATCTTTTCTGTTGTTTGTACCGCATTTTTACCTTTGCAGAAATAAAAAAACGATAATTGCATGAAAATACATCTTCTTATTGTTCATCTTCAAATCACAGAACAAACACTAAAATAATTAACTAAACATAATGATTTTTTTAAAATTACAAGTTTAGGTCTCAGCTTTTAAACTGTACATGCGTTTTACATGTAACGAATTGTCTTTTATTTTAAAAATGTCAGAAACGATCTCTACAGAACAATCCTACATTACTTATTGGCCAACCCAATCATAATTATTATTCTGGAATGTTTCACGTGTTTTTAATTTTTCTTGTTCGTTCCGCATTTCAGTGTTTTCTTTTTTAATTGTTTTCATTCCTTTGTTAATTTTATCAACATTTCTTTTATTATTTTCATCATATTATATTCAATTTTATCTATTTTTTGTCTAGACCAACTGGCTTGTTGATAGTTGTATCGATTTTTTGTTCTGGAATTCATGATTTATATTTATACATTTCAAATGATTACTGACTGGTGAACGCACTATATGCTGAATTGACGCTGTTTGCTTTATTGGAGCACGCTCTGTTTAGTTTTAAGACACGATTTTTATTATTCCGTTCAAGTGAATGAGCGGTTGAGGCTTAAAATTAGTTTGATTGAGCTTCAATTTCAATGGAAATTCATTGATTTTAATTACTTTCTTATCATTGGACGATACGCGCACTTTTATAACAGTTTTCAAAATGACATACTCGTATAATGTCGCATTTTTCTTCTCTCTCTCTCTCTCTCTCTCTCTCTATATATATATATATATATATATATATATATATATATATATATATATACAGTCGTGCCGGAAATTATTTGCGCGTTATAAAATTATAATAGTGAACTTAATATCATTGACATGATGCGTGATTAGCTGAATCATCTATCCAGATATTTATTTACACATTACGTTGACATTGAATTTGTATTATTGTAGTGATTTCGGTTTTTTTTGTTTAATTTATATTAATAGAAAAGCATAAAGTAGCAATTCGGAAAGTATTTGTGTCTGAAGAGATATTAGTATCTGAGGCTTTAATTAAAGATATGATAATTGAATTTATTAAATCATTATTTATTAAATTATATTTACTAAATCATTTATTACCGACTTAGTTTCCTTTTACAACTTTTTATATAGCAAAATGACGAAAAATAGAGAACTTACGGTCGATGAACGCGCACACATTTATAATATGTATCAGAACGGAAAGACAACCAAAGAAATTGCTGATAGTTTTAGAAGACCACTTAGAACGATTCAGTGCGGTATTAAGAAGGTTGAAGATGGTAAAAGGTTTAATTTCTCTAATGGAAGATCGAAAACGAAAGACTAGCGAACGCACTGGCAAAGTAACAGGTCGTGAAGTCAAAAAAATCCGTTTATTAGCGCCCAGAAACTAAAAGAGGATCTCAATCTTACTCTTGGAGTTACTCAAACAAGATCGAGGATAAATGAAGCTGGCATTTTTGGACGTATCGTTCGTTACGAGCCATACATGAACAAGATAAACAAACGTAAGCGATTTCATTTTGCAAACTCGTATGCTTATAAGTCAATAGATTTCTGGAAATCAATTGTTTGGAGTGATGGATCGAAGTTTGAGATAACTGGCAGTATATTTGCCGTAAAGCTGGAAAAGCGTTAAAAAATCAAACTTAAGTAGGCACTGTAATGCATGGAGGAGGTAGCATTATGATCTGGGACTGTTTCTCATGGCGCGGAGTTGGTAATTTACAAGTAAACGAAGATAGAATGAATACTGGTTCCTATATTGGAATAATTGATTGAAAAAATTAAATGAAAGTGTGTATGAAATGGGTCTCGAAGCCGAATTTATCTTTCAATAAGATCTCTCAATGATCCACAGCACACAGCTTAGAAAACGAAGGACTTTTTCAACAAAAACTCAATTCAAGTATTCAATTGGCCTCCTCAAAGCCCAGATTTGAATCCAATCGAGCATCTTTAGGACCACTTGGATCGTACGATACGAAAAACTAATTGATTTAATAGATTTGCTCTCACTTCTTGCCTTACAGATGAATGGCCTTTTTACCCTTTTTAAAAATGAATTACCTTAAAGATGAATGGTAAAAAATACCATTAGATGTTATTCATAAACTTGTCGAAAGCATTCCGAATCGCTCGAAGACCGTTGTACGTACTAAACGTGACCCGATTAATTATTGAATTTTTTAAAATTTGTTATTTTTTTAATTTTTTAAAATTACATTGCAAACGCAAATACTTTCTGAATCGCTTTTTTCTGTCATTTCACTTTTTATAGTGCGGTTTTTATGCTAGCGTACTAAGGTTTGACATTTTTATGAAGTCCATCCGGACTTTCCTATATATAAAAATATTTAGTATTATTTAGCAAAAACCACAAAATCATTAATCAAAAACTTCATCGAATTTTAAGCTCAAACAACTTCCGACGCAACTGTACATACACATGTGTGTGCGTATGCGTGCCCCGACATTGCTGAATTCGACATTCGCGCCGAATAGAACACAAAGAGTGATGAATAACGAGCCGAGTTAAAATCCGCGCTGTATATCGTGCCACAACAGATGACGAGATAACAAATTTGTTAGCTCGTAATTGGACAACACTCTGATAAAACGAGGACGACCATAAGGTGACGAATAAGCTGTACGCACGGACGCGATGAATGAAAAACCGATTCGGCATCGAGAGGGACTCACAAACGAGTCCAGTAACAATGGGTATGATTGATGACGGTTCTCGGAGATAAAGTAACACGGAACGGGTTTTTTTTCACCTCTCCCATCTATCTAAACGGATCGAGCGGACTCGTCGAATCGTTTCGTCGGACGTATTTCATATTTAACGCTTTTTTGTGCGCTGCATTGTCTGAGGCCGAACTTACTTGATTTGTTCTTATTATTATCAGTACAGGCCATTCATAGTCTGCCTCTTGCGTTCATTTAAATTTCTACGAGAGAGATCCGGACTGATACATGTTGTATGTTTGTCACGGGGCACTGTTTGTTTTTTTTTCATTTCCACACAGGTTCGCACGCGTTTTTATACTCACATCTCTTCTGAATCAGCGCTTCGACAATTTCGAAAACGTATTAGACATTTAAAATGATAATTATCGAGGTATCTTGCCGGTGGTGGGGAATGAATCGTGCGTTCGTTTCGTCAAGAATGCAATCCTATTTCCGTACACATCGAACGAGCAGACAGTCAGAGATTAATTCACAGACGATTCTCTAGATTCATCATTTATAGATGGCCCGAATCGGCAGTTCTTAGAAATAGTCTGTAACGAAGTTTCATATAAAAGAAATCACATGAGCGGCGTGTTTAGATTGCATCGCGGGATAAACGCAACTTTAACAACGGCACGACAATGCAAGGCATTTCCTTAGCGGACGAAACAGCGCTCAGAGGTCAGTCTTCGAGCGGGGCAAGTCTACGTGTAAAAAAATTATAATTGTTTCGTCTACCGTCCGCTTTTGACTTACACACACATGTGTATGCGTACAAATTAAATTTACGGGCTAATTTACACTTAAAATATGAAATCTAAACAATTTATGAATTATATATATTGTTAGACGACGCCTAAACCCGATCGTCTAGATTGACCGTCCGTGTGCTACTGTGGAATGCACCATTGTTGTTTTTGATAAATATTGACAGTATAAGATAAATTATAATAAAGCAAGGGACGTAGTGTGCCCGGGCGAAGACTATGTGAACCACTGGCTCGTACAGAGGCATCATGCACCGTCGTTATTTTTTGTAATCGTTTCAAAACAAGTGATGGTCTATTTTTGTATCATTATTAAGATACTCTTCTCCACGCACGCTAACAATTCTGAAGTGGGATTCGAATGGGAACGGTGCCGTATTCGGGATTTGTATTATCACAGAAATACTTTTCTATCCTGTAGTTGTGTGTGCATTAAATCGTGCATGGAATACTGGTGAAATGTACTTGTGAAATACACAATGTAACTCATATATATTATATATATATATATATATATATATATATATATATATATATATATATATATATGTGTGTGTGTGTTTGTGTGTGTATACATCCACGAATAAAAAAATAGGAACAAGAATCTTTTTAAGAAGTTTGCTCCCAATTAAAGAATGAGTGGAATGTTAATATGACATTGTGTGTTTATTTGTTCTTTACTAAGTAATGTTTTATTCAATTCACAAAATTATAACTAAACTGTAGATAAAGAACTTAGTCAATAAAATAAGTCCAATGCTTAAAATTTTAAATTAAATATTAGGTTGGTGCATAAATCATTGCGGTTTTTATATATCGAGTATGAAGACGCATGTATCAGTTAAAAGTTATATTTATTAATTAAAATAAAGACCATTGGTCTACATACATTTCACTTAACTGAAAACACGTTTGTTTATTCCTACAAGATAGAATTCTGGAGTCCCAGAATTAACGAATTCTTCGAAAGCGCTTTGAGCTGATGCTTGATCTTCGAAAACCTTCTTTCGTAGGAAATTACTCAAATGTTTAAAAAAAATATAGTCTCAGAGACAGGTCCGGAGAATAAGGTGGGTGAGGTGAGGTTTTATAACCCAGTTCGTTTAAGGTTATTTGTGAGACGTGTGGTCGAGCGTTGTCATGAAGAAAAATGGATCCTCTTCGATTGACTAATGCTAAACGATGCAAATTCTCATACATTTTTTCAATTTTCCTGACAATATTTTTCTGCTGTTATTGTTTCACCATAATTTAAGAAGTTGCAGTGAATTATGCCACTTGCCGACCACCAAACACAGACCATAATCTGTTTTTCATGAAGATTCGATTTTGGAAACTGTTTTGGTGCTTCTCCTCGGTCTAGCCACTGTGATGAACGTTTCCGATTATTGTAGAGAATACACTTTTCATCACATGTGACAATGCGATCAAGAAACGGATCATTTTTATTAAACAAAAGAAGCGCAGAGCCGAATTGCTTGCGAATGTTTTAAAACGTCGAAGCATGGCTAATATATACGAGTATGTATATATATATATATATATATATATATATATATATCATTTACAACTTAATCGATTTTGGCTCAACATTTATCGGCAATCATTCGTTCAACTCCCAGAATGTTGCAGTCAGTTTTGGAAATGGGAAGCTTATCTGTACGTTCTACATCACAGACAGAGATTTGATCATTCTTAAGGGTAGCGCACATTAGGACGGATTGCATCGTTTCGCAAAAATCCGCACGGATCGCTTTCATACATTTTATAGGTGCCATCGCACACCACTGCCAGGGCGGGTCGAACCGCAGCGCGTTGTAATCGGTTGGCAGACGGGTTTTTGACCGATCCGCAAAGATGCAATCCGCACTAATGTGCGCTAGCCTTTAAATGGTTTAATCAATGGATTCGTGTGTCATTAACAAGTCCGAACGAATTAATATTGAACAAAAACAGCTGCACAAGTGATCAAACATTTTTTCCGGAGCAGAATCCAGAAGCTCATTGAGCGTTCAGCTATAAACATGGAAGTTGGGAGGGGTCGTTCAGAAAAACGACCTTAATAAAAATCCTATACATAGAATGACAATTTTTAATCCTTAAATATCCTTTACTTTTAAGTCCCTCTCATATATATATATATATATATATATATATATATATAATCAAATTTTGTTTTTATTATTTTATATCAACCGAGTTTTACAAACATGCACAAATCACTGATAAATAACAACAAAAAAATAACAAACTTTGGCATGGACACGCTATATTTTACTCATAGTGCCACCAAAAACCAAATAATTATTGTCCCTACCAAAAAGTATGATAGTTTTTAATTCTTAAATGCCCTCCACTTTTGAGTCGCTCTCATATATATATATATATATATATATATATATATATATATATATATATATATATATATATATATATATATACCGTCACGGTCATTGAAAGTGGTTCACTCCAAAATTTTCTACATTTTATTGTAAAGATTGTATTTATTATAATTTAAGGGCTCAATGCAATTATTATTTGGAATTTGATATGGTTGGTTGATTCAGTCGTGGTAGCATAAGAAATGGTGCAAAAAATATGTTTTAGGAGATTTTAACATAAAAGAAATGTTATAGTCAGTTTTGTGATCGATGATTCAATGTTCCTTTTTTAATACAAACAATATTCAAACGATATTTTTAATTTCATTATATGAATTTATGAACAAAGATTTGATTCGCACATAAAATTAATATTTGGTCAACCGTCCTTTTGATTTTATTACGGTTTTAATCCGTTGAAATCTTTTGTTAATCCTTTGTTTAATTGTGATTTGTCTCTTTTTCTAATTCTGATCTCTATTTATTGAACTTATGTTCCTTTTACTTAAGCTATATTTTATTATACTCCAGATATTTTCTATCATGTTGAGATCAGGACTTTTCCTGGTCATAGCAATGTCTTGACTCCAAGTTTTTGTAAGTGGTTTCCCATGACAAATTAACGGGAACACATTTTTTATACAAAATCTTATGAAAAATGGGACAGAATTGTAAATAAAGACTAAAAGTTATTTTATGTGACTTATAGCATGGTGGAGAATCCCATTGAAAGATTATGGAGTCGTAGTATGAAAGATGATTATCCATTGAAGGTAAATAAACTATTACTTAGAATTTTTTATACTCTTTTCCATTAATAAAGCCATTCAGAAATACCAGTCGGTCAACACCATAGTAAAAAAAACCTTCCCAAATTGGCTTTGACAGTGCCTTGTGCCTTGTGCCTTGGCTTCATTTGGCTTTGACAGTGCCTTCAGTTTTTTGGTTTCACTTTTCCAAATAAATTTCTCCACTTCGTCGTCGCACGTACTGAAAACCATCAGAGTAAAAGAGATTGATTTTGGAATCATCAGAAAACATGACTTTCCGCCAATCCAATGATATCCAACATTGACGGGTCCTTGTCCAGTTCAAGCGATCTTTGCTTCATTTTAGCTATTAGAAATGTTTTTTCGCAGATCTCCGTGCATGTAATTCACTCTCCCTCAATCGCCTCCGAACAGTTATGTTCGCTGAAAATTGATTTGTTAGTCCTGCTCTTATTTCTGTAGCTGTTTTAAAACGATCTTGTAAAAACAGACGAATTATCAAGAAATCTTCTCTCTCGGTGGTCGTTTTAACTTCGCCAGATCGTTTCCTTTCATCTACTGTACCCACTTCTCTCTCTTTTTAAAAAAATTCTTGACACTTATATCTGAGAACATCCAGTTCTTTTAGCAATATTACCTGTTAATAGTCCGATACTCGCCAAACTAACGATTTCTATATTTCTTTTTATATTATTATTTTATTTAGTGTTTTCCAATCTCGATATACTTTAACATGTTGTGTCGTCATACATGCCAAGCCCTCGGGCTTATTTTAAAGCGTTCTTCACGAAAAACCCCACGAATCCTAATATCAGATCACAGTGTTTTAAATGATTCACTGTCCTCAAAAGTTCACCTCCTCTTATATTTATACGTATTGTCCTATCAAGATTAAGTATTTTTACACTCCAGTTCATTCACATGTGTTTTGTTTTTTCTTCATCTCTCATCGGGAGAAATATTGTTTTAATGAAATATTCATAAGCGTCTGGCACACATACACTAGTGTTTCGAATTAAAGGGGTGATTCGAACGCAAGTGCATAAACGGGGTGTGTTTTTAAATTATAATTTGTGTTCGGGCGCTAATGACCTCAGTTGTCGATGTGGTCTATATACCCAATAACTAACTAACTCTATTTTTTATTTCGGAGATGTATGAACGGAATTTGGCATTGTTATTTTATAAAAGCTTCAATTGCACTTTTCACCTTGAAATTTCAAACGTAACTGAGTCATTTCTGTGAAGAATATGCATATTTAACAGGGTGTAGTAAAAAAAAAAAAAAACACCCGGTAATTAATTTCTTTTCTTTTAACGGCGTAAAACCATAATATTAAGGGTGCACCATTTTCAATGACCGTGCGTGTGTGTGTATGTATTTGTATATATATATATAATATACACATCGATCCGACAACATTTTTAAATCGGATCGCTCCTCTAACAATTCGAACAAATAATAAAACCGGCAAGCAATCCGCTCGTTGGTATCTCCGGCAGCCCGTCTATTCATCGATCCATTCGTGGATCGTTGACGATGCGCGAACGTGTTAACCGTTGTTTAGATGCGATTAGCATTCGCTGTGAGCCAAAAAACAGCAGATGTACACACATACGTTGTATTTGTATCTGTGTGTGTGTGTGTGTACGTGCGTATATCAGAGCGGCATGCGGCGGTAAGTAGGTACGCGCGGTAATTAGGTCATAGCCGAGGGAAGATTTACGTAGGCAGACGGACCGCATTCCGGAATGTGTGTGTGTGTGTGTGCGTGCATTCATGTCTGTTGGACACGGCAAGACGTACCGACGAACAGATCAACAGATCGAATCGATATACGTTGAGTGAGTGAGTGAGTGAGTGTGTATTTTATGTAGTGTATGCATATAAGTACGTGTGCGCGAGCGAAGTCATGCGACGGTCAATGATAATTATCATTACCACGTGTTTAATTGAATCATAGACAACGCCCTGTCGGCGTGCTTTCAGCTTTTGTATCATCCTAGACTTCTTTCTACGGGTTTCGATTTCTATGATGAACAACCACGTTTTTCATTCCTCTTGAATGATTCTTAATTCATTTTATATACATATATATATATATATATATATATATATATATATATATATATATATATATATATATATATATATCAGGTAACCAAGAAGGTTCTGTCGTTTTTGAATTGAGAAAAAAACACTTGTGTATTTTTACATAAAATAATTTTCTTCATCAAAGTATCCACCTTCGCATTGAACAACCCTTTCCAGAGCGAGAAGATAATTTATAAATTCGATTTCTATGAAACTGATTATTTTTATTTTCAAAAAATCTAGACACCTCCATTTTTAATTCGTTTTCATTATTAAATTGTTTACCACGCATACGAGTGTCCAAAAATAAAAATGGACGATAATCTGATGGTGACATGTCTGGGAAATACGGGGCATGGGGGAGGATCTCCCACTCTAAATTTATAATTTTTGTTCTGGTCTCTACTGCAACGTGTAGTCGTGCGTTATTTCGCAAAAATAATACTTTTTTACGATTTACAAGTGCTGGCTGTTTTTGTTTTAATGCATCGTGCACTCGTTGGAGTTGTTCGCTGTAAATATTTTCCGTGAGTGTTTGATCCACTCGTAGATATTCATGGTGAATAATTCCTTTTGAAGTACACTAAACATAGAGAAGTTTTCGCGGTGTTAACTTTCATTTAGGACTTTGTGGGACAGGATCACCTAATGAAAGCCAGTGGTGAGTACGTTTGGAGTTGGAATAAATAATCCATTTTCCATCAGTGGTCAAAATTTGATCCAAAAAGTTATCTGATTTTAGTCGTGAAATAAGAGATGTACAGATTGTAAGACGCTGCAATTTGTTATTGGGAGTTAATTCTTGTGGTACCCATTTATATAATTTCCACCTCTTTCCTATTTTCTGTAAATGCTTCCATATTGTTTCGTCACTTACTTTGAACAATTCTGCAAGCTGTTGACACGTTAAACTGGAATTTGTTTGAGTCATTATCTCCGATTCGTCGATATTTAAATTTGATGGTCTGCCTGATCTAGTCTCGTCTTTAATGGACTGATCCCAGGCAGAAAATTTTTTAAAGCATCTCTGGGCCGTTCTTGATGTAACAGTATTTTCTTCAAACGCAGTACAATTTTTTTGCAGTTTCTGTAGCATTAGTCCCAAGTTTAAATTTATAAAGCAGACACGCACGTACTACACTATTTTTTACAGAAATTTTTAAGGGTTAAAATTATTTTTTAAATTAAAGTGAACAGTTCGAGATTCATTTAAAACATATGCTAATATTACCGATAAAAAATTCTTGGAATTTTGTCCTATAACAAGTGTAAACAATTCTTGGAATTATTGTACGTTATAACATCGACAACTTATATATATATATATATATATATATATATATATATATATATACATATACATACATACATATATACACGGCACATGCTTTTTTTGAACAAACTTCAGACACTGTACCATAAATTATAGAAATTTCGACCTAGTGTCACTTATGCAGTCGTACGATTTTGTTCTATAGAATTAACCTATTAATCAAATATCTAATTTTATTTTAAATAAAAAAATTATAGAAAAAGTTCTTATTTATAAACATATATCACGTGTGCCTTGAAACAAAACAAATGCTTGTTGTTATATGCTTAACAGCATATGATCTTTTCTATATCCAGGCTTAGATTTTAAAACAGCACACATAAGATCCACGTATTTATCGTATCTACCCTTTATTGTAGACTGATAGTTAAATTCAAAATTCAAAAAACATTTTATTGATAATAAATTTACATACATGGCCTTGTGGGGCCGGTTAATACTTAAAAATTATTCCGGTGCCTTTACCGTTGCCGGTAGTTATCCGCGGTTCCTAATTGATAATTGTGTGATGTGATACTTGAAATTTTCAATTGTTTTTAAATGTCTGTTGTTCCCGGGAAAAAATTCTCAAAGAACCGGGAGATAGTTATATTTATTCGTTTATTTATTTATCTATATAGTATATTTTAAAATCACATTATTAACATGGCGATTCCAGTTTTTAAAATCAATTTATTCGAAAGTATTGAAAAACCCTGCCTTCATTCAAATGAGTCAGGCTCATTGAGTTACATCTATTATTCAGTATCAAATCCAAAAACATCTTAGTTTATTGTACTGTAAACTTATGGCATTGAACCGTTAGTATTTTTTAAAAAAAATAATCTGTTTATTATCTGGAATTACAATTACCTCATGAAACCATATATAAACCGGCCATGCTGTGCGATACACAAGTCTTGAAGCTAGAAGTCATTAAGTGATAACTCAGTCAGTAAGTCAGTATCTAAATCACAACATTAGTTTGAAGTTATTACCTACTTGTATTCATTGTCAAAATAAAACGTAAAATCTAAAAAAGAGACTTCTTTTCATTAATAAAGGAGTCGAGTTAGCACTCTTTAGTGCAGCACTAAGACGGTAGTGTTACTCCTACACGCAACACTCTTCATTCAGACTTAATCGATCACAATTCGTATACTAATTATACATTTTTTCAAACTACTCGAACTTCACATGGGCAGTGTTCAATGTGTTGACATAATTAACGAGGCGAGAGTAAGTACCTAAATTTTAATGAACAAGCGTTTAATACTTCATTTGAAATTGTCTCACATAATGAGATCTGTAACGATATTGACATCCAGTTATACAAATACTTCTGAATTCTACTTACCAAATGCCATTCACAGACGTGGTAATTAAATCTTTGTTATTTGAACCCGGTTAAAGAACAATTATTTGAAGAATCAAATGTACTCGAAATTAAAAAATACAGTAACGAATTTTAGCAATATCTCGATTTTATGCACTGTATTCATTGTGTAGTTTTTAAATTTACATGATTGAATCGAAATTTTATTCGAAAATGTAACGTTTGTCTTTGTAGAGTAGTTAAATAAAAGAAAATTTTTTTTCAAGATGTATTTTAGTCTCACTTAAGTATTTAGTTTTGTAATACTTTTATAAGAAATAAACATTTATTTAGTTTTAATTAATCCAAGTCATATTCGTACACTAGAAAGTTATCAATTAAAAGCCATTAAATCTTTAAAATATTCCACATAAAAAAAGTTATTTAAAAAAATATGATTTCAAATATTAATTCATTAATGACAACAGACAAAACAATGCAAAATGAAAACAAAATCATCTTGCATTCATATTCGTGCAAAACGAGTTTATCGCGAGAATACAGTCCATAAATTTTATAAATGAAACAAAGTGTTACGACAGATACTTCGTTGTGAAAGCATTTGCTTCTAATTATTTCATTTAACCTATTTGGCATTGGTCTGTCTAGTGTTGTGCTGTTTTTTTTAAAGATAACTTGATATTAAGCTTGTAAATTTATTATCACAACTACACAAAAGTGATTTCTTGTTAAAGTCTCTTGTTGAAGTTATGTAATTAAATTGAATATTCTCTATGTTTAAATGGCGTTTTTTACTCATAATGATCTCTTCGAGAAACTGTCCAGATAGGACCTATATATGAAAATGTAAATCCATAATGAGTCGCACTTATTATCGATTACCTATGTACAGAATCTATCACAAAATTAAAATCCATGTAGTTGGGTTAATTTTATGAAAAAGTTAATTTGCGGAACTCAGGAATGCGCCTTAAGAAGTGGGTTAAGACCCGAATATCAGTATTCAGTATCAGAAGTGAAAATTACTTTAAAATCGCAGCTGGCCAGTGCATAGGATAAAAAGTTTATCTATCGTAGCTGGCCAGTGTAAACGATACGAATTTCATCTATCGTAGTTGGCTGGTATAGATGAGACGAATAATCTCTCTCGCGCTATCAACAAACAGTATCGGTTAAAATATTTATTAGTCTACAGTACAATTCAAAATAGGGTCTGCGTAGGTCATGCTTAAATAAAAGACACTTGTCATTAAATTAATAAGAGTGTGCAATTTGACATTAAAGAAGATCTGCATAGGTTTGTTGTACCAATTCACATTTACAAAGTATTTGTCAGGGAAGTATTAACTTCATAAGACGAGATAAGACAGTGTTTCCTATCCTTTTTTTTAATAAATAAAGTTTAAAAAATCTTTTCGTTAAGAGGATCATAAAATGTAATTTGTACAGAACCTTTACGTTCCCAAAAGGTCGTCGTTTTCGAATTCATTTCGGTTAAATGTCTGTTTCGTTAAGAAAACAAATTATGAACAATCCGGCGAACATATACTCCGCATTGCCGACGATATCGATCGATCAGCCGTCGATCGTTAAAGAAATGAACTAGCGCCGTGGCGACTGTCTCTAATAGTAGAAACGAAACCGTGATCCCGTGATCGCGCTCGGCCGTCGTGTGCCGGCGCGGCGGCGCGGGACGAACAGACCACCAGCGCATTTCAGCAGGCGACAGGGCGGATCCGACCGATTCGTACTGCAAGCGGGGGCGGGGGCGGCGACCGACGCGAACGTTGTCCACGAGTAACGAGAATGTGGTCCGTCCACGATCGCCCGGAGCGTCAGCCTCCCGTGTGAGCCTCACGGCGGCCGAACCGCGAGGATTGTCAAGAAGTGATCGGCGGCGACGTGACATGACAGAGGCGGTACGGGCGTGCGACGTGTTTCGCAGCTTATCAGCCAATCGCGATGACACACTTCGCGCCACATGTTTGTGTGCATGTGTGTGTGTGTTTTGATTTTGAGGCGTTGCACACGACGGCGTTGATAACGATTGCAATCGATACGATATTGAAGACATCATTAATGGATATTGAAAAAGACACAGTTCGACACTTCATACTACATAAGAATAAGCATAATATGTATATCCAGTCTTGTCATAATTTGTTGCCCTAGTGGTCTTCGTCGTTTCAGATCAGTTGAGCGTTTGATCCCCGCTGCTAGTTTCGACACGACTGCCATCCTCAAGTAGATATTGAAGACTGAAAATGTCTTCTACATCTACCTCACCATGTAACCCGTACCAGAACTAGTAGTGGAGAACAAACAATTCTGATCCAAAACAACGAAGACGAGCAGGACAGCGTATTAACGGGATCACAAGTATAAAAACGTACGTCGAAAATCGATTCTCTATCATGTGTTTTTTAAGTAAAATTAAATTGACTACCACTGTCATCGCAAACCCGGCTCATAAAATTCAACTGTCAACTGTTATCAAAATCAATACGAGCGAATACAGAATAAATCAGTGTTATTACTGAAGTTAAAGATTTTTTTTAATTCTGGCGAATGCATTTATAGTTATCACATGTATCTATATAGTATATATATATATATATAGTTATCACAAAATACATGCAAGCTGTTGTTAATGTCAAATGAGGATGATCACTTAATTCGCGGAACGGGTCTGTAATTTTGAACCGTATTTCTAATTTTCTAGCCGTATGGTCTTGGGGTTGCAACCACTAAATGCGCTTTGTTCGACCTTAGAGGATTGACTTACGTAGTTCTTATTCATTACTCCGCGTCTAATGCCTGCGGCAACGGTTGATTGTGGCATCAATATACAAGCTGTTGTTGTGCCATGAATGATTTCCAGCAAAGGCTGCACTATGTTGTTCGTTACTATTTTAGACTTGGTTTAAGTGCTTCAGAAATACTTAAATAAATTAGTGATGCTAATGGTGATGAACGTCTGAAGAAAACTACAGTATCTTTCACGACACACGAGGAAAGTTTACTAGCACAGGAGATCTTGGCTAGACAGACTCTTTGACAGCAAGTTGCAAGAATGAAAAATTCATAGCGCGCACACCAAATTGTCACAGAGTGTCTCGGAATGTGTGGCAGTTGAATTCCACAGAATCTGTCGCTGGAACAGAAACAACAACTTGTTGACCGGTCGAATGTAAGTCTGAAACAATTTGAGATGGAAGTACTGGTCTTTTTGAACTGAGTAATCACCGGGGATGATACGTGGGTGTATTATTATGATCCTCAAACAATCGAGTGAGTGGAAACAACTCTAATGAAGAGGTGCACAAAATCGCAACTTCCTCTGCGCAGTTCAACGAACAGCGGATTCCAGGAAGTTCACGGCGCGTGGATAAAATGTTAGTAAAACTAAATACACTTCAAATGGTAACATTTTGAAAAGTAAAACCGGCCACATGTTTCATTACATGAAGATTGTTTTTTTGGCTCATTCCGCGAAATAAATGATCGTCCCTTGTACATATTCAGATGCTTAGACTCTTCAAATAAGGTTTACTGATTTTCTATTTTAATTTGTGAATTTTTATACCTGAAATCTGTGGATGGATTATACTTATACATATTTAGATACTGATGCCATCATCCTTAGAGAGCTATAGTACAGACAGATTTCTCTATATCTCATCGCTCTGAAGATGATATTAATATCAATAATTATTAGGACGTTGCATTGAAAGCATCTGTTTTTTTGTGACTTTTTAAGCATTTATTTCAATAACAAAATGTGTGAATACATTCATCAAAGTATTTGTCCTAGGAAGCTATGACTTTTCCCACTTTTCTGGCAGAAGTTGAATTCCGCGACGCAAGAATGGTCTGTAATTTCAGCCAATCATTCAGCAACCCAATTTTAGACTCCTTCGTTGTTATGGAAATGTGTATCATTCAAAGCGTGTTGTATCGATCGGGACAGATGGTAATCGCTTGGAGCCAGGTCCGGAGAATACATTGGGTGCGGCAGAATCTCCCATTCGAACTCCATCAGTGTTTGTTTCACGGCTATAGTAATATCGAACCGAACGTTGTCATGGAGAAGAATCACTTTTCGGTGATTTGATGCAAGTGATGGTCGTTTTTACATCAAAGTATCATTCAAACGCTTCAATTGTTGTCGATAACGTTCGGCGGTGATTGTTTCCTTCGGTTTCAACAGCTCATAATACACGACATCCTCCATATCCCACCAAATAGAGAGTATTGCTTTGCGACCGTGGATGTTTCGCATTGTTGTCGATGTTAATGGTTGGCCAAGATCAACCCATGATTTCTTGCTTTTCAGATTGTAAATAGGTTCATTTTTCATCGTCAGTCACGATACGCCACAAGAAGCTCCTCTTTTTATGCTTTGCAAGCAAAGAAATCGAGATGTTTGAACGATTAGCAATGGCATTTTCGATCAATTCATGTGGCAGCCATCTCCGTTCTTTCTGGATCTTTGCCATGACTTGTAAACGTCGTGAAATGGTTGATTCATCGTTCGACGATATTAAACGTTCGAGCTGTTGAGCCAATTCTTTGAGTGTTTGAGTAAGATCTACTGCCAATAGAGCTTGTCGTTGTTTATCTTCGAACTTTTTCGATTGACCTGGCCGTTGTTTGTCGTCACAGTCACAAACCACTTTTGAATCATCGAAACCAATCTCTTCATACTGTGTACGATGGATCAGATGGACCATAAGTTTTCATAAGCAATCGATGAGCTTCAGCTGCACTTTTTTCAAATCATAGTGTAGAAAAACACATCGGAAAAACAACTTATCGCATTCCGTTTTAATTCGGTTATAGAAAAGCACTTGTGTAAAAAAGGATACCGTCTGATGATTCGATTTTGATGGGAAATGTTCACGCTTCATAATGACATAAGAGAGATCTGTCGCTGCCCACAGCATACGCACCTAGAGCCATCTACACTTGCACAGCATCTTTCAATACAACCTCCTATTATAAATGCTCAACAATCAACCTTTTCAAACTTTTTTAATCAGAATCATCTTGTCGTTTGCGCGCCGAAAAATTGTTATCTCTGAAGATGAGTTTAGAGCCGTTGTGGCAAAACTTTATTCCGGTCAACTCATATAGGATACTAAAATTGTATCCGCATCTTCGGACATACAAGCCGTTCGATAATTGGATTTCGGTCATCTTGATTAGGCGATAATAACAAGTGAAAAAATAGACACAGACACACACCCATACACTCATGTGCTCCCTGAGAAACGGCACCGAGCGCGCATTCTCACGAGTAACGCAACAATGAACAGTACGCCGACTTAAACACGTATACGATTATCCGCTACGTAACTTAACAGTCTTCAATGTGGCCGTGGTTCAATGATTAACACGTCGGACTGATAATTAAACATACGTGAGTCTGAATACGCTCTCAGCTAATCCGATACTTTTTTTTATTATTTTTCAAACGCGAGAGGGCATGCTTTAATTTGATTATGCATGCATTATCGATCGTTTATGAGGTTTTCCATGTGCACGTTTCGATGTCAATGCGGTCACATCTTTGTATAATATAGACTTTTATACTGTTTAACCCTTGAAGTCATTACGATGAACGTGTGATCGTCCCTTTGGAATCAGGACGAACACGTATTCGTCAAGCATCGTTTCCCTGTTTTACTGTACATGAAAACAATGAAAAGAATAGAAAAAATAGAGAAAGCAGCTTTTTAGCAATTAGTTGAAACATAATTACAACTTAATCCAGAAGATGTACAGAAAGTCAATAAAACCGTTTACAGAACGCTTCGCAAAACGTCATTTTGTTGAGTTGTTGCCAACAGAAAAAAAAAGAAAAAAATAACTGTTCTGTAAGCACCGTGGTGTGATGAACAAGACAATTCAACAGTGTAAAACCTGTGATATTGGATACTGTTTCGAAGACTGTTTCAAAATATATCACCCGATGTAGAATTTTCAGTCATATATTTTCCGTGTTTTTATTTAAACAGTTAAATTTTATCACACGTCTACAGTAAAAGTAATTGAAAAGAAAATTGATAGTTCTGTTTGTAATGCAAATCTCAAATAAAAAAACCTATATTTAAAATGTATGACGTTTTCAAATATGAATTATTTTTATCCCATAAACTAGAAAAAGTTTGTGGTCAAAAATGTTCAATAAATCATTATTAATCACTCTTTGATTATTCTTATCGGAATTTCTATGGCGACCTAATTATCTTCAGATCGCCAAGGTGCAGAAAAATCTGATTTCTAAATTTTAATCCTGGATTCTTTATAAATCTGACTTTTAAACTATGAATTTTGATCTTTTTAAGTCTGATTTATAAATTGTATTTCTATTTTTCTCAAATGTAATTTCTCAGTTTTGATGATAACTTCGTAAAAATTCCGCCATCGTCATCGAAATGCCCATAAGCAACAACTAAAAAGAATCAATAATGATTTACTTAACATTTTTAATCGAAACAAAAGTGTATCATTTGTGGGGTGAAAGTAAAATCAATTTGTGATAGTGTATTTAACCACAGAATCAAGACTGTGTCCTGATTATATTTCATTTTACCTAGTTTCAAATTCAGACTCGAAGAATTTAAGTACGTTGTAAAACGTTTCATTGTTTTTAATAAACCACATTGTCAAGCTTGATGATTCTTTAACTACACAATCTTTCTTTATGAGTAAACGCTTAATCAAGCGTTAATGCTGATCAAAGTAAAAACAGCTTACTAATATTAAACTGCTGTTTGTCAAGTTAACTTTAATTTAATTACATGCAGCGCAACTAGATCTTATTGGCATATTCCTAATAATATAATGTTTTTATCACAAATAACTTGATCGAATATTTATTTATAGATCAGATTAACACTTCGTTTGATAATTTTACGGTTTGAACGGTTAAATAAACTTGATTCGCGATATTAAAACAACCAAACTTTAATATTCTTGTTTCCGGTTTTTTGAAAAATTTTTCCGCACTCCATCACTTCAAACCATCCACTATATCCACTTCCTGAAACACAATTCTCCTGTCAAAACCGGTTTAAAAGCCTCTGCTAAAACCCCGGACCAAACCCCAATTTCCATCCAACGCACAGTAAATATGGCGTCGAAATGTATAAAATTCACCACAATAAAATTATTTTTGATTTTGATTTAATATTATTGTGCTTATATTAAAAACGTACTTGAACATGAATCAACTGTTCGCATGTATGAATATCAAATCTGGATGAAAGCAATCCGTACCTCTATAAACATTCAAAACGCTTCTCCAGATGTGTTCCACTCCATCCCGACCTAACGCACACGTGTATTCCAGTTTGTTTCGATCAGATCTAAAAGCGTAAATCGAACTAATTAGCGTCTAAGTGAAAAATCAACGTCTCTGACAAAAGAAAACGATCGAGTCACGCCACTGCGCAGCTCTGAAATAATGAACTATTTTTACTTAGTGACGCAATCGTTAGAATTTCTCTGATCGTCGAGCGCAGATAGACAATATTTGAAAATCACAAGTAAATCGATAATTGTTATTGCTCGCAGCGCGGCGATTGTCAGTGGAGATAAAAAAAGAACATACAACTTACATGTTACGATTTTTTCTCTCCAGTCGGTTACATTGTTTTTAATTTATTGCGATCGGAGTCGAGTTCCCCGGAGAAGAAAAGTTCAGAGTGACGTACTGTCTAACAGGTCAGCCTATTGTGTACTGTTTGTCGCGCACTTAAGTGCTTATATATATATATATATATATATATATATATATATATATATATATATATATATGTATATATATATATATAAGCTTATAAAATGATTTGAAATATTTCACAAATAAATTCTTTTTTCTTCTCACAAACTACAAAAACTGTTCTAATAAAAATGTTCAATAAATAATTAATGATATTTTTTTAATGTACATTTCAATAGTGATTTTAACATCCTCAATACATTGTGGTACGAAAACATTTACACTGCAGCTTTTTCTGTCCATAGACGATCTGAAGATGATGACATCGCCGTTGAAATGCGCATAATCAACAATCGAATACTTAAGATTTTTGATGATTTTTTTGTAGTTTGTAAGGTGATTAAAAACATTTTTAGAAAAAATAGTGGTAGTCGCAGTAAATCTCTAGCACAATGGCCGCATTTACTCTCACAAATAAATTGTTCTCTTACCCTGAAAACTACAAATTTTCTTTCTGATCAAAAATGTTCAATAAATGATTAAACGTAACTGTTTATTGTTGCTTATACGCATTTTAATGGCGATTTTCACACCCTCAGAACGTGAAGATACAGAAAAATTTACACTAGATTTGTTGTACCTTGCACATTAAACGCCGCTACTCAAAATCGTAGGAATTTTCAAAAATGCTTAGCATGGATTGGTTCTAAGGTCCTTCTAATTAACTTGGCGTTAGAAAGAAAAAATTAAAAATTTTGGTTTTCCACAGTGAGATGTTTTATATACGCAACAGCGGCGATTAATTTTAACATTATCAAAAAACAATGTTTCTAAAGTGAATAAAAACTAGTCTGTTTTCAATTTTAAGTTCGTTTATTTTATTAAAATTCGAATCCAAATACCGTGATAGTTGCTAAAACACTTCGGGTGAAGAAAAACGTTGCACTTTTTACACACACACACACACACATATATATATATATATATATATATATATATATAATCAAAATCATCCACAAAAAATTTTTGATGACGTCACATATTTATTTGTGACGTCGAAATTTCATGCATCCAAATATGTTTATCTCATATATAAAAAAGCAACGTTGCAATCTCTCTGTGATAATGATCATATAGACATAAACGAGTTTTAAAAATATTTTTATTGTTTCATTCGGTTACATATAGAGGCTTATAATTGACAAGTGGGCGAGCGCTGCGAGCCCAGGGGTTGGTGAACATAGTGAGCAGGGGGCGAAGTCCCCTAGTATATATATATATATATATATATATATATATATATATATATATGTCTGGCTCTTGCAAAGGCTACATCTATTCCGCTCTTTTTCTCACTTCCGCAAAGTCAAAAAAATTAATAATGTAGTTGTATTGCTATTGAATCAATGTTCACTGTTATATAAAAAAATTTCTTGCAAAAAAAATTTAATAGAAAAAATTTCCAAAATTAATGTTTCATATACGCAACAGCGCCGCTTAATAGATCAATACACGGAATATGACGGCATTATCATCGAGATACGCATAAGCAACAGTTACAAATTATCAACCATAGTTTATTTCTTATTTTTCGATCTTAATTGTTCGTGCTCCCTGGAATGAGTAAAAATTCACTTCTGAAAATAATGGCAGAATTATAAGAATATATATTTAGATGTATTAAGATGATGTATTAAGTTTGTATTAAGTTTGAAATAAATCAGACAAATAACATTTTGGGTTCACGTTGCTATTACTGAAATGTGTCTCTAATAATCACTATAATCCACGAGCTGCAAAAAATTGAGCGCCAGCAGGTTCAAATTATTGTATGTTTTAATGAAAATCACCGGTTTAAGTAATAAAAAGCAGATCCTTTTTTTTCAAGTCATAACTTTCCTTCAAGTGAGTGATTTATGATGAAAGAGTACCAATACAATTTTGACACTACGGCTATATTCACAATTCTATTTTCACCCCACCAACCATAAAACATTATCTGCTCAATAATATTCAATAAATGATAATTGGTCATTTTTCGAAAATTTATAGATCAGGTTTTTCTTTGCCTCATCGTTCTAAAGATGATGGACTCGTCATCGAAATGCGCATGAGCACGAATGAAAATTGATTATCATTTATTGAACATTGTTGAGCAGATATTGTTTCGAAGCCTGTGAAATAAAAAAAAAGAATACGTTTGCTGTTTAAACTATACATCTGTAGTTCAGTTAATAAATTTGAGTGAAAAGAAAACTCTGAATTATTATTTCGATTCAACATAAAAAATAATAGAAATATAATCTAAATGTAACAGAAGAAAATATGTATATTGGCTATTCAGTTTAATTCGGGTCATTTCATATCAGCTCGATGTCTTAAACTAGAGTACGTTTCTTGTTTCGTTTAACATGTTTTCTTATCACAATTCAGTTCTAATCCTGTGTCTAAATAAATCTTTCTTTCACCCCACAATCAATATAAACATTTCTAATCAAAAATGTTCAATAAATCATTATTGATTATCGTTTTTTCTAACATTTTTCTTATCATTAATGGGATGAAAAAGAATTCATCTGTGAAACTACACGAATACATTTTTTATTTAGTATAAAACTATTATTCAATGAGTAACCTGAATCAATAGGGAAACTGAATGAATATTTGGATTTAACATAAAAAATAATAAAAATATAGTCTGTGTGACAGAAAAGAATATGTATAGGAGTTATTCAGTGTTATTCGATTGATTCGGTATATAGGTTTGATGCCCTAGACTATAATAAGTTTATTGTTTTATTTAAAATGTTTTTTTTATCACAATACAGATCAGACACTGGCCGAAAATAGTTTCCGCAAATAAATTCTTTTTCCACCGCAGAAACCATCCACAAAAATGATCATTAAATCATTAATGATCATTTTTGATGTTTGCTTTTTTCATTTTCGATCATCAATAGTCAAAAATGATCATTGATGATTTAATGATCAATTTTTGTCGATGGTTTGTGAGATGAAAAAAGGGTTCATTCGTGAATTTGCCTATTCGTATTTTATTTTCGTTTTGCACGAATAATGTACATTTCGGATTTGTATTTTTAAAAACGCGAAAGACATTTAAATGATAGTCGAGTCGACCTCGTAGCACACAAGACGCGTCAGTGTGTGAACGGCGTCGTTTTTTTATCCTCTCGCACTGCTACGTCGATTTAGCGTGCAAATAGAGACATAGATATATCGGCTAAGCAAATATGGAAGCGATAGTAATAGACTATCGGGTAAAGAAATGTGTCGAGAACTTACCTCGTAGCGATCCGTCAGAGACAGGTATGTCATCAGCCCGAGCGCATGCTGCTGCCGCGGCGGCTCGGTGCCCGCGGCCGACGGTCCCACCGGTTGGAGGAGAGCCGATCCGGAAGATATTAACCGCGCGCGCGTGTGTATGTGTGTGTGTGTATGTAGTACGAGTGTGTGTGTGTGTGTGTGTGCGTGCGTACGTGTGTTTGTGTGTTGTATCCACTACCAACAACAGCGTGCTGCCCAGAATGTCCCAATCGGCCAAGTCGTTCGCTGTTAATCACTTCTGCGAAACCGATGCGAGTGATGGTATGCGCCGCCTCTATAACAGGTGTTGCTTCTCGCGTTCAATATTAATTAAAATTTCAATCTCACGGCGGAGAGGTTTTCGTCATTGGTTTGTCGAACGTTCAAATAACCGCTTGTCTCATTCGCATAATTACTATTCGAAATCGCGTGCGGGAATATCAATCACGTAATTATTTATTTATTATATACCATTGCGATGTCGTCGACGAATGAATCGAACAGATATCACACAGCCCAGGAATTTCTCGTTGTCGACGCTACGCCACGGCCTACGACACTCTTATCATTTTGTTCGGCTGCGGGCCGACGATCACGACATCAACTGACAATTACGATCGTGCACATTCATATTTTTTTTTTTTTTGAAACACTGACGGCGAGCGACACTGCGACGGAATGAAACGGTCGTCGTACGTTAAAAATCCGATTGGACGGCGCCGCGGCGCGCGAGCGTCGCTAATACAACGCGGTGATTTCAATGGGTGCGCAAGACGCGAGATACTACTGTGACGCGAATCGACGGCTGATCAGTCATCTGTCAGACGGCTCGATTGTCCGTTGACGCGGACGTCCCTCGTGAAAATATCACTGTTCACCGACAGTTCTACTTCGTAAGATTCCTCTTACGCACGGTGCGCGAAACGAATGCTCGACAGCTATGCGTGCGTGCGTGCGAACGACGACGTGCATCGACGAACGTGTTCCTGCACAGATGACCGGCAAAGACTGAGGTCGGCTCTACGGCACTCACTACTGCAGGCCGAGTGTTGACTGGAGCGGTAACTAGTCTACCAATAACGCGGCAGGTGGATCGACGGGGGTCGCGGAGGAAGGTGCGGTGCGGTCCACCGGCCGGCCGGTAGACGGAAAAGGGCAACGACACCGTCAACGTTGCCGATGTATAGAACCGAACGGGTGACGGGGCCATGCTCGGGGTGGTCCTGAAGCCACCCTTCGGCTCGCGACGCTACCGACGACGGAGACGACACACGAAAAATCTAACGACGATGATACATTTTCCTCCTTTCAAAAAGAACTTGGCCTACATACGCTACTCGAGCTTTTAAAAATATTCGTGTCCATACATCTAGTCATACATATTTGTCTTTTTGTCAAATAATAATCAATTCAGAAGAAAGATCGAGTTCTAATACCGCTCTTTCTTTATAAATGTTAAAATAAGAATGTTATAAAAGAAAAAATACCTGATTTAATTCTTTCTATAAGATATTTTAACGAAATCGGCATCCATACTCGATGGAACATAATACGTTTCTTATAATTTAATTACTTAAGCCAAACAATACAATGCTGCTTGGACAAATAAACTTCAAAAAATATTAAAATATATAAATCTGAAGTTAGTTAAATATGTGAAATCTATACCCTCTTTTCTCTAGTTGGCTATGACTGAGTGCAAATAAATAAACGCCATTTCTAAAAATGAACTAGAAAGTTATTAAGAACATACACATCTAAAGATAATTAAATCTACAGAAAATTTATACCTTTTCCTTAGTTGGCTATGGCTATGATAGCAAATAAATGAACGCTTCTTCCAAAAATAACCTAAGAAATTGTCAAATATGTACAAATTTGACGCTAGTTAAATATGTCAAAACAAATTAACTTTTTTAGTCGGCTATGACTTGCCTTATCTAAATAACACGTTCCCATAGCAACGATATATCTAACTCTTTATATATTGTCGGGACTTTCAAAACCCGTAAACAAAAACTGATATTAAAAAATCAATGATTCATCATTCACCTCAGCGACTTCTGTGTCTGAAATAAAAAGAAAACCTGTTCTAAAATTATATTTTTTAAAACATTTGGATAGAAAATTCTATTACAATTTTTTTTCGATCGATTTTATTTCATTTTCAAATGTTGTTCATTTTCATAATAAAATTATGCTGTTCCAGTTTTGCATTCTAATTAATTCAGTAAACACCGTGTTAAATAAATAAGAATAAATAATAAATATGAATTGTGATAATGGTGCTAAGATCGTTAAAACTTTCCTCAATTCAATATTTCTAATTGACATATTTATCTCAATTTTCACGAATTGATCCAATTCGGAATATATCACAAATCGATCTTCTTTCGTCAAATATCACTCAAATTGTTAAAAAGAAAGTTCAAAGATGAAATCAGTTCGGTACATATGAACTGTATTTGTTTCATTTTCTGATTGCCTGTGGCTTATTTGAAATATGTATTTCCACGATAACAATCAATATTCGATTAACAAATAAGAAAAAATGAATGAAAGAAAACGTTGATATTAGTTGGCTATGAATATTTAAATATCTGTTTCAATGGTAACGATCGACATTCGATCAATGAAGGAGAAAAGAGAGATGGAAGCAAACCCTGGCTCTTACTTCAAATCAGTATTGAAAATTTCAATTCAATAATTTCATATTCGATCTTCAATATCGAAAATCATTAAACAATTTTTAACTTTCTACAGGTGCGATATCATTACAATTAACACATTTTACAGTTTGATCTCTTTTTAAGACGAACACAATGACTATTCTATTATTTTTTAAGACACGTCTATCTTCTATAACAAGTAAACCATAATAAATAGCCTCGAAGAAATTGCCGGTGATTCACGATAGAATTATATTATTATCTTCACTAATTATGAGTTCATGTTATTTGTGCATTTTTTCACTGTGTGAAATAATCTCACTTAAACGTCCCATCGTACAATAAAGAGACACGATATCGTTATAATAAACAATACAAATACTGTTTGCGAACGCCATTGTCAGAGAATAATGTTGAAATGACAATAAAATTGAAGAAACAATAAATATCATTTGACCAACTCTAATATGTATTTTTATTCTTTGTGTGTGTGTGTATATGTATTTCGTACGAGTGTGTGCGTGTGTGTGTGTGTATACGTACGCTCGTTTATTTTATGTAAATAGTTTTAGTTTAATGTGATACGTTTACATGGCATTTAACTGTATAAGTATTATCCTCTATCGCAAAACCAGTAACATATTATTCACTAGATGTTGTTTACAGTTACGCATTCTTAAATATATTCATTTTATTTTGATGATAAATTTAAACTTTATAGGTCAATGGATGTACACCGTACATTAATGTTAAAGGCCGTAGGTTATACGAATCGGATATATATATGTATATATATATATATATATATATATATATATATATGTATAGATAGATAGACGGATCGATGATACACTAAATGGAAAATTACTGTTATTTTCAATCTTAGTTTTTTTTAATGTTAAATTTAAAAACTAATATGTGTGACAATATTCTCGAATTTCTTTTTTTTACTATGCTGTTGGAGAAAATCATCGATTAAATATTTATGTTTAATGTTTAGGAATGTTAATTAATTGTTAATTCTGTTATACGAGGCGTGTTCAAAAATATCTCATACGGGAGTGAGTCGAAAAGATGGAGATGTCTCTGAACAGAAGAATAGTTTTACTTCGATTGTTTCGTTTTTCTGTATGATTTTATTGACTACAGAATATTTTATCTGTCGTTTATTACAGTTCTGACACTGGTCCAGTTGACTTTCAGGAATTAATTCTTGTTTCTTTTTACAACCCACGAAAAATCTCTTTCTGATTAAATTTTTTTGAATAAATCATCGTCGATCATTGATGATTATTCATGATGAGCATTTCGATGCTAGTGTAATCGTCTTCAGAGCGCTGAAATGCAAGAACATCTAAGAAATTGTCAAATCTAAAAATCTTAATTTTTCTATACTTCGACGCTCTGAGATGAAATGATCAATAATGATTTATTGAACTTTTTTTTGTATGAAAAAAGTATCCATTTGTTTAATGATGAAAAGCAGAATCAAACAAAGTCTATGTTGGTTAACCGCGTACTACAAAGACACTATCAGACAACAGTATCAAACATCTGAAATACGATTATAGTGATATCTGCACATTTTGAATCTCTTGTAAAATCGGGTGACAGTTGCTGTCTTCCAGCATGCTTTATGTATATCAAACACTGAGACTCACGAACCGCATTGCAAAAATAAGTTGATCTTTTCTTAAATCCGAGATTTTCACTGAAGATTGAACCAGTTTTCCATGATCTACACCACTGAATATACTCATAGTCTATTGTACAAGGGTCGTTTGATAAGTTTAGTAAATTTCTATGATGTGGCGCAACAATTCATTGGTAACGTCACGGGTATCAAGTGTAAGTTTTCAACCTAGCGTAGGCGAAATTTCAGCCAGAAGCGACGCGTTTCTCACATCCTACAAATGTTTGAAGCGAACATTGTAGCAGTCGCCTAAAATGGATAAAAACGAACAGGAATTTTTGAATCGATTCGTCACCGTGGATGAAATATGAGTCCACCACTACACACCTGAGTCGAAGCAGCAGTATCAAAACAGTGAATAACGACTGGTGAAAGTTCGCCAAAGAAGGCAGACCGTTCTGTCAGCTGGGAAGGTGATGGCTACTGTTTTTTTTTAGATTCCTAAAAAATCATCTTGATCGACTTTATAACGAAGGTAAAAACTGTAACAGGAGCCTATTATGCAACATTATTGGACCGTTTGAAAGAAGAACTAAAACAAAAATGATTAAGGTTGGCGCACAAAAAGTGCTCTTTCTCCAGAACAACGCGCTGTCCCATAAATCGACCATCGCAATATCAAAATTCCACGAATTAGACTTCGAATTGATTCCTCATCCACCCTATTCTCCGGACTTGACCACGTGCGACTTCTTCCCCTTCCCTAACTTGAAAATTTGGCTCGGTAGGAAGAAATTTTCGTCGAATGAGGATGCCATCGCCGCCGTCTCTGCGTATTTTGGAGACTCGCTGGACCAAATGTATAGTCCTCAATGGAGACTATGTTGAGAAATAAAATCGTTTTTTTTCCAAAAATCGGTGTTTAACTTGCTTTTTTACTATACTTAACAAACGACCCAAGTATTTAGAAAATCTCTGATATTTTCACGAATAAATCTTTTTCGCTCCACAAACCGTTATAAATTGATTATCGGTCATTTTTAAGTGTTGGTTATGCACATTTCGATAGTGATACCTTTATCTTCAAATCGACAAAGTAAAATCTCATCACTTAATTGTTTTCATGCCATCTATCGGTGCCTTTTAATTCACTTGAAACAGTGAAGCTCTAAAATTCTCACGAATGCACTCACTTACTGAACTTTATATAATGACCAAATATACTAATAAATGTTTTTGTAACACATTCGTATTCTCGATGATATTTATATCAAATAAACATTAGCAACTCGTTAGCCATACTACTGGCTTCAGTTTCTACTCGAATAAAAACCAAATTACTTATCGGACGCTAATAAACTTACCTGTCGAAGGGTGCTAAAACCCCAATAACCAACCAAAAAGATTATTTATAAGATGATTCAAAACGAAATGTCGATAGGAAAAAAAACAAATATATTTTCGAATCATTGTCTTCAATACAACGATTTCAATATTTATTCTCTTTCAAGGAATCTCGTGCCTCACTTATGCAGCGCTCCTTTCAAAAAATCCAAATTCTAAAACAGCATCGAAACTCCCACAAGACACTGCTCTTGAATCTCTGTATTGTTTTCTTCTGAATTGCCGGTAAGTCTTCATTCTGCTTTTTAATTCGATTTTTTTAATTTTCGTTAACAAAAAAGTCGTACGGTATCAAACCTGATAAATTAGACACAATTTCCAATAGCATAGTCTTATTTTTCATTAAATGCTCTATTATTATTGAACGCAATGTAACGAATTGTCATGGTGTAAAAACGACTGCCAGACTAAAAGTGTAAAAGGAGTTTTGCATTTTTCAACGTTCTTAAAATCTCAGTGTAGATTGCTTGATTAGCTGTTGGACTCGATGAAAGATTGAGAGATTTTATAATGAATGATACTATAAAATTAAAGAAAATGGTAAGCATGGACTTTTTCGATTAACACATTCTTGTTTTCGTTAAAAAAGGCTAAGAAGGAATTAAGCAGCACTCTAAGTTTTGTTGTTCGGTCGATAAATCATAATGAAAGACTATAGAGTTATCTGTACTGTATTCTAAATATAAGATTCGCTTAAATATTTGAAGTGAAATATAATTCATTTATTTAAATTGATATAAAAACAATTATTTTGAAAAATGAATACTCTTTTCACTTCATAAACAACAAAGCATTTTTCTGGTGTTTAATAAATGATTATTGATCATTGTTTATTCTCATTTATGTGCATTTCGATGGCGATGCTATCATCCTCAAAACGTCAAAGTATGGAAAATTTTACTATGGATCAATGATTATCATTCGTTTTCATAGTTTTCTAGTACAAAATTGCTAAAAAAACATGTTTTTACAAGTTGAAGTGTTGTAAAATAGAATTAATTTGTGAAAGTGAATTAATCATGTGTCAGTGTACTGTGATCAAAAATAAATATTAAAAATAGTTTATTATTTTATATTCATGAAATATTTTTTCAATTCGTCTTTTTATTAATGACTTATTAGCGTTTCATTAAAATTTATTTGTGCTAATTTCAACGACAAGTGATTTAAACGCGAGATTCACCTACGACAATTGTTCGAACAGCGCGTTCAGTCCAAATCTCGTCCGTTTAACTCCTGTCCAAAACGCGAACCGACGACCAGTAAAAATAATGCGCGAGTCCGCCGCAACGCGAGTGAGAAAAAAAATGGCACGTATGCGTTTATAGTAACCACTGGCTCTACTGTAACTTGCAACGGACGCATCGGACAGGTCTAGTTGCCAACTGCTCGTATTGTAGTACCGAATGCCCTAAAAGGTATCTAGAAGCACAGGTATGGCGACCTCCATGCTTCTCAGAAAACAACAGACGGTCGCAGGTTTTTACTGCGATCTTGAAAAGGGGAAGTGTTAACGCGACATCCCGCTATTTAGTCAGTTGTCTCGTTCTTTCGTGCGCGACTTTCGAAAATGTTTCGAAAAAGTTTCGGCACTAGTGGCAGAACAGAACGTCGTGAATTTTCAAAACGAAATGAACTGTGTAATCTGTAACAGATGGATTCTTTTTACACCTCACAAACTTTAAAAAAAGTTCTACTCGAAAATAGTAAATAAATTATTATTGATTACATTTGATTGTTGCTTATGCGAATTTCTATGACAATTCTATCATTTTAAGTGCCGAAAAATCTAAATTTAGAATTTTGAGAACATTTTTTTAGGTAAAATCCAAATTTAAAATTTAGAAAATCGAGGTACAGGAAAGATGTTTACCTTAAATATTAGATTTTTCTGTACTCCCACGCTTTAAAGATGATCACATCGCCATCGAAAAGCGCTTAAGTAACAAAATCAATAATGATTTATTAAATATTTTTAATAAAAAAAAATATTGTTTGTGACGCGAAGAAAAATTAATTCATTTGGGCAAAAGAATTTATCTACAGTGTTAGATCTGTAATTGCATGATTTTTTAAACTCAGAGTTTGTATACGAAGACAAGATTTTTTTAGAAAAACGATAGGAACAATGATAAGAAAATAATTGTATTTGATAGCGATTGTAATCAAATAAAATAAAAATAAAACACCATCTGATAAATGTAATTAACAAAATGATCAAGTATGCAGTGAGTAATTCACCATACAATCCCTTCTTTATTTTGATTTTCAGCTCCATTTGGAAGAAAATAAACACTAATATTAATAAATCAACCATTTACTTCAAAAGTGTATTCTTTTTAGTGTTTATTTTTTTCAAATTTTTTTATCAAAGAAAATACTTTTCTTTAATATATATATATATTTATATACCTCTCTTCAGCATTGTCCAATTAAATGCATTTACAAATATACACAAGTTTTATTTATTTGTATCAAATAAACGTTTATCGTTTTTTCTAACCATTATTTGTTGTTCATACACAGTATATTCGCATGTCATTATTTATCAACAGATGTGAAATATTTCCCATTTCAAATAAGTGAATAGAGATAAATTTTAATTAGTAAAAATGACAGAAATATCAAAAGAATAAAGAAAACAACAATATCCGACTAAATATACTTATAATATTTAAATGTTTAATTCAATAAATCTATTTGTTTTGTAAATGTATTTTATGTATTAAAAAAAAAACATTTTATACAAATATTACACAATAAAATATTAAGCTGCCTATGAATTCGAATAATTGAATTTTTAACAAATAAAAAATCGAAAGCCGGAATGTTTAAAATTAATCTTACTCGTAATTCAC
>CM068315.1:15044009-15046509 GCA_034766995.1 Acanthacorydalis orientalis | reverse complement strand
TGTTCAGGTTGTTCCTTGTCTTCCAAGTTAAAATCACCACTTTTAAAACGTGCAAACCACTTCCGACACGTTTACTCAGCTAGAGAATGATTACCATAAACTTGCACTAAAATACGATGACTTTCGGCAGCACTTTTTTTCATGTTAAAGTAATGAAGTAAAACTCCCAGCAAAAACAATTTATCCGGCAGGAAATTCGACATATTCGATAAAGTAGATAGTGTTGTTATTTACGTTTCAACCAATGACATATACTGAAACTGACGCATAAGGACAGTTGTTTTACGGGGAATATTTGGTTAAAGGGAACTATGGAAGAATGTACTACCTACGCCATCTCCTGTAAAACGCTACGAATTAATTCCAACACCTAATGTATATATATATATATATATATATATATATATATATATATATATATATATATATATATATGTATATATAAGTATAGCGTCAAATACCAAAAAATAACTCAAGATCCGAAACAAACCGTAGATATTTCAAAGGAAATTTAATAGAACTAATCCAAGATTTAACTTAAATATTTATGTGAATGAAAAATAGCAATTACTATCACAAATTCACCTTCTCAAATAGAACCAAATTCAAATTATGTATAAGCATATTTTTTTATTTATGTCAACGAATATTTTATCGTTTATTTAGAATACATATTATATTGTTTTAGAGAATACATTTATTTATATTCTGTGTACAGGTTTTTGTATATTTTACTATCAATAAAGCTGCGATTTAAAAACTGATTATCATATTGATTAGGATAAGAAAATGTAAAGAAAATTTGAGAGTGGAAAGAAATGTACATAGGTGAATATTGCACCTTTTAATATATATATATATATATATATGACCGTTTTTAACTTCTGAGCCCTCTTTTAATACTTCCATGTGGAAGCTTAAATTGAATTCCCCTATATATATATATATATATATAGGATAATTCAATTTAGGCTTCCACATGGAAGTATTAAAAGAGGGCTCAGAAGTTAAAAACGGTCATGTTATTTTATATTTAGTATTTTAGTTCAATTCAATACTAAAATACAATGAACTAAAGTACTTAAAAGGGGGATAACATATTTTTTTTAATGTTTGCATTTTTTTTTAATACTTTCATATAGAATCCTAAGTTAAATCTTTCTATATATATATATATATATATATATATACATATATATATATATATATATATATATATATATACTGTTATTTGTTATTATTGATTTTTTTTCTATATGTTACAAACGCTCTATAAGAAATTAAAGGCTCTTATTTCAACATAGATTTGTTTGAGGACGCGCGAATTTTTCTTAATACTTAAAATTATCTGAGATACTCTATAAGTCCATATTTAACTATAGAATGATCTATAGAAGTGGACAATTTTTCTCTACAAACTAAGTACATTTTACGATTTAACACAACACATGTAAATTCACTTGTTTTTTCCAGAAGAATTTAGGCATTCGTTAATACAACACAAGCCCGTTTTTCAACAGAGAGTCCCTTTTAAAGAAAAAATCAAATTTTCATGCAGACACAACTACATTTTTTCGTTTGTTCAGGATATTTTTTTAACGTTCATACAGTTTTTTTGAATACTTTACATTGCCTGTAGTACTCTACATTCCTATATCTGATTGTAGAATAATTTGTAAAAATCGAGGATTTTTTATACCAACTAAATGCATTTTACAATTTAACTCAACTCACAATCCTTTATGAAGTCACATGATTTATCATAAGGTACATTTTTTTGAAACTACTTGAACTTCCCATGGGCAGTGTTCAATATGTTGACATAATGAACGAGGCGAAAGTAAACACCTAAATTTTAATGGACGAGTGTTTGATATTTCGTTCGAAATTGTCTCACATAATAAGTTCTGTAACGATATTGACATCCAGTTATACAAATACTTCTGAATTCTACTTACCAAATGACATTCGCAGACGTGGTAATTGAGACTTTGTTATTTGAACCCGGTTATAAAAATAATTGTTTGAAGAATCGAATGTACTCGGAATTATTAGAAAATACAGTAAGGAATTCTAGCACTTTGTCGATTTTATGCACTGTATTCATTGTGTAGTTTTTAAATTTACAAGATTGGATCAAAGCTTTACTCTGAAATGTAACGTTTGCCTTTTTAAAATAGTTAAATGAGTGAATTTTTTTCAAGATGTCTTTTAGTCTAACTTGAGTATTTAGTTTTGTAATACTTTTATAAAAAAACAGGATCTTATTTAGTTTTAATCCTTCCAAGTCATATTTGTACACTAGAAAATTATCAAATAATCGCCATTAAATTTCAATATTTTAATTTATTATTCTTTTAAATATTCCATATAAAAATAAGTTATTTTAAAAAAAATATGATTTCAAATATTGATTCATTAATGACAACAAACAGACAAAACAATACAAAATGAAAACAAAATCATCCTACACTCATATCTGTATAAAACAAGTTTATCG